>JAOXJK010000012.1:48673211-48688964 GCA_025774025.1 Xenus cinereus
GTGAGCTGAAATATAGATCAAGCCACAATTAGCATTATTACTCACAAAAAAACCGATTAGACATAAATGGAACTAAAGTGCTTCATAAACATCTTTCACACATAATGAAATTATAAATTCTGGCACAACAGTAAGTGCAACTACCTCCAGAGATTCAGGCAATATTGCTACAGAGTCAGTGCCAGAAGGCAAACTGTTTTCCTGTCCTGTGAAAAATTTGAGATTTACAGAGTTTCATTTGCTGCATCAGGGTAAGACAAAAGAAAGATTTCACATAAGAGGAAAAGAGGAAAAAAAAAAAAAAAGGAATGAGATAAGCTGCTTTATTTAAACCACAAAACCCTGTCTCTTACAGTGTTTTCCTGGGTATCTGTCCTTAAGTTATCGGATGCTTAGGAGTGACTGCCTCTGACATTATTTAACCAAATGACTACAATATACACTAAAGATCAATTTTGAAGGGCTCTCTCATGTCTGTGAATCTGTGTCAATGGTTGGTTGGAGTTTTTAAATCCAGAAATTTTAATATGGATTTAAAAAAAAAAATAATCTTCCGACCAACTGCAGCAAAAGCCTCTGTCAAGAAATCAGTATATTCAAAGGAAAGAAGCCTTCAGAAGATGGCAATCAACTTTGGTCACAATGTTTAAATCAGTTCCTCACTGAGTGTGAGCTGTTTTGACATTCAACCTGAGAAAAATGAAAGTGATGATTTGAAGTGTACTTCAGGACAACACCCATCCTTTAGAAAGCATACGTTCTGCACCTGCGAAAATAAGCTTAAGAGATTACATCCCTAGAAAATTTGACTCCTGTGCCCATCCATTTGACCAAAATAGATACACGCATCTGGCACCTCTAAACTCTTGATTCAGCAGTTTGCCACACCTACATATAAAATTATAGCAGAAGAAAGTAAGATAGATACAGCAAAAAGCACTGTGCTGCATCCCCCATGGGTTAGGTCAGTAAAGATGTATCTTCTCTGTGTTTGGTCCTCCTACTGGCTAGCTACCCAGAGCCTCCTCTGTGGCCACTCCAAAAGCTTGGCTTACATTGTCCAAGACAGCCGTGTTTCTAAGTGTAAAAACAACCATGACAGCTTATTCTAAAAGATTGTTATTATTTACTACTAGCACAAGAAAAACAGGGGGAAGCCATTTGTAGAAGAGAAAACTTCCACGGAGCAAATTTCTGATCTATCAACCCTTCTTATATCTGAACCATCTTTAAGGATGCTGAAAATCCTTGGTCTGATTTTTCTTGTCATAGTTAATGCTGTTTCTCAGAATACCTAGCCCAAAGGCACACTCTGCAACAAAATAATCATTTATCAGAGTAAGAACAAAAACTGAAGACTTCAAGGAATGAAGTAGCGCCCTAGGATTGTCAATTGATCTGTTAGACACCTGGGTGCACTGAGGATGGAACTTAGACGAAGTATTCAAGAATGTGGATATTAAATAGATACTTCTGCCATCTAGTTCAATAACTTTACTGTCTGGGTCCTGAAGTTGTAGTTACCTCATAAAGATGGAAGTAGGGGGTAGATACCACTCTCTTCTGGATAAAAGCTTACCTTCTCTTAAATAAGTTACATACTTTACTGTCCCAAAAATTCGTATTAAATACTCTTGATGTTATTTCAAACTAACAGGTATTCTTCCATGGAGGTAGTTTTTACCAAAATCTTGATTTCAGAATTCTCTCTCAAATACTGGAAACTATTTTCAGAATATATTCCCATTAAGTGTTTCAGATTTCTTAATTCCTTCTAGGTTGCATAGTCAATATTCTTGAACTTAGCCCCAACCCAGCCTAGTAAGAGTCCATGTCTCATTCCAAATCTAGACTCTCAACTTTGAAATACGATCGATATGGGTTATTTAAACAACAAACTGATTTTTACTACCTCATTTGCTGTCTTCAATAAATGACAGCAGTCCCTTTTTAACACAGCTCTACGAAGCAACAGTGGTCAACGTATCAACTGTCCTCAAAAGCTTAAAAATGTAAGTTTTACTGTATTGTAGACAAAAAAGGCATATTCATGTGACTTCAGGTTCAACACAACTTGGGAAAAGTCATATTCTTGTGCAGTATCAAACTGTATAAATATATTTCGTGCAAGACAGAGCAGAAAATGCCAGTTATCATATGCTTGTTATTTCCCCATTTACATTACTTGTAAATCTTCTTAGGATTTGATGCATTTATCCTAAAATCAACTCTCTTTGGAATTGCAAATGTACTACAGAACACATTTTGACTTTGCAGTTATACTGGCAGGGCTATGGACTACAGATTCTTACGTAAAAATGTGTGTAATTATAAAGCTACACACTGCTTTCAGAAAAGTGTACCACAAAGGGAGCTGATTTTTAATATAGTAAAACTCAAGTTCATATTAGTATTAAAATAAATTAATTCAAGGCCTATCAGGCTGAACCCAGGAAAAAAAAAATACATATGAACTAGGAAAACAGGATTGGGAAATCACAAACATAAAATTAGAAAAGACTTGATAGAGTGAGTTTGCATAACCAGCTTGATGTTAGGCGGCCACATTTTTGTTGCTCATTTTTGCTGTACTGTGGTTTTATTAGATCTCTCTTGCAGCAAACATTTTCATACTAGTGTAATGTTTAAAATTGAACATCTGCATGCTTAATGTTTCTCGCAGAGGTTAGTAGCAGCATACGAATGCATTCAAATATAAATTATTGGAAACGCTGTAAGAGTTTGACATAGGGTTAAGAATAAAGACAATAATTCAGACAAAAACCTTGGAGCTCCAAAAAGAGCGAAGCTGGTCCTGTAGTGCTGGCTTGACTGTCTGAAAGTTTACAAAAACAAAATCCACTAATTGAAAACTTTTTTTTTTTTAAACCATAACAAAAATAAAAATCCAAATTCAAATATCAAGACAAGCAATCATATATCAACGAAGATTTTTGTTTGCAATGCAAGCTTGAAAATTCTTACCTTCAGGCTAGGTGTTTGGGTCTGGTCAACAGTAAATCTCATTAAAATACTGAACTGGAGATCATTTGGAAAAGATTCCCTGTAAAACAAACATAGCAAATCATATTAAGTTACAAGAAATTTTATTTTAGTAACCTGTTGAGAGGCACTGAAGTTCTCACTCTTTTCAGTAAAGAAAAGCTCTAGTATCTCTAAAAGAAAAAAATTTCTACCAGTTTTGTTTATATCTTATCTGTCTTTCAGAAACATTCACATAGCATGTAAAGGACAAAATTTAAGAAATTTATTCTTTGAGGCAATTATAGCTAAAACAGATAATTCAAGTAATAAGGAATGATATAATAGCAATAGGGTAGTATTCTGATTTTAAATCTATGCAATCCTCAAATTAATATACGGTAGAACTATTCAAGGTATGCACCACACCCCTCCTGCAAGCTCCTCTGAACCCTCCAGTTCCACCCTGGGCTGCATCTGCTCTCCCACACTGGACACTCTGGGTATGACCCTCAAGGGCTCTGCTGCAGCAGTAAAAAGAGAGGCATAGCAGGTGATATTCCTTCTCTCCTCGCAACACACACCATACCCTTCCCCAGATTTCACAGCAGATCTGCCACGTGAATAGGTTCAGCAGACATCTAGACCACTTTGACTGTCCAGCACTGCAGAGAATGGAGGCTGAGAAGTAGTTCCCAGAGCCCCTCTACTTAAAAACCAGCTTTTATTTGGAAATAAAACCGGCCAGGGATGGACAGCTCTGATGGCCCTCAAAATCACGTCAGACCATTTTGGAATCAGGCTATTGGTGAAGTCTGGGGAGAGTGGAATGAAGACAGAAAGCAAATCCATTATTGGTGTAACTCCCTAAAAGCCTGCTGACACTCAGATAAATATTGCAACAATAATTTTATATCAAAATAAAGAAGCTCAAACACAAGCGCTGCATCTCTGAACACAAGGCAAGACAACAAACCTACACAGCTCAGATACCCGTTTTTGAATCAGGTAAGCAGTATCATATTAATTGTTCAGCATTAAGGACTGAATCAAACCCTTTAAACCAAGAACCATTTAGGAAACCAAAATGCTTAAGCAACAAGGTCTACTGAAGTTTCACCATCTGTTATTAGCTCTGCATTTTTTCTAGAACCTCACAGCACACTAAGAAAAAACCCAAAAACTTGGAAGTAGCATGGATTTTTCGTAGGTTTGAATTTTTTTAGTGATTTTTTTATTATTTTTTTTTTAAAGAACTCGTTACCTTGTGACATCAAGTGCCTTCTGGACTTTTGCTTGTACAGACCCAAGCAAATCGGCACCCATTTTTTTCAAGAGCTGTGTCAGCAGTACAAACAGCCAGTCCTGCAGATCTTCTTTATGGACCTGGATGAAGTCCACCAGTGTCTCCAAAAACATACTGAACACCTAAAAGGCAGAAGAAGATGGAAAGAGGGTAGGATGGGGCAAAAGAGGAAGTGACACTGACTGACGTATGCTGAACTTACAAACGAAGAAAGCAGTAAGGGAACCAGAGGCAGAGAAAGGCAAGTGTTTTGCAGCCAAGCAGGAAAAAAAAGAAAAGCAAAGAAAAGAAATCTGTCTTGCTTTTTCATTGGATTTTGATACAAGAGTATATTGGACACATTAGCCGACTTCTGTAGAAGTTTGACCATTAGGTATTCCATGCAGTTTCATCAAGAAAATAAATGCTTACTGTGATGGCTGGCGCAACCTCAATTTTTTTTTTTAATAAAACTTTTTTTTTTTAAACCTTTCAAGCTTTATCATTAAGTTGATTTGACATATTCCTCAAAGACTACAAAACTCCTTTCTCTCTACCAGAAAAATAGCTCCTACAATTCTTTAGCAAAGTATTGATTGTAAATATCTGCATTACTTAATCCTGCGAAATCACAAAAGCTGGCCAATTCCTTTGCATAAAATATTTGTGGAACAGAACAAAATCCTTCTGCTATTGCAGGTATCCAAACACAAAATTATTTACCAGAGTAGGGAAAAAAGCCGTGATACATTTCAGCCTGGCAGGTGTTTAAAACAAGGAAGTACTTTTGTCTTTTCAAAAACGTATTATCTATTGTGTTCTTTTCAACAAATAACGTGGAATACAATAAATAAAAATAACGTTGAGAAGACTGCATTCATTCAAAAAATGATGTCGATTATTTTAAGTCTAGTAACCGCAGCACTCAGAACAAGAAAAAGGGGATTTCTGGAGGGAAGGGCTTGACAAATCAGTAACTTTGTCTGAACAGCCTTTTTTGTATCTTACTAGTCTTACGTTTTTCTCAAGACTTACGGTGAAATCAGAATGTATATGCTCTACACCAGTGGGGCCCACGGGTTTCCCATTTCTTTGACAAGAAGAATGGGTGTCTGGGCTGAAAATGCTCAACTGATCCTCTGGGGACAGAAGCAGAAGTACTGGTGTGACACAAAGAAGGTTGGCGAGATGTTGCCCCCTGAGTATTTAACGCCACGGGTACAAGGTTGGCAATAGCTGCTGCAGAGGAAGGGCTGGAACCCCACATCCTCCCGGGGCTGACCTGGCTTCTCATAAGGCCAAATTCCTCTGCTGCCTCCGAGAGCAGATGGTCCCAACCCGTGGTCACACCTCACAGGGTTGCAGAAACCAGTCCACGCAGGTGGGCTTTCTTCCACAGCACTGCTGGAGTATGGAGGAGATGGAGCATGCTGCTGCATGCCTTCATCGCTGAGGAAATTACATCTCTTTAAATGTTGATAATCAAGCCAGGTTAAGCAAATTCACATCATAAAGTGAAAAAAAAAATCCATACACATATCTTTAAAAGAAATGACTCAAGATTTACATTAGAAATAAAAAAAAAAAATTCTGATTCTTTCAGGATCTCATAAAGACCAGGGAGAATCTTTTGATAGATATCGTAAATACTGAAAAGCTGTCTTAGAAAGAGAACAATACAAATCCTACTAAACATAAAACCCACTATGACTCTTTTGGGGCAAACTACATTGAAAATTGTAAAAAGAAATAAAATTGCTAACTCCTCTGCTATGTGTCTAGAGTTGTATTCAAGTCTGAGGTTTAAAAATTACCCTCCCAGTAGTGAGAAGAAATTTTTACGCTCAGGATTGGACATGTCTTCTGTATTCAGCTGAACTGAAACAATTTACCACTCTGTGGATGCACAAGTAGTGGGTGTGATTATAAGACCTAGGCAAAACCAAACCAAGGAGTACTTTCCATATTGTAATCTGACAGTCTTTGGATTTCACAGCCCTAAAATAAAGGGAAAATATACTGGACTTAGGCAAATAACAAAAAAAACCCCCCAAACATTCTGGTGCTATAAAGATTGCACAAGGTTCTTACAATTTTATCCAAACCCCTTCAAATTAAACTATATAGCTCAGCAGAATTTAAAATCTATACCTGTTTCTTCAAGTTTGCAGACCCTGACATACATGTCTTTTATTAAAATGTGCAAGCTGAACAAACTTGTTACAACCTTTTATTTGATGGAGTAATGTGGACTTACGATACTTTAAACACGTGAAGTGGTTTACATTGAAATCATTATGAATCACTACGGCAAAAGTACTCTAAAGATCCTGTGCCAATGTTTTAGCTGTTTTATAGTATTTAGCTGTTTTTAGTATTTTAGTATTAAAAATACACATAACTGAGGACTCGATTTTCTTTTCAAGCTTTGTTTGATTTTAGGCTTACCACACTGAATGTCTGGAGAACACTCAAATTGAGTCATTTTGTTGTATTTAAAAAAAACGAATCACACCATCTTGTCTTTGGCCAAAGCATGAACAATTTAAGAAGGCTGCTAGAGCATTTGAGGTAAAGGATGAATTTGGAATGGAAAATGGAACTCAACCAGCTATATATGCTGAACAATGTATGTGGGCACTGCAATTTTCTGCAGTTTCCATTTTTATGATGGAAATTAAAATTCTGAAATCAAGCATCTAAAGTTGAAGTTTTTAATAATTTGATAGTGGAAAAAATAAACAGATATGAAACTAATTGTAAGCGATCTACCTGTAAAGTGAATTATTTCAGATGTGCCAACCACCACAATATAAAGCAGGAATGCATAACCAAACAATGTCAGTTCATTAGTAGATAAAGCACATCTCGAAACTTTACCACACAGTTTACAGAACTGTATATAGCATTTTATGATTGCAAAAGGCTTGACACTGCATGAACTCTTTGGGGAAGAAAAATAGAGAAAAAAGGGTTAATTGCACATTCATGCAAGTAAGGTTAGGCTTCCAACAAATATTGAACCAACTTACTCTCTAAAGAGAGTTCCAACACAGGGGACAGCATGCAAAACGAAACAAAAACAAAACAAAATGAAACAAACAACAAAAAAAAGGGAAAAAGATAAAAACACACAAATTAGTGGCCATCAATACAAAGTTCCTGTATGGAATATAAAACAAAAGAAAACAAAAAAAAGGTATTTAAAAACTTTTATGATAAATTTAATAATTTTATTGGGATACCCAATGTATTTTAAAAGTTAACACTTGGCATATCCTTCAAATCATTCTCCCATTTGCTCCTCCAAATGATATTACTCTCTTCTAAGCAATTCCCTACATCCAGCTATCATGTTAAAGCAAACCTTTAAAAAAAAAAAGTGATGACAGAATAATTCCGACAGACACTTGAAAAGAGTCTAAGGTGAGATTTGTGAAGCCGTATGTGTGCGATATAAAATTCACTGCTTATGAACTGTGAACACCTAAAGGATCCTTGTGGTAATATATGGATAAATATTAATAGTTTTGCGATACCAAAAAGCAGGCAAGGTTTCAGTAACTGGAAGAGGTGTACAACATGTGCTATAACACAAGGCAAATGTTTGAAATCAAACCAGCATTATTTTATGTCAGAACACCCAGTGAACAAAACAATCAACTGGAATAATTCCATGTAACGTTCCTAAATGCTTAATGAAAAGATAAAATGCTCTTCAGATGCATAAAACTGAATTTTGGAACATTTTCATTCACTTGGAACTGGCTCCCCCACTACAAAAAAGACCTCCAGAGTAGTTCTGATATATGCATAGCTGCAATATTAATTAATACCAGAACAAGCAAAATTAAACCATGCTGCTATTCACAATTTTGCCATTACTTCATTTCAAAACCAGTAGTATCTCAACATTTAATTTTCTTTCCTTTTCTGACTTAACTGTTCTTTTTTTTTTTTTTTGAACAACTTTAGTATCACATTGCTTATGTGCAATGCAAGTTTCTTCCAAAATACATGATGTCACAGAGAGCAGCTAAGTCACTTTTTCCAGCAGGAAAAATAAGGAGGACAGATGAACACTGAGTTAACCTGTCAAGACTTCTCAAGGAAGACTTCAAATGATGTAAAACGTATTGCATAATCAAAGTAATTTTTCCAGAATTCTGCTGGGAAAAGCCAATACTTCTAAACTAAATACTTTGCTAAGAATTTTTCTGGGTTATCTTTTTATCAATTCTGAAATATGGACACAAAGTGGGACATGTTATAGTGAACACAGAAGACAAAGTTTCTTCCAAACAAGCCTGTAATTCAACAAAATATAAGGTTACATGTTTTTTTTACATGATACCATTATAACTTTTATTCAGCTCCTTACTTAACTGCAGTCCTTTTGCTGTGGGAAATTACTGCATATATGAAGCTGTACTAGTAACCCACCTCCCACAACAACTGTAAAAATACTGTCAAGCGAAGTAACTCAGTTAAAAACATTTTAACAGTTTTGGAAAACAAAAGGATTATTCTCCGTGTTTTATCATCCATACTGGGTCTTTACCTAGGTAAAAGCAAATAAAACACGGCATTTTCTTTTATACCGAAGTATTGTCTCCACCTTATTTACTGAATAGCAGAAATGATGTAAAAATTATTCAACAGTCTCAACTGCCAGCCCCATCTATGAAATTCGAGGAAGACATCATAAGCTATGATAACACAAAATACCTTGGAAAATCAATAGGTACACATTGGTATAGTTCATCAGACTCAGCATGTATGATTTAGCCCACTTTCTTCATGATTTAAGTAACTGCACCAGACTCTTGTTCCTACTTGAGAGAAAACCAACTCCTGTTCAAGTGGCCTCCGTAAACAACACAACCTCTTTAAAATACTTACAAATTTTGAGCACAAACTGTTGAACTATTTCAATGCATTTTAGATGAAACTAACCCTTATTTCAATTAGCCTGTGAAAAAGGTGGGAAATTATCCTGTTCAAAATTGCAAATTAAATGGATTGAAAATCTGATACCGTTAACTGCTTATAGAACACAGTTTGTCAAATTCTTAGATATGCAAATATCGCTGACACATTTTACCACAACTTTTCAAAAGTGTTTTGAAACATGTACTGAAAGCAAGAAAAACCTAAACGTACCTTACTGTGAGGATCAGCAAACATTCTTGTGAAGATTTCACACAACCTTTTCAACTCAACACGACTGTCAAAGTGACAACAATACATGAGTCAGCAATACCAGAACACTAATGCATCGTCATCAGTGAAATCAACTGTAATTATTGAATCAAATCATGTAATAAACAAAGTAGAGAAAAGCATTTTGTTTAGGACATGGATAAAAACGTTATAGAATTTGTCTAAAATGAGACTGTCAAACTGAAAATGTCTCTTTCGACTAATTCATATATCATACTATTCTATACTACTATAATAGACCATATAATGAAAAAGGTGTTCTTAGCAGTTAGCAGTAAACAGTTTCTTCTTAATTAACACCCAGTAAATAAAAAGAATAATAAAAATAAATTATAAATCAAAGAAAGGCCTTCCATCAATACTAGATGCAAGCACTTTAGGAATCTTTTGTACTGCAAGAATCTTCTTGATTTTAAATTCCATTGCTTAAACTGAGCTTTTCAAACAGCTCCTATACATTAGTGGCCAGAAGTGACAAAAACTTCTTCATTCCTTCCCCCATCTTACTCCCACAGACACACACCACGCTCTCCCTCTCCCCAGCTGCGTTTGGAACATTAGCCTCCTTTTCCTGCTTCCCCTGCCTCCCCCTCCAACTCTGAAATAACACGTTTCTCCTATTAACAAGTCTTCTTACCTTAAAGTTCTCTGGTTCTTTAATAAGTTTTGCAGGCCTAAAAGACCTTCTTTTCTCTCTGACCAGTTGGAGCTGGCACAGCGATTTAGGACTTCGGCCACATCTTCTGTCTGTCTCATGTAAGTTGGTATGCTTCCATTCCTAGAGCTATAGGACCTCTCTGAACAGGCACTTGATGCGTCACTGTTGGCATCATCATCTGAGTACATCCCATAGGACTCGTATCTTCTTCGCACGGGCTTCTTCTATTGTACAGAAACACCCCACATTAGTACTGATTTTCAAGGCGACCACATACAGACCCATAATCAGTAGAAAGATTGACAGTTCAAATACCCAGTGTGACCCTTAATCCCTGGAGTGACGAATGGCTCCAACTGTTCAGCAGGTCAAACCAAATTAATAAAGATACTTTAAAGAAGTATGGCTTGCGTAGTATTCCAAACATAAAAAGCAAATGCAGAGAAGACATACGTTTAATGAAATGTTCAACTTAAGGTTTACTTGTAAAAATACATAAAATTGCATGATAGGGTGTCATATAAGTCACATAGACTATATTGAAAGTTAGTTATTTCACTTAATAGCTTTATGTACGTTACAGAATCAGGTCTAAGAATCAGGTCTAAAGCCACATATTCTATCATTTTAACTTACTTTGTATCAAGCATGTTAATAACAAAATACTAAACTATTGAAGAAGGAAAATAGTTTCTATACCTTAGTCCGTATGTCTCCTAAGAGCTGTTAGCAGTAAATTATTGAAAAGAAACAGAAATTGAGAACAGGAAGGTAAAGCATAGCAGTATTGTGACTATTAAACTACCTGCCACTGGAAAACACATAGTCTTATCGTAAATTTTGTTCTTAGCTCTCTGTATCTAACTAGCATACAGTAGATTGCCAAGAAGCAGTTTGCTAAGCTTCCATTGCCAGGGAAATATTAGATATCACCTGCTGGCTGGTCACAAAGACAACTCTGTCAAAATCTTTGTCTTACACAGTGACATTTGAGTATGAAGACTTAACACATTCAGTCAATTGCTATCTAAGTATGAAACTTTCATTTAAACTTTATTTTCCCATCAACTTCCCATCTCTGTCTTTATCTTCACTACAATATCTAAATTTTGTCTTTGCAACAATTACTACAGCAGTCAATGTCCTACAAGAAAATTAGTTACATAATGCAAAACCCCAAATCCCCTAAAAACAAAAGCAAGCCAAACAAAACAAAACACAACATGCCAAAGGTCAGAGGAAAAAAATAAATTAATGCTCTTTATCCTAAAAGGAAAAGCACACACCTCTGCAAAATAACCCTGCCATTCAAACCTTGGAGTTGAAATTAGTAGTTAGAATTTTGGTTTCATGACATACTTCAAAGAAGCAGTAGCAAAAGTGATTGTTTTCCCCTTAATTACCATTGCCATTTGCACAGGGTTCTCATTTTTGACTGCAGAATAACTTAAAGGATACCGCAATACAAACCAGTCAATACATCATGTAACAAGCAAGCTTACTGTCAATGGAACAAGCATACATACATTTGTAAGGGAATAAAGGAAGGGAAAAATCACAAATACATCAGCATTTTTGAAAAGGGTCACCATAAGTAAAAATAAATAAATAACTAAATAAAATTAAGGTCATGGAGCCTGAAATGCCAAGGACAGTGCTAAAGTAAAAGGTATAAAAATATGTAAACATCACCATATCGCTGCATTTCATGCGTCTTGTATTCAAACCAGACCTTAGCCAAAAGAATGATACCCCTTTGGCTTGAGCAGTATTATAACTGGCCAAGTATTTTTCATATGATAAAAATAGTAATACAATCCAGAATATCTTTGATTTTTACATTACCTCTGTCAGGAGTCTGCATTCTACCTTTTAAAACACTGTTGGGCGGGGGGAAGGGGCGCTTAAGTCTATGATAAAACAACAAGTGTGTTCACAACCAGATTTTCATCTAAATGGGAGCTATTTGGACAGGACACACTATACATTTAGAGGCATACAAATACTGTAATAATAAAATGTAGCTTTTCTTGATCCTTCTTTGCAATGACAGATTCTAGCTAAAACATACCAACTAATTTCTCTCTAACATTTCTACAAGCATCATGCTATTTTGGACATAGATAATATAAACCAGTTCCTATGAACAGACATTACTGCTTCAACAAAGCAGGACACATTCAAGCCTGAAGAGCAGTCATTGGAAGCATAAGTTTCTCCTCAATTTATATTCTTACTACATACCTTGCCCAGCTAAATTTGAATAAGCTATGAAGCTGCTAGAAGAACTAAATATACTCTTCATATAGTACCAGCGTAGATAAATCTACACACAGGCTTTCAAATTACAGCCAGAAACTTTTCATGTTCCATGAACTGTTTTGTCTGTTGTTCCCTATTCCAAAATCAGAGTGACTGATGCAGTTTACTGACCAGCATTCCCCATCAATGCTGAAAACTTTTGGCATGTTTGCAGTATCAGAAAGGGGAAAAACCACTCAATGTCACCATGACATCTTAAGGTAAGATTTCACGGATATCCTGATCTCTATGCCAGTGAAGGCACAAAAATTTTAAACTAACATGCCAAGCAGACAGTATTAACCAAGAAATCAATAAATCACCGGACTAAGAACATGACAGAGTTCTTCAGATTATTTTCCTTTGAAATTTTGTTTCTCTCTATCCAGTCATATCTGGCTATAATTAAATTTTTTAGAATTGAATTTGTAGGTTTTTACTAATTTTCAAAATAATCTTTTTGTTAAACCACAGCAATAACAAATTCCTTAAAGCGTTCTGATAACAAGGTAACAGGTACTTACAAATATTTCATGATATGCAAATAGTATACAATACCTGCTAAAAATATCTGATTCATAGCATCAGTACTTGGGAATTAATTGAAGATTTTAGCTTCCTGATGTAAATGTCAGAATAGGAAAGTGCACGATGTTTTCACAATTTGGCTAACTGGGACAGGGAGGTACAGGAGCCAAACCCACCCTTTTAAAGGACAGTAAAGGTTAAGAAAGAGAATGGCATAACCGGTTTTAAATTCAGTGTAACATCTTGAAAACAAAAGACAACAAAACCTAAACTTATGACAAGCTGCCTGCCAAGCCATCGGCTTCTCTCCTCAGCATTAATCTCCTGTTGTCAGATGGAACAACCTCAAACAGAACCCAGGCTTACGATAAGCAGAGTGCTTTGGCTGTCAGCATTCCCAGCTCGGACAAGCCTTCAACCTGTCCAGAAGTTTGTGGGAAACTGCTGGTTAGTGCTACCTGCTCAAGTGGCTCCTGACTCCAACAGACCAGTCCAAGACTATTTCCTGTCTGCCCCCGGAGAAACATACATTCCTCAAAAGTGAAAACTTCTGTGGTAAACAATAATTCCAATATTTTGCAGCTCTAGCAATTCAGCTTCTCTTTTTCCCCCTCCATCCAGAAGCCAATAAAGTAACGAATGACGAGTTCTTTTGCGTACTGTAATGTATAGGTACCAAACATGTTAAGAGACTGTATCCTACAGGAGTGAAGTGCGAGGTTCTTACCAAAGCATCTGCTACTGCCTCTTCCACGTCAGAACCTGTGTTGAGAACTCGCATAGCACTAACTGACGACGACAATCTACTCGACTGGCTAATTCCAAAGCCGGTACCTGTTATAACAACAACAAAAAGGAATAGAAAGAATTCAGTCAGAATAGCAAGGTGGGACACTAATACCACGCTCATGTTAAAAAAAAAACCCAAGCAGAAGAAAAGCATTTGCTTCACATTTCTAATGAATTATGTAGTGGCTAAAATACTGGTTATTTTCATTCTGAAGTGGTGCAGCAAAAAGTAAGAAATGAAGTAAAAAAAGAGAGTCATATACAAACATTCTATTCCAATAACACAGGGAAAAAACCGACAAAACAATGGTTTTATCTGAAAGAACCTTTAAATTTATTTTTTTTATATTTATGTCTTCTTCATTTTGGGTTTTTGTTTTCATTTAAAAAGAAAGCAAATACAATAGGATGGCTATTGAGAACGCTGATTAGAAAACTACATGCATAAAGAATGCTCTACAAATATTGAAAAATGGAAAACTAAAAAAGTTCTTCTGCAAGTAAAAATAAAATGATTGTTGTTAAGGAAGAAAAGGATTAACATTGGAAGGTGGGGGTGGAGACAAAATCTAGCAACATAAAGACATCTATCTGGATTACTGAAACCACAAAACTCAAATTAATATAAATAATGCTTTTTAAAACTGAACTATGAGAATAGCCAAGTGGGTGGGGAAAAAATAAATCCAGGATGACTGCACAGATGACAGCAAAGTGTACTCATCCTTCACCTGTAGCCCCATAAGCATCAGGAGCGTAGAGAGCACCAGTGGATCTGGAGTGATGTCTGGAAGCTGCAATAACAGGATCATATAAACCCTATCTATCACCACGGAATCAAAGCGCGGCAATAGTTGCTTAGATGAACAAGAAAATATTTAATCAAAAAGATCCAGCTTTAGCACAAGAAACTGAATGTTACACAGAAGGAAAAAGCTTCAGAGCAGTTTTTTTTGATTATATAGAATATGATTATATAGAATTACGTAGGTTTACGTACACTGGACATTTCATGCGTGATTTTTTTAATTTAAAAAATTAAGAGCAGATTAAAAGCAAGTATGTTTAAGTTCAAAGAGGAAACGATGCATAGACACACACGTGCACACACACACACCCCTCAGAATCCTCAGAAATACCTAGAAAATTCCACTGATACTGCTCTTCCATTGTAGACTTAACTCAATTCTACGTGTTCGAACCAATGCCAGAGCTCACGTACCAAATGTTATCTGCAGAAGGGACTCCTGCACGAACTTACCACGTCAGCAGCTGCCAATTTTTATAAACTTGAGTTCTTGCCTACGTGCAGGCAAGTCAACTTCAGTGAAAACCCACCACTATGTAGATGAAAGCTAAAATTCTTCAATTTTAATTAAAAGCTTAAAATGCCATTAATATTTTATATTTGTACTGTTTTCTTTAAATAAATAAATAGTGAAAATAAAGTATTTATGTAAGTTACTATAGCTCACTAAGATTCTTTAAAATTACAGGAAGTGGGAACTAAAGATCCTTAAGGACTTTTCAATAAATTGAGTACCCTCCTCCTCCTGGCACTTGTATAAAACTTGTCTTTTACATATTCTAAAGACCTTAAATCACCATTGCTAATATTTTCTTTCTTAAATAAAGTAATTTTAAATTCAAAGTCTTTTAAAATTATTCATCTTCAATTCACTTGTTAGAATTTTACAGCCATGTAAATGAAACTGGTTTTGACATTTTTAAAATTCAAATGTCCACCTACAGTGACATAAATCCTGGATATAATTTTATGATTTTAATAAATCATATCATTTTATGGTATATAATTATAATTTAATATGCAATTATAATAGATGTCATATAATTATAACTTAATAAAAGAACTGTAAATACAAATATTTTACACCTTTTGGATACATAAAAAGAATTTCACTGAATTTCACTGAATTTCTAGAGTTGGAAGGGACCATAGAGATCATCTAGTCCAACTCCCCTGCTG
>JAOXJK010000012.1:48689064-48721604 GCA_025774025.1 Xenus cinereus
GCCTTCTCTTCTCCAGACTAAAGAGTCCCAGCTCTCTCAGTCTCTCCTCATAAGGGAGATGCTCCAATCCTTGAATCCTGAAACCAGGATCCTTGAATCCTTGAATCCTGAAACCAGGAACTAAATGAATCATCCTTTACTCTGATTAACATAGACAATTTAAGAGTCTGATTTGAATCAAATGCCCATGTCCCTGACATGGACCAAATCACATTTAGGGTAAGCACACTACCTTAACCTGAGCAAACTCCAAAACAATCCTAAGTCCTGCAAAGGTCTCAGAAACAACATTGTGTTTTCTCCATATAAAGTTCTCTACTCCTTACATCACTCACAGCCACGTATTTAATTTCCAAGTAAACCTGCATGAAGCTGTTTAGCAAGGGAACTTCATTTTGCAAATACTGCTTTGTGGAGTACTTGGTTCTTTAGGAAGTATGTCTCAGCATGGAAAAGGAGACAGGACAGAGGATGTCAAAACACAGGCATCAAGGCTAAGCGAGCTTTAAATACAAGCAACAACAGGATAAACCTTTCTATGGTATGCTGTCAACAAGCCCTGAAAATTAAAGGGACAATTAATAATGCAAACTTTAGGCATATAATTCAAAACAATCCTGTTCCTGCATTTGAAACGTGCTGGACAAATTTTTAAGACAGTGAAAGAAAGCACTATATTGGATCAAACATACCTCACTCCACAGCGTATTTTCAATAATATTATTTGTATCCTTCAAATTGCAGGTATTGTGCAAATTGTTACTTTTATTGTTTCATTTTTTAGAAGATGAATCAAAGTAAGATTTCAAATAGACTCAAAATAACGTAATTTCTTAGCTAAAATATAGAAGTTATACTAGTCTGATAAATACTGATAATACAGAAAAATAGGTACTGCCATTTACATTACAAATCACTTGCTTCTCATAGTGGCTGTAATCTTATACTGAGATGGGAGATTACATAAACACTTCATACCAATGTATAGAAAGAAGTAATTATGGAACATTTGGGTCATTTTATGCCCCAAAGGGCTTAGCATTTGTAAGCAAAAATTCCTGTGCTGAGAATCAGATGTAATACAAATTACATTCCCTCGTCCAACCCCATGTAACAGGTACAAGCCCAGAGCTGAAGCTGCCTTATTTCATCTTCCACTTATATCCTTGAAAAGCAGTAAATTGAGTATTGACAGAAGTTAATAGCGTTCCGTAAGACAAAACTGGTCCAACAAAACACTGAATAACATAAGAAATCATTCAAATAAGTCATTCTAGAAAGACTCCTAGGAATCCTCATTTATTCCAGGTAGAGCCACTTTTTTTTTTAAACACTGAATTCCTATACATACTTCTTTGCATTCTCTGTGCTATCAGACAATTCAGCCTATTGTATCTGTGTAAGTACTTGCTTCAATTTCTAAATACAAAAATTAAACTCCATCAATATAATCAAACCTCAAGTAGCATTCAACCCATCTCATCATATTAGTTTAATACAGGTTTCTTAAGATAACAAGCATTTGACCCAAAATAAAATGTAAATCAGATCTTGCATGCGTGCAATTGAAGGCAAGCTCTAAGGCAGCAAAAGCAGCACAAAGATCTGGAAAATACCAGATCATTTTTAAAAGAAAAGCACATATGTGTGTACTACACCACAGTCTGCCAGCTGTGTTTTACTACAAGATACAAGTTTACTAATGGGTCCTGCATAATGTCTACTTCTAACTTAATTTCCCAATTAAAAAGCATCTGGGCAAATTAGCATTAGTTATTGAAACAGCTTTAATTCAATTAATCTATACTTTCCCAGTAAAACCATGGCTGACAGGAAGCATACTGCCTTAACAGACCTCAACAGACCTCCAGTGCTAATTAGGGGTACAGCCGGGTGCCTTAATTTGAGATAGAAACCAACTATTTACTATTCTCAGACCACGTTTAACAGGTAGTATTAAAAGTCCTTAACTGTAAGCAACACTTGACTGCACACAGATGAAAAAAAATAGAGGAATACATACTGAAGACTAACTCAGACAAATGATAACACCAAAAAGGATCAGTTTCAGATACAATCTTAGAGAGACAGTATTGTAGTACCAAACAATGAAAAACCCCCCTCCAACCAACACGTAAAAAGACTTTCATCAAATTTTACTACCAGATTCGTAGTAACCTCGATTAGGATACATGGAAATGAGAAGCTTCCCTAATCCTTAACCAACAACATTTTAAAATAATTGTAAGCTAATGTTCCTATGCCTTATTGACTCTTCAGAAAGAGACAACAGATTGACAATCTTGAAAAAAAAATAAAAATCTTAAGTGTCAGGCCAATAAACTGAAATACTAAGTGAAAAAAAACCCTTTTGCTTATAGAAGCCCTGGAAACGAGGACTGAACGTGGCTATGGATGTGTGAATGTTAAAGTTTTCAATACCTCTCTTCTTCCCTATGTAAGAACAGCTGCTTCTTCAATTCCTTATCGCTTGTTCTGCATAGATTACAAGTAACTTCAGAACTGTACTTTGGTTCATCTACTTGCATAAGGACATTGCTACTTGCCCTTTCCATTTTCTAAAAAGGGTTCCTTACCTGCACCATCATATTTACCTGCTATAACAGCAGTAAGTTAAAATGGTTACTATTCTTCCACATCACACAGAGATGACAGTACAGCTAAGGAGACAGAACACGAGGCATATTTTCTTCTTATATGCCAAAATACACATTGACTAGGGAGCAATTTTGAAGAGTGGCAGACCCCAGGTGCTGAGTAAGGGAAAGGCAGAGGACAACAGCCCCACTCCATTACCTGCTCCAGCTGGTCCATGAGAAACAGATTATCTACCTGCACCCAAGCAACGAGTGCCGTAATCGAATTAGAAACACATCATCTCAAAAAAACCTTTCCAAAAGCAGAATTGCCCTTTCAAAAAAGACTATCTAGGCACTGCGAATCACACACCTCTCCAGACTTGGCATTTGAGGTAAGACTACAACTAGCAAAGCGCTTATTTTTCAAGTGTGCAACCCATTCACACGTTGGTCAATTCTCCACGGAGGTAAGTGCTGAGCGAGTCAAAGGAAGGGAAAACAATGGTGGCTGGCTACAAGCTAAATGAAGGAGGCACGGATTCGTTAGGTGCACATAACGAAGGGCAAAGACAGCCATGCACAACAAGGGGCTCCGAGTACTTACCAAGGGGTGGAAAAGAGCGGACAGGGCTCGTGTCCCTGCTACTTTCACGGCTGGCCTCCCGACTGCACCCCTGACTCACACTAGGCCGAGGAATGCGGCTGCCTCGCGCTAGTATGATTCAGGGTACAGACAAACAGCAGCACAGAAGGGAGAAGACATAAGAAAAGTTGCGTTTTTAATGCAATTCTGTTTTGCAGTTAAGATCAAAGACCTATTTCTACGACAAGACACGGGTGACTACGTGGTACTGTAAGTCATTACTGATCCCACACCTTTTCTCTGTGACTGTGCTGGATTACACTAACTGTAGCCAGCTCAACGACGTTATTTCTTTACACAAATAAAAATGGGGGTTTTATAATCTCTGTAAAGAGTGGTTGAAAAAATCTCTTGAAAAGGGATGGAGAGGAAACAAGCAATGAAAAATACGACCGGAGTATGGATTCAGAATTTGTGCTCAAGATCAAGTTAATCAACAGTAACACAAATGAAAAAAACCACAGCTTTCCAGAGAAGGAAAAAAAAATATTAATGCAGCTAAGGTAAAAATCAAAAACATATTAAAAAGCCCAGCAGCAATACCATTAAAATCAACTGATACTTTTTAATAATATTGTTTGTAATAAAGTGGATTGCACTGATTACACTGATTAAGCTTATATTGTGAGGTTTAAGGTATACAACATTCATTTTTGTATCACAGAAGGACACGTATGCATGCACACATACACAGAAAACACACAAAAATAATGAAGAAAATAATCTCAAAACAGTATCACACTTTCATTCAATGGACGTGGGTATTTTGGAGGTGGGGATAAGAAGTGAATTTAGAGAAGGAGGAAGAAAGGGAGGTGAGGAAAAGAACTACCACCGCATTCTGACAGAAAAAAAGTATCAATGTTTCGGCTTAATTTTAAAACTGTCTTGTGTATCAAAGCAAAGCCTCAGAAAACAGGCACGGTTTAGATTTTTATCAATATGTATTCTAATTTTATCGTCCACCTATAGCTAAACTCAAGCTGTAGATATCCAGCACTTAAAGTAAGAAGGGCTATAAAGAAAGCAAGAGTTATCCAGTGATTCTTACCTACTGACAATCTAGAAGGACTAGCTTCTCTACTGCACCCCTGACTTCGTGGGATTTTGCTTCGTTTTTGTGCAGCTGCAGGATTCACTAACACTCTTTGAACTCCTGTGTTCATAGTGGAAAGTGTGGTTGTTGTCAAAACTCTTCCAGGGGACCCAGATCTACTGCCAGCTGAAGGCAAAAGGAATAAATATAAGTAACAGCACAGAATGATAAACAACCATGGTTAAAAAGAAAAAAAAAATGCTTTAAGTTAGTAGGAAAATGGTGGTAGATTGAAATGGGCTGGAAAAACTTCTAGGGTAAAAAAGTGAAATAGAAGACCTTGTTCCAAGTTCTTACAGCACTACATACAAGGTAAATAAAATTATCAATGCAAGGAAGTACTTGGCGTGGTATTTAGTACTAAATATTCTAAAGAAATCATAAATAATATTTCTAGTCTTCAACAACACTTCCAATGTCCTTAACATGAACATTGGTACGTTCATTTTTTTTTAATCTACCTAGTCTCACTAATCACATTTTCTATTACAAAAATAAAACAAGAACTGCTAGAAAGCTAAAGGCAGCAACTTTGAACTAGTGATTTCATAATTATCCCAGCTCTTCCAATGCAACCAATGTTATAATAAAGTAACGTTTAAACTTGTCTCCCTCGCTTTTAAAAGCACGGAGTCTTCAAGCACTACTCTCTGAGAAGTTAAATGTCACTGAAGACAATTAAATTAGTCATATTCATTTCTGTGGTGGTTACCCCACGAATCTGAAGAAAATCTTCGATCAGTTTTAAACAAGCTAAAAAAACCGAGCAAGACATATTTAAGTGTCTTATACTTTTATTAATCAAAACTGTACATCACAAATCACTATAGATGTTCAACACACTGTACTCGCTACCAGAAACTGGTTGCTGATCCCCAAGTCTTATATTTCAGTAACAGAAAATTTAAGTTCTGTGCTTCGACTAAGACTCCGTTCTTCTCTAGTTATAACCAATTTATTCCACCAGTTGACATATTGTTTCCAGCTGCAGAATTCAAGAAGTTTGACCAAATAAAAAACAAAACATAACTTTAAACACAGGTTAATTACACACAGATACAAACCTTTCATTAACCTTTTAAAAATAACCAGGTAACTGTATGACCACGGCTATGCTATCAGATCTACAGACTTAACATGCAACATCTCACATGAGTTTCATGAGTTACTTGTTATGAGGCACATTTAAAAAAAAGATACGATTTGATTAAAGCTTGACTATATGGAAAAAGAAACAAAATCCCCAACAAAATAAAACATATGCTGGGTGGGAGGGAGAGACTAAAACAACGTACCATGCATATACTTTCAGACTCATTGTTTGAATTCAAACTTGAAATGATTATTTTAGCAAAATCCCTTTTCCAAACTATGGACCTATTCAGCAGAAATGATAAATAAAATATTACACAGCCTGGCAAAAACAAGCATAAGCTCTATAGCAAAAAGAAAAGAATAGGCACGTCTATAAAAATTCTGTGGTCTGCAAATATTAAGGGTTTGACATCTCAAGGTATTTCAACTTAGACCTGGTATTACTATGCCTTCTTCCTAGTCTCCACTATTTTACATCTCTTTAAAACAATGAAAATATTGTAGAAGTTTTCACCGTGCTGGAGATTTTTAGAATATTTTCTTCAGTAAGTCAGAAACCTGAAAAACTCATTCTTCTCAGAATATACAGAAGAAATGCAACCCCTCATGCCAATACTTTTTCTTTCATTGTCTGACCTGCAAAGCGTACCACTCTACTGTAAATAAACCAAATGAAGCTTTATATCCTGAAAACATTATGCTAATAGTTATATATAATAGCTAAGAAGCAGCACTGGCATGCTGCTGTCAGTACCACCACCAGTAGTAGATCTATGTAAAGTGAATGATGAAGGAAGGATTACTAAAAGAGTGTTCCAAAATGACAAAAAAACTACCATCTCTACTGCCTTCTAAATTAGAATTGCACCCAATTAGGTAAGTGCAGCATAGGAAAACCAAAAAAAAGTGAGCCAGAATTTCTGCTGAATAGGGTCCTTAAATGAGGTATGTCAAACAGGTGATCAAACAATGACGTATACACAAATTCTGTAGACTCTTACCACCAATGGGGTTAGCAGACTGTGATCCTGAACAAGTGTAAAGGCAGGATTAGGGTAGGGGTTTATAATCCATGAAGAGGGAGGGAGCAGAGCAGATTTTAAAAATGGATGGCAAATGGAAATAAGAAAGCTTTAGTCATTTCACACAGGAAAAAAAAAAAGCCACAAGGGGGTTATGCTAAAGCAGTGCTTTTAAGTAGCTTCCACAGTTGAAGAACTGAACTCAGATGCTATGTACAAAGCAGATGAAGCAAAGCTGCACAAGCAAATTACAATTCTTCAGCTTTCTAACCAACAACTGGATAATACTGAAGAATTAAATTTCAATTAAACATGAAACTGTAGCCTTCATATTACTTTAAAAGAATATTACATTGCCAAAAAGGTTCAAGAAATTCAACAGCTGAACAAAAATTACACACAAGGCCAAAACAATTTTTTTTTGAGACAAACAGTAAAGGAACTGAGCTGCAGGTGCGGTGGATGACAAAAAATAAACCTCACAATGGCACAACTGAAAAGACTTGCATAGAATTTCAGGTTTTCCTCTTTAAAATTTGTATGAAGTATAAAAGCAGGAATTTGTTTCCATCCAGAGATTTAATTCTTTTTCTCCGAATGAAGATTGCAACGTAAATTTTAGCACACCTTGCTAAATTACCTGCCAACCAAACTGGAAGGAAGAGGAAAAAAATAGAACTATTTTTTTCCATAGATAAGAATGAAAAATGAGCTATGGATTTTATATGCATTTATTTAATGCTACAATTTAAAAATAGAAGAGAAAGAGTAAAGGGCTTCTAAAACCCCAAAAAAGTATCTTTTGTAAAGCATTCAAATCTGCAAGTCTTTCATAAAATGGTTTTTGAACAAAAGTGCTAAGTAGTTGTAACCCTAAATGTATAAAAGCATCTGTGTTACACCAGTTTTTTAAAAAATAAAAGCTTAAATCAAATATGAAGCTGTTCTCCCACTATAAGCTGGAGAACTAAAACGAGCCCCTGTATGGAAACATCAAGCATCTCACTGCCCACAATGCTGTGAGAATTTTCCATTGCATAAAGAAGCATCACCCAAATAGCTGGCATGTAGTGCCTGACAATTCTCCTTCCCCTGTCCATTTGTATTTGCCCTGTTTATCTTCCTTAAAACATCTCAGAATTCTTGTTCTCCCCCACTGACAGGTTATAATGAGCTCTCTGAAGCCATCGGTTCTGAACAGAAGTAGCAATAAAAGGCTGGAAAGATGCGCTCATGCATTTAATTTTCACATATCATCACATGTAGACAAATCTAGTTATTTCAATATCAATTCAATTTATCTCTTTAGACATTAATACTGTGCCAAAAATGAATTCTCTTGGGTAAAACCTGCCGTTATTAGTAAAAAGAAACTGAAAAAGCTTCAGTTTGTTTACCTGAACAGAAAGTTTAATTAATATTATATGATGATGATCACCATAAAAGTGTTATATTGCTACCTAAATTTAACACCTCCCCCAAACAGTTTCTCAAACACCTTAAAGTTTTAAGAATTTATGCAATCTATTCCAAGTACCAATCTATTCAAGCTTATTTCAGAACATCCCTATTACTAGCGAAGAGTGTTACAGATACTGTTTACAGCTTTTCGTAAAGAGAAAAAGTGAATTGACAGGACTGTTACCTCCTCTCCTCCTTAAATTATTAATCCGTATATTCTTTACTTATGATCTTAACACTGAAAACATGGAACAAGTTCTGTACAGCCTTGTCACAGCCAATAACTAGAGTTGATTTTCAAGCTCTCATCCCACAAACACTTGTGGGATTAGAGCACGGCCAAACCAGAAAATTACCTAAGAGAACTTCTGTTACTGGAATTTATTATTTTATATTTATCCACTCTGATTTTTTGAAAGTTTTCTTTCACAAAACCTGCAAGCATTGGATCAGGTTTGATCCAACCATATTTGCTGGAAAATGAAGTAATGCAAAACTGAATGGGAAGTCCTCTAACAGGAAAAAAAAAAATCCCCAAAACTCTATGGGTTTTTTTTTAACCTCTGAAGTAATTCTATTTATGATAAATGCAGTCATTGTTATGAAGGTAAATGCTTTTCCCATTAAACACAGAATTAAGGGTTTCTATTAACAGAATTTTGCATTTTCTTTGGTTTCCAAACACACAGAAAATTACTGTGGATTAGCTGATATAGAGAAAGTTGCTCATTTTAACCCTTTGATTCAATATGAGCTAAGTAACTGATTATAAAGTTAGGGTTTAGTATTTTTACTCCAAAGAAGAGTTAAATAAAGGTAACAGCTGTAATACAAAAAAAAAAAAAAAAGGAATATATATATCCAAGAGTTAGAGCAGTGCATTCTTCTCTATTACTTATCCATGTGTCTTATGTGACTGACACAGAAGTTTACTGGTCTTTCGTGTTGGGCAGGTCAGAAAGGGGAGGAAAAGAATGTTGAGAAGTTGTAACTGAAGACAGAACTTAAGGGTACATTTCATTTTCTGTTACATTATCTAATTTAATTGGCAAACTAAGACCTAACCTAGTATTTTCTCCAGAGAAAAAACAACATGAATTAGAAAAGCATGCAAATACCACTGATCCAAAACACTGAAAAAAATACCTTCATTTTGGTCTGGCGATGATGAACCTAAGGCACAGAACAACAACTCAGTATGTAGCTCTTTTTTAAAATTAACTTTGACTGTAGCCATTGGTCAATGAATATTTGCTTAAGCATTTGGCCTCTATCAAGTATAACTGACAAACAGAAAATACATACGCTGAGACTGTGACACCACTTTGGTTCTACTGCGTCCTCTGGAATCTGTTTTAGAATTTCCAATACCAACAGAAGGCGTTGAGAGCTTTGTTCGTACACGACCTGTAAAAGAAAAGGCATTAAATCAGTTTTTCACAATAATGTATAAAGCAAAGCATCAGCAGCATTTACTAATGGTTTCTGTAGATAGAAAAGAAGCGTAAAACTTAACTCAATTGGTGAAAATTCATTTGGGATAATTAGTAGAAATTTGAACACCTTAAAGGACTTAATAGTTGAGGAATCAAAATACTTCTCTGCGAAGTACTGAGAATTCTCTATGTGTTTTAGTAACCAATTAACACATTATCACTTAAAACACCCTGAACTAGCTAGCTAGTTCTTGCTTCCTACATAAACAGTTTGATTATATGAGGATGGTGAGACACTGGAACAGGTTGCCCAGGGAAGTTGTGGATGCCCCATCCCTCAAGATGTTCTTGACTCCCCTTTTCAGAAATCTAAACACTATCTTTCCTATAACCGAAGATTCTACTTTCCTGGCCACAGTCACGTAGACTGCTACAGGATTTCCCAGGCCCTTTACAGCATTTTGCAAAGACTAAGTACACTTAAGTACTTCCCAGTGACAACATGATATAAGGAAATATTACTCTCCTCAACAAACAGAAGAGCTGAGGAAGAGACAGAAGAAACTGAGTATCTACAACTAAAACTACAGAATCACTTCTCTCTAGAATGTGAAACCGTCTTGGGTTTAGGTTAAACTTTTCTGCATTATTAGCCACATTCCTCGTAACAGCCAGAATTTACAATGAAATTACAAAAGAAAGGAAGACCCCAGTTGGATGAATTATAGGTTCATATGAAAGATTATTCATATAAGAAAATAGCAGAGTTGTGTACTACATTCTCTAAGCAAACCTCTCAAACAACCGAAAAATGAAACAAAAGCCAAAACCATGCTAACCGTATCTCTTGTAAGTTGGAAGAACAAAACTCAAAAAGCTTACACAAGGTGGATCTAGCTCAACAAGTAATCCACTTTTTAAAACTGCATAATTAAAATATTTTCTAGACACGTAGAGTCAATATTTGACCCAGAAAAATTAGACTGGTATTTAGTTCTAGCCTCTTTAGGCTTTCCACAGCAGAATTTGGAGACCAACCAAGTTAATATTATTCATCCAAGTAGAGGGAATAGCCGTAGATGAGCGTCTATAAGAAGAGAATCAGGATAAAGGGGGTTATTCACTAAACTATTAGAAAACAAAGTTGTAGCAAGAACGGTTAGATTAACTAGTCCAAACTCTACTAGTTATCCCCGTGCAATGGCAATGTTTTCCCACCGAGTGCTGCGAGACTTCAAAGCATGTAACTGCATTCAGAATTTGGGCCAAACACCCAGGAATACAGAGTGCCACTATTGTGATACTACGTTAAATTATCACTTGGAACCTGGTTCAATTTTATCAAAGTAAAAAACCAGTTTGTATTCGTGAGGCAAATGAACTGTTAACTCATTTGGAGTCTCTACATCCATTCACTAATGACAGGTTTAAATGTTAATAGCATATTGACAATGAATTCCCAAGTCTCAAAGAGATGAGTAATAGTAGCACCTGCTTCCCACAGCGTGAACATACTTGATGAAATATTCTGTGACAAGATTCACTTTAAAAAAATAAATGCAAAATTATAAAGCTCCTGTATTTTCACACTGAAAATGTTAAGCAATGACACTTCTACTGCAGATGAGTACTTGAGAATTAAAATAAAAGCAAAAGAATTTTAAAAATACTACATGACAACCAAGTATTAGATGCATAAGCTATCTGGAGTTATGAATCTCCACAAAGACCCAGAAAGACTGTATTCTGCTTTTAAAGCTTAATTTGTATCAATGAAAATATGAAGCTGAAAAATATTAGCTCATCTAACAAAATATTTTCTTACCATCTTCAGAAGCTGTTCCTAAACAGAAAAAATAATAAAATACATGATATTCCAAACAGTACTGTTTCTCTCCAATTCCTTTTTGAGATTACTCTTATCAATCTTGACAAATTTTATCAAGTCAAGAGGGCTAAAGCTTTTGTGTTGCAGCTCCATTATTGAACTGAAGCAAAATTATCAAGAAACATCCATACTGTACTGTCAGTGATTTACAAGAAAACACAATATATAGGTAGCACTGCCTTCCAAACTTGTTACAAAACCACAAAAAAAAAAAAGAAAAAAATTAAATAAATGAGGTCAGTCAACAAAATGACATATACAGATCAAAACAGATATTAAAAATATTTTAGTGTGAGCTCATCTGAAAATACAAAACATACTATTATAAATTACCTCAGAGAAAAACACAAGGGCAGTGTTTCCCATACTGGACAGTGAGAACTTAATAGGAACTGCCAGCAAGGAGGATTTCTCTGAATTAAGTCCATGATTACTCTTAAGATCTACATGCACAAGATCAAATTTTGCTCAGAGAACTGGAAGTAATATGAGCTTGCTGAAATCAGACCACACTGGAACAAGTATGCCAAGCTTAACACAGCTTAATTATGATAAAATGAGAGTTGGACAAATCTTTTTATTGACATCAGTACCTAGGAATTGATAGGAAGCTGTCTAAACAGCAGTCCTTCCTCTCTTTAAGTTCCTTTGAAACAAATCTGATTATGGAATAAAATACACATTAGTAGGGATAAACACGTTAAATGTCTAAAACAAATAAATATCAAAGGGTATTTCCATTTTTGTTTTCACTTTGCTGTTTCTACCTTCTAAGAGAACTCCAATGACTAAAACATCTGTTAGTGCCTTTTGCTAGTCTGAATTTAACTTTCTCATATTATACTATTTTCAAGGCACTATTTTTAAAAACTTCTTTAAATTAATTAATTCAGTGTGAATTTCAATGCTTCTTTATAAAAATCAGTTACAATACTATGTATGTAGAAATGCCCCAAAGTTTTCCAGATCAAGTTTGCCAGCCTATAAAAAAATTCCAAAACCTTAACTATTCCCCCCAAATCCAACTTTCTTCCAGAGTTGGATCTTAGAAGGCAGGTTCTATGCAACACCTAAGCCAGGCTAACAGCTAGCTGCTCCTAAAAGGGATGTTTCTGCTTCTCCTTCCTCTCTGCCCTTGTGCTACCACCTGGCTTGGATGGCTAGAGACTCACGGTCAACTCCAAAAGCTAAAGAGCAGAATACTATTCCCTTTTGTTTTACTAAATCAGTTTTCTAGAGTTTGTTCACGTGCAGTGATTGATAATGAAGTATTACAAGGGACTAGTGAAAGAATTGGTGGAAACATGTGGCCAAGATTAGTGGGAAAAGGAAAAATTATTAGTTCCTCCTGGTGGCAATTAGATCAGATCAGCTGTTTCATACAGCTACAGCTGGAGAGCTAGGCTGTGAACCTTCTGTTTCACACATCACCCCTACAGACATCCCCTAGGAAAAAACAAAACCTTGTTACTCTGATCAATTGTGTAGTACTTCCCCTACTATTTTTAAATAGATGTGTGGGACACCACTAGAAAAAAAAGAAATAAGACAAATCCTGTACCTGTGCCCCTAAGAACCTTTATTGCTGGTGACAATGTGCAAAAGCTTAAGGTTAAGTGTTTAGCACAGATAGTTATAAATAAATCTTCTTATATGCAATATAAGGAAATCTGATATGGAAACAAACACACTACTATCCTTAAAAAAAAAAAACAACCCTAATTTTATTCAAGTAGGCTTGCCATCTGCAATACTCAAAAACAATTCAGATTCTTCCAGAAAGTATCCTCGGGAAAGTGATTATCTGTGGTTTAAAATGATTCAAGATTCTGGGTTTTAGAGATCTACCTTCTTACTGTCTTCCTTTCTATGAAAAATATCCCCAGCTTTGCTTCCAGTAAACTACTCATTCTTCGAAACCTGTACTGTCAATAAACACATGACAAGAATTATTAAATAAGTAGCAAACAAGTAGCAACTGACTTGTTATGTGTTCTCCAGCAATAAATTAGAACTAGGATTATCAGGCTTCAAGCCATGACTCTGTCATTTTTATTATCACAGAAGTATGACTTTACACACACCTGAAACAGACAACTGCTGTGAGAAGTCCGATTATCAACTGCTTTGCAGGTGGGATAAAAATATATGTCAACTCCCTCCGTGTGTTTAATACAGTGAATTAAGAAAAAGTAAGGGCTAAAACTTAGCTGGGATATTTGGTAAGCTATTTTAACAGGCAGGTCATCTTAACAAACTATTATTTAGTAAGAATTAGGGGTTAGACTAGATGATCTCCGAAGATCCTTTCCCAACCCCTACTATTCTGTGATTCGATGAAAATTACATTGTATTACAGGATTTACAGGCAGCTGTATCTAGCTAGATACATAGATTTAGATAGTTTTGAAAGAGAAGGTTTTAATTCTATTTTTAAAAGAATCCTTAATTATGTGGTCAAGCATCTCCTGCACTCCCATTGCTGTTCTGCCAAGTAGTCAAAAAATCTGACTTTACAGGTAAAACTATGAAAACACAATTGAACCAGAGCTAATTAAAAAAGCACACATTGACTACAGAATGGCTCTGTAATTAAGAGGGTTTTTTTTTAAAAAAAGGAGTAATATCCAATTTCTGATAAAGAGTCTGCTGCTGATACAGATGAATCATCAAAAACATTGATAAACACAGCAATAACACAACACAAATATTAAGACAGCAAGATTACATAGGGGTTAATGAAAACAGCATAGTATTTTATTAATAAACAGACAAATATATTAAACATCAATAATTTTACTTAAAAGGCACTTTATTAAATATTTAATAGAATTAGAGGACAGACTAAACAATTTCTTACCATCCATCTTGTCAGAAGTATCCTCTTTGTTGAAAAAGCAGGCAAAGAAACATGGAAAACTTAGTGTGTTAGAATAAAGGTGTTCACAGTAGAGTCATAAAACATTAATTAAGGAAAACACATTAATATTAAATACAGCAGACATGTTTATCTAATTCATGCACATATAAGTTACCTTAAGTAAAGTTGGTTTCTCAGCCCAAGGTACAAAATTACAGAACAGGGTACAAGTACCCTGCACAGAAATGTTTAATCTCTCCACATTACTCAGATTTGAGCAAACCCTTACAGTAGAATATTTATAAACTATTTCATATTTGTTGTCAACAGTTACTGAAGCATCAGTACGTATCATTAACTAAGCTGCAGTGTTCTATTTCATATGAAATCTGCTACTGAGTATGAAGCCCCACCTGGGGTAAGGGACAGGAGGGAAAAAGACATCACAATAAAGACAAAGGACAAACGGGAGAAAGCTCCACTCTGGTTTAAAAGCATTAAAAATTTACCAGTTCAGCTGGAAGGTAGTACATATGTATTCTGACAGTAACAATCAAAATTAAAATATTTAGCGTGGGACATATATAATTACAGCTCAAGTCTCCTCAAAAAGGACATTAATATTTCAGGATGTCAAAGATAGTCAACATTTACAATAACTTAAGTAGTGAATGTCTTCCTGCTTTGAGTACAGTCTTTAAAAAAAAAAAACAAAAAACATAAATGAGCAAGCAAGAGTTCTTCTATTAATAATAAAAAGGGAAGAAATAGGTGGGGACAATTATAGATTGCTGCTCTCATGAATTTGTAGTCCTCCAATGCTCTAAATTTGGCAGCTAAGCAAAAGGTGGATGTTTCTCTGCAAGTAAGGGTGAAAATAAATTCAAGCTCCAGGAGACAGTATTAAGTTATTTTGGTAGTGACTGCAACACCTGAGAAGATGTGGAAAGCAGTACAGAAATACAGTAGCATTTTCTAGGCATTTTAGTACCATGATCAGCATTATCTCGACAATTCTATCATTTAAATTGCCATATTTGGATTTAGGATAAACAACTCTCTTAAAACAAAGAGAGGGGAGGAATTTACAAGTTAGCCCATTTTCTGAAACGTGGCTTAGATTTACACCCCATTCATTTTAATGTTACCTTTTGAAAACTAAATTTTGAGGTGGATTCCATGGTTAATCCATAGCTGAACACACAACAGTCACACTCTCCGCACAGGTAAGAGAGGACAGGTATGTGTCATTTAAATTACCTTACCACTATTAAAAAACTGTTAGAAAATAAGCCAAGATCAATCAAGCAGTACTGCTTTTCCATGACTGTAAACAAACCTTGGTCTCCTAAACTATCACTGCCCTTCATTCATTTATAATAGGATTTACTATACGTTGCTAGTATCACATTATTTTGCCATTTCAAACCACCATTGTATTCTCCTCCACAACTGATCGCATCTGCTAGCAAGGCAAAGCTTTCTAACAAATCAAATCCTTCAAAAGAATATGACCTGGACTTATTACTCATTCCTCTCCCCACTCCAACTCACCAAATCTATAAACTACAAATGGAATAAGCTATTTATTTCTGTTATTTTCCAGCATAAAACCACCACTATTTACTCTCCTGAAAACCTCTGTGTCTGTCTCAACCCTTGCTTACAAAATTCTGGGCATGAATAACATTGCTTAAAATGTTCTGAAAGCAAATCGGTTCTCCAATCAAGAACTGATTCTTTGTGAAACTTTTAAGACCAAAGCAGTCCTTTCCTTTCAGCAGCGTGAAGATTAACAGAGAGAGATTTCTCTTCGTTTTCTGTTAGACCTTCTTTTTCCTTCTACCACCATGCCCTGTGTCACTTTGGCTTCTCACAACAGCTGAACTCCAACGTTGTCTGAGGTTCAGAACACGTCCTGTTGCACACCAAAACACACCAGGCAACGCTCTGGTCTTGGAGAATAATCATCCTACCTCTTTCAGGCTTTTAAGCATCAAGTTAGGAGGAACTGAGAATTCCTCCAGTGATAACCACAAGCGCACCTCCTCCACCAAGCAAAGTGAGCAGCCTAACTTTGGTGCCCACTTGCTCCCCAGCAAGTTCTCTGATTTTTTCCCCCTGGGGGCACTAGAGGGAGCCCACACCCAAACTTACTACTTTGAGAAGCAAGTATTCCTTCTAGTCAGTCAGCATTGCTCACCCTCAAACTTAATCCTAAAATCAGTGGCATTCAACCCATTTCAGGTAGGCCCTGATAACAAAAGAATAATCTAAAGTAGTTTTTAAATTAAATTTTAATTTGAAAAAGCACAACCAAAATCTTAGAAAACCACAGCCTAAGTGTATCCTAACAGCTCCCCAAACACAAGGTAAGTCAGAATTATATCGTGTCTCTGACTCTCTTGCGATCATCTTCGGCAATACTGACATTGGGACGTGCCTCCTTGGTGATCTACCTGGCACAAATCGAGAAGAAAAAACTAACAGTTTTGTAAACACTAACCTCACTTCCCCCATTGCTGTCCCTGCAGTATTGATAACCTAAAAAGAACAAAAACATGCTCATATTCTCTTACTCTCCCCACTTAGTGGAGGTTGTAGCATCTACCACCACACTCTTCTGCACTCTTATCATTTGTAGCACCTTATGTCTAACAGCAAATATTCCTAACAATGACGGTCACCTCAACAAAAACACACCATGCTTTGAAAGAAAAACCTACCAATGTGCTGTGGAAGAAATCTATCAAACCATTGCTCTGTATTATTGTGTAAAATGTTTCTGTATTACATGAAGGCGGCACCACTGACTCCCAGGACGTCTCTTTAGCATTGTTGTAAAATAGTCAGCTAAAGAGCTGAGAAAAATGGAAAATCATAAGTCCTAACACTTTATTTCCCTATTACTTCTAGAAACAAAAAAGCCATGATCCAAATCTGCTACTAAGTGAAGGTATCGCTCCTTCCAACAACAACTTTTCAAACGTAGAAGCGTTTTCCCATAACTTTTTGATCAAAAAAAACCTCCAAAGAAATATTTCACAATAATGTAGGGATGTCTCCCTTACCTAGAGAAGCGTAAGATCCCGGAGGTAGACCAGCTGCTGACAGGCGCCCAGCTCCTGCTGTCTGTCCAGCAGCGTGGCGGGCCTTCGCACCTGCGGCAGCGTTAACGTCAATGTCGCTGCGAGACCTTTGCAGAGTTCCTGGGCTTGGAGCACTCTTGCTGCTGCTTGAAACTAGTAAGGGAAAAAAAGAAATTAAAAAAAAAATAATTTGAAAGTTAGTTGGTAATGAAAAATATTAAATTTAAAAGGTCAACTACTAGTGCAGCATACCCGTAAAAAATACAGAAAAAGATGCAAAATAGCTTAAGTCAACTTAATGTTAAAAAAAGTATTATAGAGGTTAAGAAGCAAACTACATCTGGTGCTGCCATGAAATTCATAGAATCGTAGAATAGTTTGGGTTGGAAGGGACCTTTACAGTTCGTCTAGTCCACCCTCCTGGTAATGAGCAGGGACATCTTCAACTAGATAAAGAACAGTCTATTTTACAGTAGTATTTACTTTCAGTCAGCATAAAATTTTAATATTTAATAGAAACTATGTGCTCCCACTCTATGGACAATGACATATTGCCCATAGTACAATATGGACTAGTACAAATGACATATTTCTGAACATTTATTTGACTTATTACAGTATTAAATGCTTCACAAATGTCAGGAAATCCACAGCATCCCTTGCGATACTGTGGGAAGATAATATTCCCACACTTCAACTAGGCTAAAGCCACAGGCAAGCTGAACGCCTGCCTTGAATCGCTTTGGGGTCTAATCTGTAAAGTATTTCAACATTCACCTCCTATTATTTACTAAATATTAACTATTTGCTTCAGTTAAATTCAACCATTGGTTTCTGTCTTCAGAACTTCACTCCCCCTTAGCGGTTTCAGTACCCAGAAAACAAGCACTCTCCATTACTGGCCATTTGGCAAAAGGAGTTCAATGATTTACTCTGCAACAATCACAAACGCATTGTGTGAAAAGAGAACGGAGACATTAAATTCTGAAAACTCAAGACAAAATTAAATTCTTTGAATTACAAATCTATGGGTTTGGGTTTTGTTGTTTATAGAGAGCAGCAGCTATGTGGGAATAGATGAAAAGGTACGAGTCCTTCATTTACAATTGCCATAAGCCTAGTAGACCGCAGAATAATATTTTGCTTCTTTGACAGTGACTGTTCCATGACATCACTCCAAGGTCAATTAACAGTACCAACACATAGCAAATTATGTCTGAAAATACAACTGAAAATACATAGATGTGAAGCAAGTATGAGGCAATCTTAGCTCCGGGTGCAGTTTGTAGTGACGCATGCCACTATTCAACTTGGAAACAGGGTACATGCTTAAGACAGAAAGATTTTAAGCTGCACTTTAAACTTTTAATTCAAAGAACATAAAGAACAATTATTGTGCACTGCACCATATAGCAACCACCTTACCTCTGCCTGCAAAGCTTGCTGGGCTGGCTGCAGACCATTTAGAAGATAGAGGCCGACTGGGGAAAAAAAGCAAATAAACCAAATAAATAAGTTTCTTGCATCAGATCCAAAAGCAACAATAACAGAGAGGAGAAAATAATCTTACATTCTTTTCTCCCTTCAACTTTATCAGCATATTTTAGATGAACACATTAAATAAAGAATGATAATGAAAACACAATCATCTTATCTTCTGTATTTTATAAAATTACATCCTCATCCCAAAGCATTCATCCTTTGGTTACCAACAGGCACACTTTGCTAACACGAAGTTCAGGCATCCTAGGCTTGGCCACAGAAACACTGAAGGTTCTCAGCACAAGGTTTTAACCACGGGGCTGATCCCCTAAATCAGATGTCAAACAAGAATAGTGGGAGCTACACAAAGAGCTTGATTTATGAAAGAAATTATGTGAAGTAGTGTCTGCAGTAACAAGGAAAAGAGGTGTATAATTAAAAAACCTCCTCCAGTCCTAGATCTCCCTTCAAGGATTGAGTTACCAATTACAAAGGAAAATGCTGGAACTTCCAAGCAGCTAGACTGAATTTCCCACTTCAGTGTTAGAGGCTCCCACAATTTATAAAAGGAGAAAAATCCCATGTCTTTTCCTCTGTTTTCTCTCTGTTTCCCTCTTACTGCAAATACGAGTAGTTGCTGAAGCAAAATCTTCCTGTCTACTCTCGTTTAACAGTGAGCTAGTCCTTCTGACTGGTTCCAAAGGATAAAATGCGATCAGAGGGACCAGGGAAAACCAAAAGACTAGTAGAAGAAAGCATGATACTTTGTTCATTGATTCATATCTAGCCATCTACATAGTTATCTGATGGGGAAGGTTTGTATTTGCTAAAATAATTGACTATTTCATCACCAGTCAAATTACAGCCTCAGTCTACAGTCTTACAGCTTTAGTAAAAATAATCCCTCTCTAATTTTAAACCAAAAAGCAGAGAGAAAAGAGATGCATAACATTGTGTATTTATCTGAGTTATTAGCTCAGGTGCTCAATGGCAATATAGAGGTCAGCACTGTTACCTAACTCCTCACCAAAGATCGTGTATTTGCAGCTTATTACAAATAATACCTGCTTTTCTGACATGACTAACTAGTGTTTTGGAGGCAATTTGCTGCAAGTAAGTCGAGGAGGCCCAGGCAGAGCTCCTGGGTGCATCCTGACCTTATTACAAGATGCTCCAAACAGAAGGCCTGGACAACTGTTACAATTTCAGCACTCACACCATCTACTGCGACTGATATTTCATTTAAACAGGTTCATATAGGTAGGCACAAGTCACCACGCTTCTCTCATTCCATTATGCTCTTTAAAACCATTTTTTATCAATGATCTGTTAAGAGCTATAAGGTCAGAGGCTCCAAAATCATCGAAGATCAGACTTTCAGGAAAACCATACTGATATTTACTAATGTAGCGTATAAAGGGAGAACTCAACATGTATATTTGAAGCCAGAAATATAATTTTGGGTACCACAGGGAAAACAACATGCATCTAAATGCAAAACTGGTGAGAAATCTATTAAAAATTCATTTGCAGTCATGATCTCTTCTTCCGTTATTTTACTCCTCCTTTTCTGTACTGTAGTACTTATGCTGCAACACAGGAATTAGCACTTACTTGGGCACTTAAAAGTACTTTAAGATTCTAATTTCTCTGTAATTTAGATTTTAATATTTTATTACTAGTAACTCAATAACAGCACTTGGATTTTAGGACAGGAACACAGATTAATTTGAACAAGAGAAATTAATCTTTGAATAAACATTTGTTTGTGGATAATTAAGCATTAGCAATAGCCTACATTACAGACAATTATTTTAACAATGTCTTTTATAATTACAAGTATCGTAAGAAAGATTAAGATTTGACATAGAAGAGGGAAAGCCTCTGGTACTTAAGGCAGCAGTCAAAAAAAAAAAAAGAAAAATAATAAGTTCTAATATACTGGAAGCAGTCTTTTCTCTCAAGTCAAAAGTGAGTAGGTAAGTTCTCTGACTTCGGAAATGAAGTATCTGAATTGAAATTTTAACAAGTTCAAATACTTTGAGGAAGCTTTCTAGAATTCAAAGGAAAATAACCACCACACATTACTACTACTATTTTACGTTTCTACTAAAAAGCCAATAGCTGGCTTTTGCTATTGGTACCTAAGCCAACTTTTTATCTGTTTGGCTCAAGATTGTCTATACATTTTAATACACCGACTGCGGCACGTAGCCGCCTTCTAGTAATTAGCCTAGCTGCAAAATACTGCTAATACATATTCAATATTAGGAAGATGGGGAAAAACCCCACCATCTCCCACCTGAATGAATCTCACTGTCAATGTCTCTCATACTTCCCAGTGAAAAGGGATATAAAAGGAGTAATACCATTATTTCTTTCCTAGACTTATTCACTGCACTTGAATGCTGGACATCAAGATGTGAACCTTGAAGATATTTTGGTGTAACATCAGCTGCTAAGGAATAAAAATCTGGGTAAGAACAGCTTGCTACAATCTAGTTAATGACTGCCCTAATTTTTCACCTTGCTTGGGTAATTTTGTCATACAGCAAAATACAATAAAAGACTTTTTATTAAAAAAAAAGTAGAAGTGACAAAATACAACTGCAGCTTTTTTGTACACCACAGAAGCCTGGCTCATTTGCTTTTAAGAAACAGTTTTTCTTTGTTTATAGGCTCAGAAAGTGACCCTTACTTGAGACTCTCCTGTGAGCTGGAGGATGACCTGTCTGACTGAGGGAGAGACGCTATACTGCCAGAATTCTTCAAGTAGGTCTGGAGGCTTCTTTGATAGGGTGGCTCGAGAGAATTGTACAGAGTCTCAGCTTCACTAGGAAAGTGGTTTCTAAGACCCAGATAAGCCCTGCAAAATAAAAGAATAATCACATGTAAATGCTCTGCCTTTTCTTCCAATTGTGGAGCCAGGAAGTAAAGATTATGGAATGAACCAGGGATGGGAGGGAAAGGAAGCCAGACTGGAAACATGTAAAGCACACAATACTGTTCATCAAATCATAACAGAAATCAGCTACTCTGAATTAATCTTTTCAAAATAACTTAGTCTATCCTCCAAAATTCTCACATTCACTCATTCACTTACCAGTTCTGTGGGAAAACAGCTCCAGTTTTCTGAACTACTCACTAGTCAAAGTGCTAGAGGAATAAAATAATTACGCAGCAATATCAACCCTTATGACTCCTGTTTCAATAGAATCCCCAAATGCTGCATGACAGTATTCACTGCCACAACTTTCAGAACGTCTTTTGCAAAAGACACTAGATATTAGTTCAGGACTTCAAGAACACAAACATCAATTTCTGACCTAACTTGTGTCCTCTTCTTCAGCCACAGTTGGCTGCTCATCTCCGATTAGAGCCTTCTATCATTCATGAAAAAACATGCCATTTTTAGAGCAAAATGTAGTCAAAACTCACTTTCTTGCCTCCACTCTTGCTTCTGCATCAGCATCATGAATGCCCTTCTTGATTGTTTCGACCAAGACAGCTGCATGCCTAGAAGACAGAAATTCTTCATGCTGTTTTGCTGCTCCAAATTCTATTTTAAGCAGTAAAGTTTTACACTTCAATTAACATTTCTCTAAGTAAAATGCCACTGAGATAGTAGCTCTAAGATATGACGTAAACAAATGCTTAGCACGCTGATGACATAATGGCACCTTCTGTAAAGGTTTAGGTAAGCTTCCTTATCCAATCTAAAAGAATTATGATCTACTTTTCAGACATACATCCACCTACCACACTTAAAACGTTATTTTAGAATAGCTTTTTTTAAGACACCTACTTTCCTGAAATGGAAAAACTATTTCCCCTACTATATTAATAGTAAGAAAAAGGAGAAAGTTAAGATTGGCAAGTTTGTTTTCCTGCAAATTCACCTCTGAAAGCTTTTGGCATACAAGTTCTCAACCTCAATACATGCTCAAACGACAGCAACATACAGAACCACCAAAAAATGTGATTATTTTAATTCAAGACATGGTTGGGGCTTGGGTTTTTTGGGGGGTGATTCTTTTGTTTTGTTTTAAAATACACACATACACACTCTGACATAAATCACGATCTCCCCATTGCTGCTTTTCTCAGGAGCACCTTGAGGGGTTGAAAGGTGACTACAGAGCTGGATGAGCTCTTCAGAGCCTTCTCGGGAGGCTCTATAGTCCCTTTGCTCTTACTCTGTGCTTACAATATATGTTTTGCAGAGGTGATGCATGTACTGTTTTCCTATCTACCCGGAGAAGCTACAGTGTGTTCTTAATCATTACCAGAAAAAGGCATCCAGCCTAATCCTATTTGCCCTCTCTTACAGCGAGCACACAAATTTCCTCCTTTTGGGAGAAAAGACAGATGCTTACCTCTAAATATTTGCTGCACAGGATACATGATATAAGCGAGACTGAGAAATCGTGGTATGTATTGCTCACATGCAGTATAGGAGAAGAGGCAGAGGGTAAGGAGAGGAGGCAATACGAAGTCAAGGCTGAAACACACAGCTCTCCTTCTCCCTGGCACTCGAACGGGCCACGACCTGCTGTGCTAGAACTGTGGTCTATGCTGGAAAGCTTGGCCCACGCTGAACAACGTAATCCAATTAAAGGATTCAATGAAAAGCTTTCTGTCTAAAAATTCATTAGCAGTTTACTCTTGGGAAAAAGTATACTGGCTCATACCTTTCCAACGAATGCGTTTGCCACTCTTGTAACAACAGGTCTAAAAATTCAAAGGAGCGCCTAAAAAGACAGAACAAAAAAAGTTATAATTAATACTCATTTCTCTAATGTGCTCACGGAATAAATAGTAACTTTATTCTTTCCCCCTGAAGGAAACATTTATCTGTCAAATAAGGGCATTGGTTGCCTTATTGCAGAGTTAAAATATTCTGCATGGAAAGCAAACATACAGGATAACTAATCCTAAACTTCAAAAACCAGACGTGGTTCAATTAACCATCTGTCACGTTATTACACATTTGCTATGTCAGTTTCATTAGCCCCAAAATAACAGACAAAAATCAAAGTTTAAAAATTGTGCAAAAATCTTAATATATAAAAAAAAGAAAAACCAATACTTTAAAAATTCATCTATAAAGTCACAACATAGTGTTTCTATGGCAGTGTGCTTCTGTCCCAGACAATATTCCCATCCTTTCATCTGTCATCACTAAGTATGTAGCATAAAGGAAAACATGAGACCATTATTACAAGGCTCTGCGTACGGAAAGCTCTCCTGAAGATTTGCTGCACCGTACAAACCAAGTTATGGAACCTCATTCATTATTAATTCAGAACTCTTCACAATTTAGCAGACTGCCATTAGCAAAAGGCATACTTCAAAGTATGTCTGAAGCTAGATCCTGGTGAACAACTCAAAGCCACACAGATTAGCAAGGTGTAGATAACAAGTCTTCAAAAAGGTAGTCGACTCTGATGTCTGGAACTATTACTTTTTCTGGTTGTGTTGCATCTTTGACCTCTTCTGGAGGGCCAGATTTCATTTTTATTCTGCCCAAATCATTTGGACACTTAGCAAGACACGGAAAGAAACCCTGAAAGGCTTTTCACTATTATAACCAATCTAGTTTTCCTTTGTCTTTCCAAAAGAATGAAGTCAGTATGGAAACAATACAATTTTGGCCACCTTCATTTATGCTCTCTGAACTGTGAACTGCAGTACCAAAGCCACCCACGGTCTAACGTTCCTCAGCAAAGCTGTGGTAAGCAGAAGCACTGAAGGAAGCCCTGTGAATTGTTTTGCAGTCAAACCAGAAGTTCTGACAGGTCAGTATAATCTGAGTTAATACTTGCTATGGAAGCAAAACCAGCTTAGATTCAGACAAATAGTTTAGATGCTCAAGCTGTTTCTTGCATACACATCATTTGCATACATCTATCATTTTCAGGGCTAGCGTGGGTCCAGAAACAGTGATAACTGCTTTTGTGAGATTCTGTGCAGAAAATGACACTGTCAGAAACCAACTAATTTTATCAAGAGTCAATGTTCTTGGAAAAAGCAACATGCTGAAAATGTACCTCAGTTGTTAAACACAACACCACATTAATTCACCACATCCCATCTAAGGTAGCAATCACTGTCTCAATCACAGAATGCTATGGGGTTGGAAGGGACCTCTGGAGATCATCTAGTCCAACCCCCTGCCAAAGCAGGTCCACCTAGAGAAGGTCCCACAGGAACGTGTCCAGGTGGGTTTGGAATGTCTCCAGAGAAGGAGACTCCACCACCTCCCTGGGCAGCCTCTTCCAGGGCTCTGCCACCCTCACAGGAAAGAAATTCCTCCTTATGTTTAGATGGAACTTCTTATGTTCCATAGCAGAAGCAGGTCTAGGATCCCAAACCCAACCCCAACAATTTCCATCTGATTTAACTGTAAACCACATGCTCTTGCTTGATAGAGCCTGAGTTAGTAACTGAGCTCTTCACCCTTTCCATGCCTCAACTCTACCTCCTTCAAAACCTCCCCAACTGTGTGTCTACCTATATCTTAGTTTGGGAACCTTAAGTCTAAAGAGAGCAGTGTTGTATTGCCCCAAAGCGACAATTGCTTCACTTCTGATGTATTTTACACACTGCAGTTACTGGCTCAGAAAGCTCAGCCCCAAAATTGGGCACTATCCCATCAGTCCTGCAAGACTTGCCTTCCATTCTGCGTTTCAGAGCATGGAGCTGAGCCTGTAACAACCCTGTGGGGTGTTCAGCCTGACCTGTCCTTGCTTCCATCTTGATCCTTCCTAGAGAAAGGATCCACAGGAAAAAAGCTTATTACAGAGACAAGCCCCACAGGCCTTATGCTGAGCTGCCTCTTTCTCTAAGAGCAGTAATACCCAGCAGCAACCAGCATGGTTTCATTGCCATTTTGGCTGGGATTTTAGGCACACAGATTGGGTCTGCAAGGCTACAGCAGCAGAGGCGGTGGGAAGACAGGGATGTGCTGTTTTAATGGGATAACCCAGCCACGGGAAAAGCTACTATCGCTGTCCTATAATTGTGTTCTCTCCTAGCAGGATTTGGAAGAGGAACCAGTGTGGTTAACTACGAAGATGAATCCTGGCACGATTATTGTTTCAAATGCACAAAGTGTGCCCGTGGCCTGGCCAACAAGCGCTTTGTTTGCCATAATGGAAAAATTTACTGTGCTGAGTGTCCCAAACGACTGTAAGGAGCAGACAGCAACTGCTGTAAAATGGATTTTAGAGCCCTGCTTTCCCAAACAGTCCTGGTAAAGGAGCAGGTTTTTGCATGTTAAGAATTTTAACTTTTTTTTTCCATTTTAGTATAAAAACTAAAGTAGCCTCAGCATAATGGGTGTGACTTTTGAAGCTCCTGCAGTATAAAAGCATGTAGCCTTGCAAAGAGTTAACTTGGCTTCCAAGTAATCCTTAGTGTAAAGGCTTGAAAGACTGTTTGATTTAGCATTAGAGATCCACGTACTACATAACCTGCGTGTGGCTTAAACTAAAACAAAGCTAGTTTTAAACTCAGCACTTAAATGAAGTAGGTTTGACAAGGGAAGATTGCACCTCGGATCAGAGAGATCCATTATTATGCTTTACAAGTGCAGGTAACGTTATACACATCACACCATTAACAGCAGCACAACCATAAATATCTTTTTTACCCTCCACCACACCAAATTGCAGCAAACGTATAGAATGGCTTCATCTTACATATAACAATATCTTGGCAGTACAATTTAGGCTTTAGTTAAGTTTCCATAGACTTGTTTTAATCTTGATTTCTGCATGGTTTGCCCTAAAGTTTTGCTCATGAGCTTTTTTTACATCATTGTTTAAATGAGGCTGTCTGTATACAACTATTAATCTGTTAACAAGAAGTAAGTCTTTCAACTACACCAAAATGCACATGCATTTAGAAGTGCCTTAAAAAAATAGCTCAGACAACGATAGCTCTCTTATCATCACAGTGTATGTTTTATGATTTAATAAAAATGAGACTAGTGCCTGCTTGGAGTCCTGCAGTCTTGGAAAACTGTTGTTTCATTTTGCCACCTTCCACCATTGACACCTCCTAGAGCTCAGCTCCTGAAATCTGATACACCAGCAGAGCAGAGTCACCTGTTCTGCCACAGTGCCCTTAGATAGCCGAGGACCAAAGCAACAATTTTCATGAACTATATATTTTTTGAATATAAAACTGACAACGGGATTGTCTGCCAAGAACAGCCTGTGTGAAAAAGGCCTTTGGAGAACCACTGGCCATACCCAGATCTACCACTACCCTTCAGCAACTGGAATGCTGGTTTCAGGTTAGTTGATACCATACATTTATCGACTGGATGCTGCTCCAGTTGTTCCTGGTCAATGAAATGGAAACAAAGAATCCTCACAAGAAAAACAAAAGGCAGCATCTTGCTGTATTCCTGACGGTCGCTGCTCCGCTGTGGCCATGGAGCACCCCAAGACTCACCCTTAGAACATAAAGATGCCGGGGCTACAAGGAAAAGGCAAAGGAGAAGGTGACAAGCAAGTTAAAGAATTAATTAGGAACACATCATCAGCATGTACAGACACAGCCCGAGTGAAGGTGTTAGTACAAATATCTCCCCAACAACACAAATCAATGCCAAAGAGGCTGCTGCTTTTGGGAATGCGCAGGGAGGAGTGGTTAGTGGGGTGTGGGGACGCCCAGTAAGGTGACGTTTAGCCTTACAGAAATAAAGCCTTGTTCAACTGCAAAGTTTATTTAACAGTGTGCACATATTTACACAGAGCTGTAACAGAGCATTCAACAAATAGTATCAGCACAGGAAAAAAAAAATACCGGCATCTCTTTCATTAGAGTGATTGTCTCTGCCAGGAGGAAATAGCTATCATACAAAAATACATTTTTCCTTTTACCTAAGGCACTGCTCTAAAGTCTAAAACAGTTCTACCGTATTCTGAAGAGCAAACCGTGAGAGTCAGAAGGCCGAGGCTTTCCTGTTGTAACTGTGCTGTTGAGGAAAATAACAGGTTTAGTCCCAGCAAAACCACTGAAGACCCAGCTGCCCTTTGGGCGACCGGTTTGAACTGAAGTATCGGCCAACGGTTGACAGCAGGATTCGGGACAGCTATTCTTTACCGCAGGATCTGTTACAGGAGACTTAAGACCAAGTCTGCTTTATTACTTTTAGTAGTAGCAATTTTCAGAAGATGCGTAGTTAATCTCCTCATGCTGTAAAAAGCAGGCAAGTTTAGGTTAAATAGATGACTTACTGAAGGCTTTAGGGGAAGGGAAATATATACGCAGCCACGGTTATAAAGCTACAACAGGAACACAGAATAATTAACATGAACAAAACATGACTTCAGTGGTCTAATACTGTTATGTACACAATAAAATAATACTTCCATGAGTGTAGATAAATAAGTAATTCAAAAGGAAAACATGTTTAAAAGCATGACATGTTAAAGCACAGGGTGACAGACGTATCTAGGTACTCAACAGTCCTGTCGTCTATTAGTGCATATGCTGTAAAACGCTTTGATGTTTGCCAATAGATTAAAACACATTAGCGATGGTACAATACTGCATTTTGAAACCACCAATATTTTCACAATAGAAAAATAAAGAATTTTTCTTCTCATTCAAAATCGAAGATATTCAATTTTGCATTTTTAAATAGCACATGAACCAACAAGTGACAGCGCTGTTCTGGAACATCACAGAGGGAGCTCAGCTTTAACACACACCCAATGAGTCTTTTATTTCATCATGTGCCATTTTTTAGGACGAGGCAAAACCTGGCCAGTAACTGACTGGGGAGCCTGCCATGGCACATTGCTGTATGCGATATTTATATGAAAAGGAAAAAAAAAAAAAAAAAAAAGACTCATACAGGTTACTGTAAAAATGAAACAAGCGATATTTGAACAAGAAAATCTCATCTAACAATCAGCTATACAAATGGAAAAGGAACATCAGCACAATAGTTTCCCTGAAATGTTTCAAGGTGCAAATCTAGAAGTTTGTCATCCCTCCCCTGGTGGTTGGTTGGGTTGGTTTTTTTTTTGCAAACTTGAAGATGGATAAAGGTAAACAAGCAGCTTTTCAAAACAAGGCCTTCGGTACTTGATAAAACTGGATTACTGAAGTGCAATCAGATTATTTCCAGGTCTCTAGTGTTCACAGTTCTGTCCAAAGAGCAAAGAGAAGAAAACATTTAACCATGGTAACTGTGTGCTATTCCACATACCTCTACCATCACCGTCAGAATCTACATCCAGGGAGCGAGCACAGAGCCGCTTGGTTACTCACGGTCCAGAATCAGCACAGTAGCTCCTTTTTTTTTAATATATATGAATAGTTTTCAAAGTCATGTAGATAAAACTTAATATCTAAACATTTTTGTGTTCAAAATTAAAAGGCAACACTGTATTCACTAAAAAGATAATGGTTTTGATCAGAACAAAATGCCATCAGCAGTATCACGTCATGTTTCCCACGGCCCAAGGAACGGCTCAATAAGGCTATGTCCGTGGGACTAAAATTCACAAGACGCAGAGTGACAGAGGAGACTCAGGAAACAATTCAGTCCAGAAAAGTGCTACACTTTAATTTAAAAAAAAAAGTGCTACACATCACTTAAAGAAAAAGTGGGTAGAAAGTCTTGTTTTTTCCACTAGCGTTCCTTTCAACTGTTCACGCAGTCATTTATCTCACGGACAGAGATCTCCTGCTGTGAGTACATCCATTTGGGGTTCAGCTCCCACACCAGAGAAGGTGAGTTTTACATAAAATAGCTTTTATGTAAACTCCCTTACTGAAGCCTCTCTGACACACTGCGCCACAAGATCAGCGTCTGGCTTCTCAGGGACATGTAGCTTCAGACTCAGCCCCACTTTTTTCAGAAAATTCAGAAAATTGGCTGTGCAGCTTTATTACTCCTCCCAAAATGTAACACAACCATCTGTGGAATTTAAGGTTGGTGTTACCCCTTCTCAGTGAAGTGAAAGACTAAGTAGAGAGGACAGCTAATACCTTGCCAGAGCCTGAAGAGACCTTGTAAGACCACGCAGGCCAGCTTCAAAAAGCTACAGAACATGCCTAGGAGCGCAAAGGTCTTGTCTGTAGAGTTACATCAGACACCTTTTAGACTGTTAGTATCTTCAAAAGTAACGTGGGCCATTTAAGACATCTTAGAAGAAGCCTAAAAATACAACAGATGGGCCTGAGTGCTGGCAGGAGATACAGGAGCTTCACAGGGGCCCGACTCTGTCTTTAAAAGAGCCTGAATGTTGGGTCTTGGCTGCTGTCAAGAGCAAGTCCCTCAAGAGGCACCAAGTGGGTGACTCGTTTTGACAGAATGCAAGTTACAAGCACTAAAGAAAGAGCTTTCCCTCTGGTCTACACATCGGGAAAAGTGCCCTGAAAATAAGAAGCTGAACTTAAGGCAAGGAGAGTAAAATGCAAGGAAGTTAATTAGCTAGCCAGAGGAAGAGACAGACAGGGAAATCAGCTCGGATTACCTGATGAAGCATCTATAGGTTTGGTCAATGAATTCACTGCACCATCTTCCTCAAAAGCCAATTTGGGACTAGAAGGTATTGTAGCAGCATCATTCAAGTTTTGATGACAGTTACCAGCAGAGATGCTGTCCGAGCTCAGCTTGGTTGACTTGGAATGTACTCCAACATCAATCAGCTCCTCAAAAGTCCACGAACCGGATTTTCCATTGAGATTCTGAGTAAGTCCAATTGTACGATCAGCTTCATTAACACCCAGCTCTACCAAGTCACCCATAACCATTTCTTTTGCAGGATGGCTAGAAAAACCAGAATGGATACTTGTATTAGAGAATTTCTGGATGTTTAACCTTTAGATTCATTACAGGAGAGCCAATTAGCAGTCTGCATACTTTGCAAAGCACTGAAGTTCCTCCAGCTGCCGCGCGGGATCTCCTCTCCAAGAGCCAATGGGGAAGAACCACTCACCAACACACACTCAGTTTTTACTATAGGAATAGCTCTTGGGTAAGGTCTGGCTCCAGAAATTTGATATAAGAAAGCAACAAGTTTAAAGCCCTGCACCATTAAATTAGTAGTGTGCATTTTTCCTTTTTTCTCCAGTTCAGACTTCTAAAACACAAATCTGAGCCTCACAAAACCCGCAATACTTAAAAGAGATTCAAAACCTATACCCAAGTCAGGAGTGATAAATTTTCATTCATTCTTAAGAAAAATCATGAAAAAGTCTTTGTATTCTATCACTGGAGGAATAAAATGAATTTATCATCACTTTAAAAAAAAAAAGAGTTCACCATCATTTCTAAATCATTATCATTTAGATGAGCAAATGGAACAAGCATCAGAGCACAGATTTTCCAGCAGTAGACGGAAATGCTTCATGTTAAAAAAGATAGAATTTGAAATACTAAGAGAAATTCCCATTAAGGGAGGTTTTGGTGTTGTATCTGGTGTCTCAGCACAACCAAAACTGTTCTAGAGCTTTCTATAGGTCATTCTTCCTTTTCAGCATTGCCCCCCTCCCTCTTGTTTAATCTTTTGTTAATGAAAAGAACCGCTACACATTTCAAGGGAAAAGATTTCAAGCTGATGCTGTTCTTTATGAGTAATACTGCCACATTACTGGCTGCATGTCTCACACAGTGCTATATACAGCACTTAATTTAAATTAAACATAGAGAGGGATTGCTCGTGTGACAGATAACTGCTCTGACAGTAAAACCTACACAGACTCACCTGGAATCTTTTAATTCCGTAACAAGTAGGGACCCGTCATCACTTTTCAAACCGCTGCCATTCATAAATACTTCGCTGGCCTTCAGCTCTGACACATCGTGTTCCTCAGAGCCTGCAGAGATCGAGCTATGCCCAGCCTCCAAACAGCCCTCTGCCTCCTCCTTGGCTTCCTGGGGTAACTCAATGCCATTTAGCTTCCCTGAAAGTGAGGAGGAAGAAAGAAAGAAAACAGAAAGGAGAAAAAAAAAAAAAAAGAGCTTCAGTAACAGGTTCATTTTATTTATTCTAAATGAATAAAATACAGGTGCCAAAATGACCTTTCCTAGCCAAAACTTGAAGCATTTGGCTTCAATAGATTCATTTTTCTATAGCCAAGATGCCTGTAACAACATGAAATGTGTTTTCTATCTTTAAAAACACTCTTGTAAAATGAAAAGACACTCACTCTCAAATAATTTTTGCATTTAAATTCTGTTCTGGCAGTACGGAACAGGCAGTGATACACTCTCTGCTCAAGCAGAGCCTCCTGGCATTTCTGGGACTTGCGCTTCAGACCATCACAATGTTATTAAGTCATTGACATTTTAAACAATGCTTAAACATCCCTGAGACGCTGATGCCCCTTAGACCTGACTCATTGAGTTTCCTTACCTGGCTGATCAGTCTTCTCAAGACCCAGCTCTTCCTCCTCTTCAATATCCTCTCCCTCCATCGCCTCAGAGACAGACTTCCCTTCCCTCTGCAACTGAATTGCTGGAGGTTACTGGGAGCAGCTCACTACCACATCGCATTTTCCCAGCTCCTGCACAGGACTATTCCCTGCCCCGCTGTAAGGCCACATGCTAAGAGACAGTCAGGTCACCAAGCAACATGTGCTCTGCTGAGCCTGAAAACGAATGGGTGGGACCCACTTCATCTCCTGCCTACGAACTATTCCTGGGTTTCTCTTCCCCTCTTTTCTCCAAGGTGCGTTCCAGGCACCAATACGGGTTAGGGGTGGACCTGCTGGAAAGCACTTCTGAGGAGAAGGATCTGGGGGTCCTGGTGGACAGTAAACTATCCATGAGCCAGCAATGTGCCCTTGTGGCCAAGAGGGCCAATGGGATCCTGGGCTGCGTAGGGAAGAGTGTG
>JAOXJK010000012.1:48721704-48732432 GCA_025774025.1 Xenus cinereus
TCCCCCCTCAGCCTTCTCTTCTCCAGACTAAAAAGACCCAAGTCCCTCAGCCTCTCCTCCTAAGAGAGATGCTCCAGACCCCTCATCATCTTTGTAGCCCTCTGCTGTATCCCCTCTAGCAGTTCCCTGTCCTTCTTGAAGTGGGGAGGTTCAAGAGGGAGGGTTGAACTGTGGGAGGTTCAATCCCACATTCCCCAGTGTGGTTGGTTTATTATTTTATGCACAGCATCAGACAGCTTTGCTCCATGCATTCAAACTGCATTACACAGAAGTTATGAAGTTCTCCTGGTACCAGGAGAGCAAGATGTAGACACACACTGCCACAGGACACTGCAGTGCTTCAACAAGAGCTAAGCTCACTAGGCCTGTCAAGTCTGGCCATACCAGTAACACTAATAGGTTCAGGCTGGTTCTTCACAAAGACACACATATTGGTTTCATGCTCCTCCAACACCTCACAATCCCTGTGCTGTTTACTCTCATTAGACTGAGCAACACAGATTCAACCACAGCTTTTTTTTTTTTAGCCTTCTGGTTTTAAATCAGAAGCATTAGGACCATTTTAAATTAGAATAAATTCTGCAGAAGGATGCAATCTATGTTCCACAATACGGCAGAAAGCACCATTCCTCAACATCATCCAATGTAACTTTGCTGGAAGTCATTTCTGTAGTTTACTGGATAACAGAGTTCTGTGTATTCAGAGTTAATGGCCATAAATCCTCAAACCTCTTTATTTTCAACATACGATCAGCATACTTAAAGAAGCAACAGCTTTAATAATTCACTATTTATAATGTACTCACCTTCTAACTGCAACTGATTTTGAGGTACAGTTGCTTGTTATTAAAGGTATGAGTCGTGGCACATGGGTATGCTGAAGAGGAGGGAAAAAGCCAAAACAGCAGTTAATGACAAACGCATTCCTGAATTTCTACTATACTAATGAAGTCAAACATAATTAGCAACATAATAAAAATTGCAATCATTTAAAATGCTTACTGGAACTAAATGCAGAATACTATTAAATAAATGACTGCTGCTCCTAAGTCAATTGATTAAATCTATTTTATTCCCCAAATGTCAGGCAAAAAGCACCTCCAGTGCCATCAATCATCACATCAAGATATGCCATATTTAGCTGTCAGAAGCCACATGTAAAGGCATCAATGGAGTGTAAGCTGTTGGTATTTTAGTTTTGCCACAGAAGAAAAAGCAATAAACATGGCAGTCTTAAAAATCAGAGTTATGGAGACAAAAAAGCAAAGCAAAGCAATCCGGAACTACGGGCATTCTTTTAGGGATCGATCAATACAATCATAATGCTACATAGACCAAACTTCTCTTAATGCAAAATATGTCAATAAAATAACAAAAGCATGTCATGTAATGTAAGCTAGTATAAGGAAACACCTAACAACCTCATGGGAAAAGAAAAGCCTGGAACTACCATTTAAAGTGAATAAGATAAACTACGTTAAATCCAAATGCAATACTTTAATTCAGAATTAAATCAGCCTTACTTCAGCTTATCTTAACTAATTGTAGACAAAGTATTAACGTTTTCATTCCAAGTAGAAGTAACACGGTTCAACAAATCCATTTTCAGTTCATTTCTCTATTCCTTTCTTGATTAAACACATACCTTCTAAACCAGTCCCCAGTACCGTGTGAAACTGTGTAGGCTAGTAAAAAAACGCTTAAAAAGTAACAGTACTGAACAGTTTTTAAAATCTCACATATCATACTGCCTCCTTAGGTTATTGTTGCAGAATATAATCACTGAAAAAACAGAGAGATAATTATCAACTCTGAGAGCACTGCCAACTTCAGAATTAGGAGGGAATTAATCCAAGAATCTGGGAGAGCCTCAGGAGCTGCATTTGTTTGTATTGATGTACTTTTAAACAGGGTCATAGGGGTTTTGTTTACATTTTGCATAGTTTTCAAATTGAAAAGTGGCACATGACTGTCAGAAAGGGAACAATAAGCAATATCAGGGGAAAGAATAAAACGTTTTTACAGATGAAGAAACCTGTATGTTCCAAGTCTTTGGAGCTATTATTGTAATTTCTAGAAAGTGGTTTTTTTGCAAAGGAATCAAAGCCTGAGGCTTGCTTTCATTCAGCTTATAGACTGCACCTTTCATCTGTTATCCCTTTGAAGCCGTAATGATACATGCTTCCTCCCAACCCACCTTCCAGGTCAATTGCCCAACCTCAATCCCACCTCCCTCTGGAAAAGATTTTCTGCCACCACACCATCTCATCACAACACACACCCCACATCCCCCTCCCCCTGCCTTTTTCTTTAATAGGTTTCCTGATTTCCTAAGAGTCAAGAAAGAGAAATCAGACGACGATGCGAGAACTATCTGGAGAAGAAATATGAAATGCAATAAAGGCACAAAGATGAGATGGAGCTCTTCAAGATCTAGGTATAAAACAGCCAACTTCTTTTTACACAGACTCAGTCTCACAGCAATCAGATACTAAAGGACCAGGATGTGAACTGGGTGTCAGTGGATTCTGGTAGGAGTTCTTGAGCAAAATGCTAACTCCAAAAGCTGCAATGGCTGGGGCTCTAAATATTCAACTGATCACACACTCCCTGACCAATTCTCATTTTGTTTAAAGGATTTAAGTCCAAAGGAACATGGGGCTACACTTCATTTGATATTTATTTTTTTCTTTTTCCACTGAAACCTGAAGTTTCTGTCAGAACAGCATGCATAAGCCATTTCTTGATTGGATATTCGAACACTACAGATTGGAGAAATAGAAGCAAGGAAATCCTACCTAGTATGTTAATTTACAACTAAGAATAACAGAAGTTTAGCCAAAATCAGGGCAGCTATAATCCGTGTGTAGGCTTGTCTCCAACTGAACTGAACCACTAAAGCCAGTTTAATATAGTCGGTGAAATTTCATGCTGCTATTCTGGTACTTGGTTTGTCTCCTGTAAACAGCAAGACAGGGTTAGTTTCTTACATGCCTAAGCTCATCTAATGCTACTGCAAATGGTATTCTTCTCTTACAACTTTAATCATCCTGTGTAAGGTGTATTCCTTCCTCCACTCTCCACCCTGTGCCATTAGCCATCCCACAGTACACTGTTAAGAGTCTGGGGAAAAAATGCCAATGGATCTTAGCCCAAGTACTGATGCAGAAGTAACACAGAAGCCTCAGAGCACGTTCTCAGAGGCCTGGGTAGAGTAAGTACAGATTCCAAATATTCTGAGGATGGCAATAAAAGGTGTGATTAAACCACTCAGGTTTCCAACGACTTACAAAATTAAAACCACAGATGAGATCATAGTGAAAGTAGAAAGCGCCCAGCATTAAGAACGCTGCAGCTTTTAATGTAGAAACTACAGGAAGCCTCCCGCTTTTATCCGAATCACCAAAGTATCAGTACAAGTCCCAAAAATCTAGCTAAATATCTCGCCTCAGACACCAGACACCAGTCAGCAGCAGATGCTTAAGGAACAGACTATAAAAACCAGCTAGTATACAGCATTCCCCTCTTCCATGTGCTATGGCTTTAAGGGCTCAGCTTAAAAAGTTCCCAAACCAGAGGACTAAAATCTCTATTGGGCTTTTCTTCCAATAACTTATGATTTCTGAACTGATCCATATACATTCAGCTTTTTCAACATTTTACCACTAACTCTGTGGTTCCAAATTTTTTTAGTAAGTATTCTTTTTGGTAAAAGAAATAGATTTGCTGTTTTTTAAGAAAAATAATGATTCTTTCTAAGCTTAACTTCCTCTTTTCCAAAACGGCAGTTAAAAGCAGTTGCCATTTGGAATAAGATTGCCTTTTTATAATTAAAACATTACCAAAAAAGAAAAATCATGAAGACAGACTTGCTTTTCATGCCTATTCCTCCATCTTCACTATATTAATACTGCCAGTTGGTTTCAATAATAAATAATATTCATCCATCTGTGAGAAAAATTACTTCTCCATTATAGAATGATTTATAATCCTCTATTTCAGCACTGTTATTACCTCTGCTAAGAGTCACCACCTGAATATTCCTAGCAAGTAAAGTGAGAGAGCAACACCTACCCGAATAATGAATCTAATGGCTGCACACCCAGAAGTTGCCATCACTTTGGCGCTGTTGGGAACCAGATTAAAAAGAGTAGGCACAATAGCTTCAGCGCCATGATCAAACTTGTTTCCCAAAACAGTTGAAAGATGGCTGTTTAGGAAAAAAAAATAAAACTTGTTAAGAAAAATCAATTGCTTAGTCTTAAAAATATCAAAGTTCACTGTGCATTTTAAAGATTTCTCTTTCCAAACATCAGAATTTCTTAAGTTCTTTATTTCCTTGCCTCATTAGAAATGCAAGATTTGTGGTACCACAATTAAAAGGCTGAACACTTAATAACTTTATTTTGTAATGAAAAACAAATACCACAATTTGCAAGGCAAAAATTATGTGGACATTTTCATGTCCACATAAAATATCTTAGTATTTCTGCTTTTAACACACTTTAGAATCATAGAATTGTCAAGGTTGGAAGGGACCTTTAAGATCATCTAGTCCAACCATACTTTGAGAGTATATAAATGTAAAGTCTTATGGAAATTGTTTGGGTTTTTTTCGCCTTTGAACCCAGGCATAACTACTGAATTTATCATAATTAGCCAACCATAAAATTTTACTCCCTTGTTTGTTAGAAGTTATGGTTTCAATTTTACAAATACACAAACACATACAACATGCAGTAGTTAAACTGTCCAGAGAGACTAAATAAAAAGAATTCGCTGAATTTTGCAGAAGCAAATGACATGTCAAATAGATCTAAGTTTCAGGGATCAAGAAAAACTCCAGGCTTTTAGGCCTGGATGAAGACATTTACACAGTACTTTTACACAACTTCTGACTTCATGTTTAGAAAGGTTATTTTCTCAAAGCCTCCATTTCCCTGGCAAAGACAGTTCTATGCTCCAACAGCTGTGGAAAACGTGGAAGTGGGAAAGACTGGTCTGCTATAAAACTAAGGCTTTCCCCGCCCCTGGCCCCTGAATTTAACAAGAGTCACCAAGATGGTAACAGTGAAGATCATATTTCTGTTTAGCCCCAGCTTCTAAAATTATCATGGATATTAAAGATATTACCTCACCAAAACGTACAATGTTCACTTTGGTATTACAAGCAGTCACAATGAAGTCCTGTGCCAATCACCCGAGTCTAATACTCCTAAGACTAGCCCCCAATACTACAGTAGTTCTTACAGCAGTTGGTATTAACTTGCACTAAGCATTCAGAGTAATGATGGAACTTGTTCTTCACATACGATCTGTTACGGGGTTATCAACTACGTGTGGCGCCTAAAAGAACAGGTTCCTCTAAATGTTTCTTTTCCTCTACAGCTTCAGATGCTGACTTGACTCTATCAGTCAGTGAACAGCAGTCCAACAAGATAATCTTGCTGCAAGACTGATAAAGCATCTTTAAGTCAAATTCATACTAAGATCTAGCAATTTACACAAAGTCAGTTAAACTGTACTTACGCTACAGTAATGCACGCTTCTCTGACCACCTGGGATCTGAGATCCTTGGCTGAGAGCTTGAAAGCACCATCCAACAACCGTAAATGCTGGAAAAATCCATCATACTGTGCAGCTCCAGCAACAAGCAACGATCGAACTTTCTTCAGCTAAAAAAAATTTGAAGGCATTTAGTTTAGGACACTAACAATATGCATTTCAAATGATAAAAGTAACATTTTAATAGCAAAATTTTACATAGGTAGGTCTTTAAAGCAAAGAATATTTTTTAAATGTATGGCAGGATTTTTTTGTGACTTAAAATTCTAGAGATAAAAAGTCTCAGATCCCAGTCTACAAATATACAAATCCATAATTCCGTTCACATATGTTTCCAAACACTAAGATGCCTAAAACCCGATAAAAAATACAAATGCTACATACACACAAACATTTTAATGATGCAAGTGAAACTTATCACTGATGCAAATAAGAGTGCTAATGCTAGCAATTTACCTGCAGAACATGGAATTTTATATAAATGCCTTCTGAAACATACATGAGGGCTTTTAGAAAAGCCTCCACTTAAAACATAAACAAAAAAGTATTTTGGCCTTTTTAAAATGCTTGCTCAAACTTCTTTTCATACACAGAAATTCAAGGTTTAAAAAATAAAATGAAAATTTCTTTGATTATCTGGAGCGTAATTACTTTGAGGAATAAACATTTCAGAATACCTAGTTGCCTAAGCTTTATGAAATACACCCACCCAAACCTGAAACCAGATAAAAAGTTTACCGCATTAGTTCGTTGATCCCAATCATGTTTGTCATCTGAGAGAATTTCCCTGATTTTATTCAACGTTTCTTCAAGTTCTCGACTAGAATAGATCTGAAGAATTAAAAAAAAAAAAAAAAAAATCAGAGAATTTATATTGTTAATATCCCAGGTAACCTGATGAAAGACAATAGCTTGAGAAGACTGAAAAATATAATTTTAATTCTGAAAATCTGGCCCCAAAACTTCCAGACAACTGTGTAAAAGGTGGCATTTTAAGGCAAATCTTTGAGGATATCTCTGAGTAGTGAAAAGGTGTTACTTTAATAATTTCTTTTTTGCCTGCCCTTGATTAATTATGCTTTTAGAAGACCAAGATGAAACTGTGTTCAGCCAATGACATGATAAGCAACTAAATCTGTTTTGAAGCAAATTTTAGCTACTAAATGGGAGTTACCCCTAATAACATGAATACAGAATTTTCTTCAAATTTAAGCAAAGGCAAATAGAGTTGTAAAAACATTATGGTTATAATCTTAAATATGAAGGTACAATCCTCTCATCACAGTACTTCTCTTTTTGGTATACACCAGACTATCTCAAAATCACCCATCTCCTTCATAAACTGCTGTTATCCATTAGAGGGCAACACACACACATCATTAAAGGTAACTGCGACATCAAAGACAGAAAAATTCAAAGCTCTAACACAAATAGGAGTAATAACTATAGAGATGGAAAATATTTCCAATGTAGGAATTACAAACTAGATGTGGGTAAACAATATGATATTCCTAAAAAATTAATGATGAGCAGTCATTGGAACATGTTACTGGAAAGGCAGATCCACCACTGGAGGCTTTTCAGAGTGAGTTAAACATACACACACCATAATTAATCCAGATGCACTTCATCTTGATTCAGAATTGGATCCGTTCCTCCATAACAGAGTTCCCTTCCTTACTTTCAATGAAAGCCACTACTGAAACCCACAAATGTAATGAATGTAGACAGACACAGGAGTAGGCCCAATAATGTACAAACAAGTCTTCCCCATTCTAACAATTTCCTTTGCTTTTGGAATAACTTGGCAAATTACAGGTAATAAACATTCTTTCTTCACAGGGTCTAGTACACAAACTTTGCTCTTCCTTAGTAATCAACATGGTCTCAGAACATGGGATCTGCTTTTTTTTTTTTTTTGAAAGATAGAGATTGTCCACACCCAGTGTGGACAGCAGGGAGTCATTATTCCTAAAATACTAAAAAAAACTTTTTTTTTTTCCAGGCCTGGTCAGCAGCTTTTTCTTGCATTCTCATCCATGAAACAAACAGGTTATTTTGGGGTCAGTTACATAGTTCTCCCCTCTCTCCCCCCTCAGCTCAACTCAGGTGAGAGAGATTAATTAGGACAAGCATGTCTTTCTCCTTCACCTCTTGCAGTTCAGGAATGACCTACCTTCCCAGGTCACCCAGCAGCCAGACAGAAAATCACATGCACTTGTCAACAACATAAAGTTACCCCAATTTTTTTCTTGCAACATTATTAATCAACTTGAGTGATTACAGAACTCTGCTCGGGACTGCAAATAGTAAGGTACTGAACGCAGCACATTTTCTGTGCTGGGGAACAGGGCTTTGTTCAACAGAACTGAGATAAATAATATGAAGAGCTCCATATTTTTGCCCTCTGAGGAATTCTTAACACATTACAGAGAGGCAAAGAAACACAAAGATCTTACAGTTTAAGAGAAAGATTTCCTTGATGTGACAGGGATCGTGGAGATAGAGTATTCCTTCATCAAGGCAGACAGTATTTCTGGCTACAGAAGGAGATCTAACAAATAACTACGCTATTCCCTTAGGATACAAAAATAGAATAAAACCATGTCTCAAGAAAAAGGAGTTACACAAAATCCTTCTGGTGTTTGGGAACTATGGCTTTTTCCTGAATTTTCTGTTGCCTCCCACACCTCAGCTGCTCAAGGAAAAGTTACTCAAAACAGGTCTAGGAAAACACAAGCATGTTAAACAACTCAACTGTGAATGTACCAACTATGTGCAATTCCCACATTTACAGAATAGAAATTAAAATCTGATCTTTCAACTAAGAACTCAGAATCCAACAGGTTCACTAGTATTCAAACAACTAGATTTCTTTTTTTTCTAGTATTGCTAGAAATGAGGGCATTTATGCCAGACGCACACAATTACAAAATATTTGAAAATACAAGTACTGCTTTTCAAATTATTTGCCTGTATTATTATTACCTGATCATCCCTAAAAATTGCACTCCTAAATTTTCCAAACCTTATGGAAATGTCTTTCTTACTAAAATTAGAACACACGATTATTTTCACTAGCTCCCTGGAAAAGATTAAGAAAAGCAGTAACAGATTTTAGCTGGAAAGCAATGTGATGATAATTACGACAGTAAAGAAAAGGTGGAGGAGTTTTCTGGTAATTAACTGGAAAAAAATAAATTCAGAGAGAAGGGAAAGTAATGGCACTTGCTTAGAAGACTGTAAAATTACAGAAGTTTTGAAAGTAGGCTAACAGATAGTATTTCAAATAGCACATTTCTGAAAACAAACATGAGTATACACGGGATCTTACCTGTACAGTAGGAACATCTGTAAAAGCCTTAATAAAATCATCCTCATCCACAGCTCCAGCCCCTCCTTCTTTAGAGGAACCTAAATAAACATAAAATACTGTTAAAGAGCATGTAATCTACATCAAGGTTTTCAAACTGACTTAAGCATCTTTCACAATACCTATTTCCAAGCATTTAATGTAAATTCAAAAAATCCTGATCATTCATAATGTGCAAAAATTGCAAAACCTTGAACTCAGATTTCACCATGAATAAAAAAAGTATTTTTTTTTAAAACAAACAGTTCTTAGCCGTTTCCAATTTGACAAAGTTAATGCTTTTATTTTTTATTTTTATTTTTGTGTTTAATTGGAAACATGATCAGTGTAACAATCCTCAAGTAGCTGTTTGCATACAATTCCGAGATCTTTGTCCTGATAATACAAATGTTCCCAAATGAAGCATAGAATTTCAAATTATTTACACCAAAACAAGAGTTATTTGTCATTAAATGGAATTCCTCAGTGTCACAAGTGTCACAAGCAATCAGCCCTGGAAGTTTGGGGTTGGTTTTTTTTGTTCCATTTTGTTTCAGCAAGTCATTTACCTTGTGCTTCCCAGCATTCTCATGAAGAGCTAAGAAGTGCAAGGTGTATTTCTCACTCTCAAAGCTCCAAGAACTTCAATAAAGAAAGCAAAGACACAGTGGAGAGAATTTGCACGGGAGCAAAATCTGAACTCCACTGATTGGCGGCCTCCTCCTCAGAGCACTCATCCTCATGGGTGTTCCACTGGGATTGTTAGCACCTGGAGGAAGCTCCCAAGAACCTTCCAGACACCTTACTAAAAAACTATCATACCAAAGGTATTTTCTCTCCAAAAGCTTCCATGACAGCCATGCAAGCAGTAGGGCATTTACTTCTGGGCGAGGTCAATGATGGAACTATTCTCACATAACAGGCAAAGATGCCCCAAATCCCAAGCAAAAGGATCATGGAAGAATACTAACAGGTAACCTGCATTTCACACTGGCATATGGTTGCCAAATTTCATTTAAATCCTGGGTAGAAACTAAGGCAACTCTCAAAAAAGAAAATAACTTGAAAATAGTTTGTATTTCACTTTCACGCAAATACTAGGGTTACCAAGAAAGCCCTTGGTAACTCAAGGTAAACTCAAGTTTGCTATCTAACCAAAGAACAAGGTCATCAAATCCAGGCTCTGCTACAAGCCTGAAACTCCAAGTACAAGGTGAAGCTTGGCAGAATCCTTAAGTATCATCAATAATCAATTGATGATCAAGCAGAAGGAATCAAGCAGATCATGTGACAAGACAGGTTAAGAGCAGGAGATAGTCAGTCCAGTAGAACACTTCCTTCAAGAGAGGAAAAAAAAAATAATATAAAAATCTCTTACAGCAAATGAGCACCCAGGAAAAAAGGTATTGTCTCAACTCTTTCAGACTGAGGGCAACGGGACAGATGGCACAATGTCGTAGAATCACAGAATTGTCCAGGTTGAAAGGGACCTCTAAGATCATCGGGTCCAACCATCAACCTCACTCTGATCAAAACCCCCATCACTAAACCGTGTCTCTAAGCACTAGGGCAACCTGTCTATTTAAATCCCTCCAGGGATGGGGCCTCAACCACTGCCCTGGGCAGCCCAGTCCAAGGCTTAACAACCCTTTCAGGGGAAGCATTTTTCCTAATCTCCAACCTGAAGCTCCCCTGGGGCAACTTGAGGCCATTTCCTCTTGTCCCATCACCTGAGACTTGGGAGAAGAGACCGACCCCCCCTGGCTACACCCTCCTTTCAGGGAGTTGGAGAGAGCGAGAAGGTCTCCCCT
>JAOXJK010000012.1:48736768-48764741 GCA_025774025.1 Xenus cinereus
TGGACACGTTCCTGTGCAACCTGCTCTGGGTGGACCTGCTTTGGCAGGGGGGTTGGACTAGATGATCTCCAAAGGTCCCTTCCAACCCCTATTATTCTGTGAATGGATGGCCTATCTCACTAAACACAAGGGGATAAAAAAATAAATCTAAAGAAAGTGCTGACACAAAAAAAAAAAAGGGGGGCAAATGCACCCACATAAGGTACAAATAAAGAGATCACAGCAACCAATTTTTGGAATCCCTAGTAACAACAAAGACACAAAATCTAATTGTTTGTGAGTAGAGTTCTTTGGCCTGGTAGTAGGAATGGGCAGAGACAACGCTCAAATTCTGGTCCCAGCCCTACTGGACGGATGTTGCAAAGGTCTATTCAATTCTTTCTTTGCATATACCTTCTGCTGTTTGTTAGCCTCTGAAACTGGGATTTTTCTTCAATCTTCTGCACCTCTCAGAGAGTCTTGGCAGAAGTTACTTATTTATCCTTGGGTCAGCCCTCATTACTATTTGATAAAACGGACAGCTTACTTTTAAAATGGTATCTGTCAGAGGGCAGGGAAGGAAGTTACCAGCACTTCATCAACGTGAATTACCACGCCTGAGATGGCAGGGGTGAATTTTAAGATGGTGATTCTGATAAAGCCCTCTGTATAGACTGAATCTCAGTAGCTCAGTAAGGAATCTCCTTATCTTTCCAGGTATCATAAGATTACTGCTACAGTTAATAAAACAATCCAGAATAACACCTTTTCGTGTTCGCTTTTCATTATTCCGCTTCTGTAAAACATGAAACAAACATTTGCAAAAGTAGCTGAAGATTGAGAAGATCTGAAAATTTCCTTCATGTTTTAAATGACTTTACTGAGTCACCTAAAGCAATCTGATAGACTGTATATACACACCTTGACATATTGACAGAATACAGGAAACATTAGTGGCCTTACCTTAATTCTATCAATGTTCTAAATGTACTTATTTCCATGTCTGAAAGACAGATCTTTGGATTTCAATCGAAAAACCTGAATGAAAGCCTCCCATAAGACAAGCAAAGAACTATTCTTCAGTCTCAAATACCTGGATAAAGCGCGAAGGTCTGCCTTCACCGGGTGACTAAGAGGCACTAAGTACAGGTGCCTTCAGGTTGCTTGCTGAAGTTGGGAAAACATTTGAGAGCAACAAAGAAGCAGCACTTCCTCCAGTAAAAAAACACTTTGATCAACATCAGACAAGGTGTTTTTTTGTAAACAAGGCAGATTTACTTTTAGATACTTACACTGGTAAATCCTCTAGGATGGATACGATTAGACTAATTTAAATAAAATTATGTCAGTACAGTAACTTGTACCAACTTCTACTCACAGCATAAATCATACCAGCCAGTGCACAACTGTTCCGGTGTAACTGTTAGCATCACTTACGGGTTTTACCAGACAAGTTAAGAAATAGATTACACTGCTAATTGCCACAGCTCTGCCAATAAAACTTCAGGGAAGACCAAATCACGAACAGCTGGAGTGATCTTAGTTCAAACAAAAATTTTCATGAACAGAATTCCAGCTGCCTTATGCCTGTTTTCTTAGAAAAAAAAAAAAGCATACGGAAACAAATAACCCCTCATCATCAAAAACCTCTCCATCATAAATCAGACTATATTCCTAGTGCTTTTACAAGCACACGCCTTGCCTACCTGAGAAACCTTACAAATAAAACTTAGGGAACCACTGGGAGATGACCTTATTGGGTTGCTCAATACATCTGTCTGATGGTAGTTATTACCTGCACATAGGGCAGAGAGGAGCAGGGAGAGGAACAGCAGAAGGAACATGTACCAGTCACTTAAGCTGGTACTTAGCACTTCATGATTTATGAACTTAAGCTAAAATACCTTTGAATTAAGCTGAACTGCCTTTGAGAAAGACACTGGGAAGACAATTAGGATCCATAAACCTAATCAGTTGTTCCAACACAAGTCACCAAAGTTTTTTTGAAATAAGCTTCAGAAATAAGAAATATTTTTAAATCATCAGATACAACACTAAGCCCAAATACGCCTTTTTTTTTTTGTCAGAACCTTAACTGAGAAAGCCTTCATGTTGCTTTAAACCAGCTTGGAAGACAATTCAAGTTATAACCAAGTTACTCAGCAGAGTAGAAAACCCTTCACTAGAAAGCCCACTTTAGGGATACTGACAGATGAATTCTGTCATGTTCAGCCCCCGTGACTGACATTCATTTTCAACTGACTTGTCCACCTCAACTCCTCCAATGCCAAAAGTCATTGTCCCTGAGGCACCCAGAAAGTCATTCAAGCTGAAACAGCTGCGCAAACTGAACAAAATAGCAAAGTATCTTCCAATACCTTCGTAATACCTTCTATTCCTTACTTTATCTGTCTACGTTAGGAACTTGGCAGACGTGGTTAGAAAACTTCCCCAGAGATCCCACCTGTATCACACCCGCTTCATTAAAACATTCCTCCTACATGCCAGAGACATTGCACATGAACAGATTTTTCCACCCAGCAAGTGAGGGTGCTGTCTCTAAGGACTGAGATGCTAAGCAGATCTCTCCAGACAATTACTCACCCCAGGAGAAAATAGGAACAGAAGGGACAAGAAGAAATTAGGAGTGAGCTATCAGGAGTTTACAAGGAAGAAGGTGATGCAAGGTGTTCAACTATTAGGACAGCACATCTCAATCCTTGATCTGTGCCACATCACAGAATCACAAAATGACATGGGGTTGGAAGGGACCTTTGGAAATCATCTAGTCCAACCCCCTCTGCCAAAGCAGGTCCACCCAGAGCAGGTTGCACAGGAACGTGCCCAGGCGGTTTTGGAATGTCTCCAGAGAAGGAGACTCCTTGTCACTGGTCACTGGCCCCATCCTCCTGACACCCACCCTTTAAGTATTTATAGACATTGATCAGATCCCCCCTCAGCCTTCTCTTCTTCAGACTAAAAACACTCAAGTCTCTCAGCCTTTCCTCGTAAGAGAGATGCTGCAAGCCCTTAATCATCTTTGTGGTCCTCTGCTGTACCCTCTCCAGCAGTTCCCTGTCCTGATTCAGGTGCAAATGTAAGACTCATGTACTACAAGGAAACACAAAATAATTCTGACATGGACTGAAAAGAGTGAAGACGACTGATCCAGCATGCATACTTTAAAATCTGGAGGTGCGCTTGAGCATGAAAATTCCTTTGGAATTGTGTTTTAAACATTACATTCTCCAATAAATTTAGTCAGAAGTACTTAAACACAATTCCTAACACTGAATGCAGTTTCAGCAACTTTAGCCTCAATTTCTATGCAGCAGTTTCACAGGTGTAAAAGATTAATAATCCTACCTCTTATGTTCACAGGCATGCTATGGATATCGACTCAATTCATAAGCATTTGTGAAGCATGCAGAAAATATAACAACTATACAACAATGATATTAATAGTGGTTTACTTAGTATGAGGTTTGGACAGCATACATTAGGTAAGACCAAACCCTGGGTGTGGGGAAAAACTAAACAGTTCCATAAGTAGCAAGAATACAGATATCTGACCTCTTTCAGGCTTATCTCACCATTGCTTAAGGTCTGCTTCTACTAAACTAGAACCTCATACAGTCACCTTTCAATTCACGCACAATGGTCACACTCACACAGTATTCTTTCAAAGCACTCCTGTATTTCTTTTCTCTATTGGCACTCAATTTTTCATAAATACTTAAAATATACATGTGAGACCCTGGCTCGTTCATTCAGTTTCAACAGGTGAGTTTTAAAGTTATGCTCATTTCATGAGGATGACAACATTAGTCTTATTTTCAGTTTTAATATAGCTGTCTAATAACCTAATATTTACATTTTACTGTAATTTGTTCCTAGTTTCACATTTGAATAAAGAAAATTGCACTAATTATTTTATATTGCAGAAATTACTGAGAACAACCAGGACCAGAAAGAGTTCGTGTATATCATCTATCATTTGTGTTGCAAAACAGTTTGGGATACTCAGATTTTTTCTGGATTTGTGTGGTGTAACAGTTTCAGAAAAATAGTACTTCCATTACTGCTGCCACTTCTACTGTGCATTCTTTTCCGAAAGAATATAAACATATACTGTATTAAGAACAATTACATATAACTTTGCTTGTCACCACAAACCACACAATTACAGTTTTGATGTTTTAGACAACACATTTTTTATCTTTTCTTTCTGAAAGTTTGCTAGTGCAAGACAGAAGATCAAAGTGATTTGATTTTAATGTATTGTTTTTCCTCTTATATTTTTACAGACATGTCATTTATTTGTTGAAAGTAATATTTGCATCCTTGGTGAAAATTCTCGACACAAATTATAAAAATAGTTTGTATCTTATGCTTCTACATTCCCCGCTTCTCTATTTGAGAGCATATACAATTGTCCAAAGACCTGAAAGAGGTTTTAAGACACTTCTTCCCCACCCTACAAAGAAGACTCCCACCTGCAAAGCAGCAACGCAGGAGTGTTTTGGAATGGTTGTCTTTGCTTACTCTGTGACACAGCCACAGCCTCATAGTGGTGGGGTCAGCTCATTTCAGCCCAGCTTCCTCCTCCTCCCTGCTTTTCCTTCTGGATTCACCCATATGAAAATATAAATAAATTGCTTCTCCTTCTCACTGCTTGAAAACAAATAAATAATAAAATCCGTTTTCAATGTTAGCAAACTAAACAAGGGGTGGATTGTCTTTCCTATTCTCAGCACTGCTTGGCACTACCATGATGGCTCACGCGACCTTTGGGACTAGAACACAGGGTAGAGATGCCATAAGAAGGCTATACAGGGTGGTGAGCTCTTAAACCTCCTCATTTCTGCTCCACTGTTACTCTCTTTCTATTTTATCCATTTGTAATCAGATTCCTACGCGATGAGCCTTTTGAGGGAAGGCTACCAGCTACAGTACTGTGCTTATAACAACCCAGTAAGTCCTACAATCTAATGGAAGCTTCTAGAAACTAGTGCAATATAAGTTAAAATAGTATGAAGTATCTGCCAACTGTCCTTGGGTGACGGATAGAAAACACTGAGACTAACGAACACTAATTATGAATACATACATATTCTCTGAAGGTATATGTATACACGTGGATACATGTATATTTATAATTTATCATGTTTACTTATTTTAATTCAGATTCCTCACTACAATGACTTTCCAATCCACCTGCTGGGGCTAGACACAAAGAAAAAGGATCAGTGAGAGGAATGGAAGCCCCCATGACTGGAGAAGCTTTTATAATGGCCAAGGAGAACACACCACTGATCACGTGCAAGCAGACCCTCTCCTGAAGTTCCACTCAGGGGAGTAAACAACAATGATAAAAATCCAACAACTCTCAGAGAACCTGGAAAGTTGGAAGTCCTCCTACTTCCCTGAACTCTGGGTTAGGTTAAAATAGCTGCAGTTCACAACTGCAGGATTGCATCTCAGCAATTCCACGGGCAAGGATCTCTCAGGAAGGAAATTAATTGCCATTCACTGGGGGGACAAGGGAGCAAACAGGCATTCTGCGACAAATCCTCCCGTTCAGACTCTGATACCCAAGGCTGATCCCAAAGACTGCTCAGAAAGACGAAAAGGATTATTTCATCTGGTATCTTGAAAAAAAAAAAAAAAAAAAAAAAAATCCTTGAATCCCACAATAACCTGGAAACCAAAATGGGAAGCGAGTACCACAGAATGCCAGGGATGCTTTGCTGATCAAGATTATCTTGGAGCAGCTTTATGTCACACAAAGGGCCAATACAGAATAACGGGGGGGGGGGGGGAATCCTAATTTATTTTACATGACAAATACAGCACTTTGGAAATCACTTAATGAGGGCTAAACAAGTAATAGAGGAAAGACTCCTGCACCTATTTTCTGCAAAACTCAAAAGTTAAAAAAAAAAAAAAACACCAAAACAAAACAAAGCGAACTTGGGCATTGATTACTAGGAAGTTTTCTTGTGCATGTAAACACAGAACTGTCTTCATGAGTCTGAAGATAATCAATACAGCAAGCAGGGGTTTAACCTGTTTCAAGTCCATTCACTAACAATTTGCATTTACAAGTCCAGAATTGTTAAAGCCCTTGTAACAAAAATGTTTCTTCATCACAGTATGTAGTTTTAACGGTGTTACCTTCACCTGGCTAAGATTTCAGAAGGCAAGTCCATTTTTTAGTACCATATTTGTTTCATGCAGAGCCTTTCTGAGGGTTGCAAAAATGATCAGAGAGCTGGAGGACATCTCCTATGAGGACAGGCTGAAAGAGTCGAGGTGGTTCAGCCTGAAGAAGAGAAGGCTCTGGGGAGACCTTCTTGTGGCCCTTCAGTACTTAAAGGGGGCCTTACAGTAAAGATGGGGACAAACATTTTAGGAGGGCCTATTGTGATAGGAGAAAGGATAACAGCTTTAAACTAAAAGAAGGAAAATTTAGACTAGATGTAAGAATAAGAAATTTTTCACAATGAGGTTGGTGAAACACTGGCACAGGTTGCCCAGAAGGGTGGTAGATGCCCCATCCCTGGAAACATTCAAGGTCAGGTTGGACAGGGCTTTGAGCAACCTGATCTAGTTGAAGATGTCTCTGTTCACCGCAGGGGAGGGTTGGACTAGATGACCTTTAAAGTTCCCTTCCAACCCAAACGATTCTATGATTCTTTCCATTTAAACTGTTTCCTACTAAACCTCTCAACACTTTGAAATGTCTTCTGCTAGGAAACAGAGCCAAAAGAAGCAAATCAGTACCATTTTAGTACTTCTCAGCAAAGACCTGTATTGCTATCACTGAGAAGGAAAAAAAAGCATTATGATGCTGATAGAACACACTACAGACGGATACACAAACTAAACTTAGATCTCCTCAGGTTTAAAATAGCTTCCTACAGTTAAGAATGTGTTCTTGGAGTTGAGAAAAACATGTACGGTGTTATTACAGTTCTCACAGCCTTCTTTTGCCAATACTGTTCACCTTGTTCACCCAAGTTTTCCAGTTACCTGGCTTCTACCTAAAAGGAGGTATTTTTCATGTTTTTTGAGCTATCATCAAACTTTAGGAGGCCTTTTTTTTAAGACTTAAGACCAACCTAAAGGGTTATTTCAAATAATGCCAGCATCAAACCTCCACCTGCCACAGTTGCAGGCTTCACTGAGGACCAGATCCTTTGAACAGGTTAAGAAAATAAGATAACGTCACAATTTTTGTGTTGGAAAAAAATGCCTTTTGCATGCAGACATATTTTTTAATAGATAAAACTATGTCCTTAGGGTTTCTCTTCATATTCTTCAGGCTTGGCATCAACATCCTTATTCCGAAATATCTTCTTAAACAGGAGTTAAAATAATTCTGACATTTGAATTAATAACATCCCCTTCGCTGTTTTGTCACTGGATGATTCATCAAAAAGTGTAACAACCTAATTAACGTAAAACAGTAAGCAGTATGTAATAGCACTAATAGGCCAAAAAACTATAGATTAAAAAAAACCAACAAACCATAGGTAAAAATACATGATGCAGTATCCTCCCACTGAAAACAACTTCAGAAAGTAGAAAGTCCATCTTGTTTAGAATTACAACCTGAAGAATGATATTCCAGCCCTACGGAGCTTCTCGTAAAACATACAACAGGAAGTTAATACCACCTTTTGTCAGGACTGGGTTTCACTCATCAAGCTTTTCGAAATGCCACATGGCCCTGCTGAAGTATCACTATTCTGACACAGTCCATTTTAAAGACTACTGACTTATACTGACATTTTGGGAAAAGAACGGAAGCCAGTTGTCTTCTCGAGGTATAGACTGAGGTTTCCTCCTCTATCTAGACCAGATAAAGCTTCTGAATAGTATACAAGCAAACAATTCCCTAGAAGACTTGGAACAGGGAGCTCACATTTGCAAGAGAACCTGCCAAAGCCCTATAAAAGATCTAGAACAACGCAGGGAGGAGAATGTAGCCCATTTGGCTAACATACTCACCTTAAGTCTTTTTCTACTGTAAATTACGGCGTCCCTTACGATCAAAAAGCTGCCTGTCGTACTGCCAAGAAAGAGCCCATCAGTATCCATTTCTGGAAGGGCAGAACACACACGGTGCACATTCTAAGAAGGCCTTAGAGCAAAGAGGACTTTTTTTTTTTATCCAGAGGCTCTGCCACTTGAATGAAGAGCTGAAAGCAAGCGTGTCAGAAGTAGGTAGATGAGCTGTGCATTTCCTGGCAAAGGACTAACTCAGGAAAGCCTATTGACCATGGAATAAGAAACATGCCAAATGAAGCACTGCCCCATTAAGTTGAAGACCCGTCACTTCTCATTCACCGCAAGCAAGAAGGTCAATGTCTGAAAACCTCCCAGCAGTGAAGTCCAACCAGAAGCAGACTGCTGGATTTCTTACTCTCTGGACAGTACCCCACGGAGGCTGCCTGCTCTGATACTTTTCTGGCAAGCTGTCTTCTGCAGACTCCATCACACCTGTCAGCAAAGGCACAAGTTCTACAAGCGCTCCCATCCCTACAGCCGACAAGAAAAGATCTTGCACAGTCATTCCCAGCACAAGGACAGAGAATTCCAGCCCAAGCAGGACACTGGTATTGCTAAGGTACATGGCTGTTTCACATGCCTTCCTGCACCATGATTTTGCGTTTCCAGTGCCACCTTAAGTGCACTTTCTACATTAAATGGAAAGTGCCCAATACCGTGGAAAAAATACAAGAAATAAATCTCTTTTTGCATGTCAGATGGGTCCTTGCACTTGAACAGAACACCCGGTTTGTGGTGGAATTATCCATTTCTTCAATAGGAAACATCTCCATGGAGTATATAATGAAAAGCAAAGCACACATGCATCTGAGGTATAATTCAGCAAATACCAACATAAAAGAAAGTGAGCAGCATGGCTAAGAGGTTTAATTTCTTAGCCTCAAGACAGGATAGCCTCCACTCCCTTTTGGAACCAGGAAAAAGCTATACTTACTTTATTGTTATCTACAGCTGACAGGAAAAGATGTCTCTCTAAAACAGTATCCTAGGAAAAGAATCTCTGGAATGTAAAAGGCAGTTTAAATGAGTAGAACTTGCAGTAATCTCAGTCTACACTCAACACAATTTCCACCTGCACTAGCCATTCTGCCTGGCCACAGAAGCCTGAAGAGCAGACATTGCAGTGAAGGACCGCTTTAGCTGGGGCATCACTGACATGACTTTGAAGATTTTTTTGTAAAAAACTAAAGAAAAAAGCAACGCATGGGGCTTTGAGCAACCTGGTCTAGTGGGAGGTGTCCCGGCCCACGGCAGGGGGTTGGAACTCAATGATCTTTAAGGTCCCTTCCAACTCTAACCATTCTATGATTTAATGGAGCTGCTACTACTTCTTCCTCCAAGGCTGAACTGCAACTTCTTAGTACGTATACACGTACACATGAGAGTCAGAGAAAACTTAGGCAAGCAGGACCAACAGGTGGCAGACCCATGAGGTGAGCAGTTACAAGCCTAAATAACTGTAGCCACTGCTGACGAGGGGAAGGTGAGACATGACATTCCCACTGATTACAGGCTTGGAACGCAGCGGTGAGCAGACAGATTTGGGACTGCGGGATATGGCAGAGCCATAATAAATCAACAAGAGCAGACAACTTCCAGAACCATGATTTGCTCCATCAAGATGGCAATTTTGAGGCTGGAGAAAAACCTCAGGTGCTCTTTAGGCACCTGCAAAGCAGACCCTACAGAAACTGGATGCGAAAAAGCATCAAGGTTTGGTTGTAGCCATAAAGATCCATGAAGACTCAAGATAAGCAGAACAGGATGTCCTAACCAGACGCTTCAAAGACCATGGTTCTCTGTAGAATAGAGCTCTCTAAACCCAGCATTTTGTCCTGTAATGACCATGTGGTTTTAAGACACTTGCCCTGTTCACGTACATTTCTCTAGTAGCCATTTCTGACTAACAGATGGGACAGTGGGCTATATAGACCTCTTCTCTGACCTAGTATCACTGTTCATAGGAATAATGTTATGGGAAACTCCTCACTTCTAGAAGAGACTATGACTTGATTGACTTCTTTAAGAAATACACTTGGCATCTATACTAATGTTCTTTATTAAGCTAGGAGATGCAGGATTTGTAAATACCATGCAAAAGGGTAAGGCTGTCTTAGACATTTAAGATTTCTACCTGCTAGCAAGCTTGTTATTAGATAGAACTAGTTTAAACACTGATAACCTAAAAAAAAAAAAACTGTATTGAGATGGAGTAAAACATTGAAAGATACAAATAACAAGCAGCAGGAATAAAATGGAGATCAATAGTAGCTGCTAAAAATGAAGTCAGCAATGGTGACACATGGGAAAAGCTAAAAAGAAAAGATTGAGGGTCAACTCAAGGAAAATCTGAACGGAAAAAAACCACCCAAGAAGAATTAAACTAGGAAACATATAGTTATATGCAATGAAATATAAACACAAGCAGACTAATAAAGCTATAGAAGTTTCTCTCTAATTGACAGCAAGAGAAAAAGTAGAGGTAGTCAAGAGCAACTGAAGAGTGGAAGACACATTTCCACCTTCTACTCATTTGGTGAAGAATACAAGGCACAACATCATTCCTACAAAATACTAAGGCAAAAATTCTCCATTGCCAAGCAGCTGAGTATTCTGCACAACCTCGCCACAGATGCACAAACAAGCAAGCATTCAAAGAACAATTTAATCAACATTAGCAAGGCCAGCCAAACATTTAATCCTAAATTTTCAAAATTCTGACTATAAACATACTGACAGAATAAAAAAAAGAGGGGAACCTGATGCGCACGTGAGCACTCCTCAGTATTTTCCAGAGATGAAAGGAGATGGTGTAAAGCAAGGAATGACTAAAGTTCTCTGGTTTTGGTATAATTTTGTCTTTATTCCCTGTATTTTTTCATTTTAATTTTTTGAAGTTCAGTAATATAGGAAAAGGAGGAAAAACCATGTAATATTTTTTTAGTCTCCTTTACTTCTGAATTCTTAGATAAACCCCAAAAATCCCCTGAGTGGTTATTCTGCTCTTATTTGCCTTCCCCTACCCTCCTATCTCCATGTTTTTACTGCAGAGCATGTACAGTGAAAGTCTACGCGTGAAAACAATTTTACATTAAAAACATCCATATTTAATAAAATATCATTAAAAGAAGCATATATTGAAAGACACAGGAACCTTGAGCTTTCAGTTCCAGTACTATGTATGTTAGCCTTGCATGCAAAAACCACCATGCTTCAGGTTCAAGGAGACTATAGTATTATTACTTATTTGTGTAACAGTAATAAATACTAAGAGTTCATTTCAAGAGATAGCAGTATGAATTAGAAAGTACCACCCTAAAGGAAGCTATCAATTTTGTGTTATACTCTGGCAGTGTTGATCCCGCCCTATGGGAATCTTTTCACAATTTATTAGGAATTCTAATGATCACCTTAGAAAAACAATAAAATCATCAAGCCATCAGCTAGATCTTATTAATATGAAAATACAAAAGGCAGCTTGTTTGGCATGTGTATCCTCTTTCAAATTTCATCTTTGCAGTTCACATATGGGAATGTTACATGAATAGCAACATGAAAAAATTACTCTTACAAAAATCCCTTACTGAAAGAATCAATTATTCATAAAAAAAGCTGTATCTGAAGCATGGCATAATTCCACTTGATAATGTATTTTTCTGCATGTGTACATGAGCCACCAAAAAAGATGTCACTTCTCTAGCAGTAAACAGTTGCTTTTGTTAGATTACCCCCGCCCTAAAAAAATGCGGATTTCCGTGTCCAAGGAATATAATTAGTAAGCAGCATCATTATAGTGCTTTGAGGTCTACCATGCAAGAAAAGAAATCCTAGCAAGGGTTTTTTTTGGCCCTTGTTTTTTACTTTTCACAAGGAATTTCACAATACTCTAACAGTTTAAGGAATAATAATAAAAGACATTCAGGTGTAACACACACCTCTATGGAGGTATATGGTTGATGGCTACTCCTTTCTGGCCACGTGAAACAGTGCAGACCTACAGTAAAAATTTCATCCAGCCAGACCTACTACAGAATTTCACAGTATAATTAGATGTGAAGATTCCATGAAGCATGCATATATTTATTTTACCAAACACAACTGCCATCTCCAGATGTTAATTTTATCTGTAACACGAGAGGCCTTTATAAGCAAAAGGTACATTCACAGGCAGATAGGCACACACCTTTACAGATGAATAACCACGGAAAACAGGGTCCCTTACTGTTTTCAGCTCTGCAAAAATACTGCAGTCATGAATTAAACATCACCTTCAAAGTTCTGTTTTGTGCCTGCTCTGGCAAGGTTTCTGGGAACACCGATTAGAACGTGAATAGCTTTACATTACCTCCAACCTTAGGCCCACCAGCTGATCCTGGCTTTCTTGCACTGTTTGAAGGATTTCCTGGCTTTTTAGGTGCCGGAACCTTGAAGGCTGAAGCAGCTGATGATGGCCTATTTCCATCCACTGACTCTTCATCATCAAAGCTTTTGTCTAGAAGAGGATACATTAAAAAAATAAATACGACTATTAGAACAGATGTATATTTATTTCCTAATCAACTATTCTGCTTCACATTTCACAGAAATTCACAAAGTGTATAAATAAAAACAAGTATTTATCACTGTGTCCTCTGTCTCTGACCTATGCAAAAAATGACAATGAGAAATAAACAGCATTTTCTACACACTGAATTCTTATAAAATATTATTTTGTCTTCCTAATTAACCACTGTAAAACTGAACATAGAAATGAATCCTACACATTCATTCCCACAAAGGGAAAATATCTTTGCAGAGATTGAATATCTTTGCTCATTTCTGAATATTTTCCCCAAAGGAAAGCCCTTAATAAAATTTTAATCGTTCCAGCCTACCAACGACAAACGCTTCTCCCTTTTTCCTCTTTTACTCATGCATGCATTTTCTGCTACACATCCTCCCACAATGTGTCTAACCAGCACTCCCTGTCTCTTCCCTTCCACCCAGATTTTTCAACTTACAATCACAGATCCTCTTGCAGATCAGCCGCCTCATTCCTCTGATAGCTCTTCAATCCCCTCACCCTAGGACGGACCCAGCACCTCACATGGCCACACGCAGCAAATTCTCAATACTAATCAAAGATTTTATCAAAAACTGCTGGCAAACACCCTAGATCCACCACTGAGATTTGTGCCGGCATCTTTTCTCTCCCTTCCCCGCACTAGGTGCCGCACAACCAATGAGCTGCAAGGTGACATCATCTTCTGGGAGCCACCGCCAGAGGAAAAGGTGAAAATTCTCCATGCAAATAAATTCATTCCCACACATGCTATTTGCCACTATTCCAATTCTTCATTAAAAAAAAACAAACCCAAAACCTAGACAGGCAGGCAATACTCCAGGGTTTGCACTCCCTCTTTCCTATAATTTCAGGTTTGTGTGTTTTTAATCAAGGAAGAAATTGATCTCTAGTGACTAAATATAATAGTCTCAATACAAAATATTCAGCCTTCCAAAAGAACCTAAGTATATTCCAACAGTAGGATGTAACGGCTTCTCAATCCACTTAGGGTAGGGAAGAGGGATTTATCTATAAGCTTGAGCACAGAAGACATGTCAGCCTATGGTTCCTATAATAAATAAAATGGGCGAGGCTGAGACACTGCTGCACTACAGAAAGAGAGAACCAATTTAACATCTACCTGCTCTAAAACCTGCCATTTTAAAAAGAAAAAATAACAAAGCTTTGCAATTAATTTTATTTATCTCTGGAGTGGTGACTATTTACCCTTTGCTTATTCCAAACTTGCTCCCAGTGAAATGTCAACTATATTTAATAACACAGCCTCCCCAAGGAAGGCAGCTTTCATTAAAAGGGTAAAGCAAGGTTTTTTTCCAGCAGCGTTTTCAGCGCCCCACGTTAGAACACCCCGCATTTAACATGCCCGAGATCACTGCTGCTTTAGTGAGTACGTTCTTCTACCATTAGCAAACAGCTGTGCCTTGCACCAACAAATCTTCACAATTAAAGACGGAACAAACCACCACAGGGAGCATCTGGATGTACATCCACAATTTGCGCTCGCATTATTTCCTTCTCTCCTACACGCACTGATTTTTTTTTTAAGAGAGCCCTGGTAAGAATAACCGCGTTCGGCCATGTAAACTCCCCGGATCGGGGTGTGGGGGGGAGGCATCAGCATCCCCCCCCTCCCCAACACTAGCCCGTGTGTTGCCATGGCAACAGCACTCTCGGCTCGGTACCCGGGCGGAGGCTGAATACATTTGGATTCCTGCTGCTTTTACACTTCGGCTCCTAAATAGAACCAGACATCCAAGATTTTTTTTTGAACAGGGGAAAACCACTAATCCAAACGCCAGGTTAAAACGCAGTGAACTAAACACTCTAATGGAAGTGTAAATAGCAACGGGTAATATCCAAGACACCCGCATCGTTACAGGTAATTTTAAAATAGCAATTATGAGATACCTTGTTGATTTTTAAGCAGCATGAAGAGATCAACATTGATAACACGAGAACATGCTTTTCAAATAAAAATGTTTTTGTTGCAGCATTATTTTTTTGGTAGGTTTAATAAGGAAATAGGCCAGGCTTTCAAGTTCCTACCCAACAGCACCCCAATGCAGCAGTGACATACAAATATCAAGAAGCCTTTAAAGAAATGAAGTTATTTGCAGTACAATTTTAAAAATAGTGAGCATTTTGCTCCTTTATGCAAAACCTTCTAATCCAGAAAAACCCAGACAATGCCAAAACAACAGTAACCAATGGCTCAGAATAATCAATTTTATTTTTCCCAAGCAATTCATTACGGAGTATTGAAAATGGAGAAGTGTAGAGTTTCCTGCTCAACCCCAAAAGGCAGAAAGATCATGTCAGAAAAATGCTAAACCAAATACTCCCAGCTACTGATACGCTGTGAAAATTATATGATGATATATCAAACAATGAACTTGATAATACTGTGAAATTACTTTGCCTAGTAAAAAGATTTATTTTTTTTCCCCCACATATTTTAAACATTGTTAAAACTGGATTAAAAACCCTACCCTATGAAACGGTTTCATAGTTTTAGTCCACATAAAACACAGCTTGTACAATATTTTTTTAAATGCATAAGTACTTTTGAGAAACACAGAATTGATCTTAGCCATTGGCACCTGGGTGTTCCTAACCAGACTGTTCAGGATTTATGTTAAAATAAGTTAAAAACTAAAGTACAGTCACTAACAGTGTTGCACAATTATAGCACAGTACCATAAATGTATAAAATTAACAGGTGAAAAACTTTTTAAATTCTTTTAAGGCTAAAGTGATAACACACTTGAGTTTCTTTTGTTGAGGGATTTTTGTTTTTAAATAAACACGAGCAGGAAAATTTTATTCCATGTTTTACAGAAACTGGTGGTTTTCTCCCCCCTTTTGGGCATGTACACTTTTAATATCCTAGGCTCTATTAACATCACCCCAACTCATCTTTAGGGTCATTCCATTTTCAGAAAGATGCCGAACAGTGTTTGTGAAGACCTGAAACCTGAAATCTGTATTTATAGCAGTTAATGAAACAAAAGCATTGTGTCAGCTTCCAGCACCATCTGCCTTCCATGTGCTCTTACTCATCTGCAGCAAGACACTTGTTTGCAGCTCTTGTAAAAACATTTCCATACATTTCAGCATAGAGAACCCCAGCTGGAAGGTATAGCTGTTCCTCCGCAAGGTATGGTAAAGGGGCAGTTCTGCTCAATCCAGCTGAGCCAAACTCGTTTCCTACGTGCCCTCGTTTAAGCCAATGGACCAGGGTTGGAGCCTCCTGGCCACCAACATGTAGAGCATGACCACAGTTGTTCTGTCATTACTCACCTGTGACTGCAATGGTAGTTTCATGCAGTCTGCAAACAAAAATTCTTCTCTACAATGGAAGTCATAAAAGTCTAAATATAACTGATATTTCAAAACACATGTACCTGAAGGATGCAAACCCTTTTTCTTTCTAGAATGGCTAGATAATTTTCATTCTAGCTCATTTTAAAGGCCAAACACTTTCAGCATATCAAAATTCACATATGCAAATAAATACACCTGACAGCTGAGAAAGCACTATCCAAGAAAATAAATTCTAAGCTACTAAAAGCAGGAATAAAAATCTGTATGAATTGCTAGCAATTTTCACAACAACTTAAAAGAAAAACGCAATTAATGAAAGACACTGAACATCAGTTAAAGCTCACAAGACTGTGCTTTCACTTGGTATCTTAATTTTAAATCACAACAGGTGAGAAGAGTTTTGGAGGTAAGCACATCCCTACAGAGAAGAGCTTGGAATCTAGTACTGCCAAAAGCTCCTGAAGAAACCTGATGAGCAGCAAATGTTCTCACTCTGGAACAAGTTCTCCTCCAGATGAACAACTTCAAGGCAGGAAAAAAGAAAAAGTCAAGAAAAGGTTGTTCTTCGATTCAGAAAGTTAGAAACACAAGATTCAACTTCCTCTAAGAGAAGAAAGAGGTCTGTTCTGAAGGTAGTTTGCAGCAAGTGAATTAGTATCAATGAACTGCTGTGCGTTTCTATAAAACATTTCAGGAGTCCAAGGAATATTTCTATTAAAAAAAAAACCTGCCACAAACCAAGCTGTGTGACATAGACTCTAGAGTTTACCACACTTTCAAAACTTGGGGTTTACCAAACTTATTCTAAGATTAAATCCAGACACAGCTGTTCAATTCGAAACACACACCAAAACTCCGAACCATTGCAAAGGTTTAAATACTAAATTTCTTAAAAAACAAACTACGTAATTTGTACTAAAAATAAATAAAATATATGCGGTATCTTTAAGCCATGTAGCATTGCTCCTGGGGACAGACCAGAAATACGTAGTATCTTTTTTTAAAGTATTCAGAGATATCAAAGGATAAGCATTTACAATAAACTTGATACTCAAAGAACATTCTAGCAATCCCAATGAGAAAAACTTCTAAACAACCTATTTACTGTGATTTGGCTATAGAACAAAAAAGGTAATTACAGATGTATCCAGAGAAAAAGGAGACTAAAACTTTTCATATTTAGAGAGAAAAAAAAATTAAAGAAAATGAAATTAAAATATATTTTATTGTTACTGCAACTCAAGCCTTTACCCCAGCTGGTCTTAAGATTGATAGAATTGAGACATTTAATATCGAACATATTTAAGTCACAGTCAATAACAGAAGAAAGAAATATAGTCTCATCTACATGGCTGTAGAAATAGAAGTTCTATATTCTAATTCGTGCCATTGAGAAGGAGCCAGTCAGAAGTTAACTCATCTTAAAGCAGATCCCCAAGTAACACCACAGGAAGGGGAAAAAAACCCACCTGGATCCCCTGCAGTAACACAGAACTAAAGCTGGCCACAAAAGCAACTCTCAATATTGTATCAGGACCACAATCTTACACACCTAACACTGTACAAGAGTCGTAAATGTTTTACAGTAGATTGACAACAGTCAAACCAAAGAACAGAGTATATTTAATAATACTGCTTTTAAACTTTGACTTCTGTTAAAAACATGCCCTTCCTATATCCATCTTCCTTTCAAGCATTGCTAGCAGACACTAAATGTTTTTGAACTACTGCTAACAGTTCCTCTTCCCCACCACAAGCTGTTTATAACGACAGGATAGCAAAACCCTGCCCAAGCAAAACACTGACAAGTAGCTGAAACTCCTTACATTTCCCGAGTCACTCCCACGTCCCAAGACACCGGCTGCCAGTCTCCCTTCAGTGATTTACAAACACAGACTGCACCAATTACTTGGAACATCTGGGACTGGATCGTTAGCTCGATTCCAGATGAACTGGTGCAGCCCACAACAGCTTCTGCCAAGCATGAAAATGAAGCCCCAAGCACTACAGATGCATCAGGTTAGTTGATCCTTCTAATCCATACTTCAAGCCAATGCCCCACATCATTTAGTGAGCACTTTATCCCTTACACATCAGGCATTCCATACAGCCTGAATCTGTTTGTCCTGACACAAAGGACAGCATTCATTTGCCTAAGCACTGTCATCTAAAACTAGTTTAGACAGTCCTGGGTATCCTGTCCCGCTGCCAGCTGACATTCCAGAAGGGCACAGATCTCTTGTGGGTCTCCTGTCAGCCTTATTTGCTCCCAGTGGCAAGAGTGGACACTGTAAGGACACTGTAAGGCACCTCAATGGCACCTAAGATGCTGTAAATCTTACCATAAAGGCACAATTCCTGGGTATTCTCCCTCTGCCACAGCAGGTAGAGGGATCTTGAACCACAGCGTAGCGACAGAAATAACATGACATCACTTACTGATGGATTTAACTGTACTTCATGGAACACCTCCTCTGTTTCTCTTTGCGTTCCTGGGGGAGGACACTGTACCTATGATTCAGTGCTGCTGAACAGGTCTCACGTTCTGTGCAACACATTCAGGTGCTTATCAGCAAAATCTCCAGCTCTTACCAAAAGAGACTCCTTTTCCCACTGTAATCTCACTAATGGGGAGTAGGGGTGGGAGGAATATAAAAATGACAGAATTAGCTAAATAATACAACTTGGTTCAAAAAAAAAACAAACACAAACCCCAATGTACTAAAACCAACTGCGAAGCCAAACATATTCCTTCACATACTAGTTTTCCAGGAAGTTCCAGTGGACTAGAATGCCTTTTAAAAAGATATAAAGAAGGCAGGAAGCATGGGGAGCACCAGTCAGTAAGAAACAGGGATGAGGCAAATACTTACCAGTTAAATTTACACTGTTGATCCGATATCAAATCCTGATACGGTTCCCCTAACTTTTCCACAAGAGTGGAGTACAGCTCTCCTACACTCATCCATCAGCTACAGCACAATGAAACAGGCTCACATCAGACAGGCTTTTTTTGGTTGGTTGGTTTGGTTTTTTTTAAACAGGAATCAAAATAAATAGGGAAAAAAAATGGAAAACTGGAAAAAGTAGACTAGACCTGATAGAGAAGTTTAGAAAAGAAATATTTAGGAGCGGCAATGGCACTTGCCACAATAATTATCTACATTTCTTGCAGGCCTATTCTAATGATACTAATAATTTATCCATTTCCCTAAATAGTTTCATGAAGGAATATATTCAGAAAAGATTTAATTGAGAAAAACATTAACACGTCCCAGTAGTATTTTCCTGACTGCTAAGAAAAGTTAGTCTTATAGTTCACCTTACTACTGCCTGGCTGAAAGACACGATTTAAATATAGATTTCAAAAAAAAAGCTGCAACAAGCCAGAACAAGCAACTGAGCTAATCTTCACCTCAATTTCTGGTTCTGGAATACCTTCTTTAAACCAAAGTAAAAGTTATTTGCTCATTTCTTCCTATTAGATTTCTTCCTATTAGAGTTGAAAAGAGTTTCTGCAAATCTTGCTATGTTTTTAACCTTTGTAGCATCAGTAAAATAATTTCCACAGCCCAATTAAATTTGTTTAAAAGAATTAAATTCTTTAGTCATTATTAAATTCTTGCCATTGGGTTCTCCCATTATACATTTCCCAAAAGCTACTCAGAGCAACTTACTGAGAACTGGAGATGGTGTCAAAATTTCTGTACTTCAGAAATCATCAATTTCACTTTATTTACAGCTTTCCTCAGGCATGCTCAATAACCTGAATCAACAATTTCATCAGTGAAGCGCATAGAGAAAGACAGCCAGGGTCTCTGGAACTCATGACAATGCGACATATTCTTCATGATTAGTATTCCTGATTAAATAGTAAGATTTTTAAAAAGTACCTGCTTACTATTACTGTTCTTCTACAGCTTTAGGCCACACTGCACTATGCCCGGGGCTGAAATGTTAACAAGTTATGTGTCTTTTGGGCGGGGGGAAGGAAAAGCAGTGTAGAAAGGACACAAACATGATTTGCAGTGGAAACTAAAGCCAGCTTAAAGGCACTACAGGTTGACTCAGTAGCTGTAACACAGAAGGTGAGGGGAATACTCCTCTGTTTTGCACAAAGTACGATATGTCTACCTCAGCACTGGTATTTTACTCTTCCATGAAATGTCGGAAGTAAAGCTGAGAAGGGAAATAATTTCTGAAGCAATCGAGACCTCTGGTAAACAAGTATGAGTACTCCCATAGAAAGTCTCCCTACCCAGGCAGCAACTGAAATGAAACTAGGTAGTTCAGTTTAAGTAGCAATAACCAAAAAAAAAGAAATAAAAGGCCTGAAGAGATTTTTTTTTTTTCACTTGATGCCTGGTAAATCTGTAAGCCACAAAAGAGACTCATCGTTTGCATCAAAATTACACTTTGTTTAACTGTTGTAGCCAGTCTGAATTCAAACCTCATTTTTGGCCTAACACTTCACTGCGTTGCTTAAGTTGCCCTCTAAAGGAGCTACCGCTTCAAATATATTACTGAAGTACAAACCCTGCTATTCACCTTTAAAATACTCTGTAACCCAACAGCTTGCTTTGGTAAGCAGGCCTGGTCTCACTACCGTCATTACCTAGGCTCCAAAAGTCATTTTCTTTCTTTCTTCACAAATTTATTCTGCTCGTGCAACAAGTATCTACTCTCACTAACACCAGCGTTTTCTTCAGTGAATCTAATGACCTATTTTAAAACCAATATAATTAACATGAAAATCCAATATCCACAAATTACAATGATATGACTAGCATTATCAATGTATTTAAGCTCAGAAATGTAAGGAGGAAAAAGGACCATCATTTTAGTATCTGTAGCTAAGGCAATCAAACAACTGATATCCATTGGGGAATGAAGCATTCGTGGCATTTCCAATATTTAATCCATTCACACAAACACTTGAAGAGTTTAATGATTTGGTTTTTTTCAAAGTATTAATTACATCACAGCAAAGGTACGAGAGGCCATGTCCACCTTTAACGTATCACCTCTATATGCGATAGCCAAGATATCTTATAATATCAACAGGGAGGTTTACAAACAGTGAGTTCAATTGTGATTTACTATTAGGAGCTGACAGTGACAGATTCGCTTCTGTCATCAGAGAAATTATTTTAGTATCAAACGCTCGCCTTACTTTTTAACGTGGCCGATTTCTGTGTATTAAACTCAATTTGCATGCCTACAGCGTAAACCAGCAAGGCAGACTCACAAATAAAACAGAAATCCTAGAAGCAGAAAGTGTGACTAACGTGAACACACAGCAGATAACGTGTAGTGAGATTTTTCTAAATTTGCTTTAAATCCCTGTAGTTCGGGAATTAGAAAATAATATTCACCTTAGAACCCAAAAATGTGCACAGCACAGAATAAAAGGGGTTGGTAACGGTCTTTTAGCTCATTGATCAACATACTCCTTGTCACATATTCAGAAACGGAAGTTAAGAAATTATGGCAAATATGTCTTGTATATAGCTAAGATTTTTAGTAGCTTCCATTTCTCCTGAGAGCATCATCCAATCCCAAAACAATACGTACTGCCTGCTTCCCTCAGTGCTTCTAAATAGGTTGCAAAAATCAACTCGAAGCTGCAAAGAAATTTTAGACAAAAACAATCTCTACAGAAATGCTCTTGACCTTTAAGTTCAATAGCAAACCACATATCGCATAAATTCATTGACCAAAGGACTTTCATCAGGTCAATATACAAAACAATCCGTAACAATAAAAGGATATTTCAGCAAATATAAATCTACCAATGATAACTGTTTAGATGACTACGGAACATCATGGAACTCCTGACAATTGATAAAAGCAGAAATATCTAATTTGAAGAAAAGTTTCTTCCACAGGCTGTTAAGAGCTTTGCTCTACATCTTCAGCCCTTCTCCCCACTTCCATCAGGCTCTAACCATCCATAATTTTGAGAGCTTTAAGTGTTTCTCAGTTGAAGAGGAGAATTTTCACATCAACAGAACACACGGGAAACTATACCAGAGAAATTTTAAACCAGTACCCATGAGAATCTTGTTGTCTATTCACCATATAGTTGTGCAACTCCTTTAAGTTTTATATTGTACTTACTCCTTGTAAGAATCTACTGGCATCGCTGGTTTTCAAAAGGCTCTTTCTAGTTAAGCACTGCTCTTTCCTGCTGTCACTACAAAAGTGTATTTTGATGAAGGAGTTGGGAAAGGAAAGAATGCACAAAACCCAAAACAATTCTTTAAAACTAAGGTACTTCTATAAATACAACGTACAGAGTGGAATTTCTCCTTCAGGTGAACACTACAGCAGAACCTTCACTTCTGAAGGTGATGATCCTGATGGACCTGAAATGATCCAATTATAGCTTACTTGCTCATCAGTATTTACTACAGAAAGACTTTATTAAAAATAAAGGGAACGCTCCTCCTATTTAATAGATAACAAAGCTGAAAATTAACCCTGCAAGGCAAATAGCCAATTAGTCACATGAAAGAGCCTTGCAACAGCTGTCAAAGAAAATGCTGACTAGACTTGAAATTTCTCCTTGGGCTGTTGGCAATTCTAATGCTTATTTCAAAACACACCTTTTTTTTTTTTAAAAAAAAAAAAGTATATTAGCAATAGTCTGTAATAATCAAAGATGTTTCAAAACAAAGAAGGATATCAACTGAAACACCAAAGGATGTTTTTTTTCTGATGTCACTTGTTCTTAAAAACAAATGGAAAGAGACTCCAAAAGCAACCAGCACTTCTGAATGCCAGATAATCTGAAAACATTTTCAGTGGACTGCTGTTTCACATTTAATGGAAACCACACCCCCCAACAACTTCCCCAGAACTGAACACCAAAAATTCCTTGACACTTGAAAAATGTCATTTCGAAACAGGAAGATGAAACTTACTTGTAGTTCCTATTCTAGGACATAAAACAAAAAAAATAAAGTGCAGTTATCACTCTAGAATTCATGCTGGTTTTGAGAAAATAAGCGCGTTTATCGTATGTTTGTTTTTTAAGTAAGAAAAGCTCTGACTTGCATACTTCTTCCCTCAATTTTTTTTTTTATTCACGTCAGCGTTCAACCTTGCTGTATTCATCCATTCTCTAAGTAGAAACTGTGTCTTTTCATACAGCCCTTGGCTTGTTTGCACATTCCCTCCCTCTCCCACTCAGTCGTTTCACTGTCCCTCTGTTCTTTTACTGCTATTAGCAACAGTACGTGCGCTTTATAGACAAAACACTACTCAGAATCTATGTTAATCACTGGGAGTAGCATATGACCTTACCGTGAAAAGAAGCTTTGCACTGGTTTGGTTCAGAACAGCAATCGAATTCCAGCTCACGGTATCTGTCCTTCCTCTCTCTCAGGCACAGTGAGCAAAGCCATTTCCCAACCCAATGTGCCCACCAACTGCTAATAACAGAAGAGGAGGGGTGCAGAGCAATTAACAGGGAGAGAAGCCAGTGCAGGCGCAGTCAGAACATTAAAAAAAAAAAAAAAAAAAACCACAAAAAACAAGCAGGCCCAAAGAACAACAGAAAAGGGAACAAGTCATGCATTTCTATTCCCCAGAAAAAAAACCTTCTGCTACTATCTGTAATTATGTGGGTTTTTTTCCCCAGGAAACAGCTCTGAGTGGTACAAAGCACCACAGTTACATCCTGCCCAACTTCTAGGCCAGAGTAGTAATTGCTTTATCATCATCATTCACAGGACTCTGTTGGTTTAAAAAACCTTCTCCCAGAGCAAAATCAGAAATACACATCAGAAATGCATGTGCACTACAGTTATATATAAATATTTAAAATCAAACTAATGTCTCAAACATCACTGTAGCCTCTGTACCTTTATTATGTCCAATCTTCTTTTCGGTCAAAAGTAAAATAGAAAACCACCCACATTTTACAGAAACTACTAATCAGATTAAAGACTTAGGAAGACAGCCTTCCCTTAGAAGAACGTCAGGGAATGGAAGATAATTGTGCTCTAGGACCACGCATACATTAATGAAGTATTTTGAGAGAAGACAAACCCCATAGTTCAATATGCATACGTAGTCAGATATAAGGATAATTCCTATTCATGAACCAGTCACATATGCTTTATCATCTGAAATCTGACAGATGTTTAAAGTCACAAAACATCATTACGTTGTATATCATTCAAATAAAAATCCAGTAATGAATGAAGTAGATTGATCTCATTCATTATATGATTCAAACCAGCATTCTTGATATATACTAGCGCAACAAACGTGGGCACCAAATACGTCCTCTTACAAAGCTGATTACATGCTTTTAGATAGCCCTCAAATACCTTATGTCTGGTACCGCAATATGTTTAGTACATCTTAGGAAAAACCTATCTCTAATCTTCCCTTCGTGGCCCCTCATCATTTTAGGCACATAATTTTGTCCTTATTCTAATTACCTTGTTCAGCAGGGAGGAAGACAGCCCCTCACCTATGAAATAACAAAAGCAGCACAGCACGGACTGACAACAGGGTGAGACAGCGCTGATGGACGCCCCTGGATGACAAACCCCAAAGAGAACGCACAAGGCGATGTGCCGCGCCGCAATTCTGTCAGGGACCTCCTAAACACCCTAATCTGGTTACCAACGGCTAAGGGCAGAAACGCATTATCCTCTTGCCAAGGAACGAGAAATCCAGAGCGAGGAACGGTTCCCGACTACTTTTCCTCAGCAGCCTCAGAACACGACTTGCTGGTGTCACTCTCACACAAGTACGTGAAAAGCCTCTCAGACTGAGACAGCGTGTGCTTTCCCACTGGCAGGCACTCGGGACAGGAGCAGTAACAGTCCAATCGTCTGCTGGGCCACTAATTTTCTTCTTTTCCATTCTTCCCACGAAAGACTGGAAAGGCCGAGACAGTTAACATGGGGGCAAACAGAAAATCTGGTGCTTCCCTTTAATCTTTACTTGAGAAATCAGATTAAGATTCAACATACAAGCACCACGTTTTATTTATGTTTCTGCTTGTGCTGAACAAAAGTTGAAAAAAAATTCCAAAAGGTTACGATAAGACAGTGCCTTGCATTCAAGACAAAATGTTGAAATTACCACCTCTATACAGCATTTCTAAATGTACTCTGTGCGATTTTTTAACAGAGCTAGGCTGATTAAGTGAGCAAACCAAATAAAATAAATTAAAAAATTCTGTTCTCTGAAGTATGTGCAGAACACCTTCCAGAAGACCAGCACAGACTCACAAAACGGTAAGTTAGACGTACATCCTGGCCACAACAAAGTGACATTTCGTCAAGAAAACATGCTACAAAATCACCAGCCTTAGAACTGCTTCTTTTAATGCTGCATATATTAGGATGTACAGAATATTTGCAAAACAAAAGACCATGGCAAAACCTGCATTTAAATTCAGAAAGAAAAAAAAAAGGATCAAAGAGTTTTCTTAATAGTAACTGAGGTTTTGTTTTCCCTAGCAGTTTCATAACGCAACATCAGAAGACTGAATTCCTTGTAAATGTGGTAAGCAGTAGTTTTAAGAGACCAACAGCTACATAATCATCCTACACACTGTTAATTGTATCTGGCATTACTGCTCAAAGCTCCTACACAGAATGTCAGCTGACTGCCTGAACAGTACTTTGTTCTTAGTGCCTTTGTTAATGACGAATTAAATTATACAGAAGAGAGCTCCACAACCACCCTCACTTTATAAACCTCGACCATTACAGAACCACAAAAATCCTATGGCTTTGCCAAGGGAATACAGTTATTTCTTAACGTGCTACAACTTGCATCCTTAATCTGCGAGCTACCCCGATCCATGTTTACACCACGGAGAACTGTGTTGTTTCACAGGAAGGAAACAAAGAGGAAGAAAAACATTCCTAGGGGGGGAAAAAAAAAAACAACAACAACAAAACCTCAACAAGAAAGGGTTTACTACACCTTCAGTTCTACAAAGACCATGACTTCCCTTACATCCTGCAGATGAGAAACAAAAATACAAACATCAGAGAACTGCCTGAATTTTTTTAAGTATTAAACCTAGCTTTAATTTCACTGCTCCAGTCACAGTGATAATCTTTTTCAGCCTCTAAGATATCAAAGAATTAAGTGGAAAACATACATTTCAGGGCGCCTTAAGGAAAGGGTCTGTCTCAGCACTCTTATTACTATGTTGTAACAAATTCAGATAAAAGATTCACCTTAGTCGAACTATGTGATGTGTGTAAGACCATCTCCCCCACTGTTACTTAAAACTATACGAAATAATCATTTGTCAAAGCACAGCCCTCGCACCGCATTCCTAAACTTGCTGGAAAGTCAAACCAATGCTTCTCAAGTTTCTCTGAAAAAAATAATAATGCGGATTTAGAAAGTCATCGAGTCACTGAGCTCCAGGAACCTGGCTGTCGCGCCAGGTGCTAAAGATAAAACATACATACGTCCAGTTTTTAAACCTGAAACGCAGCAATACAGCCTGTATTGCTTTACTGACCTACTTTCCACCGGTTTGTGTAACAATACACCGGGCAGCGAGGGAAACGTAGTAACATCACGGGGGTGCCTCTGTTAAATATATATATTCCTTTCCCTGGAAGCCAGGCACTGTTTTATGAGCGACCCTGAATTACTAGGAATCTCTTGGCGAAGCAGGGCGGGTGAACATTCGCTTGTTTACAAGAGGGGGAGAGTAAATTCAGCCCCGTGGTAGGGCGGCGGGTAACACCAGCAACACCGAGAGACCAGAGGGGGGAAAGGAGAACGCCAACATCAAAATGCAGAGCGGAAGCTGCCAGCGCTGTAAATAATTAAGATCCACGGACCGTCCCAGAAATCTACGCAATGGGTCGTTGTTTGGTTTTTTTTTAAAAAAAAAAAACAACTAAAGGCTGCCACGCTCGGTGCCCACGGCAAGGTACCCTCCACCCGCCGACCCCCGGTGGGGATAAGGCCTCGACCGGCCACACCGGAGGCTTCACACCCCCCGTGTGCAGCCAGACCTGGCTTCTGAGGGGAGGATGAGAAGAAGAGGAGCGGGGCCCGGCAGCCCGCCCTTCCCCTCACGGCAGGGCATCACCGCCTGGCCCCTCCAGGCCTCCCACAGCCCTGACCCACCTGCGCGCCCGGCGCCTCCGCCAGCCCTCGAACGACCCCCCCCTCAACGCATCCCCCCCGTCCCCTCCCCTCAATCCCGGGGGCAGCCCCGGGGGGCCCCGCCACTCACCGTCCCCCACAGCCATCATGCCGCGGCCGTGCCGCCACGGCGGGTGCCGGCTGCCCGCCTGCCTTACCAGGCGCCGCCGCCCGCCCCGCTTCAAAATAGCAGTCCCCGCCTCACGCGGGAACCCCGCGCCTCCCGCCGCCGCGCCCAGCCCCGTCCCGCTGGGGACTTTTACTGCGCTCCGCCCCTCCCGACGCGGCGGTCACGTGCCCCCGCGAGGGTTCCCGTCCTCCTCCTTCCGCGGCCGCGGGGGAGGCGCGGAGCGGGGCGGGACATGGCAGCCCTGAGGGGAAGTTCTAACCCCCCTCCCCACACACACACACCCCCCCGAGGAAAACGATGGCAGAGCTTGAACTGCGCGGCGGCGGCCGTGGTGAGGGCGGGTGTTCCGCAGAAAGGAAATCAAGCAAAAAAATAACGTAAAAAAACAAAAAATAATAGTAAAACAAACAAACAAATTAAAAACAAAAAACAACAAAAGAACACCCCAAAATGACAAAAAATAAAAACCCACATAAAATAAAAAGCGCCATAAAAAAAAACCCACCCCCAAAATAAGGAAATAAAAAGCAGCTCCCCCCAGAAATAAAAAAAAATACCCAGTTAAACTAAACAACCAAAATTAAAACAAGCAAAAAAACCCACCAAAACCAAACAAAAAACCCCCACACGAGCAGCAAAATAAAAACAAAAAACACCCCAACATCAACAATGACCAAAAAAAAAAAAAGATTAAAAAACCACAAAAGAAAACCCTCAAACCTCCCCCCCCCCCCCAAGCCTATAATTACAGC
>JAOXJK010000012.1:48771014-48781799 GCA_025774025.1 Xenus cinereus
GATCAGAGTGAGGTTGATGGTTGGACTAGATGATCTGAAAGGTCCCTTCCAACCTGGACAATTCTATGATTCTATGAAACGGGTACAGTGCAACTGCATTACCAGAACTAGAACCTGTATTACCCAACTCAAAATTTGCTAAAAGAGCAAATACAGAAAAGCTCTGTTTATGTTAGGTATGAAAATTCTCACAATACAGAAAGAAACAAAGTCAAGGACATACAAAGATTTAAGTTCAACGTTTCCTTATGCCCGCACCACCTTGACTCAATGATCCATACGGAGAGGCTCTGCAGAGTCTACCTTCTCTGACACACTGCATACCTCTTTCATTCACTGAGACCTCATTTAGGTAATAACAAGGAACATGATAAAATCGTAAAACCCAGCCAGACAACTGGCTGAGCCTGAGCCTTTCCTCACGCTTTCCAATGTTTTCGGACTCCGACAATGAGTTGTTTTTACTTGCCAAATACTTCAAAGCAGTCTGCTACAGAGCAAATTTGTCCTGTACTTAATGGGCCCACAACAAGAACTACCAGGTTTAGCCGAGAGTTCCACAGAAAGGCCTACCCTACTGCAAGCATCTAAGAAAACCAAAACAAAAAAAAAAAATTCCCTTAATCGTGGAAGTCAATAACTATTAACACAAATTGGCAGTTATTCTACCAGCTCAACTTTTCTCAAAGCTGTATGTAGCTCAGTAGTAGTTTGCAAAACCTTCCCCTCACATACTTGCTGGTCTTCTCTCTGGAACCTACTTTTCCCTTTCTTGCCACCATTTCATTGACAACCATCGCAGCCACAGCAACACCTCTGAAATGGCGGCCACTTGTAATATTAAAGCAGTGTATTTAATGTTACTGCTTTGTATTAAACCTCAGTCTTTTAATTAAAGGGTCAATTTGTAAACCAAAGGCAATTTATGCCAAAAAGGGTTCTTTTGCACTCAGACTTGAGAAAGTGTAACTACAGTTACACTAGGAAATGCTTTTCGGGTACTCGCGTTTACTAATGACACGTGGAACTCCATTAACATACGACGTGCTTTCAAACGTACAAAGTGAAAGGCTCACACAAGAATCAATACACACAGTAATGCATTATGCCAACCTGCTTTCATGAAAGGAAGTTAATGCATTTGCTTCATGTGCGCTATAGGAAATATTTTTGCTGTTTACCAGTGACTGCAAGTTCCCCTCAATCCTGCTGGATTCCATACTAAACACTGCATTAACCGTCTGCCTCGTTAATGAGGACGACTTCACACCACATCAGAAAGGCTGCAACTGTTATCCTGAGAGAAAACTGAACACGGAGACTAGAGAGATTAACAGATTTCCATTAAAATGTCACTCTTGTTTTTATATCCTGCTAGGCTGATGTTACGCATTTGGCACACATATTTTAAAGAATTCAAAATAAAAAAGTACTTCCTGCTCTTTTGAACTTAGTTTTCAAAAATGCTTTCCTGAGCGTTTTAAGCAGAAGAGAAAAATTAAGTGCTTCCTTATAAATACATCCCAGCAACATACATGTTGCCTCTCACTCTGAGCAAAATATCTGATAAAGTACTTACTAGGAACATTAAAAAAAAAGTGTTTGTCAGCCCTGGATGCTATGTAGTCAGTGATGCAGGCTGAGAATACCACAGTGCTGCCACTCCTTAAGCTTTCAGAGCAATTCGTTATGACCAGAGGCACACTCTGTAGTATTTTGGCATAATTTGGAAAAAAAAATAAAAATAAATCCAGTAAAACATAGCTGAGAAAATGGTCAAGCACCACTGTAGATCCAACCCTCTCTTTAATACAGCTCACAGAAATGGTACTACTACTTTGCAATGATTCTCACAAGTTCCTTCCTCTCCTCCCACCCAGCTCTTCATGCTACCATCTTCTCTTCTCGTATTTCTTCACACAGCCAAAGGCAATACAGACTAAGGCCTCTAAAATTATTGCAATCACGATCAATTTAAGAATGTTTACAGGAGTTCGGATCCTGTCGAAAGAGTCCAGCCAAGAGGAATCCAAGAAAGTTTACAAGTTACCCGTGAAGACGGGTTTCACTGTCAGCAATGAGGAACGTTCTTTGAGAAAAGCAGCGTTATTACTCCTTTATTTCATATCTGCAAGCCCAAGTCTGGATATGACATGCATAATCAATCAATGAAGTCATAAGTCAACATGAATACTATGTCACCAGTGAACAGAAATATTATCTTTTTTTTCTCCAAAAAGGCACAGACAGGTCTTCTGCAACTTCACAAATGGAAGGAAAAACCCTCATTGACGAAAAACACATGTTCAGGAGAACAGGCCAGTTCTGCACAGGCTGGATGACTGTTGCTGTCTCAGTGAATGAATGAAGTTGTAGTGCTTTAAATGGGGGCTCCTGGCAACCTGCTAAACCCTCTCCTATGAGAAGTGACAGGTCTCTATCAAAGGATTAACCTATTATGGTGATCGTATGTTCAAAGAGAGGAATACATACCTTTCTAAGACACAGCTCAAGCTGACATGCACACACATGGAAATGTAGAGAACACGCACTACACTTCTAGACTGAAAAGCCGTTATTTATGATGATGCTTGATGGGGTTTAACTGTTTGCATGACAGGGGAAGACCTAAAGGTTTGGACCTTGTGATGGAGAGACAAAAAAGCACCACTTCCCTGTCAAGAGCAAGAGGATAGAAGAAGAAAGGGTGGTAACTAGTCTGTTCCTCGTGTCCAATGTGAGTCTAAAGCAGGAAATGGCCCATATGACACCTAGCACTTATTTTCCATTACTTCCCCCTTCCAGAAAATAAAGAAAATGGATCTTGCACAGACATGTGTCCACATCTGGACACGCAGATGGACCTCATCTACAACACAAACTAGACAGATAAGTAGAATGCACATACCACATAAAATCCGGTATTCAGAAATGCATACTGCAAAAACATTTCAGGATATGAAGTTGTGGCTCTAGACATAAGAGCTAAACAAATAACTGCTTTTACACATTTATGTTTCCAAAGTAACATTGGGAAAAGTTGTCAGATGACTTCCTGAAAGGCCTTAAAAAGCTTTTAGCACTCAGACTAAGCAACTGCTATTCAAATCTGCATATACTATTTCCATCAGGGAAGACCAGTCACAGATTCTATATTGTAACAAATCCAATTTGGCCCCAATAGAACAAAACCTGTTCACTATTCTTGGCTCCCAGAACAAGAAATAATACATTTGTGAATACTGAGAGTGGATGTTCTAATTTACAGGCCCAATACCAGACTGTCAAACCTCTTTGGCAGCAACTTCAATATAACGGAAAACAACATCCAAACTTCCAACCACTGACTTGATACTGATGTTTCTGAAAAGGGAATGTGCTTCAGGCAAAAAGCCCAATATCATTCTGAGATTTCTAAGTTGAAAAATAACAAATAGAAAGAGGAACTCAATGATTTTATTTATAAACAGAACTAACAAATTACTCTCTGTAAAGAGTAAAAATGCATTGAAGAAAAATACAATAGTAGCAAGTAGAGTTGAACTACAAAAGTAAGATCCCATCTTCTTTTACTGGCTACTTAAGACACCAACAGGTCCGATAATCTTCTCTAGAAAATCCAGTATTTTTCATAAAGGCAAACCTACCATTATTAAGTTACAAACTACATTTGGCTTTATATAGACACAACATGTATATACCATTTGCATATTTAAGGAAGTTGAAAAAATTTCGCAAAACAATGCTTGATTAACTTTCCTGCCTTCCTTTCAGCCACCACAAGCTCTTATTTGCAATGCTTCGGGGCAGAGTGCATTCAAGCAGCAACACACAGATCTCTAATGTGTAATTTCTTATGTAAACTAAACAAGCCTACATTCTATTAAATCACGTGTGCGCCACAAACCGAAGTAATGGGGTTTTCTGCTAATATTTCTGTTTACACACAATTTCTAATGCACTCTCATACAGTGAAGGAGCTGCAGTGAGGTTCTTTAAGGCTGAACTCAACGGCTGAAAAGAGCTGTGTCTGAACCACAGATTATCTGTAATGCTTAAAACCCTTAAAACCTACCCAGACACACAGATATGAACACAGACTCCCCTCAAAACAATGATAAGATGATACTCTACATCAAAGGGTTTTTTTTTCCCCAGGGATCATAGCTCCTGCATAACCACATGAAAATTTTAATGCATTTAAGTGAAGGGAAAACTTCTGACAGGCACTGGGGAAGAAACATCTTAAATTAGGTCTGCCTCTGAAGGAACAACAGTCTGAGCTACCGTAGAGCTAATCTGTCTTTCCTAAGCTTTGTCAACCGCCTTCTTGCTCGTGTGAAGGAGTAAGAAGAGACCACAAGATCTCTGCTTCCTGTCAGCGATGGATGGGACAGAGACGAGTAGCCTTATGCTCAAATCACATCTTCACTCCCTCCTCATCCCAACATGAAAAACTACGGCGGAGGACACGGCACCGAGACTCAGCTCGTGCATTATTTCACACTTGCCCTGGCTGCCAGGTGCAAAACAGTTGAGATTCAGTGGCAACAACCCGTTTAACATGCACCAAGTAGTGCTTTGCTTCTTCACGTACATGCAAAGGGTACAACTGTGCCTGCTTTCAAATTGGGGAGCATTTTATATTCCACCGATTCAGACAGTAGAAATAAGAATTTGGCACCCACTGCAACTAAATTAGAAGCTGTTGATTGCCCCGAGGATACAAAGCTCCTATGGTGTTTAATCCTATTTGTATCCCAAGATTTACTCAGTTTGTATCACATGGCAATGTGAACGGGATGAGTGCTGATATGGTCAGACCCAACATTCTCAACACAAACAAAGGCTGTCGTTACCTACACTCTTCTGCTCTTATTCTCTGTCCCAAAAGATGTCCAAGACCCTTCTTAATGCAAGAAGGATCTTCTCTGGTATGATCCAACTACCTGCTATGAAACTCAACTGTTGGAATTGTAGTAATAACATGGCTTAAACTTCTGTGGTAACCATATCATCTCTTGACAGTCAAAAATTGTGACAGCCAATAAACAGAAGAGAATGTGTACAACTTCCCATTCCCATAGGCAGGGGAAGCTCTTGTCTGAACAGGCTCAACTCTGCCTGGAATTTGAAACAATAAATTCAACACCATTCTCCTATGATATTTTGATACCCTATAAATTGTCATTAAAAACTAGGGCTAATGGTTTTCTGGAGGGGTCTAATGAGGCACAGTATCCATTCTGATATTCTCTCTGACACCTTGTAGTAGATACCTGATTTTGATAAAGCTGAATCTAAGAGGAAGATTCTGAGTAAAGCGGTATGTTAATTGACAAGGGGTTAATACCTCAAACTGTTTTAATAAGGAACTGGAAATATTTTATTATATAAACAGTCTTTCCCACTAAGTACAATTTCAAGCTCTCTCTAGCTTTCTTAATTAAACAAATTGTTACCAAGGTAGCAACAAAACAATGGCTACTTTTATTTCATTTGAACTAATCTACACACAACACAGATCAGTCTTTAAAGATCAGAATTGCTTTTCAGAAAGACAAAGGATGGTTGAAGAACAGATTTTCAAAACTTCCTTGCACCTTTTCCAAGAAGCAAATAAACATCCAGTGTCCCGTGATGGCATATGTAACAGCTAGACAGCGAACACTCCTTTTGAATATTCCTTTCTCACTGAACCCCAGAATTGCAGCTTTGGAACTGGGAAACAGTTATTTTGAAAAGCACCTCTCCCTCGTCTCACTGTAGCCCATAAGCAAACATCCAGGGTGGAAAGGATTGGTTTGATGTAATCAGCAAGAAGCAAGGGAGGACAATTTTTCCATTATAACTATCTTCAAGAAGGCAGTAGCTTGTTGGTTTGCTATACTTTCACTGCATACTTACACGTATACACCCACACTTGTTCTCTCTCACACATGCACAATACATGAAAAGTATTGATTTAAGTGCTTCAGTTGGGACTCTTATCCACTGAGGCTAAACCACAACTCTAGAATAAGGAGCAAGATGTATATATTCCAGTCCTTTCGAATTATTTCCCCACCGCACTTAGCACCTATTTCCTTAATTCGGAAACATTTTTCTACTACTGTTCAACTCTCAGCTTCTCTTAAAAGTCACGGGACTTTAACTAGTGAATGGAAGGCTGCTTTTCACCATATACCTGCATGCCTCTCCCAAGCAGAAAAGACAACAGCAAAAAAAAAAAGTCAGGAACACTAGTAACATCACTATGGAAGCAAAACTAACTAGAAGATAAAATAAAAACTGTGATAATTTTAAACCAAAGTTTTTAGTGAGTTTAAAGTTCTGACAACAGTAACAGAATGGCTCAGGGTTACAAAATCAAAACAGTTAACTCACCTCCCAGGAGGAATTCCTCTCTTCGTAAGATCTATTCGTACTTTCTCTCCTACATGTCTATAAACCTCTACAACGGCTAGTATGGCAGCATCCCTCACCTGTGAACACAGAGTTTAAATTGTTCATCTCAGGATTACAGAAACCAAAACAACATTTGCTGACAACCCACTAATCTTCCAGCTTCCACCCATCTGCATGCCAACTCATTTCACCAAACAGTTGAAACAGCGAGGATGGAAGGGAAAGGAAATACAACTGTTATTTCAAGATGGTATTTGTTCCAAGTTAAAGCATCTCCAGATGGCAAATGAAAAAGCCTAGAAATAACAGCTCTAGAGGCAATTTCTGGGATTGACATAAGAATAATATTTGTGGGGAAAAGAAGTGCTTTATTTAGGACTCTAGCAAAATAGACAATACTTCCAAAAGTTAGTCCCTCTACTCAGTCTTAACGCTTTGTCTTGCATTTATTTGTTTCCACACACAGCAAGGTCCTTCTGGCAAGGGAACCTGACTGCCCACAAGAGCAGGCCAAAGTGATCAGCACTTTATTTCCTTTAACAGGAATTATGTGGCATCACATAAGCACGAGAAAGGGAGTAAGACAAGACAGGGAAGGGGAAAGAACTGTTAAAGCAAGGCGATGGAGTATCACTTTAAAAAATTTAAACCATAGTCATCACAATAAAAACTGCCAAAAATGCTTGTTAGTAAACACCATTATTCTCTACAAACAATTACTGGAATGACTTTAGTATTGTTCTTTGTAAAAGCTTGAACTAAACTCACAATTGCTTTATCAAGATACAAACTATGTCTTCACTAATGATCAACAAACAAGACAAATTCGTAACAGATTTTCTATAGAAGAATGTTAAGCTATACAGAGGAGACAAGGACGTTGCTGCACCCAGAAAATAAGCATAAAGGCCTATCCTATTTAGTTGCCCATCTCCTACCAATGTTACCTTCTTCCGGTATTCTTAGTCTTTTTTCTCAGACACAACTTCAGATAAATTGAGCCAGATTTTATCCAGTTCCATTCGAAGGTTTTCTGAAGTTCAGATGTCACCATTATGAACTGCATCTTGATTTTCACTGCAGTTGTTTTTACTTGATTAACTGATTTTAACTCCAGTCCTTGCATGTGCTCAAATGCCATCTGGGTTCCATTAGGAAATTATTACCTGTCCTGCACACGATAACATTATCTTCAGCAAATTTGGCAGACTGTTACAGGTCTCACGTAGGGGGTCCTTCTGGAGGCAATTCTTCCTGTCAATTTTTTTTTTTTTTAAACTTTCTTTCAACATGCTCTATAAGAAATAATTATTTTCAGTAATGACTAGTTTCAGCCTCTGAAGACAACACTAAAGGGGCCGGTGTATCACAACACCGCTGCCTTTACAACTCTACTTTCATCTTCCATTGGATGGACTGATTAAAAAAAAAAAAAATGGGTTTACTGTTTCTCATGGTAGAAAACAATGATCTGTTGTATACAAGCAAGACCATCAGCTTTTCTTGAATGCCTACATTTATTTTGCTTTCATTCTTCCATCAAAGTATAGTTGTTGAAGTACTAGTTTGTAATGAAATCCTTACCTGACTATTTGAGTCACCGAATGCTGTACACAGATGTGGTACCAACTTGCTAAGGATTAATGGTTGTGCACCATAACTAAAAAAAGAAAAGAAAAGTTAAACGTATTTTTCTTACAGAAAAAACAGAAAATACTTTGCACAGAAGTAAACTCCTAGCTTAGCATTGATAAAATACAAACTTACATAAATCAAACTCCATCACTCTCTCACGCTAGTCCTTTGTCTACTTTTAAATAAGACAAAAATCCATACCTTTAGTCTTCCTTCCAGAAAGCTCACGAGTTGTTTGATTTTTCCCCTTTATTAATTTAATTGAATCAGACTTCCCAAAGTATTAGTTCCAGAGAAAAATGACATTCAGAAGAAGGACAGAACCCTTACATCTCCATAGAAACAAAAAGCTTACATGTTTAAGGTAGCAATAAGACACAAACACACTCCTTCTCGGGATCGGAAATTCTTGTGTTTAAAACCAACAGCAAGGCGTTCCCAAATGTACTATAAAAACAGAAATAATTGTCTTCGATTACAAAGAGCACAATACAGTGTAATTCTAGCCATATTTTATAATTACATACATAACAGTTGCAAAAAAAAAAAAACAACAAAACCCAAAACAACAGAAGACAGGTCCACTGGAAAAGTAAAGGCACTTCTCGGATAAAATTAAGTTATAAAATGCACAGTACGGAACACGACCCAGATTATTCCTCTGCCAAAAACATATCCTAAAAAACATCCTTCAGTGATCTGAGTATTTTTATCATTTGAGAAATAGCTCTTAAAAACATACAGAATTGTTACAGTTAACACACACGAAACAAACACTAACATGACAGGCTACTGACTCAAGCAGAACTTGCTATATTCTTCTTGCTTCACATTCCGTTTCCCTGCCAAAAATCCCCTCTCATCCATTTTATCTCATCCTTCCCCACACCTCTGCTGTCCACTGCTCTCCTGCTTTTGCTTTCAAGTTATTTCTTTGCTTTTCAATTATTTCTTCCCCATTCACCCTGATTCCTTTGCTTCCATTTTTGCTCTGCTTTCATTTTGTGCCGGTGCCGCTTCCCGTAGTAGGATTCCCGGCTGGATAAACCCTCACTTACCTTCTCGCGCACTCTTTTTCCTCATCGCCTGCCTTTAAGCCCTTTCCCCCCCTTGGTTTACTTTTTTTTTTTTCCCCCTCCTCAGATTATCTTTTTACCTTCCCATCTCCTTGCCCGTCCTCTAGCTGTTCGTGACGGTGGAAAAAGCGGGAACGTCAAGCTTAGGAGCCTTGGGATTCCGGGGCCGGGAGGGGGGTAGCAGATGCGGCGGCTCCGACCGCAGCCTCCCCCCCGCCAGCATCCACTGGGAAGCGTTGCCTAGCGATGGATGCACACTGGCAATTCCACATTTTGCAGCCTTCCTATCACTCCCCCCACCCCCCTGGCAAAACTGGGCAATTGCTACATACAACCATTCCATACAAATCTGCTAAAATATATTAATACCGATTATTGCCATCATTATTTGGCTTTCTCAAAAAAAACCCCAGAAAAAACCTCCCAAAAAGCTCCTGATCAACAAGGTAGGGAATGCTGCATCCTCTTTATTAATGAGGCAGCACACTTCATAGCAGACATAAAATTCTCCAATTAGAGCCTCGCTTGATCATTTTGTCCCATCTGTGGTTTCTTGTTTGTGTATTTATATTTCACTACCTTTAGAGAAAACAAACCTTAAACAAGCAGGGTACGGCTTGCCAAAGCTGCGCAGCTGAACAACAAAGAACGGGATTTTATGGAAGAAAACATCCTTCCGATTAACGCTGCCTCCCAGACAAACATGGAAAAAAAGGAAATTTCCTTGCTGGGTGTACAAAAATACAGGTACTCTACAGAAATACTGAAACAAAGTAGACTGAAGAGAAATTTAGTCTTTCCCTAAACTAACCTTACTTTAAGAGCTGAATTCTTCTAACCAGAGAAATCCAAATGGCTGCTTACAAATTTCAACTCTCACAACTTGCCAGCAACAGTTGGTGTCAGCCTCCCTTTGTCCCATACATGCACTTATACCACCTATATTCTTATTTTTATGTTTTCTTGCCCATAAACAGCTACATCTACTTCCCGGTCATAAAAAAAAAACCCTACAACAAAATAAACAAATAAAAAGCCAAATACATTTGAAACAAGAAAAGGGAACTGACAACAGGACAAATGAAATATTAGTCAACACCACGCTAGAAGAGACAATATGAGTTGACTGGAAAGAAACTTAAAGGACTTATCCCCCCCAAATTATTCCACCCAACTCTTCCAAAGGGACGTTTCTCTGCAGCAAAGGGAGCATAAAACTCTGTATTTCAGTGTTGGAGGCACAGGAAAGACTTGTCTGGTTTAGTCCCTGCAGTGAGGATGATTGCTGCTTTTCATCCAAATTTTTAACGATACATAAACTGTTCTACAGCAGACAGCTGAAGGGAGGCTTCTCCTGCCAAAGGGAGTTACCAGAAGACACATACCTGCTCTTACTTATACACACTGTCCCTTGGACCCCATGAGCCTTGTATTACATAATCACAGAATGCTATGGGGTTGGAAGGGACCTCTGGAGATCATCTAGACCATCCCCCCTGCCAAAGTGGGTCCACCTACAGCAGGTTGCACAGGAACATGTCCAGGCCAGTTTGGAATATCTCCAGAGAAGGAGACTCCACCACCTCTCCGGGCAGCCTCTTCCAGGGCTCTGCTACCCTCAAAGTGAAGAAGTTCCTCCTCATGTTTAGGTGGAACTTCTTATGTT
>JAOXJK010000012.1:48785539-48803138 GCA_025774025.1 Xenus cinereus
CCTGGAGGGGTTCAAGGCCAGGCTGGATGGGGCTTGGAGCAACCTGGTCTGGTGGGAGGTGTCCCTGCCCAGGGGATCTTTGAGGTCCCTTCAAACCCAAACCATTCTACAATGATGAATTTTGGGATTACCCACCTGACCTCTGCCTTAAATTTCCAATCACTCACATACTTACTGATTACATTTTTCTTCCCAACAGTATTTTTCATGATTACTTTCAGCACTTCATATCCTATGGATTTTGTACCATATAAAATACCTATGGTACATATTTCACCCACACCATACGTTACTGGTGAGGTCTGCTACGCCAACCTGGCTGTCGGGCAGCTGAAGGCAAGTCTTGCTTTAGTGGAAACAAACACAGCCCACAGAGAAGCTGTTCCCCCGGAGGGAAACTCGGCGAGTGCCAGTCCTGCGGGAACACGGCTCCTTTGTGCCTCGTTAGCAGGCTGAGTCAGTCCACGGAGCGGCAGATACCAGGGCTCCGCTCAAATCACCAAGGCAAGCACAGAGAACAGCTACTGGAAGCTGCTGAACAGAGGTGAGGTCATGGAATTAAATGAAGCGATGACACAGCCTGCAGATTCCAGGACACGCCGGCCTTTGTCACTCGAGGAGCTCTGCCAGAGGGACGACCTGCTGTTAAAGGGCCCAAATCTCTGCAGGCTTGACTCCTTCCCCCCTCAGCCCCCCCCCGAATCTCAAGTTTCTGTAAGACCCCACGTAAGGCGTGATGTGTTCTGTTTGCATAAGAGAGATGAAATTGGGCTGCTGAATGCTGGTAACCACCAGCTGGTTTTCAGTTCGGCAGACCACCTTCTCTGTCAGAATAAGCTCAAACAGGAAATTATTTGAAGTTGGTTGCCTCTTGAGAAGTTTCAGAACTCTCAACCAGAAGGGGATCTCCTCCAAACGTATTTCAATTTGAATTCCTAATGCCTTCATCACTTTTTCTCCAAATGTTAAGACAAGTCTAATGAAAGCTATATTGAAAAATAGCTGAATTGTGTTAGCTGTCCCTTCTACGAATGAGTGGGAAACACACTTCCCTGCCTAAAAATTCTGACCACATTTGAGACACCCAAGTCCATCCCATCATCCTGTTTTACTGATCACCCTTCTCCTTTCCCTACTCCAAGCCTCCTAGCCTCTCCTTGCTCCCCTCTAGTCCCGCCCAGCCAAAAATCACAGAGCACAAGATACTTTGAGTTCTCATAAGAAACCTCACCTAAGGCCAAAGCAGTATTTGCCTGTTTACAAGGTGAACTGAGGACATACTCAGATACTCAAGATGATACACACACGTCAATCAAAAGCAGGAGCTAAGACGTATGTCGGAACTGAGCCAACAGGAACAGCCTGAGGAGGCTTTGGCACCTTAAGAAGCATCTGCTAGGTGTCTGTACACTAAAGTTTTATGAAAAGATTTTTACCTTGGCCAGCTTTAGGCAGGTTTCTATCCCTCCTGGGAACAGCTGAAGTCACACTCACAATACAAGGGCACTCTTCACCAGAAATCAAGTCTCCGCTTTAGAAGATTAGAGTGCTACTCCATCCAAAAGAATGGATGACCAGAAAACACATCACTAAGAACAATGTTTCCTCCCCATCTTCATTCTGAAAACAACTGAGCAATCATTTTGGCTGATGCTTTTCCTTTAAGTTTTGTATGATTCCTCATCAGCATTATCAAATCAGCATCCTTCTTTACGCTGCAGTGCAAATACATGCCTTTGGTTGTGCCTGGCATCAGCCTGCGAGCTCAACTATCTCAAATGTATGTTGGAGTTAGGAGAAAGGTGAGGAAGGAGAAGTAGGACCACGCATGAAGGCAGTATTCAAAGTGGGAGTCTCCTAACAAGTTACCCAGTGAAATATATAATTTGTCACATTCGGTATCGATTCACCCCCTGCTACTGTTTTACATTAACCTTATCCACCTTACTCCTTCTGTTGCCTAGTTTCTTAAATTATTTCAAAAGCATTTGGGAAAACCTAATAACATATGATAACTTTCTTCCTTTTATTTATTTCTGCTGATATGCAGAGAAACCTTACAATAAATTTAGGAGACACTGATTCCCTTTGCAGTTACTGGTTATTTCTTGCCGAGCCAAGAAGCACTCTACCCCATTCCATTTGCCTTTTTGCCACATTTTAGCATGCTGTCAAAGTTTCCCATCTCTACCAACCACTCCTGAGCTTTTCCTGTTAAGACTCCTACATTGCTATACCACGATTTCACAGATTTTGATTACTGAAGAAAACTTAGAAGTGTCAGTAAAAACACAGTACAGCACACTTTAATTCTACCAGCTCTACCTCAAACTGACCTGCTATTTCTACGTTTCTCCTTTCTAATTGCAGAATAGTTACCTTTCTATCATACCCCTAACAGATCTTATTATCCCATCAGTTTCTTTTCCATTGTTTGTCTTCCTTCTCTTGGCTTGGCAAACCTAAATAAATTTTCATTTCTACAAAGTCACATAACGATTTCATCACCACTAGGTGGGCAGTAGATGCAAGACGTAAGACAAAAACCAACCTAGACAGAGTCAGAGAGATTAAATATTTGTTTCCTCTACCAGGACTGAAGAGGATAAACAAGGAAACCACAGAAATCAACGCCTAGAATGGCACACAATGTATTTTTTAAAATCCTGAGCAGCTTAACTGCATGACCCCCTGCAGCAAGGAATGCCACAGGTAGCACAAACAATTTCCTTTTGTTAAACTTTAACAAGAGTTCCTTCTCTTACAACACAAATATGGAGCTTTGCAGTTTGTATTATTGCTTACAGCTCCCTCTCTGTTCCTTCTCTTTTGACCACTTATACCTGCTCTTCGTAAGCGCTCATTTTACACATACCTTCTCACACCTACCCATTTCCATGAACCCACTCCAGATAGTCCGTGTCTGCTCTGCTGCAAAGACTTCTAAAAAAGCATTAAGCAAATAAGAATCTTTACCAAGGAAACAACATCGGTGTTGGCAAAAATTCTGTTACTAAAAAGCCTAACTGCTTGCCTTAGACATTTAAAGCAAAGGCTTTGAGGACAGAAGCAGATTAAACCCAGGCAGCAAGATCTTCCTAGTTTTCTCAGAAACCTCACCAGCTCAGGCAACAGCATTAAAGAGCTGCCCTTAGAGAGGAGGGAGGGAGGGAAACTGCTGCCTCTGCAATGAGAGCAGTCTCAGTTCTTCCAGCTCTGAGGCATGGGAGAGAAAGGAATCCCACAGGGGCTCCCTATGGGGCCAGCAACAGGGCTGGCCTGACAGACCCACATGGCCAAGGGTTGCTACTACACAAAAAAAAAATTTAAAAAAAAATCATTAGCAGGCTCTCAGAGAAATCCTCACCACGCCCCTCCTCAAGATAAAGTCCAGCCCACAGTAAATTTTAATCAAAAGCCATCTCGGACATCAACGTGCTTCTTTGGGTCTCTCCAGGAGCCAACTAAAAAGAACGTTAATGAGATGTAGTCTTCATCACCAGTAGCAGAGGGAAAAAACAAACTTTTTATTTTCTTTTTAATACTATACATCCACAAATCTATCAGGGTCTCAATCTCAGGAAACACCAGAAGAAAGCCTTCAAGACCGAAGAATTTGAAGAAGTGTATCAGAATGGAGAGAAAATTAGAAGGTAGACAACAAATGTTCATGTCATCTCCCGAAATTTTTTAGCTCTAGGCTACGTTTTTACAGAACTAGGATTAACTAGGATTAATTAGAAACAAACAGAAAGCAAGGCAGGCTAGGATTTCTCTGCTCTTACTTAACGGCACCACACTTCTAGACTTCATACAGCGAAGTGTCCACAGACAGCAAGCAGATGGGACTCTGAATCACAGCCTGTCACTCAACCACGAATCACTGCAGGTAAAATTAATTTCTACTACAAATAAATTCTAGTGCTAGTCAGCCAGGACATAAAAAGCTTTAAAAGGCTGCACAGGGTTTTGTTTTTTGTTTTCTGTTGGGGGTTTTGTTTCAGTTGTTGTTTTGGTTGTGGGGTTTTTTTTTGGGTTGGGTTTTGTTTGTTTGTTTTTACACTAAAGTCACCAAGATGAAAAAAGTTGCAGCTTAAATGAGCTATGATCATTAACTATAGAGGGAATCAAAGAAAAGGATTTTCTGAGACATTGCAGGAAGTTCATCTTTTTGTTAAATTAGAAAATATAAAAGCAATTCAAAAGAACTATTCTGGAGGAAAAAGATAGAAATAATGGAGTCTCCTCTAAAAGCCTTTTACAAAAACCATCTGAAATAGTATCTCATTGTTTAAGAAAACACTACAACACACACCCAACACAGCTTTTCCTGAGGTCAATATGCAATAAAATGAAAAGGCAATATCAGACAAAACACCTGACTTGCTTTTAGATGCAACAAGGTACCTCTGAGACAAGATTTCTCTCACATCAATGGAAAAGCCTGCCTTATGTTGTTATCTGAGCAATTCCATTTCCTGAGTTACTTGATTTAATTTCAAAATTTTCTCTAACATCTGAGGTTCGCCATACAGAGACGTGGGTCAGATGATCTTGAAGGTCCCTTCCAGCTTAAATTATTCCAGGTTTTATGTTTAGGTGTTCTGCAAGCATTTGTAATCCAGAGTCCTACAGTATGACATGCCTTCAGTCTCACCATCTAAATTAAATTAATAATGAAAAATAAGAATAAAAATCAGTCAGTCCCTGAAACCTGAATATCCAGTATCTTTCTACATGCTATATATCCATGGTAGCTCATGCTAAAACAGTTTTTGATTTTTATGTTGTTGAAGAAACCATTTCTCCATACATCATTAAAACCACTAATTGAAGAGTCTTAATTCAACTGCACATTTAAGTCTTTTCCATTCAAAAGTTTCAATTACTAAGCAAGAGAAAAAGCAATAATTAAGAACCGGGGGGGTCACTTGTACAAGTACTGCTAAATTCTTGTACCAAATGCTTTTAATCCAAATTCAATCAAAAAATTAGCGCACACTGCAAGTCCTTACAACTGCTTTAAAATACATCAACCAACATACCTGCATGCTTAATTATGACAATAAATTTGAAAGAGCATTTAAATTATTCTGAAGAGTCTGATTTATAGGTTCTTTCACCACTTCTAGAAGCCACCTGGGAAAGAATTTAAACACTTCAAATCAGTTTTACATCTTAGTATATGGCACTACAAATATCTTCCAATATTACTTTTGCCCACTGGTTTCTTTTTACTGTAAGAAGAATTTGAAACTGCTATTACCCATATGCACACATTTACATACCAAGGTTTCATGTGTAAAATGTGTGTCTATATTGAGATTTGCACAGATAAATATAATATGTGTATCTGTGCTTGGACTTAAATTTTAAGTATTAAGTATCTTTGCTGTAATCTGCAGGTTGTATGTGAAAGTGAATGACAATATATGATTATATCATAGACTAATAGCCAGTTCAGTATTTGCAGAAAAATACGTCGTGATACAACACCACATTAAATCTGAAACAGATTCCATATACCTTTATGACACTTTTTCTTTTCCCATTCGTTTGGCAATAACAAGAGGGCAAAATAACATTCACTCATCTTAGAAAACAAAACTGCAAGTTGAGACCTTTCCAGAAACTCTATCATCCAGTCACATTCACCCATAATATTCTCTTATTCCTGATATATAATATTTTAATAATTAATGCCATCACCTGGGAAAAGAGATTGTGACAGGGTAATTAAGTACTCTTACATAATCTCTTTTAATCACAGAACAAGCAGTAGTTTTAAATTCTGAAAGATGCAACACTCAAACACTCCTTAACCCGCTTTATTTTTTCCAGAATATAGCCATAGTCTTATGAACTAACAGATACCCTGCTATTTGTTGCTTCCAAAGAATTTCCAAGCATCTTCCCTGAAAGTAGTGGAAAAAAAAAAAAAAACCAGATTCCAAATTAGCATGTCCAAGTTCCCAGAACACTGATGCCAGCTGCAGAGAGCGTGCAATGTGGTTAAGCATAAAAGGATAACACCTTGGAAAAAAAGTTACCGCAACATTAGATTGTTGCCTAGGAAACTGAATTAACTCTCTTACCAGGCATTATACTTCAATACAAAGACTGCTCACGTGTTCTTCAGAATATTGGAAAGCATCTGTCTTACAACAATTGTCCTAATTTTGCCCAAATCGAGTTTACGGCATATACGTAGGCTGTAAAGATGGAAACAATAATAAAGCATTCCTGTTTTTCTTCTGAGCAAAAAGCTTGTAATGCTTATGGGGGTGAATAATCAGTCACATTTTTCTCTGCACTTAAGGAAATCTATCCCCATTGTAAGAGAACGGGAAATTAAACTGGGGAAAAAAAAGTAATGTTTTGCCATGTTACAGTTGAGTAATAAGCTATTCTATTTCCATCATTTAATGAGCTGTGAATCATGAATAAAAACATCTCAGGGTCACAAAAATGAACTGCTCTTTATTAAGAACAAAAACACATTTAAGGTTCCAGGTATTTTATGACAAAACACAGCTACAAAAGTGAAATTTCACCCAGAAAATAGGATTCTTTGTCTTTTTAAAAGGGCAGTAACGGAGTCTGTAGGTCTTATGTATCTTCCTTCACTAAATTCATGGTGTAATCCTGATCTTCAGTGGGCATGCAATAACTAATTGCAATAAATGAGAAGTTAACAACATTTAGAATATTTCAAAGTAATAATTAAACTGCCTGGAAAAGTTCTATTACGCTTGTCTTCGAAAAATAATATAATCACACTTATTTGACCAAAACAGACTATACCATAACAGACCAATACCTACTACATAAAATACTTCTAAGACTTCTTGTGAGGCTCGTTACTTAGTTGGAGTCTTTTGCTTCCAAATTTCCCAACGTTTTCATGCTTCACACCATGATCTTTATTTTCTCCTTATATAACCTCTATGAATTGCAAATTTGCAATACGTAATTACCCACCTCATTAACTACGTTCACATCAAACAATGACCCAACTGGACATAACCAAGATTAAAAAAAAAAATTAAAATGACAGTTCACAGATAATCACAGAGCTGTCTGTGTTGGAAGAGATCTTGAAGATCGAGTCCAACCATCAACCTAACACTGACAAAAGACATCACTTACCATGTCTCTAAGCACTGTGTCTACCCATCTTTTAAATACCTCCAAGGATGGTGCCTCAACCACTTCCCTGGGAAGCCCATTCCAAGGCTTAATAATCCTTTCCATGGAAACATTTTTCCTAATATTGAATCCGAACCTCCCCTGGCGCAACTTGAGGCCATTTCCTCTTGTCATAGAATTGCACAGGTTGGAAGGGACCTTTCAGATCATCTAGTCCAACCATCAACCTCACTCTGATCAAAACCATCACTAAACCATGTCACTAAGCACTAGGGCAACCTGTCTTTTAAATACCTCCAGGGATGGTGCCTCAACCACTTCACCTACAGGTGTCCTATCACCTGTTACTTGGGAGAAGAGACCAAGGAAAAGTTTCTTCACTAAAAGTGTTATCAAGCCCTGGAACAGACTGGCCAGGGAAGTGATTGAGTCACCATCCCTGGAGGAATTTCAGAGACCAGTAGATGTGGTGCTTAAGACATAGTTTAGCGGTGGACTTGGCAGTGCTAGGTTAATGGTTGGATTAGATGATATTCCAGGTCTTTTCCAATCTAAATGATTCCGTGTTTCTTCTTTCTTCTGGCATCTGTAGAGTCAGTACACAGAGCCAGCTATGGCATAGAAGAGACAATATAGCTTTTATAAAAAGAAGTGGTACCTCAAACTTGTAAGAGTTCGCTGCAGAGCTAACTCAGCTCTCTGAGTTAGAAAGAACTAAGTTTTGCAAAATTTACTCAGCTAACAGAGTGCAGTTGGATTAGCACGTGGTTCTTAAGAAGAGGTCTCACAGGAAGGAAAGTACCATAAAGATAAAAGGCATGGAGGAAGGGACAACACCCTGGACAGTGGACCCTAAATCCACCCTCACTGCACAGGAAACAGGTTGTTACAGCAGACAGTCTCACAAATATATTAGGTCAATTTTCAGGAAGCAGCGATATAGTAAAGATTATCAATAATTATGGAAGTAATAGATGAGATAACAAAATCAAACAGAGATATGCCACCGTAAACACATGCTGCATCCATGCTGTTACAGCTTCCTCCACTCGAAAGCACGACAACAGAAAGGCACCGAAAGCAGAAACAAGAACAATAAGAACTGTGGAACCATGTGTATGCAAGGAAGAACTAGACCAGGACTCTCACCCGGGATGGGGAGGGATGAAGGATTGCAGAGGAGGGGCACAGAAGAGATCCGTAAAATGAAGACTGGCATCAAGAAGCTAAGAAACCATGGCTCACCTCTCTAACACAAGATCTAGCAAGCATCAAGCTATCAGGCAGCCAGTCCAAAACCAGAGTTTCACATAATTAAGCATTACAACAGAACAGTGTAGAAGCCAAAGGTCTGTGTGGGTTCTAAAACAAACCAGATAGAGCTGAAGGAAGACAGGGTGACAGGGGAGACACTGAAGATACCATCTGCCTCCAGCTGGCCCTAAACTGTAAGACTACTGACAGCATGGGGGTCAAACTGAAGGAGTTATCCCTGCACGTTTGTCCTATCCTTACTTTCTTCTCAGGCATCTGCAGATGGATCGCTGGCAGAGAAGAGTCTTTGGCCTGACTTACCAGAGTCACTCTTGGATAACATTAGAAGCCAAATCTGCGGAGTCAACAGAACACCATTTGGGAAACTGCTGGTTCTTTAAGTTTTGTTGAAGGAAGCATTTTCCTTGCTCACCAGTGTGCTTTTAATTATTCTCATAAACCCCGGACTACTCACATTCCCAGACTTTAACAATGAAGTTTTTGTATTACTGCTTCAATGACAAAAACCAGAAAGTTATCCAAATCTTGGGATAAGACTTGGAGAGACAGCTACCAACTGAAGCACATTCATACTATGAATCACTCTTAAAAAAAGTCCTCTAAAATAAAGAGAGTTTTCAGCCTTTACTGACACTAACATTTCGGTATCTGTTAAGCTTATGTAGAAGCTGATCATGCACAACAGTGATTCGCGTATTCAGCATAACGTCTTGATTCTGGAGACACTCAGAAGACCAATTTCATTTGAAGGCACTACTACTCAGCTTCTCCAAAAAGTGCTTCTGAAATACACATCTTCAGATGTCTATTGAAGCTACACGTCACTTTTTTTTTTTAAATATAACTGCTATTGAGTACTGAAACTTAAATCTTTACTTTGCTCATAATCTCAAACTGCTCAAATATTGTGATAAAAAAAAACATTGTGTTGTCAAACTAGTCTCAAATAGTTCACACTTAAACAGCAAGAACAGAAGTAGTGAAAAAAACTTTCCAACCTTTAATAAAGTTGCTGTAATTTTAAGTTCTACACACCACTAAAATATAAATCAGAGTAAAACTCCGAAGCCTAGCACTATTTGCAGCTACAAATGGAGACTATTCAAAAATCAATATTCTGCATAGCACAATAATGCCTCCAATTCCCTTACATTGCTCCAATACAAAACTAACCAGCCAAAAAAAACCCCTTTGCAAGAAAATGGATTTAAATTCTGTAACAGAATCACAGAACCACACAGAAACACAGAATGATATGGAGTTGGAAGGGACCTCTGGAGATCATCTAGTCCAACCCCCTGCCAAAGCAGGTCCACCCAGAGCAGGCCCCACAGGAACGTGTCCAGGGGGGTCTGAATGTCTCCAGAGAAGGAGACTCCACCACCTCCCTGGGCAGCCTCTTCCAGGGCTCTGCCTGTCAAGAACCGAACGCAGCATCACGTCTGCCCGGAGCATCTGGAGCTGCCACAGGAGACAGGATTTGGGCAGACTGGGATCTGTGCATACAACCAACAGCCCTTTTCCCTCTCCTGGCCCAGATGACTCTCCCATCTGGGAGGAGTGGGACCTGGACCTGGCCGCAGCGGCTCAGCCCACTCTGGGTTGGGAAGGGACGGCAGCGACGGGGGCAGAGCTCCCCCACACAGGGCCAGGCTGCACCCAGAGCCGAGATCATCATTGGCAGATGTACCTTCCCCAGGGCCCCGAAATCTCTGTCAGCGAACAAAAAGCAACTGGAAGGGAAAAATAAGACTAAAAGAAAGGCTGTATTTGAAATATGTTTTGTTTTCTTTTAAAAAATCCAGGATCCCATCCAGTTTGAAAGAGGAGGCGAGCACTGAAACAAACTCTTTGTTTTTTGCATTAGTTCAAGAAGAAAACGCATTTTTTCGTATATTCCTCTGAGGTTTAAATACTGCCTCTAGCCCCCACTTCTGGCTCGCAGGAGCAGGTCACAGGTACAGCCCTGATTTGCAGCAAAACGGCAAAATAAATAACCCCTGGCCCAGCTTCCCCTCTCAACCCTTCCCCGATGGCAGTGGGGGTGTCCCTGCTCCCTGCCACCTCCCGGGGTGCTCCTGTCCCCCGTCCAGCATTTTGGCCCCATCGTGGTGGCTGAAGGACCTGCCACCCTCACCTGGGTGGCACCTCGCTCTGCCTGCTGCAGGGCCAGGAGCCCCTCTGCCCCCCCAGGAACTGTGGCCCTTTTTGCTCCGTGGGTAGAAATGAGTCTCACGGGGAGGTCTGGGTGAACTGGGGGCTTTGTGGGAAAATGATACCGCGTTACCACCACCACCAGCACCAAGGGCGTGCAAATGGGGTCCTCCAGTGGCTTTGAGACTGCGGCACTTTGTGGCTTGGGGACAGGGTCCTGGTATGTCCCGCACCCCTCAGGGCAGAGAGCGGCAGCGCCAAGGGCCAGGCCAGCATGCAGCAATGGCTGGTGGGACAACAGCTTACGTCTTCATCTCCTTCTACTGCCATCACAAGGCAGACCTGGCCACCACCCGGCCCATGTGAGGAGCCATCTCCTGGGCAGAGCTCGGGATGCTCCATGAACAGTGGCGGCTCCGTCACCCCCCCAGTGCTCCTGGCGGTGCTCCCTGCCTGTCTGCAGCTCTGGAAACAGGCAGGAGCCCCTCAAACCTCAGAGCAGCCACCAAAGAGCAGCTGAGCCCTTTGCTCAGCCATGGTGGGGTCTGAAGCCCCTGAAGTGAAGCTTTGTCCTTCACCAGCCGTGGCCTCCAGCCATCCCCAAAACCGCCCCAGTGGTGAATTCCCCTCTGCAGAGCAACCGGGGCCGGTGCTCACTGCCCAGAGCAAAAAGGTGCTGGTTTATGATGGTCTGCTCGTGAACCTGCCGTCACGCCAACAGCGTGGCAGGCGGCATCTGGCACCCGTGGAGGGGTAATTACCCTCAGTGCCGAAGGCATAAACTCGCTCCCCATTTTCTACCGCCTGCACCGGCCACGCAGGTTGGAGCGTGGAAGGGTGAGTGCCAAGTGTTATGGTGTGAAGCCATTTTCCATTTAGAGCTCTGGTTTTGCATGGCTTATAAGTTACCACTCCCCGCCTCCATTCCTTTGGGTTGAAATTTGTCATGCTTGTTCTTAACCCAGTGGAGAATTTCTTTAGGAAAGTTCAATAGTATAAGTAGCAGCAATTATTCATCTGGCTTTCGTCATGGAAGATAACAGATATTCACAGAAAGTTGCTGTCTCTGCGAGGGAGGCGGCAGAAGAGAGGACTTCTGCCCACAGCTCGCCAGAAGCACAACCCAGCACACCCCAGGGTTTTCCAGGCATAAATTGGGCAGCGATTCCTGCACCTGGACACTGACAACCACCCACCCAAACCTGACCATTTCCTGCAGTCCCATGGGGCTGGTTTCCAGAGAGCTGAGCGTGGAACTGTGACGGTCATCAGCTGATCACGACATTTTCCAGATGCATCCTGGGTGCGAGTGTAAATTCTAAACTTGCTTATAAAACCAACACGACCTGAACCTTCAGGCTTGGCACGGAGAGTCTGGAGGGAGATGCTGATCCCCGTCCTTGCACGAGGAAATGCCATTTATAAACGGTGACAGCTCTGCTCGCCGTGCTGGGGACTGACTCCCCGGTGCTGGCAGAGCCTGTGCATGGCTCCCACTCAGCGGGAGAAGAAATAAAAGAACTGGCTTTTTAAATTAAAAAAAAAAAAAAATGCAAGGAACTTAGGGACAAGCAACTGAGTTAGTGAGACGTTACGGTTGAAATTTCAAACGAGTAAATGCCAAATGTGCCAAGTGAAGAGTCCCAGGTGCACAACGTGCCCTGTGTCCTGCTTCACGGGCTGCCATGAGGTGTGGCAGAAAGGGGCTTCATTAGCTTCTGTGAAAAGCACAGCTTTGAACATCCTAATTTTCTTTAGTTTAATTCTTAAACATAATATTTATATTAATGCTATTTATTATAATTTATTTTTATGTAAACACGTACACAGAAGTAAAATAAAAAAAAAAAGTTGTGTTAGGCTGTTTTAAAAACAAAAACCACAGACCAGATAAGAGAAATAGAAGACATCTTTCATGTGGAGAGATGGCTGTGGGTCACTAGACACTGAAACAAGGAACAGCAATTTGCTCCTACACCAAGGAACAATGAAAATGCGTTTAAACACTTAGACGAGGCGCTGTGAAGGCAGAGCAGGATTAATTCCATGGGAAGGAATGATTCCTCACTCTTCCACTTGAGCACAAAAAGAATGCACAAAAACCACAACCCTGTCTCATTTCTGTAGAAAAAAATAGTCTTTTTCATGCTTTGAAATGGGAAGTTGCTTTTTAACATCCATTAATTTATTTGCCAAACACTGAATATCCCCAGAGATCTTAAGATTAATAACAGAATTTCGCTTGGAGAAGTCCTGGTTCTGCTATCACACATTGAAATGACATTAAATCCTGAGCTAACGATCCCAAGGGTCAGAGGATGCACTATGCTGGTACCTGAGTTGTTCCAGTTAATCCCATTAGTTCTCAATGTGTCATTCCCCAGCAGCCAGCCAGTCCCAAACTCTTCCCACCTTGATGTAAAACAGTTGATCTCACACGAAGCAGACCACAAGAAATCCCAAAAGCTGCTAATAGCAATAGCTTCAACCTTGCTGGGACTCTGCCATCTCCACTGGTGCCTCAGAAGAGGAATCACAACCAGGGTTTCCAGTAGCAGGAGAACAGGAGGTCCTGCAAGGCCTTCACCACCTCCCCGCAACTCCTACAGCATCTGCTCCTCCAGCCTCGGGAAATGCCGCTCTGTCCCACTCCCATTCACTGGAGCGTTACTGCAGTGACCGTCCTGCACCCACACCACGGCCACTCACCCCTCTGCGCCCTGGCCCTGCCTTTCTTCTCGCTCTCAAAACCAACATCAGCTGCTTCTCCGGCCTCTCCCATTCACAGCCATCAGCGTCGAGAGGACAATTTCACTGCTGGTCCATTCATATCTTACCATGACATCCAACTGGCTCTTACTGTCAGAGAAGTATTTTTATGTTCTCTCCATCTCAGGAGGGTCAGGACCTCTGCACCTTGCTGACCAGACCTGTCTGCTCGTGCTCTCCCTTCTCTCTCCATCTTTATACTTAGGGAATAAATTCCATGGGGGAGGCGGCTGCCCGTTGCCCCGTGCTCACACCGCACTCACCTATTACTACTACTTCCTCAAGAACGCAGTATCCACCCTACTGTGTTTCACACCGAGGAGACACTGCAGGCCGGTGTAAATCGCTGGTTTGTTGGCTGCCCACTGGCTTCCTAAGAACAACATGGGAAGGAAGCAAAAGTGCCTCAAAGATACACCCAACTCGCATCGTCTGGATAGATAGAGTCCATTCAGATAGACTCCAGCGCAGACTGGAGGATGACCAGCAACAGTGATGGCCGCATCGCTGAGCCAAATCTTCCAATATTAAAACAATTTCAGTTAGAAGTCACAAACAAGAAACACACTCCTGCTCACACAGTCTGAAGCTGCTCTTCACTAAAGAACTTCTCCTGTGACCTTCGTGCTACAGGTCCTCCCACGGAGAGGAGGAATAGCCCAGCAGATACGGGGCTGTCACCGGACTTGGGAGAGTTGGAGCTCCACTTCCATTTCAGCTGCCAGACTGCTGTGTCTCAGTGACAGTTTGAGCTTTCATTGGAAAAGGAAACATTTCTGGCTTTCCTGATTGCAGACCAATGAAAGATTCTCTCGCACTTAAAGAAAAAGCCACAGTCCCTTTCCTGCCTCAACTTATTATTTGTTTTTAAATTCACATAAATTTTTACTCTACCTCACTGTGTTTCACTGTTAAGCGTTAACCACACTAAACCTTTCAGACATCATTCTCGTGACCAGAGCAGAGCTAAGTGCACTGTGTGCTACAGGAAACAAAAGGACCGGTTAAAGATTTGCAGCCACTCCAGATAAAAGAAGAGGGATATTTTAATTAGAGTGGCCCTTCCATAGATCATGTCCAAACCACATCAAATACATACAAATACTGACTGCAGGAAATTAAAGTTGGAGACTTAAAAATATGAATAAATCAAGTAATTCTCACGCTTAACTTTCTCCTCTGACCCCCAAGGTCTCCTTTCCTGATCCACTTTGCTGACATGAACAGAAAGTTCGTTGATCTGCCAAAAGGGGCTGTATTCTCACCTCCACATGCCCGCACAACCCCAAAGCGACGAGTCCTCTCTCCACATCGCTGCCCATTTGCACTTGCATGACTGGAATTATTTCTCCGGTCCCAATGGGCCAAATCAGTGCTGCTCAAAAGGGCTTGGCTCACGCGTCAACCCTTTCCGCCTCTTGCTGGGGTTTTGGGTGAATGACACCTCTCCCATCCCTGTGGGACATCCCGGGCTTCTCACAGCCCCTGTCCTTGGTATCCCCCTGGAAGATGCTCTGCTGAGCCACGTGGAACAAAAGCAGTGCTTCCTCCTTGGGGGATCTGTGCAAAATATCCAGAGAATATTAGGAGACCTCAGTAAATAAGAACAAACTAAATTCTGGACTGTCTTCATCTAATGCCATTCACATCAGGAAGGAGGTACTTCAGTGGTACTGCGACTCAGGGGGAGATACGGCATTTCCACACTTGAAGAGGCGAAGGGTAAAGACGGGGAGGATGTCAAGCAAAAGTATGGCAGAATCAAGCGGCTTTGGGTAGTAAGTGCGAGTTTCATAAGCCAGATACCAACACCCTCCTTCTTATCTTTGCTGCACACAAGAAGAGGTGCTGGCCTGGCTGATGATCATAGACTGCCTTCAATACAATAGAGCAGGCACTGCTTGCTCTTCCAAGGGGGAGATAAACTGTCAAGTGAATTGGAGATTAACTATCCAGATGTAAATGAATTCATTGCTATGCAACTGATAGGGCTCAGGCCTGGTTTAGTGCAGGATGGAGTCAGGTTTGGAGAGCTCTCTCAATGGCCAAAGAATTTATAACCTGTATTCATGGCACTCTCTGTAAAGGGCCGCCTAACAATGCAGGAGCTTGCAAGCATTGTTCCTTTTGAAGGGCTTCGCCACTCCACCCCCACTGCTCTGCCCCCAATTTACTCCCCTCCTCCCTGGATCCCCCACCAGACCCCTCTCACCCTTCCCTCCTCCTGATCACACAGGAAGAAAGCCGGGGGGAGGTGACCTCCGCAGCAGAATTTGCTATTCATGTTCCGTTCCCCCTCACAAATCCTTAACTTCTTGTCTCTTTTTAATCTTTTTTCTCTTGAGAAAGAAAAGATCAAAGGGCTTGGGGCTGATGCTTTCTGAACTAGGCACTTCTTGCCATGGGAAAACAGCGACGGGGAAGGGCTACACAAAGATGCTTGTGACTGGGGGTGGGGGAGAGACGATGAGACAGGACTTTCTTCCATGGAAATGCTTTCGGAAAGCCTTTACCAAGGCAGCCCCATGAGTGAGATGCAGCTATCAAGCATCCATCCCGTCCCGCCGGGCCTGGCTGGGATACTGCAGCAGCAGCAACGACAGCACATTTTGTTTCAGGGGTCACACGTGAACGGTGTTAATGTCTCCCAACACTGAGGAGGGAAACCCAGAGTCCAGGTGTGCCCTGGACTGCGTGACCCACAGCCACCCCAGCAGGTCCCTGCTGTGGCAAATGGAGCATGGAAGCAGTGAGGACCTTGTCCGGAGGCCACTCGTTTCTCCTGGGTTCCTCAGGAATGCCTTTTCAAGAGAAGGAACAGATGCACTCACACGCCTGCTCCCAGCACAGATGGAAACCCAGCAAAGAGAGGGCTGTCCCTGTCCCTGTCCCACCGCTGCCCACGGCGGAGCTTCACCTTCACATGGCACTGCGCCCTGACCCCAGTGCCCGTCCCCTGCAGGGCTCAGTGCGCAGGCCACCTGGCAAAGCTTTATTTAAAACACTTCCGAGTTCCAAAAAGGCCCAGGATTATGCCCTGTGTTTCCAAGCAATCCATCACTCTTATAGAGGAGAGAGAAAAGTTTCTATAAACACAGAGAAGAAAGGGGAGTGATGCAAAATCCTCCCATCTCCCAACCTGGCTGTGATGAGAGTTTATCTCAAGGCAGGACTTTGGGGTCCCCAGTTAATCCTAACAATATGGATTTTTCCCTCATTTGGTAATCCCAGTTTGTCACTGGCTGGCTCTCGTCTGCCAAGGAAGATGAGTCACAAAGCAGAAGCTGCACGCAAAGTAGTGATTTGTCCCAAAGCATCAATATAAAATATTTCAGGGGAAAAAAGTGTTCTTGGCCCAAAGGTTTGTGTGAGTTTCCAGCTGGAGATGGAAATTCAAAGCAGAGGCTCAAATCTCTAACGAGGGAACATGCCTGCTGAGAATCCTTTAATCATTGTCACTTGGACAAGCAACACACACATAATCTCCCTTTCAGAGATCTCCTGCTCCTGGGAAGTAGCTTTTTTGCACTTTCATGTTTTGGAAAAATTTCACCTAGGCCTCATGGACTGATCTGAAGTAAGTTTTTAACTTTAAACCTGAGATGAAGGCTTGCTGGCATAGAAGGGGGAATCTGAAAAAACTATTCAATTGTCCAGGTTCAGTCCCATCATCTTTTCTAACAGAAATCCCTCATTTCTCTTCCTGTTGATTGACCCTGAGGGCCAGAACCTCTCCAGGACTCTTCAGAGGGAGGCTGGGTCACCAGTGCCTCATTCTTCTCTGACTCTTCTGCTCTGGTCCCCAGCTTGCATTTTGCTTGTGCAAGAGCTCTAATGGACTTCACAGTCTCTCTCATCTACCACTGTCCCCTTCCAGATGGTCTTGGCACCTTCATGTTCTGCAACGAATAAAACATCTTGATCATCTCACTGGTAAATGACCTCTCCAGATCCTTCACGCTCACAGGCATCAAGCAGCTCGGGCACAATTGTCTCCCTGTTCTGTCAGCTCTGGGACATGTGGGACAGAGCAGGAGCTGAGGCTTTCTTCACAGAATCATGGAATCACATGGGGTTGGAAGGGACCTCTGGACATCATCTAGTCCAAACCCCTGCTAAAGCAGGTCCACCCAGCGCAGGCTGTACAGGAACGTCTCCAGGTGGGTTTTGAATGTCTCCACCACCTCCCTGGGCAGCCTGTTCCAGGGCTCTGCCACCCTCAAAGTAAAGAAGTTCCTCCTCATGTTTAGAT
>JAOXJK010000012.1:48803238-48820258 GCA_025774025.1 Xenus cinereus
TCCAAGCCCCATCCAGCCTGGCCTTGAACCCCTCCAGGGATGGGGCAGCCACAGCTTCTCTGGGCAACCTGGGCCAGCGTCTCACCGCCCTCACAGCAAAGAATTTCTTCCTGATATCTAATCTAAATCTCCCCTCTTTCAGTTTAAAACCATTACCCCTCATCCTATTGCTCCACTGATCAAGAGATCAAGAGATCTCCCTCCCCATCTCTCCTGTAGCCCCTTCAGATACTGGAAGGCCGCTATAAGGTCTTCCTGGAGCCTTCTCTTCTCCGGGCTGAACAACCCCAGCTCTCTCTCTCAGCCTGTCGAGAGAGTTTTGTTTCGAGAGAGACAAAAAACTCGAGAGAGTTTTTCTGTTTCCTTGCCCTTTGTGGGACTCGGAGACTTTCCACAGCCTAATGTGAAAAAGGGCTGGTGCTCATCCCTTTGGCTTTGGAGATGTGGCAGCAGAGCCCGTGTGTGCTCTTGTCTCCTTCAAGGGTGTGTCCCGCAGCTGCCGGATGCCTTCACTTTCCTGGGTTTCCCCTTGCACCAGTTTGTGATTACGCACACCCAATTAGCACCATCTCTGACACGCAGCCTGCAGGCAGCCCGGGCAGCATCAAAAGGAGTCGCAGCGAGGCACCCGGTACCAGCAGAGGGCTGAGAGGTCGCCTCTGCTCCAGTGGTTATTCAGAGCAGGGGCTCGAGACAGAGCGCGCCATCGCAGCCGAATATTTTTCAGAAATGTAAATACGGCCTTAAAGGAAACGTCATTTTCTTTTGGACCACAACATCGTTGATTCTCTACGATTTCACTGGGGGCAGAGCTAAGGCTGCCTGAAGTATCTTGTGTGTGTTTCCATAGCTGGTAGAATGGCTTCATTTTATAAGTTGCACTGCAGTCTTCCTGTAGGATTATTTCTAATGACTGTAATACTTGCTTTCTATATGGCTGTAACAACTGATGTTTAGGCTTCTGATATATATTTTCAATTTTACTTCATTTAAGCAAATGTTTTGGTTTTGGTAAAGAGTCTCAACACCTTGAGATTGATCTCAACACCAATCTTAACAACTCAACACTCAACGAAGACCCAAAGTCTCCATTAGCATGCAGTATGGTAACTCGTCAGTACCATTTAATTATCAGCATAATTCCAAAGTTTTACTAAAAGTGTATTTTTCTGTTGTTTGAAGAGCCCAGTCAGATTACCAGGAACCTTCTGCATACATGCAGTTAGTGTCACCAAACCTATTTATCAGATTCAAAGGAGGAATGAAGAGGAAGCAGAATCTGGAGTAGCAGAGAATAATTTTTGAAATATATCAACCACTGGAGAGGGTAAAATAAACAAACCTATGGACGTACCAAAGATTTTTGCAAGGGGGAAGGATTAGGAGAGCACACAAAAATCAGTTTTAAAATTTATTTAGTGAAGCATCCCGTAATAGCCCTCTAATACCACTGTAACAACAATAACTGTGAGAAATGTAATTATACGCAAGAAGTTAACATGTTTGGGAAAAAATAAAGACAAGTCAAAGCTTGCCGGTGGGCTACCATCAGCTCCCCCTCACTAGCCAGCCCCCAGAGGATGGACATCTTTTGCTTCCGTGTTCTTTCCCAGAGCTGCCCTTTGACTCTCGCGGTGGCTATCAAATGTACCTGCTCTCTGCTGATTTCGGAAGTGATATAAAGAGATCCCTCTCCCCCAACTACCAATCCATCTAAATACAATTAATATTAACATGTTAAACTTGCCAGCAAAGAATTTCATTAGGGAAAAAAAAAAAGAAGCTTTCATTTTTATTGACTAGGCTTGGCAGCTGTGCATAAAGTTTTCTTTATTATCATTTTTCACTTAACCTGAATTAATTGATTTAACCTTACAAATAATTAGCAATTGTAATTCATTAATAAAGCCACTGCAATTGATGATTGCTCCCGAGTGAAGCCTAGGGCTTGAGCCCAGCAGCTGCCACCAGGATAAAACACTTCAGGAAAATAAAAATTACAGAAGCAACTAGGTGTGTAATGGGTCAGAGTATTGTTTGTGTGGCACATGGCTTGCTGCCTTCCTTAGTGGACACCTGTGCTGATCCCAGCCAAAGTGGAGGTGTTCCACCCTGGTGCCTGCCTCTGGAAGTCCAAGGCCATCTTGGTGCCAAGGGCTGATGGCACCGTGCTGCTCAGGTGGATATAGGGGCTAAACTCTCTGCGCCCTCAAAGAGTGAGGTTGCCCTGGCCTCCCGAGTCCCTCAGACCATGCCCAGGCTTTATCAGGGTGCATGCTAGCCTTGCTGTGAACGTGTTAATGATTAAAAACACCGGATGATTGACAGTAAGACGAGGGGTTTCCTGACCTGATGTGACCACCTGAGGTATCACAGAATCATAGAATCACATGGGTTAGAAGGGACCTCTGGAGATCATCTAGTCCGACCCCCTGCCAAAGCAGGTCCACCCAGAGCAGGTTGCACAGGAAGGTGTCCAGGCGGGTTTGGAATGTCTCCAGAGATGAAAACTCCACCACCTCCCTGGGCAGCCTCTTCCAGGGCTCTGCCACCCTCAAAGGGAAGAAGTTCCTCCTCATGTTTAGGTGGAACTTCTCATGTTCAAGTTTGTGCCCATTTCCTCTTGTCCTGTCACCGGGCACCACTGAAGAAACACTCTACTGCAGTCATTCTACAGCTTCCTGAAATATGCTTCCAATGACTTTAGTTAGTAACTTGTCATAAACTACAGTCTGTATTCCTATTCCTAAAGGTTTAAATTTTGCTCATTTCTTAACTCTTAAATACAAAAGTAGACATGTAAAGAAGAGGAAGCTCAACATTTTGACAGACAATTTGAGATAGCCGAGAACGTGGGAAGAAGATGCAAGGTAATTCACACGAATTTTGGCAGAGGACATTAAGCTAGAAACTTCTGTTAAAAATAGCCAGCGATATAACACCAGCGTTAATGCCCTGGTATCACTATCTCTTTTCAAGGACAGCAGCAAAATGAGTTGAGCGGCGTAGTTTGCTTGTACTTCCCAGAACAACTGTTTCACACTCAGGGACACACAGATCCATTTGTCTGAAATTCATTCGGGTAAACTTTTCACAGAGGAATAACAGTACTTTTTTTTCATCCCATAAATAGTTGGGACTACTAAAAGCTACAGTCCAGTTTTCTAACAGGAGGCGGACCACAAAGTCCTCCGAGACCTCAGGCTTCAACAGACATAAGGCTCTAATTAAAGCCAGCCACAAAGAAACCCTTGAATCTTTAATACAAGTTAAAGGTAACACTTAAAGCATCATAGAATGGTTTAGGTTGGAAGGGACCTTAAAGATCATCTAGTTCCAACCCCATTATGTTCCAAGGTAATTCTTAGATGACTATCTTGGAGATTGGTAAGCAAGAACATCGCATAGGAGCGGTAACTATACAGCATGAAACTAACCACTACAAATATATTCCTGGAACCTTTAAAAAAATCCCAACTGCCACCTAGAAATGAATATTTACAAGTATGTAAATCCCAACAGCAGCAGTGAGATGCCTACCGATATATTCTAATAGCTCAGAAAGCTTTCAACATGTTCCCCTTCAGCTGCTGGGAGGGGGGGCACAGACAACACACACACAAAAGAGTGTCTTTTGGTTTTTGGTCTTAAGAAAGTTGTATTTCACTTACCAGTTCCTATATAGGATTTAAAGCGTCCCGATAGTCTGTCGACAAAGGCACCTAAAACATCTAATCCCAGTAACGCTACCTGTGGAAACAAAAGCATTAAATACATAAAACAGATCACTAAAGAAATCTTTAGAATATCTTTTAAAGAAATTAAACATATATTTATGCAAGCATGCTGAAAGACTATATTGTAACCTAAAAATGAATTAAAAGTTCCAATTAGAGAGCTGATAATCGCTTGAAAGCTTTCATTAAGACAAAGTTATCAGAATATGTTTGGAATGGATCAAGTATATTTGCATACAGAGCAGTTCAGATTTTTCAGTACTTGTCTTAGACAGAAAATAAATATCAGATATTCAATGTTTTAGTATTTTCAACTACAAATGATTAAAATTCAAATAACTATGAGGACTAAGGAGTTGGAAGAAGCTCTTTTTTGTCCCCCCTCTCGGGATCATGTATTAGGACTGCAGTTTTGTCCCTCATTTTCTTTAAAAGATGCCTCTAGAGACCTAAGTCAGTATTAGCTGAAAATCAAAATTCCTTTGAAATACCTAACAGTAAGGCTGGAGGCCTTACCTCCTCCTTTACCAGTTTTCTAAACTGAAATTAAAACAGAATGACTTAACAACAAAAAAAGGGAGTGGGGTGCAGTTACCAGGCTCAGAAAAGGCAAACAACTTAAAATGCAAACCTAACCCCCCAAACACAAGTACTAATACAGACTGGGGAAAAAAAAAAAAAAAAAACAGCACAAAACAAACCAAGGTTTAAGCAGTTTCCCAGATGCTAACTAAGAGCTTACTTCAATCTGGCTACTTGGCTCATCCACTAAGGTCATTACATCGTTTTCCAAACTCCCCAAAGAAAACAACTGAGCGAAGCAAATACCGTCTTCCTTAGCAGCTCAGACCACACCATTTGTCCAGCTGCTTGTGAAGTCAGGGGAGTTTTATTTCTCTTCATTTACTCTTGTTAAAACAAAAAATAAAATAAAATAAAAATAATCAGAGAACAAGAGGAAGTTCAAAACACCACTGGGATTGTGATGAAATTCCCATCTATGAACAGAAACTAGAAGAGAGAACAATATCCACTAATACAGAAACAAAAACACGATCAGAAATGATCAGTTAAACTGAACTATTTTAACAAGTCAGGACACTTTTTTTTCCGCCCCTATCCTGCATACTCTTCTAAGACTTCATTCTTAATTTCCTATAATGGTTCATTAGGAACACCAGAACCTGCATTCTCCCATCTTGCAGTTAACTCCATATGCTGCCCATGAAGGTGCAAACGGCAAAGGAGGGACCTCCTGAACCCATGGGCATTCAGAACAGTTTTTCCTCCTTTTTTTTTTTTCTACTGAGACAAGCACCACAAATCTTCCCCCACAAAGAGATGTGGAGAATTACTCCCCTCTATTAGCTATTTATTTTCATAAAACTTGGAACCACATTTTCTTGGACAACTGTTTCCTTAAGATCCTTATCTGTCACAATTGTCCACAGCAGACAACAGGACAAAACATAAAATCTGAGATAAATTTGAATGTATCTGGCCCACCCATACAGGATCCCATGAGCCTTGTTTCCACAGAAAACTAGACAAATAAGGTCCCCATACAATCTAGGATCTGAAGCAACTGATTAAGCAGATTTTAAGAAGTTTGACATCAGTACAATAAATCAACATATACAGGAGGTACAAAACTTAGCTCCACTTTAGTACAACTTACTTGGAAACTTCCACAATTTTGTTGCATACAAGAACAGAGACTAGCAAATGTAATTGGATGGCGTCACTGGCTTAAATTAATATATTGCCAACAAGTGACTCCATCTACACCCTTGGATGAGAAAACAGAACACTGTAATTGATAACTTAGACAAAAAAAAGAAAAAAGTATGTCAGCTTCCCAACAGCTCTTTCCTTTAATGTTCTTTCTCCAGATTGTCAAGCTATGGCCTCAAATTGCGCCAGGGGAGGTTCAGATTGAATAGTAGGAACAATTTTTCCATGGAGAAGGTTCTTAAGCCTTGGACTGGGCTGCCCAGGGCAGTGGTTGAGGCCCCATCCCTGGAGGGATTGAAAAGCCGGGTTGCCCTAGTGCTTAGAGACATGGTTTAGTGATGGTTTTGATCAGAGTGAGGTTGATGGTTGGACTAGATGATCTGAAAGGTCCCTTCCAACCTGGACAATTCTATGATTCTATGTGAGACCCGAGACGAGATCTCCATTGAAAAAGTGACACCCGAAAGAAATTCATTCTGGATATACATTGTCCCTATGCTTCTGTTTCCTGATTACAAGCCCCACCTCAGACTTGTCTTCCCGGGACAACTTAAGATAACTTTCCTCTGCAAGTATTTTGGGGTCTGTCAATGCACAAGCCACAGCTTCTCCTTCTGCAAAGATACCCTTGAAGAGTCTCCCTCTTTCCTGCACATTTGATAACCTTTCTAAAAATCCTTCTTGAAGACTTGTACCATTCTGAACAGCAGCAGCTCAGAGATTTTAAGAAGTAAAGCATGCATGGCTGGTTTTTACTACAGATCTACTCTTTACTAATCCCAAAGAACAGTTCTGAGTAAGACAGAAAGTATTGCTTAATTCCTCCAGTGCTTAACCACTAAGGTTTGGAGGGGTTTTTTTGTGGGATTTTTTTTTGCCTTTTTTTGTTTGGGGGTAGGGAGCAGGGTTTGTTTCTTTTTGAAGTCTCACCTGGATAAGAACAGTGACCATATGGAATATTTGAACCTCCATATGCCTAAGGGTTAGAGGCTTGATAACTAAAGGAGAAACAGCTATTCATTCTACCACGACTGTTACTGCCAACAAAGAACCTGAATGCTTGCATTTCATTTGTGTAAGAGTATTTTATTTTGAGCAAGAGCACCCACTGAGAAAATGCCTGCATATTCCGTATTTTAGTATCTCTCCATGTGAATGGGTGAAGTTTAATCACCCCTTATGATGCAAGTCACACTTTTCTTGATTAACCATTCAAGCAATTGTCAATATAGTGTTGGCTCTTTGTAACTGTCTTATCAAAGGTTTGCTTAATGAATGCAGTAGGGGTTCTACTTCAACAATTAGTGCACTAAGCCACTTCAGTAAATACTATAAATTTATATATCCTGAGGAGCATTTTGTCTTGTGATGGATGCTCTTACTGTATGAAAACACACAGTTTAGACTGCACGAGATGAAATAAGGCTTTCAAAAGTCACCTAAGTCAGAGTAAGGTATAAGACTAGCCCTGGCTTTAAGAAATGCAAGAGTAGCAAACAATGCTGTGAAATCCTCACCTCCTTGGCAGCTACTGAACAAGAACCTTTACAGATAAGAGGTAAGGGAACAGGCAGCTGTGGTCTTAAAGGAGCAATCCTTTACCTAGAACATAACGGTTATTCTTTAGCTCATACAAAGTCCTCTATGGTCTGCAACTTTGAAAAGGTAATAGGTATGAAGCATCGTGGTGTCTGCAGCGTGAGAAAGTACGATGTGACCTCAGGCTGGAAGTAAGGGGAAACTGCTCTAGCTACAGAATTGGCTCTTATGCCACATTCCAAAAGAAGTCAGCCGAAGCATACCACGACAGAGCATAGCAAATAAACTACCTCTTAGTGCTTTTGTAAATTGGTCTTCACATTTCTGTGCTTTGATAAACAACATTCTGAGTTTAAGCATCTTTTGGTAGGTACCATCCATGCAGTATTCAAGCAGCCCTTTGGGATGGAGCCTTTAACAATTGATACGGGGTCACATGAATAGCATTCAAGGGGGAAAAAAAAAAAAAAAAAAGAAAACCAGGAACAAAACCAAAACCACCCACTCACAGAAGTCAAGGCAAACAGATCTGCAAGAAAAAGGTTCCAAGCTCTCAGACACTGTGGGGACCATGTACCAACACGGGCTCTCCACTATCAACAGAAAAACCTCTCACCAGCATCACGGCTCTTCCCCCACCAGCTTCAATGTATTTCTTCTGGGATTAAAATCATTGGATTTGTTTCTTACTCTGTATTCATTAAGCCTTTTGCCTGCTGCCTAGAAAGAGCCTTTGTATGCTGAGATTGATTCATCAGCTCCCTATTGTTTGATGCATTTAAATACTGCTTTTGAGGTCCACAGGGGAAAAGAAATTTAGGCTTATTTGAACTGGATTCATTAGTTGTTGCTCAGGACCATCCTTGACGTCTCAGATCCTAACAACATTGCCAGTGCAACTGCAAAATATTCATCTGTTCTGGAAAGGACCAGACACTTTAGTGAAATCAAGATGCTCCAACAAAAATGCAATTATGGATTGAGCCAGTGATTAGGAACTGAGCCTGTTTGTTGCTCTGCAGCTTGGTCCTTTTCCAGCTTTCCTCCTTCACACTCTTTCTAGCACTGCCCCTGCTCTCCTGTGGGCAACTTCCAGGCAGCCATGCTTTTGCCAGGAAAAGAAATACCCCCCTTTGAACCATACCTGGTTAACCATGCATGCTTATTATTATTCTTACTGTGATTCTGTACTTTCCCGTCCCTGGGGGGGGGGCATTTAGGGGTAGGACACTGCCAGGAAACCATCTCTAGTTATGCAAGTTGCCAAATGACCTTAATACGAACGCCCTTGGATTTGGTCATAGGATCTCTGAACTGTTTATGGGAAAAATGGATTCTGTAGATCTCAATCTGCAAAACCAGTCATGAGAATCTAATGGGGGAATTATGGAGGTCACTATCTGGAACTCCAGAAGAATGAAGTTGAGGAATTGGACTTCCTTTCACCATGGAGACAGCTGTGGTATCACTAACAATGGACTGACAAACACAGGACAGCACGCCAAACACCTACGCCCTGCAAGAACAAGCCTTGTTCCAGCACCGCAATGCAGTGCATCTTGCAACGCACAGCCACGAGACTTTATCTGAAGCCTTGTCAGCCAGGGCCAAAGGTGTCCTTTCGCGAAGCATCTCAAGCACCTTGCAAGTAGCTAAACATGAAACAAAAGCCCATGTGTACGTGCAGTCTCTTCTGCCTCACCTTTTGAGGTTTTAATTCCTAGTTCTTTTTATTCAACTCCGTGAAAACGCTTCTTCTCTCCTATTTCACAGGACACTCAATCACGTTTTGCTCCCTTTACTGTTTTCCACTCCAGTTCTCTCCACGTGACCCACTTCTCCGAGGTCTACTCGTATTCCTTTATCTCCCTTAACACAAAAGCTTACATGGATACCAAGAACTGCCCCTGGCTCCATGGGCAGAAGGAAGCCTCTATTTTCCTGGGTCATTTCTTTAATCCAGGCGGTTCTTCAGTCCCAGCCAGGTTATCTTCAGACTCCATTCTCCCTTGTACAAGGAAGGGCACTGCTGCAATCCTCCCACTCAGCATCAGTGACCAGCTGCCTCTGCTGACAGCAGCCAAAATTGCTGTCCCAGCTGCTGAAGCTACCACATGCCTCATCTATACTTTAGATATTTTAGCTGACAAGAAAGCATTATTTCCACTCCCTTGCTTCTTTCATCTTCAAGGGTACATATGACGCACTTTCAAAGATGTATACAATCTGTTGGGGGTTTTTTGTCTTTTTTTTTTTAAGGTATATCACATGACATTGCAAGGACAGAGAGAGGTTGCTGATAATCTAACAGTCTTCAAGCTCAACAACTTGAGTCTCAAGCTCTTCCACAAAGACAGAGCCTCCTCTATCTAAAAATGCATGCTTACTAACTTCAAAGCAATGGTTTGCAACCATAATTTGGACTAAGATTCTTCTGAAAGTGTAAAATCTTTGCTACTGTTAAAAGCATACCTCAGCTGCAACCCTCACCCACTCAAAAAGGGGTAGAGACTACCCAACTTCTTACGGTCATCTTCCTTTCATAATCCTCCTGTGACAGCTGACCACACATCACTGCAGCGTCGCAGCGCGAGTAACTGTGCTACCAGAGGATTGCTGAATATTCCCATCACCCAAATTCATCCAGAGACCGATGAGCGTAGCTCAGCCCTGAAAAGGCTGGGTTTTCTTCAGAGGCCCTTTGACAGGCATAAATCTGGGAGGTCCTTGTTAGTTTGACCTCTCCTGTAGAGCAGCCAAAACAAGCACTGTCATAAAAATTTTAAAGATTATATCAAAAAAAAAAAAAAAACCCCATGCTTGTTTTATTGTGCTTTCCCCATGATGGGAACGGTAACATTACTCCCCTACCCAGCATTAATTAGGAAATATTTATCCAGTTTTGAAGAAGACACTAGTGTAACACTCAAAATGCTTACTGGGAAAGTGTTTACAACTATCTATTACTTCAGAGCCTCTCATGATCTTCAAACCGACTTGAGTTCAAGTGTGATCTCCAAGCTGTTCTGTATTCTGTGGACAATACAGTCCTCTAAAATTTTAGTGCTGTGTACTGCCTCCAGTTTGATCCATTACAGGAATGTTCTTCAGTTTGCTTCATAGGCACATGAAACTTTCTTCCCTTGACCATCATCACAAATTTCTCACAGACGTAGTTCTAAGGACAGCGAGTACAAAATCGTATGATATAGCAACACCTGACATTTTAAGCTATTTTCTTTCTGAGATTGTCTGGCTTAAACTTTATGTGCTGCCATGGAAGAAGTTTGAGGACAGAGTCCCTTTAAAAGCAAGGCTCAGTGGGAAGACAATGAGATGTATGGTATTTTATTTTAGAATGTATAATAGGGGGGGAGGGGGGAAGAAAAGGAAAAAAAGAAGGGCTGTTTTTCCCCCAAAGAAAGTTGCCCTTGAAAGCCTTTCTAAGCACGTTGATGGAGCAAAACAAAGAAACACTTTATTTTAGGACTTAATGCATCCCAAAGAATATCATTCTTTTCGTGCCCAAGGTCTCTCATTGTCTTTCCCATTTCCTCTTATTTAAATGGTATTAAGCATACAGCGATTCCCATTCTCTGCTACTTACTCCTACCCCTGCAGCAGCTCCTCTGCTGCGAGGAGACAAGGATTCCTGCAGCTGAATAGAACCCTGCTTTAGGAAACCAAAAGATGAAGAAGAGAAAGCATCTTCTCAACCAAATCTCTTCTTGCTGAGGAGCCTCACCAAGCACTCGCAGCAGAGCCACCGAGGCACGACGCACCGTCACCATTCGGCAGCCAGGGAAAGAAACTGCTAAAATCAGCAAAACGCTGCTAAAAAACAGACACTGACCTACGTACGGCTCACACGCGGCGACTGCTGTGAATTCTGCTCTGAAGGATGCACCTCTCCTCCCGCACCCTGCGGAGAGCTGGGAAAGGGGTCTCTGTTCACACCCCAATCAATCAAACCGCAGGCTGAAAGGGATATAGCCCCGTTCTCCCTCTCGGCTTGCAGGCGTATTTGATCTGATGCACTTAAAATCTCCTGTAGCATCACTCCAGTCAGCTGGTTGAAACGCTGGAAAAGGAATTCAGCATCACAGAAAGTTAAATGCCTCCTCAAGGAGGGTGAGAACGCCTGGCCACGGCAGAAGCGGAGCTGCTATTCCAACAGGGGCTACAGTTAGGCTGGAATACACAAACTGAAGCTGCAAAACACACTGAGAACTGTCAATTCCACCTTGGGAGGAGATGCCTGAGAGTTTGAGACTACCCATTCCACATTCCTAATTAAAGGCCAGACAAAATCAGTTTTAATTAAATTTAACGTAATTAAAACTTCTTGCAAGTTTCCCTTGTCTTCTGGAGCTCTGCTGATTATTTGGCTAATATTCAATAGTTTATTTAACATTCTACAGCCAGAACATAAATAACACATAAAAAAAAACAGTAATTATTACTCAAGAAAAAGAATTGAATTGTTGAGCTTGAAAACTAAACCTGGATTCATACATGGACAGGTCAACCCACATTCTCCTCACTTAGAAATAAGGGAAGTAGCTCCCACAATGGTCAAGATGAAACAAGCAACTTGAAGAAAGGAATAATGAAATTCAACAAACGTCTCAAAGTCAAACATGTCTCCTCCAACAAAGACACTTAAATTACCACTTTTTGCTAATAAACACTAAGAAAATACCAGAATCTGTATAGTAACTGAACAGTACTGGTTGAGGTGTAGGTGGGTCTTCTTTTATTCCATTTTTCTGCCTTGCAAGTTACAGTTCTACGACTCACTACAGCATTTGCCTTTCCTATAGCACATGTTGGCTTTTATTCAACTTCAGATTCAAAATATGCCACACATTTTCTTCCTAAGGACTGATACTCAATCACATGCCCTACACCCTGCATTTGTGCCTTCAATTATTCTTACTGAAGTGTAGGACTTCCCTTTTTTATTTCTGAACTGTCTTTTTTTTTTCTATATCTCAGTATCTCCGGTTTTGCTCAAACACTTTTAAATTCGACCTTCCACCTCACATGCAGTCAACAAAATTATAACTGCTGCTATCTCTTAGCTGGGACTTCATACAAACAGCCCAACCACTTGTCTTCACTAATTGCAAAGGTACACTTAAGAGCTTCCCTTCTTTTCTGGAAACTGAAAGCTCCTCCTGCTGGCCTTTTCTTGAACTAAAGAGAAACCAAAATAAATACTTGCCAAACCAAAGAAATACAAAAATGCAACAACAACATTAGTGGTATTTTAGTATCTTTTGGTATTTGGTGTTGAGACAAACACAGCTAAGAAAAAAAATCTCACTCTACAGGAAGTACAGAATAAAAGATAACTCCAAGGATTTGCCTAAAAGAAACAGATTATCCACGCTATCAGAAACAGATAGTGTGAAATCCGAATTTTTTCTTTGCATGGCAAACAATCTACTGCTGTGGCATAAAAACAGCAATTCTTAATTATTTTCCTACTGTAATTGAGGAATAAAACAAACTAAAAATATCGCCTACAAAGGTAGGAAATCCAAAGATGACTCAGTCACAAACACAACTGATTAGTCTTCTCACATAAAGTTACCTTAAGAAACTACCAGAATTTTAGTCGTAGGTTTTTATTACTTCTAATCAGGTGTGTTTCGCATAAAGAACTGAAAGTTGGCTTTATTGCTCGAAAAAATAAGTTTTATGAGGGTAACTATTCCATTTTGATGGGCTTAAAAACAACAACAAAACACACCAGGTTAAGAGCCAAGAGTTGACTTGCAAAGGCCTACTTAAAAACTAGTATTTCTCTCTCCTGTATCTCTTCAGCAGAGGCTCAAAGCAGACTTCCATATTACTTGTTTGAGCCCAACACAGCCCAGTTTGAGCTACCAGACTGTACAAATTTAGATAATCTTGTAATTCTTTCAAGTGACTATTGAGTACGAGACGTGAGATGTGTTAAACTATTAATGTATACATATTAAAACTATTAATGTATACACAGATGAACATCCACGTAAAGCCAGCAAATATCCATCAGCAGTAACACCCTCAAATCTGAGGCTGCCAAATATTTCAAAGTCTTAGGAGAAGAAATGACAGCAGAATAGTACCATCACCCAACCCTCAATACTTTGAATCCAACTTACTTGCACACCAAGAAGATTGAAATCTTTTCACTGCCCTTTCCCCCCCCCCCTATTATTCCTCACAGCCTCAGGAAAACATTTTTAAATTATTTTGAAAAAAAAAAACACCACAAAAAGAAAAAAACCCAACCACAACCCCCAAAGTTCTATATTGTAGGAAGAGAAGCCCATACCAACCAGTACGAAATAAACCAGATCACGGTACCAAGACAACAATTTTCAGTTCAGTGAGCAACTCTTTCATTCTAACGAGATCCAAAATAAAAGCTCGAATTATTCACATCTTCTGTGTACTCCCTGGTGTCGCAAAATTTTCAACAGTCTCTGGAAGCTAATTTATCACCGACTGCACAGACATTGTAACTGAAGTCCCCATAATACACCATTAAGGCCAGCCTTTAAAGATGACATCTCTCTAGGTCACTTCCCCATGTTTTGCAACCAACTTTCACTAGAGCTCGGTACCACTTGCAGATGAGTCAACACATTCTTAATCCTATCTTTTTGATTTATCAGTAACTTAAACTGGTAATTGCATTTTCCACTTCAATGAGTTAGATGAACTCAGAAATTTTCCTATCTGCTCTCTTCTCCTGGAACTGCCAGATTGTTTACTAATCCACCATAAATAGCTGCAAACTTCAGAAAAGCGAAAGCACTATTTAGATGGCCAAAAGATTTTTCGAGGCAAGTTAATCCAACCTTGCCGATAACAAGTCCCTACTTGTTTACTGAACACCTATTCTCTTTTTCCCCTACTGGTCATCAAGTCTGCCAAATCAACCCTCCTATTCCTGTCCCCTCCAGATCCTTTTCCCTTCTGCTTATGGGAGGCAGGAACCTTCCAGGGTTGCGTTTTCTCTTCTCAAGCAGAGGATGGAGTTGAGCCCTGAACTCCCAGATGGTGCATCTTCTCTTTCAGTATGGACAGCAGAGTGCACTGCCTGCAAAAACTGAGTTTTCACCCAAAAGGAAAGAAATGGCACACACAGAGCAGGTTACATCAGTTACTCCCTAATTTCATATTGCTCAGCTACAGTGGAAATAATGCTACCCCTCACAAGTTCCTCCAGCATTCCTCACTCCAATTCATCTAGCTCAGCAGTCCTGATAAGTAAGCCAGTCGCCAGCCATTATCACTGCTCAATTAAACAGCCACGTCAACGGGGAGGGATTAATTACTTGGGTACTTGGAAGACCTGTGAGACCTTTAGCGAGATATAAGAAGAAAGAGATGATAAGTAGAATTGTCTGTGCTTTACATATCCATTCCTCAGCAGGGAAAAGAGTAACCAGCAAATTATTAAAAATATAGTAATCAAAAAAAAGGGTTTTTTAATCTTTTTCTGGAAAATATGTGTAAGTCTGCGGTATTCAATTATTTATGATATCATTCAGCCCCTGAATTTAATAACAAACTCAGCTCTAACATTTAAACATGTGACATCTATGTTTGCACAGGAGAAAACAGGATGCAAACCACAGTTTTCCAGAATATTTTTAGTTTTCTTTTTGAAACAGCAGAACCTGGCTTTGGTGGTGACTCCCACCAACACCGGAACCGATCACGAGCAAAACAACCAAGATCTTGTGCTCTTGCAGTTAATTTAATGCATATATACTTTGTATGGGGGTATGAAAAGGTAAAAAAAAGCAATTAATTATTATGTAAGCGGTTTTTAAAACTCTGAGAATCTGCAATACTCTTAACCTCATCTTGTACGACTGAGGCTTGTGATCCAGGGTACTGCATATCCCTCCCTTGTCCTGCAGTTCCACCAGCCAGGGGGGTTCTGTCACCTCACATCATCAACAAGCAGAACGTCTTGCACCGTGAAAAATACGGCTTGAAAAGCAAACTCAAGTATCGATGCCCAATTTTGTCAATTTAAAAGCGCAGGAAAAAACTCTACATTTACATTGTTGAGGTAAGTCAGTATCTAGTCCTTGTTACACAAAAAGGTATTTTTAAAGACCTGTCCAGTTTTCACAGTAATCAGTTATCACCAAGAACTGATTAGGAATTTAACAGCAGATGAACTGTGCTTGTCTGCCATAAGGTTATTTCCCCAAACCAACCTGACCTTTCACGGCAGACACACTTCCCAAACAAACAAATCATACGCGAATAACAGAGTTAAGGCTTATTTGTTTCAGACCTCAAACTCAGAAGCGCTATGCGCAAACACTGCCAAGTACACAGAGAAAAAAAAAATAATGATAATAATAATAATCCCATTTCACGAACAAAACCACCCTTACAAGTTACTCCTACGTTTGCCTCCTGAGCCTAAGGAAATAGGGGGAAAAAAAAAAAAAAAAAGAGAATAACCTCACTGTACTAAGTTCAAGGGCCCAGATGATGAGTCCATCACCTTCAGAAGGCAAACCGGGGAGGTGGAGGGAATAGGGAAGCGCGGAGGGAAGGGCGGAGCCGCTCCGCCATCGCGGACCCAGACCGCCACCCCCCGGCGGCGGGAATAAATAAATTTAAAAAAAAAAAATAAAAAATTAAAATAAAAAAAAAATCCCTAATGCGAATACGATCGTCCTTGGTAGTAAAACTACGTTGTCAATCGGCTGAGCAGCGGCAGAAAAAAAAAATAATAATAATTTCTAACTATTCCAAGAGCCGCGTGCAGGAGAAATCAGCGTTTTCCTGTCACTCAGCCTAAAACGCACGGGGGTAAAAAAAAAAAAAAAAAAAAAGAAAAACGTGAGTCATCATTGAGCTGCTATAAAGATACTATATAACTTCCCACGTACAGCAAAGTCACCTAAAGAGCATATAAACAACTTGAAACTCACACCGGGAAGCCCAAGAAGCGTGTTATTCGTTAAATCGTACGGAACCCGCGCAGGGTGGAAACACAACCCCAGTGAAACAGCATTCTGCATCACGGCCTACAGAAAATAATGGCAATCCCACGAAACATCACACCCCAGTACACACACCACGGAATGGGAGGGGTAGCCAGGATAAAATTTCAAATTAGAAAAAAAAAAAAAAGGAAGAAAATTCACCACCTCTCTCGTTTCGGAATAAGAAACACATGCTGTAAAATAGTCGCGTGGGTTTAGGTTGGGTTGTTTTTATTATTATTATTACGTGCAGAAACGTTTAACAAAAGCAAAAGTGCTTCATTTCGGCAAGAGGAATAGAAACAAGGAAAACGTTAACCAACCCTCCCAAAATTTCTGGGTTTCCCTTGGCGGAGAGAAGGGAGGGGGGGGAATAAAAACTGGCAGAAACCTAGTTGTGCTCCTGTCTATTAAAAAGTAACCCGGAGCTCCGCACCTCCCCTACCGCGATGAATCCCGGGCCGCCCCGCACCGAGCCTTACCTTAAAATTGCTGGAGTTGACCCACGCTGTTAACTCGTCGATGACTTTGTCCAGGCGCTGCTGGTCCTGCTCCAGGTCGGGGGACCTGGCCGGGTCCCCCAGGTACTCCAGCAGCTCCTGGCCCACCTGCATCCTGCGGCCCACGTCCTTCTGCTGCACCTGGTCGCAGAAATAATCCATCCCGGCCCCCTCCATGGCCCGGGCGGCGGGGGGGGAAAAAAAAAAAAAAAAAAAGTTTCTTCGGGGAGACGAAACCGACCCCCTCCCGGAGGGCTTCAGGGAGGGGAGGGCGGCCGGGGGTGGGGGGGGACGGCGGCGGGAGGGAAACGCCCGGCGAGGCGGCGATCAGCCGGCAGGGCCGCGGCCCTCATGGAGCCTCTCCTCGCCCTCCTCTCCGCCCCGGCTCCGCGCCCGCCGCCTCCATGCGCCGCCGGCTTCCTCCGCTCTCCCTCCCTCCGTCTGTCCGTCCGTCCTCCCTCCCCGCAAAGGTGAAGCCCCGACTGAGGGGAGG
>JAOXJK010000012.1:48821350-48832758 GCA_025774025.1 Xenus cinereus
GGGGTGGGGTGGGGGGTGCGCCTGGCCTGGCCTGGCCTGGCCTCACGGAGGGGAAGAGGGAAGGAAGCTGTTGGGGAAGCGGAGCTCTGTGGGTCGGTAGAAGGCAGAAAAGCCCCGGTGCAGAGGGGGAAGCGAACCTGCCACCGTCCCACCGCTGTGCCCAAGGGACGCCCTGCGGCCGCTTTTCCCGGAGGGACCCCCGGGGAGCCCGCCCGGCAGGCTGGCAGCCTGCGGTTACCTCTGCAGCCTCGCTAGGCCGCATGCGGGCCAGCAGGAATGTTTGAAACAAGAGACCCTTCAGTGCAGCGGCTCTGGCTTGAGGTGGTGTTTCAGGGTCGGTTTAAACTGGTCTGCATCCCCTCGGTGTCCTCCCCTTCCTGCCTTCCCTCCCTCCAGCTTGTCCCAGGGGCGTGTTGGTGTGGCCTGTCAGGCCTCTCAAAGTACCACTGTGGTTGTGATATGCAGGGGAAGGAGAGGAGAGGCTGTCCCTCTCCTCATGCCCAGGCTGCTCTGCTGGGGCCCGGTCTTGTCCCCTGTGCCTGTGTGTGACGGTTTGAGGAACCCACAGCGATTTATTGTCATTTAGACAATTATTCTCTCACCGGATAACCTCTCCCCACCCGGGAAGGGGAAGCAGGGAAAAACAAGGGAATACGAGTGTGGAAATAGATTGAATAGGATAAGACTAAATAATTAGCGTTAATAATACTAAAGAAACAGCATTGATCCTGATACCAATATAAAATATACAAGGACTATACTTGGCCCATTCTCTCAGCAGGAAGCTGTGTAATCCCAGCAGGGGACAACAAATGTCGGACACTGCGAGCACTGCGGCTTCGGGAGGAAGGGAAGGGCTCAGGGACCAGCACCAGGACAAGGAGTTCTCAGGATCACAGCCATAATGTAAGAAATTCCTCAGCAAACTTTCTAATTTACATTGAATGTCACGTTCATGATCTGATAATAATCCTGTTGGCCAGCTTGGGTCAATGCCCGGGTCTTGCTCCTCCCCGTCTCTGCACCTGGCAAGGCTCAAAAACACTGAGACCTTGAAACCCACATGCCGTAGCTGGCTATAAAGTAAATATATTCACAAATTCAGACACTAGGGTCTTCTAAAAGTGCAGTTTTCCCAACCATTAGAAGAGAAATTAGTCTTGTGTTGCTCAAACCAGATCCTGCGCTCACCGACCACTTTGGGTGGATTTAACGTGCTAAATAGCAAGAGCTGGGATTGGTGAGTTGGGCTGGCTCACAGGTCCTACGGGCAGAAGCAGGGGACTTGGGAGGTGGGAAGTGTATCATCCCCAGTCAACGGCAGTGGATGGTGATGATGGTCTGTCTGCCTTCCCTCTGATACTGGGAGGCTCCATGTTACGCTGCAAGCTGCTGTTGGTACACGTTTCTTCCCTTGCTGTCCTGTATAGAATCCTTCCCTTTTCTACACCAGAGCTGGTGTTTATTTGACTTCATGTAAACAATTCAGGGAGGTAATTTTTTCCTTTATTTTTCCAACCCCCCTTTTTTTTTCCCCCAGATTGGGCTGTTTGCTGATTCACATTCCTAAATTGCCTCACTCTAGGGTTAAGCAAGTGCCAGAAGTGGCACAGGGAATTAGAAGCAGACAGCCAGAAGCTAGATGGGAGGGCTGGTGGGACCTTTTTTGATGACAGCCATTGTGTCATGAAAGCTCAACTTAGGCTCAAGACAGCACAGTCTGACTGTCTCGCTTGCCTCATTAAGTCCTAACGCTGGGGAAGGGTGAGACTGCAGGAAAGCGAGGTACTCCCTTCATTTGGCTACAGGATTTAGACAGGTATAAACTGACTGAGGAACCGCACCTAAAAATTGCAGTTTCACAGCAGTGTAAACCAAACTAAATTGGTACTACAGTGGTCCCGCTAGCCTGCTTCTCACAAATCCCATTTTCAGGAATTCTGCACTTCCACGCTGTCCTGTGCACTGGCATCTGTGTGACTTTGCAGAGAGCTAGTTCAGGGAACTGATCTGGCAAAAAAACCCAACAGAGATCTACGTCCACAGGCACAGCAAAAGGCAAGACTTCAGCCTTTTGTTGATTTTCGATGTGATGAGGCAAATTCGGGATCCCATGCTTGATCGGGCCTGAGGCATTACAATCATGAAGATGATTAAAAAATTATAGATGCCTTTAAAACAGAAATGTCTGTATTGTACTTCGAGCTTATTGTAACATTACAAATAGATTATGAACTGCTCATCATGCTTTCACAATGGATTTCCCTGTGCACATATAAAGAACCGTAATTTTGGATGGAGCTGAATAGTTCTTGTCCTGTGTGGGCAATGCCATTTACAAAGACAGATTACTAGTCTGTCATTACCAAGATGGAATTACTAATTGATTTTATTGAAAATGGGACTCGAGAAACTGCTGGAAATGGAAAAGTAAATATTAAAAAAACCCTGCATTGTTATATTTTTTCAGTGCAGTAGAACCTGATTCACTGGTGTTTTAAGTTTAAAAAGTCAATTTCTTGCTGTGAAAGTTTTAAATATAACTGTTGATCTAATAAAGATTGGCTAAATAGAAAAGAACAGAGTAGGCGATACTGGACTCTTGGAGTATTAAGAACTGTAAACGGTTTCAGACCACCAAACTTTCGGAAAAAAACCCAAGTAATTTAAAATGCACCTCTCATTATAGTCCAAGTTAAAGTCATAAGAGAGAAAATCCTAAGCAAACAGAGAGGGTAAAGCTGGAGGCACTAGCTTTTCTGAATTTCTCTTGATTCAAAGCAAATATAGTGATTAGGTAATCTAATTGCTGTGAATAGCACTGAAGTTGAGGAGAAGGGTAAAGTATAATAAGATACACACTTGAAGTGTTGGAACTATTTTGTTAATCCAAAGACGACATCACAAAGCTATGTTAAGGGCAAAAAGCTGTGCTGGGATATGTGGCTTTCCCTTTTTTTTTTTTCCATTTCATGTAATAAGTGTTTTAGTGTTTTCTTAGAAAACACAGGAGAAAATAATTGCCTTCCTTTAAAATCAGGGGGTTAGATTGCTGTGTTTCATCCTGTTACTACCTGCCAGCACTAGGGCCTTTAAGCTGAATGGACACTGATAAAACGTGAGAAAATTGGTAGCGCTTTTATCGCTGAGGTGTTGCGATAAGATCAAGGTAATTTCCTGTGATGTCCTAGCGCTGAACAGAATTACCTGTTGGGGGGGATCAATAAATGTTGTTTCATTTCTTCCTCTGCATATTTGATTTGGCAAATAGAGCTTCTGGATACTCGTTTCTTCTTTTTTTTAGCAAGGAGGGAGTAGCGCTCTGATGTTGAATCTAGAGCAGTCCTCCAGCTCCACGGTTTTGTCAGATATTCTCACGAAGTCCTAGTGGACTTTATACCTAGGGATGCGGGCCAGGCTCCAAAAAGAAGGCATTTTCATTCAAGCTGAAGATCTTTTAAAGCCTCTTATTCTCGTTTAAGGAGATTGCTTCCTTTGGAATGCAATCTTCTTTTTGATATGCAGGCATGTGAGCGTAAATCCACTACTCTTGTGTATTTGTACAATGCATGATATTTTGTAGAGCAATTAAGCCCCGTAATTGAATGCGGAATCAGAATTTCCTTCAGTCTTCTCAGTCTGACTTGTTAGCAACCAGAGTGATTACGGCAGGAGCTGAGGTAAACGACACTAATCCAGCGAGGCGCATTTCCAACCTGAATTGCACACCAAACCTGTTCCTACGCCCCCATCCCATGCGAGTATGATGCACAATTATCACATGTAAGGTCCTGTTCTGAAAAAGGCAAGAATCATACAGGGAAACAGGCTGGGGAGGGAGAATGCCGTGCTCTTCGTTCCTGTGGCTGATAAGAAAGCACGTACTGTGTTTCCAGCTCTGTTTCTTCCCCTTTCCCTTTCCTAGCAGTAGCTTTACCAGGCTCAGACCTCGTGTGACACAATTATCCATCTTCTGTAGCGAGACCGTCGGTCATTTGGGCAGAAAAGTTACTTCTACAGACTGACTTCCCCTTCCAAAAAAATCCTTCCTCTACAGAAGATGTAATCCCATCACTGAAAGAACCATAAAAATCCCTGTGATTAAAAAGTCTGTGTCACAAATAGGAAGTGCAGGCCATAATAATAAAAGCAGAGGGAATTTAACCATGAGTCACTCAGAAAGTTCCTGTAAATTACTCTTGACGTAGCCTGAGTTGACACTGAAGAAATCTATGAGAAAGTTGTCCTTACATTCCTGTCAGATTCCTCAGCAGCTGGGACAGCACTTCTACACCATGTTCCACCCTGGCTGCCTTGGAGCAAACGCTCAGACTGCGTCTTGGATGTGGTGTCCTTCAATCACGTACCGCCTCCTTTTAAGGTATTCTGGAATAACCTTGGGCTTTTATTTCTTTATAGATTGGACATCACTACATCAAAGTGTTTCTTAATACTGTCAGGAGGTAAAATGCTGGCGTACTGTGCTATTTTAAGCAGAAGTGTGACATTTTTTGTTATCCATGTTGTATAGGTATTTTACATCTTACGTAAATGGTTAAAAAGATGATGTGCATCTTTTCAAGCTGAATTTATCACTGTTGATAACTATGAAGAATCATTTTAATTCCTCCCTCCGAGATTAATAATATCAGAATAATGAAGCAATAAGTATCTTCAGAATTTAAATCAGTTCATTCACGATGGAAAGTTCTTCTGATGATGTTACAATATATGGAGCAAGCTCGTTAAAGCGTTGCCCGCTTTTTCTCACAAGGCCTTAAAGATGAAATTAGATGTAACTATTAAAAATGTGCTCTGTGAACTCTGCTACGTTTTGGCTTGTGCCATGGATGTTCTTGAAATTACATGTTTCGTCTAGATGGCTTTCATATGCTTGTTTATAAAGCAGTCAGAAGCTGAAACGAAGAGTCTGGTGTTTTTCTTGTACGTACTAAGGCAGTTTGGTTACAGAAATGGGGTGTGATGGGAGGGGTCACACTGATGCCTGATGCCAGGATTACTCCAAGGCATTAATTTGCTCCTTATTGTCAAATATGTTTTAACATGTAGATACCGTGATTACATAATTCATCCTGATAAATCCTTTATGATTCATGTGCTAGTTTTCTTGATATGCGTGATGCAGAGAAGGAAGAACAAATGACAAACTACGGGTAATGAAAACAACAGATCCAGAAAATAGCGTCAGAATTAAGGTATAAGTGGCCGCTTTTGTCATGGTAGTCTATCCTCTCTCCTATAATTACTCAAAGCACTGCTACCTAGCTTAGTATTCTTCATGTCATATATTTGACAAATATTTGTCTCTAGTGGCAGAGGTATATACCTGTTCTCTGTTAAGAGAATGATTGTATCTGTTTTGTGCGACAGGTTAGTTTGCTAGACCTTTTCTATCTTTAAATTTATGTGCTGGAATATGATACACCTGTGTTGCGTGCAATACCTTTGTGTAATGTTGCTGTATCAGGATTTTGTATCTTGCTGGAAAAATGTGTAATGCAGTAGCTCCACGTAATAGCCCATCAATTCAAAATTTTCTAATTTGTTAAGAAACCGATGAAGCTTTTAGTTAAAATAGCTACGAGAACTATGTCGATATAGATGCAACTACCTTTGTATTGCCACGCGACTGTTCCTAACAGCAGTAGGAGAGAACTAGAAGAGGAACTAAAATACTGGATGCGTCTGACCTGGAAAGTGAAAACTGGTGAGCACAGAGTGTGCTGCACAGCGCTACCAAGGGACGTGGCGCGGGGTGTACTTTGGCCTTGGGCTGGCAAAATCTCTGCTCTTGCAAAACAAGCCATGGCATTCTTACTATCTGCAGGAAGCTCGCAAGACGGGGAACGCGCTGAGGAACGTGAAAAAAACATGCAGAAACATTACAGAGCAGCAAGTTTCCAGGCCGGGCGGTGTGTTGATACTCATCCTGGTAACACTAACGCAGGGGCAGAGCCTGCCCGCGCCTACGCGGAGCGACCCACTCCTCGCTGCGTGGCAAGCAGAAGGGAAAGGGGAGGTAGGAGCTAATTTGTTGGCCTCTGCTTTGGCTTGCTTTTTTTCTGTAATGCAAACCCTGCTATAAATAGGACAGGGTCCAGCAATCGTTTTATATACTTGAGGAATTCCTACATTACCGATATTGATGAAGAAAGGTTTCCTCAGGTGAGTAGAAGCTACAGGGCTCTTTGAAAAGAGAGGTTTTCCTTATATACGTATAGTTTAATGCATACGTAAAGTTGCATATATCTAGCTTAATTTTTTTTCATAAAGAATTGTATGTATTTACATTTTTTAATTAATGTAAGCGGAGTGATTAATATTTTTTTTGGCCGTTGCCTGATTTTGACGTGCTTTTCCGCCGTAGTTTGGAAAAAAAGTAATTGTCTGGCTGCTTGAGAGCTCCCTCTCGCGGTGAACTTCCAGGAAGATCTTCGCAAGTATTCCCGTCCGAAGGCAAGTAGTTGAAACTTTACCTGCTGTATCTATTCCTGCTGAGGCTGTGACACGGAAGAAAGAAGCCAAGCTGGCAGTTGTTACAGATCAGATGTTTTTGCTTGTCTGCCTGCTCTTCTCACACAGAAACCCACCGGTTTGGTGTGGATACAAATAGCAATTGGTGTTTGGAGGGGGAAATTTCTGGAAATGAGTATGCAGATGAACAAAATTGTACGTGTTCATTTGTGTTCTAGAAAAAAAAAACAGGGATGATTTTATTTTCTACCCTAAACCGAAGAAAATGCTGTTCTTGTCTAGAATAGTTTAGAATCTCTTACGTCTGGGTTGGTGCTGCTGAATGTGCAGTTTAAAGCAGGCTGTACTTATTACAGCCGTCAGGAGCTTTGACCAAATACCCACTATTACGGGTCTGTGCTGCACAGGGATGTGTGTTTACCAAATCCCTTTGCGGTTCAGAACTCAGTTTGCTGCCCACTCTGTGCAGGAGGAGTTTGGAAAAAGAAGTTCAAATACTCTCCCTTCCCCCTCCCCCGAGTCCGGCCCTCCTGGGCCTCACCTGGGAAAAGATGGGCATCTGCAACCTCAGGGACTAACGCGGCAGCCGCAAATCCAGCAAAGCTCTTGCGCAGCGCGGTGAAGTCACTGCCACCGGCTCTTTCTGTCTCCTGGGAGAGAGGCTGAGTCACGCTGCGTGGTAACTCTGCACCAGCCGAGACAAGGGAGCACGAAGGTTGCTTCTAATACGGAGCGTGCACCTATTCTCCCTCTTTTCCTATGGTTAAATGGTGGCTTGTCCAGATCCTCCAAGCAAGAGTGAATTATCCCATTTTAGAATGAAAATTGAAATGAGATAATAGCCATAAATACAGCTCTGAACATGACAGCACCGTAAAGCAAGTTAAAAGAGTGGGAAAAGTAAGGTGGGTTATGGGGGAAGACAGCAAGGTTGGGTGTGTGTGTGTGTATCGTGTGGGTTCTGAAGTGGACTGTTTAAATTAAATGTAATTGAATTCATAGTGTTTTAATACTCAACAGACAGCTCACTGTCAAGAAAATAAATCCCTTAGTCACACATCATTACCTAACTGGGAAACAAGTAACAAATCCACGGAAATCCAAGCAACTCTAATGCTGGCAATTTTTGAAAACTAAGGCTGGATTCAGATCCTGTGGCTCTGAGCAGTGTCAGGGACTGGGCTTGCTGTTTAGCTGGGTTTATTTGCAGGAAGAGGCTGAGGTACTGAAGCAATGTCTACTGATAGGATCTTGCGAAGAAAGTATGTGGAAACAATAATTAAGTGAAGTAATAAAAATGAGTAAAAGTTTCTTATAATTAAAATGTAATATAATTGTCAGAACTTAAAGGATAAATAGTTATATAAACATATACGCACAAATTTAATTTAAAAAACAACCCATTTCAAAAAATTATTCAAACAACTTCTAACTTCTCTTTCGTATTTATTGAACCCATGTAGATCTTCAGTTTTCTTCCCAGCACATTCTGTAGCCACTAATTTATTTGATGTTTGCAGATGCCTTTTGACACATGTATATAAGGAATTTGGTACTCATTTACCATAATCCATAAAGTTGCAGTTAGGAGTTTCATAAAACAAGTTTGGGTGCCAATTTCGCAGTATTTTAATAAAAATTGTCAGTACTTCACCATTTCTAAATTCTAGAATGTAAATGGATAGAGAAGGGAACATACGGATTTGATACACAGGCACTTTGAACAGACATTTCTTAGAGTCAAATCGTGAATAGGGGGTTTGTTCCCCTTTTGGAGCCTCTGTCTTTGCACTGAGAACTCACTTACCCACATTGTGGGTCCGGGGGATTTTTTCACCATAGACAAATTAAGAAAAATATAATATAGGCAACAATATGATATCACTTTTTTCATTAAAATCCCAAGTAATATAATGGAAATTTGTGGCGGCAGAAGTAGACTCTTTTTAATCTGCTTTTAACTGAGTAACCATAGTGTCTGTGATGCCTCAATTATGAATTCCCTTTTTTTTTTTTTTTAATATTGTATGACTCAGAGCAGAAACATTCTTGTCTTCATTGCCAGCACTTAAAGACAATAAGCGGCCTATTCAGAAGTAAATTCCTCTTGAAATAAAAATTTCTGCGTAAGGGTATTTCCGCATAGAAATGTCTCCTGTGCGATGTGTTTTCCAGGATGTGTGCCCGGTGCATCGATGGTATGTGTGCTCCAAGTGACAGCAGAGGCAGAGCCCTGTCCCCGGCACGGTACGTGGCCGTCTTCGCAGGGCATGTCTGAACCCCTCCCTGCACTCACTCCAATAAATGTCACAACAGACACTCACAGGAAATTGAGACTGTACAAAAGGGAGAGTGATTGGCCGAACATCATCTATGACCAGAGTTTAAGTTTGTTCCGTTTAGATAACCTGCTTATCTTAAACTAGTTTAAATGCCAATCTATAGCCTGATCCTTTGGGAAGGAATAGACTGTACAACCTCAGCTAAAACAGTATCACAATCCGGGGACCAGCAGATTGTTTAGTTTAATAAAACGGCATTCTTCATCCCTAGATCCCAACAACATAACTTTTATTCAAGGTTCCTGGTATCAAGCAGATGTTCTTCCCAGGTTCACGTTGGATCCTGTGAACCTCAGGGTGATCTCTGCAGTGATGACCGCAGCCAGAGCAAGCCACCAGCCGAGGGTGACAAGAAGACAAGCCAGGGCAGGGGCCCCACTGTGCCCCGTACCGCAGCAGGGTGAGCAGAGGGTTCCCCTGGCAGTGCCCAGGCTCAGCCAGGCAGGTCTGCAGTCACAAGGCAGGTCCCAGATCAAACCAGGAGTCTGACTCAGCGGGGTACATGACTTGGGCACAGCCACAGTGTACCGCGGGCAGGGGCCCAGGGCGAGAGCTGGAGCTTAAATGCAGCTCCCAAGCAAAGCGGGGAGGCCTCCAGCAGAGCTTCCTGCAGCTCATTCTCGCCCACCGGCTTTTCAAAGCCATCTGATCCGGGGTTACGCAGCTCCTCCACATCACTGCCAGCCTCCGGCACAGGCAGTCACCCCTCTGCTGGGGGACTGCACCCGGGGTCCTCCTGTGGGTTTAATGGTGTATCTGTGGTCTCTGATTTCTTGGTTGCAATTCCAATATACGCGAGTTTCTTACCTTGCCTATAGACTCTCTCATTTTCTGAATTGTAAAAACACGTGCTGCTTTATGTGTACGAGAAGAGCAGCGTTCCTTTGTCTGAAATGCTTTCAACATCTGAACGTAGGAGAACTGGTATCCCACTTCTGTCACAAAGCGACGTGGTAAAGGAGGAGTGAGAGCAGCAGAACCAGTCCACCTGAACCACGGGTTTAAATTTGAGATGGACCTGAATGACAGCATCTAAAATTTCAACACAATTTGATTTTCCACCCACAGTTCACTTTTATTCATCTCTGTGGTTTTGCTGCGGACTAGTCTAAGGACTAGTTTCAAAACGTTAGCTGTAGACTTGGGTTAAGATTCAGAAATCCAGAAAATCCTGTTATGACGAGGCTCCGTGTCAGTCCTTACCTAAGCACAACTTCCCTTGAGCACAGAGAGCGTTGCTTCAGTATGAACTTCCGAAGTATGCCCAAAAATAGGAATGCAGCACGTCTTGGCAAGGGCTACAATTCCTCATATTTATGAAAGCAATCCTGGGGCATGAGGACATTTTCAAAACTAGCATCCAGTTATGTGTATTTTGGGAAAAAAAATGGAGACATACTTCAACAGAGAGTAAGAAGGTGTTATTCCCCCAATCTCATTTTCCTGAATCTCATTTTCCTGCCTGATGAAAGGAAAGCGCATCCGCATCATCCATTTTATTTCTTCAAGCAAACCCTTCAGTCAATCAGATTTTGCTGACCGAGAAGGCTTTTAGAGAAGCTGCGACATTCCTGGCATTTTGTAGCACTGCTTGCTTTTCCCCGGGAACCTGGAAGCGTCACGAGGGTTGTGCTCTCGGGGTTTCACTGGGACAGATGAGACCGGCAACGTTCTCCCTCTTGGAGGCAAGGTAACCCATACCTTGGTGCTGCTTCAAGAAATGCTCGCTTGAGCCTAGAGAGTGCAGTCGATGTGGCATTCAGGGTTACTCGCTCCGTGGTCACGCTGCAGACCGCAGGATGCTTCCAAACTATTACGGGGATGTCCGTACGTAGGGATACGCTATAGTTATGTCAGAAAAAGAAATCAGACCTTTTGGCTTCGAAAGGATTTTTGAGCGCGTATTTGTGCAAGCTTAAGTCTTTAAAGATGTGGGTTTGTGTGAACCAAAAGCTGCCTCCCAGACGTCGCTTCAGGAAGCGCGGTGTTTTTACGGTTATGTGACTGTATTCACGGTCAGGCCAGGAATTTTATTCAAGGAATATTATTCAAGAGAAAAAAAACTTTTGCTGTCCTTATTAGCATAAGTTGTAGCCAAACAGAGTCTGTCGCAGTCAGCTCCAGGGGGTCTTGCTAGTCAGTGCCGGGCACCCCAGGGTTTGGTGTTCAGCTGGCACGGCTGGAGAAAGGTCTGCAGCTGCAGGTGACAGCCCAAGTGAAGCTGTGCTTGTCTACTACCAACTTTGCTTTTTGCTTGTCATTGTAGCAGCAAGGAAGTCTCTGGCTTCAACACTCACCAAGTGCTTAGCCCTTCTGGGGCTGGAGTGTGCTGTGATGTCCCTTCTTGTGCCCTGTCGGGGTGATGGGGTAGTCGGCCTAGCAAACAATACGGCTGAATATCCCACCTGTGCTGAAGAATACTTTGGGTGCCCTGTCCAGTTTTGGGCCCCTTCCCACAAAAAAGACATTGAGGGGCTGGAGCAGGTCCAGAGAGGGGCAACGGAGCTGGTGAGGGGTCTGGAGAACAAGTCTTGTGAGGAGAGGCTGAGGGAGCTGGGGGTGTTCAGCCTG
>JAOXJK010000012.1:48847763-48869290 GCA_025774025.1 Xenus cinereus
AGTGCTCCAGATGGGGCCTCCCCAGGGCAGAGCAGAGGGGCAGGATGACCTCCCTCCACCTGCTGGTCACACTCCTCCTGATGCACCCCAGGATGCTGGAATTGAGCTGCTTTTTCTGGTGGTGCCACTCAAGTTTGTGATTAGTTTCTGTCTGAAATCCCTGTTTGGCCCAGCCGCGCTGAATGACTTTACCCTGTCTAACAGCTGTACGCTGCCGAAAGGAAGAAGCTCTCTCTTCATTCCTGGCCCTTCGCTTACTCCATTTCTGGAAGGCAAAAGGCCTGTGATGTGTGAGCAATTTGAGTGAGTTTAGTGGAAGGTCAGATGAACACCAGAACAGGGGCAAAAGAGGACAAAAGTAGTGTTGCTTGAAAGCCGTGGGGCGAAGCGGGACCTCCCTCCCTTAGTGCTCATAGGTCGTTAAATTAATTCAAGCCATAGTATGCAACTTCACCTCGGGTTTTCTCTCTGAATAATGAAGGGAAACCACTTGCAATTGCATAATTACCAGTTTTCCTTTTGAGTCAATTCCATGTGCAGTGGTCTGTTCTCTCCGCTGCCGATCAGCAGATGACTTCAGCTGGCCCAGGTGCTGTTGCAGTGGTCAGGGGGTGTTGGATGTGGCTCTGCGGGGGTGTCACCTCATGTGTGAACAAGAAATGATGTCCCTGCTCCTCCCCACAGGAGCTCCTCTCGTGAAACGCCTGCATTTTAAATTGTATCCTTTGAGACTATTTGTTCCCTTTGCAGTGGAGGTGAGATAAGATGAAGGTCTGAATTAACTGTAAATTAGAGAGGAAATAAAACAATGAGATGTATATTTTACCCTATCTCTAACAAGTTAGGAGTGGTTTGTCCCTGTGCCCGTTTATATTCCTTACAGTTGCTGGAAAATAAGTTTGTTCTTACTCTGTAAGAGTATTCTGCAATATATTCTGTTGATATTCTATAAGGCACAGTTTACTTTAGTCAGACTGTCTGTACACCCAGAAGTTTGAAGAATCCAGCTGAGTTTATAATTGAAAGAGCACAAGCGTTTCCTTGCGTTTCCTCTGAAAATTCCCTTCTCTCTCCAACTTCCAGTATTTTTCTGATGCTGTTTAAGAGTTGCACTCAGTCTTACGTTTAAGTAACAACTTTACCAAGATTTTCATTAAAGTTGGAGTTCAAAACTGATTTTTTAATGAAGTAAGGTGGGAAGAGCTAATTATAATGTGGATACCCTTCGCATACATTTACTTCTTTGTGGCTTTTTATAGACCATAATACCTAGGAGAGCACTGTGGACCATTTAACTGTTAAGAAACGAGGGCTTAATCTTCTCCTAATTAATCTAGGATTTGCCCAGGGTTTTGTAATCTTTAGAAGCCTTGTTTTGCTGAGTAGTTACTGCAGGATTTTTTCTTTTTGGGAAAAAAATAATGACCTCAGTTGCAGCCCTATTTCCTAGGCAAGTGCTGTCTGGTAAAGCTTTGAAAGTGTGTTTGTTTGGCTGCTGAACACAAATGCTTCTCCTGGAGAAGTATTTGAGGGGCTGAGTGAAAAGGAGCACAGTGTAACTGGGAAAGACCTCAGCCTGCTTCCAAGCTTTCTTTGTTTTCTGAGAAGCTGAGTGTTCTGAAGGTGACGTAGGTGAGCTTGGTGCAGATGTTTCCCCTTAAATTCTGTCATAGCACATTTGATTTAGTGGTTTGGTTTTTTGTTTTTATTTTTCTTTCTTTTCTTCCAAGTATAATTATAGCTTCAAGGGCTTCCTTGCTTCCTTTCTTAATACTAAGGATAGCCTGGGCTTCATTTCCGTTTTCTGGAGGGATAGCATGGTGGTGCAAGTTTAATTGGTTTAATTTTGCTAACAAGTCTTGCAGTTCTTTTAAAAAAAAAAATAAAAAGGTGGGAGGGGGAGAAGAGGAGGTGCGTGGTTTTATTTTCATGGGTCAAATTCTGTGGGGGATGGAAGTTGCAGTTCTGGTTTCCAGCTGTGAATTCAGGGCTACAGTTCTTATCTAGGAGAGCGAAGGCAGATCTTGGTCCCTTTTATGTTCTTTGGAAGGAGATTTTTCTTTGTGATTCTTTGAAGGAGGAACAGGATTTGAGGTTCTTAATGCAATACATATATTTTAATTTAATTAAAATACAAACCATTACTTCCAACTTGTTTGGCCGCTGTAACTCATTTTTACTAGCGTTTAGGAGTGTGTAAAGCCTGTTTTGGTGGAAGACGGCCGTACTTTGAGGACTAGATCTGTGTTGCTGCCACCGGCCCTCCCTTTCACCGCTGTGGTTGGAACTCAGGCAGTTGAGACGTTTGCATGGTTTGCTGTGTTTCATCGCTCCCGCACAGCCAAACACACAGTACTCATCTGTGTCGGGCAAAAACTGCTGTTCTTTGTGTCTTGATAGTTAGATTACTCTAAATTTTGTTTTAAATAACAACTTTATGTTTACCCTCATCTTTCAGTGCGTAACTGACTTGGGCATCAGATGTGGCCGTTCCTTTGACATTTATTTTCTGTGTAGTGCTAGTTTTGCGCTGTTCTGTGGTTAACGTCTTCATTTACCATTTTATTTATATGTGTTTAGTTTATATATACCGTTGGGTTTATGTATGTTTAGCTACTGCTAAACAAAACTAAATAATTTTACTTGTTTGGGTTTGTTTTTTTTTTTTGGTCTGCAGAGTTTTAAAGAGTCCTTAAATCTTGAGTAGAGTTTCAAGTTCTTCAATAAAAAGCAATGACACTAAAAGCTTAAAATAGTAAAGAAAATACTGACATAAGTTCTGAACTTGTTTAAACCAACCAGACAAAAAGTCCTGTGTTGTTGGTATTCATTGATGCTAAATGCAGCAATGGTGCGTATTTGGGAGGAAAATACACCTCCTTGGCTTATTTTCTTCTTCTTTGGGGTTCTGTTGATGTACAAAGAATAGGCTGTTGGCAAACGCACCAGGCTTCCCAAGGCCGTGTAACAAGCTTGGCTTCTTGACTGCCCTCACGGCAGATGAAGACAGGGTGATCGTGGGACGTGGGAAGACAACTGGGCTTTACTGGTGGCTTCTGGTTAACAAATTAAATTGATGCGGGAGGAGACAGCCTGGAAAGTCTCATTTTCTTTGTGAGACTTCAAGAAAACGACTGTGTTGAGACCAGCTGAAGGCAGTGAGGGAAGTACATTTAAATACATTGGCTAAAGTGATCTTCAGTGCTAGTATTGAATTAATTTTTGTACTGCGTGCGTTAATCTGTATCAGTTAAACCAATTGGATTAGGAAGTGGGGGGAAAAAAAGAAGTGTGATTGTGTGATAAATCAGACCAAACTTAAACCGATGAGAGAGCATCCACATGCAAAGCTGCATTTCTTTAACTACAGAAGGGATGTTGTTCTCTACAATTTTTATAGATCAAGGCTTGGATGTAAGGTCACTTAAAAAAATATAATAATTAAATATAATAATTAAATTTTATTTAACTATTGCTTCATTTCAAGTGGTAAGTGCTTTCCAGGTATGACCATCAAATGAAAGATGAAGAAAATAGACAAATGAAAATCTTCTACGAAAAATAAATATTGATTCTTTTAAAGCCAGTGCCTTTCATGTGCTAGCTTCATAAAAGTTGGAAGATATTCGTTACTGTACGATCACATAGTTTAAAAAGATCAGGCCCTGTTATTGCCAATATTTTAGTTCTTTCTGAAAAACACCTTTGATTTATGAAGTTAAGTCTCTCAGTGGAAGTGTATTTGAAATCTGAGTTGATAATGGCAGTTCTTATGCTGGCATCCTTAATGCTGAAGTATGGGAAGGTAGAATGCAGATCCATAGGTTTGTGTAGACAGTGAAAAAAATTGTCATTAGCTTTAAAATCCACATTAAGGTTTGGGTTTTGTGTTTATGTGTTCGGGTTTTTTTTTATCTATACTGTTCACATACACATACAATGTTAACCCTATTTCACAGACCTTGAAACTCATTGCTGCAAGTTGTTTTGTATAGTGGGAATAAAAATTGTTAAAAAAAAAATAATAAATTAACCAATATAACGTTGGGTGTGCATCCATATAGCAAGTGCTACAGGAAGAGTATAGGAAATGGGTTTCACATGTTATGTGTTCTAAACAGTCGGGAGCTTAAAGTTTCTCTGTTCTGCATCCAGCCTGTCGTGTTTAACGAGTGGGGCAAGTGTAGGGTACAACTCAGGGAAACTTTGAATCCCTGCCTGGGTAGATTGTGTGAGGGACTGTGCTATACTTGCTCTATTATCTTTTTGGCGTTCTTTCCTAAACATCTTCCGCTCTGAGTAGACAAAATATTGGCACAGAGAAAATTTTGGTTTTAATTCACTGACTGCTGCAATGTATTCTTATGAAAACTGAGCTTACAACTAAATAATTTTATCAAGCATTAGGCTCTCCTGTTGATACTGGGCAAAGGCAAATGGCATCTGTTTCAAAGACACTGAAGTTTAAACAGATGAGTCACAAATTGTAGAGGAGCGGGATATAATGTTCGGATCAAGAGAGTGCACTGTAGCTTGTTAATGTTATGTTAAATGCTGTATTTAATTTACTTTTGCAGCATGACTTAATGTCTAACGCGCTCTTTCTCCTCGTGTACGTATACAGGGGCTCCTTTGCATGGTGTTCTTTTCTAATCCATCCTCCATCAGAAAGTGGAATGGGTTAGTTTTGTCCGTGATACTCTTCAACTTCTAGCTGGGATAGGGTTTCCACGTTATCTGTGGAAGACTGCCACATGTTGCACTTGCTCCTCTACTGAAAAAATCCCTTTATGCAGCATTTATGTCTGTCCAGGCAAATCCTCCATAGTTATGAATGAGCTTCACAACTTATTTGTGTGGGGGATTCTTGGGCCTTTTTCCTTACATGCCAGTGTAGGGAACAAAGCTCTTAATTTGATTCATCTAATAGCTGCTTCTGCCTTTTTTTCTTTTTTTTGTGTAGATACTATGATCAGCTGTGTGCGATTGAACCAAAGTTTCCATTCTCTGAAAATCAGGTAAGAAGAATTATCAAACCATTAAACTGAATCATGGCAACTACGATGTACGACTTTCAAGCCTATACCTAATCCGTTAAACAGTATTTATTTCGGGCAAGGCATTTAATCTCTTTGAGTTTTAATCTCTTATTTTCCTAATCTCTGTTTATTTTCTAGTCAGTGCTCACATACAGTCTAAGCTGGAACTTCACCTCTAGTGGCCTAATTGCCTTTGTTTCACAGATCCAGGAACATTTTAACTTTGGCTAATGGTCACTGCTGTCTGGGACAGAAAGAGTTGTGCTGTGCTGATTCCTCTTCAACTCTCCTTTTTCCAAGAAGTCTTGTTTCAGGCTATGTTAAAAAGGCTTTTTAAAAATGTAATTTCTATGAGAAAACCTTTAGTAATGGATGGAGTATGATCTTTAGTTTTTGAAGTAGAACAGGTGTTTCATTTGCAGCATCTAACAGAATAAGCTACTTAAGAGCATGCCGCTTTATTCCTGCCTCTGCATCTACAATTTGCATCATTTTTGTATAGCTACGGTGTTAAGGTGGTTTTGGGTTTGTTTTTCTGCCGTATTTCTTTAGACTCCTGTCTCTAAGAAGTTCAGCTTAACTTCTGCCTACTGAAGCCTTCCCCAGGTGGAGACTGGAATAGATCTTTAGGCTCCTGTATTTTGGTGGAAAAAGATGTAGATTTTCTTTGGATGTGTTTAGAAATAGGGCAGAATTTACATTTCTTTGCTGATCAAATCACACTTGGATGGTAATGTTATGATTAAAAAGTTTCTTTCAGACTTACAGGTTACAAGTAAGGGAATAGTTTTAATGCAGTTCAAATTGATTTGAGTTTTGCATGTAGCTGTGTTCACTTATAGCCAGGAAATGCACTTTGGTTTTTAGTGTGCAAATGTTTTGATATGTTGATCTACAAATCCAGAGACACAGAAAACTGGAAAACTTTTAAGAGCAAATTCTGTGGATTTGTAAACTGTTCCATCAAAGGGAAGAAGCAGTCAGTGGAAACAGCAATGAATCGCTGGGGACCAGAACTTCCTGCATTAGCATTGCTGCTAGAGGAAAACATGTTATCAAACAGTACTGGGCTCTTTCTGGAGTTATTCTTCCCAACTACTTTAAAAGGAGGAATATTGCTGACTTCTAGTTTTAACACTAGTTGCCTACAGCTAGTGTGATCAGATGAATAAAGAATAGGATTGTGGAATTTCAGCGTAGATTCTGCGAAGTATTTGCATTGTCTATGAAATATATGCTGGAAGTGTAATGTAAAACACACTGTTTCTACTTGCATTCTCTTCCCTGAGTGCATTTCCTGATAATGCTGCTATGGAATTCACCCATGAAAATGGGTGAATTTTGGTATTACAAACCAGTTCCAAATGTGCTAGTAATTTGGAACAGTGGAAACTGCCTGTTTGGGTGGTTCTGTGACTCTACTAGACTGTCAGATTTCTTTGGAGAGAAATACCTTGTTTTGGAAATAAGTTTCTGTCGATCAGAATATGAGCAGAGCCGAAAGATTGTTTTGAGAATTTATATCTTGTCTGCTTGAAATGTTTTGAGCAAGCCAATAAGAAAGAAAAGAGGTAGAACAATTTTTTTTAAAAATGACTCTTGATGATCTCCTGAAACTTCCAGAATGTTTGTAATGTTACGAGTGACTTAATTGTTTTATGCATTTAAAATCTAAAAAGATAAACACGCAAATTTGGGATATTTTCTGAAGATCTCATATTTAGTTTTAGAAATAAAGATCTTTCTTTTTCACAACTTTCAGGTCTGTGTAACATTTACATGGAAGGATGCTTTTGATAAAGGATCACTTTTTGGAGGATCTGCCAAACTGGGTATGTGAATGTACCAAAAGTGCAAGTATTAATGATATTAAATTCTGATAATATTTTTATATAGCTGAATTGTTAATAGTCTTTCTAGTATTCTCAACATAGCTGTTAAATGAGTTCAACTGTATTGGTAATAGATTAATCACTTCAACATTGGTAAATGAATACATGGGCACCATGCAAAGAATTTTAATAAAATGGAGATTTAGTACTAGTTTTCCAGAGGCACAAATAGGTGTGCAGTCTGATGATAATAGTTGTGTTGTCTGCTCCTCAGACTTTTTTTCTGGGAGTAACCACAACTGACATTAATCAAAATTGTTCACGTTAACGTTTCAGTAGTAGGTTTTTGGTAATCCAGCTCTTACTGTTCTAAATAAGATCCTTTTGAGATGTGCTTGTGAGTGAGCGAGTCCCCTCCAGAAGAAGGGAATTGATGGTAGATGGCTTCAGTGGCCTAATCTGGTATCACGTTTTGTTGAAGAGAATAGAAGGATCTTCCTGTGCCCTGAAATGATTCTCCCATCACTTTTAAAAAATATATTTTCTTACCGATTTGAACACTTTGAAAGAAAAAGAAAATTGTTTTTGTTTCCTGCAAACATAAGGAGTTTGAGTCTATTACTCATTTCAGTCGTATAGGGACAATTCTGCACTGCAAATCCAAGATCATTAAATGGATTTGGAACACTTGCCAGTAGAGAAACTAAGATTAAATCCTTTTGATTTAAGCGAGGAGCAATTCAGTCATGTGTCATCACTCTTTAGCGTTTCTATTTATACCTAAGTGTTCGTCATGGCTAGCATTGCAGGATGACCATTGCAACTTTGAAGCTCCAGACAAAGCTTGAAAAAATGTCACGGAACTTACTATCTTTTTAGTTTTTTTTCAAGTTTTTATGTCTTTTATAGAGTTCTCTGGTAGCAACTTCTGAAAGTCTTTGCAGTTTTCCATGTGCTGAATCAACGTGTTACAGTTGTGCTTGTGTGAACTATATGTGTAACAATATTCTTATGCGTAAGGAGGCGGTGCACACCTTCTGTTACTCTTTTTTTCTAACTGTTCTAAGAAGTCCTTCTGGATAATTGGAGACTTTCCTGAATATGCTGTGGTTTTTTCTCAGAATTTGGTTGGTTCTTTCTTCTTTGGGGCTAGCATTTCGCGATGATTGAAATGGTTTCATAGTAAAGTCCAGAATATTTCATTATGACTTAAACATAATCTGCGGATCACCAGAGATTTATAATAATTGTGAGAAAAAGAATCAGTAATCATAATGATGATTACCCTGGGAATTTGAATAAATGTGATGTTACAGCATCTTGAGAAAGCTCGCTTGTCTGCAGGTTAATTATATACTAGTCTAAATAATCTGTGAGGCAGATGGCTAGAGATTTATGCAACAGTCCATGTGAAATATCAAAGAAATTCTTAACTGAGATGTGAGTAATGCTTAGTTAACAAGCAATGGAATAAATTTTATTTTGAAACTATAAAGCAGATCTTAGTGGAAAGAAATTAACAAAAGGAATCTTTAAGTATGTATGTATCTTAACAGTGCTGTATTGCAGTTTTACTCTAGCCTGTGTGTATCTGTTTCAGATCAGAACTAGCAGTGGGATTTCTCAGTGTAAAGCAAAGTTTTCTGTTACTGAAGAAGCAATGTTTCTGTTGACTTCTAAGAGGAGGAAATTCAATGTAAAACTCCTTTGACTTCCATGGGGCCAAGGTGCAGGGGTGTGACTTGAGAGTTCTGGCTCTTGCTGTGGTGATGTTCTCCTCCCATCTTCTCCTGAATCCAAAGTCTATATCACAGGGGTGGCTAACAGATACCGTGGCTGCTTGAAAAGTGACCCAGTTCACAGCACTGCATGTTATCTGAAATATGTTGGCTTAAGTTAATAGGTAGAGCTATAAACAGATGAGTCTGAGGAAAATCTATATTGCTAACCAGCTGTTCTCACTGTAGTAAATCACACTTGAGATGCGATCCAGAGTGTAAAGTAATTCTGCATATAAAGTAATTTTGCATTTCAGAAACTTTAAAGCCATATTTTCATTCCTTTCTTGTGTTTGTTTTAGTCTTTTCAATGATATGTAAGTTGTACACGATCATCTCTTTAGAAAAATTCTGGAAAATAAACTACGGAAGAGAGATGATCCAGATAAATTACTATTATCTTGATGAAATACAGTGACTGTTACTCACTTTTCACTCAGGGAAACAAAATGGGAAAAATGGCATGTTGAATTTGTGCTGCTTGTCTGAAAACTTACTGCAGGTCAAGGAGCACTAACATAGAAGCTTCAGAGGTGTGTTAGATAAATACGTAGCTGCGTAAGGAAGCAGAATGTTAGTGAAATGAAACAAATGTGCCTCTTCAGTACCTTTATGTTTTAAGGATAACTTAGGAATTGTACCTGGGTTTATGAAATTGAAAACTCACTGGGTGAGTTTTCTGTATTCCCCAAGAGAAGTGTACTTTTTTAAACAGTAAGAGGAAACAAGTATCTGCAGTCTTTAGATTTTTCCAATGCTTGCATATGGCCAATAACCTTTTGAAAGCAATTAATAGATTCAAAATGGTTCCTGTTCAGGTATTAACATTTCTAGAAGCGTGGGCTCCATCCTCTGGGGCTGAGAAGTACTACAGGAGTTGGGTCTGGGCAGGCCACACTGCTGTCAAGTGAGCACAAGTTCTAATTAAGTTAATCCTTAGCTGTTTCAGTGCGTGTATAACTGAGAAATTTGGCAGCATTTTCAGTTGGAAACAGTAGGTTTGAGAGGTGAAAAATTCCCAGCGTTTCACTAGATAGTAAGACAGAGCATGTAAAAACCTTTGGCCTCAATAAGAGAAGGGTAACTAATCCTGCATTTGTGATGGAGTAAGACCATGTGATCGAGCAGTTATTGCAAACTGATTAATCAATGGAAGTTTCTAATTCATATTATCCTTCAGTAATGCATGTGTTTCTGTATCTTTAGGAGCCAAAAAGCTGCGCTGTAGTTAGAAAGACTTTCAAACTATTTTGTGTATTGTGTAGATTTTCATACTACTGCTTTTATGCTTTATGCCACACTCTAGTTCCTCACTTCAAAACATTTTGTGGGAGTACTAAATTAAAGTATATAAAGCCTTCAGAATGAAAGTGACTGACTTTAAAAGTTCAGTCTGTTGGGGTTTTTTTGGTTTTTTTTTTTTTGGGGGGGGGGGCATGGCGCTTGAAACCATTGATACCTTTAAGTACAGATATTAGTAGTGTTGGCCTTGTCTGTAGGATGCTAGAGTACTGAAGTTTGTTTTCTTAACAGTATGGCTAACTCTCTGTCTTGATTGCAGCTCTGGCAAGTTTGGGTTATGAGAAGACCTGTGTTTTGTTCAACTGTGGAGCATTGGCAAGCCAGATTGCAGCAGAACAGAATCTAGATAACGATGAAGGGCTGAAAGCTGCAGCAAAGCACTATCAGGTACAGAGGCTCCCTCCTTGTGCTTAGGAATTCAGAATTATTAATCTTAGAACTTCCAATAAATGTCTCTCAATTGTAAAGCTAAATACACACATAAATATATACACCTATTTTCCCCCTCTTACTTGTGAAGGTGGATTGGCTGTTCCTGGTCCCTGGCTCATATTTACCCGCTTTGAAGGATTTAATTCCATACAGTTTCCCGTACCCCTTCCCCAAAGCATGTCAGTAACTAGTAACCTTCAACTCAAGATTTGATAATTTTAGCTAGTATAAATTTTAGTTTTAACAAGTTATACAGTAATAATCTCTTCCTTCTTTGTGGAATGCATTCAAATTTCCATGTTCTGATGCCGATAGGTATAGCCAATATACCATTTTGATAAATGTCTCAGTGTAAGTGGTTTCGAGAACAAGTAGTCACAAGGAAATGGTTTTAGTGGCTAAACAATAAATGGGAGGCTGTATACACAAAAACATCTGGGTTTTTTTAAATTGTTGTATGCATTATATTTGTAAGAGAAAATAGCTGTTTGGAAACATGAATGGTAATATACTATTTTGTTCTACTTAGTTTGCAAGTGGTGCTTTCCAACACATTAAAGACACGGTTTTGTCAGCCTTGAATCGAGAACCTACAGTGGACATCTCTCCAGACACAGTTGGAACCCTCAGTCTTATTATGTTGGCTCAAGCCCAAGAAGTCTTCTTTTTGAAAGCTACAAGAGGTATATCTTAATTTTCAGCTTATATATTTGTGTGCTCATTATGACTTCCACAAAAACTTACAAGTGTTTTAAGTTATTAAGAGCTTGTAAATGGTCTTTCAGAAGTTTTCATTTTTGCCTTTAGTAGTTTTCTCCCCCCACCCTTGCAGGTCATTAAACAGACATGCTACCTAAGAACTTGCCTGAGGTTTATCTGACAATGCAGTTGTTCCATTTGCCTTTTCTTTCTTTCTATGTCCAAAACAATTAGTCTTCATCTCTACAAAGGATTTTGCTGGTTTGTATTTTCTCCTTTCCCCCCTTGAGAATAAAAGTAATTCTCTAAAAGAACTGAGAGTGCTAAAAGTGGTGCATAGGGGTTTTACCATTGCTCCCCTCCTCCTCTGCTTGTGGAATGATTTCATGAGAACTTAGAAAGGATGATACAACTATGCTAGGAAACAAAGGAAATTTCCTAAAAGTTTAGGGGAACCAAGTTCTGTTTGATTGCTGCTATTACTAAGGAATTCTTTGACCGAGTCTAACTTTAAGAATGCCCTGTTTATCTTGGAAAGTGAAATTCTGCAGGTAGAACAAAGAGTTATATCTCTAACTGTTAAAGGCTGATTGTGAAATACTGATTCAGGGGCTGCATATTTTAATACAACTATTAAAGAGTATATGCTTCAAAGAATTTTCCTGTGGAACAGTATGATCCATACAGGATCTCTATGCTAATCTGCTCTTCTCTCTATACCTACAAGAAGTTGTGCATCTAGAAGTTACAGATATCTTAAAGTAGAATTAAGGACATAGAGATCATATGTGGTTGCCCACCAACTCTCTCTCCCAACGTTTGGAAAACAGTGGAGGAAGACAGGGGTTATCTTAGCTGAGATCTCTGTTTCTTTTCTTCGATCTCTGTTTCTTTTCTTCATGGGGAAGATCCCTGAAAATTCTTGTAGCTTTACTGCCTGTAGGAGAACCTCAAAGAGAAACAAATGTCCTTCAACCAACTGATGAATTATGTTTATGTTCTTTACCATGCTGGTAGCAATATTTTAGTCTCAGGCTATTTGGATGTTGCTTTGAAATAAGTTTGTATAAGAAATTCCTGAAACTTTTCTTCAGAGCAGGAGCAGATACTTCATTTTGCATGGGGAATAGATCTTTCTGCCACCTCTTTCTTCTTCACTGGATTTCTTATTCAAAAACATGAAAAAGATAAAGCAAGGCTGATCCAAAACCCATGTGTAACCAGTGAACTGAAGATTTTTGTGACTGCACCCAAGCCCACAAGTCTGCTGGTGTTAGAAGGAAAGTAAAGTTAATAATCATCTGACTATGGAGGCTGTAGATTTTGCCAGCTGTGGAAAGGTTCTTTTGTGAAGAATCACGCTTGACAACATGATTAACTTCAGAAACCTATTTTTCAAGTGGGAATGCTTTAAGGTTAATGTGGAAGCTTAAATTAAGCTTCTTGCTGCATTGACTCTTCACCTTACTTGCAATTTTCTGTTTTTCTCTCATGTGAGACAGTCCATTGATCACCTTACCAGCTGATAACGTTATTTCTGATAGAACTGAGTTTATTCACAAGTTGAAAGCAAGTGTTTGGTGAAAGCCAAATTGGTCAGTCAGATCTAACTCCACTGCGTAACTACAGATCGGTTCTTTAATTTCTGAGCCTTTCTTAGTGTTTTCTTTAAGTGTCTTTAAGTCTGCGTTCCAGCCCTGCATTGTAGCTGTAATATTTTAAAAATATCATAGTAAAAAACAAAGCTGCTGATGGTGAAAGATCTATTCTGAGCTGTCTGCTCAGAATGGACAAATGAGTCTCCTCTAACATTTCCTTTGATAATGGAAATGTAGTTAATGTGCCAATATTTTTAAATTTTCTTTTCTCGGAGCTCAAGCTCTATGAAGGAAGGTACAGCTACCACACACTAGGTGGGGCTAGAAGAACAGTCTATTTAGCTTTTGTTTGTTTTTGTTGAAATATTTAGCGCACTGGAGAGAAACATTTTAGTGAAGAAGTTGCTAGCTCTCATTAAGCTCCTTTTTCTCCGTTTGTCATCTAAATCCTCCTCCACAGTGAAAAGATCTTTCCGGCATAGCTTAAATGCATTTACCTCATAGAAGGTAAATATATTGCATCATAACTCATGCCAGAAGTGTTGCAGATAGATGTGTGAATATGCTGGAATGAGCAGACAGCTTGGGAATCCCTTTGATTTAATTTTGGCAATTAATTAAGCCTGCTCTGCAGACTTCCTAATACCCACACCCTATGCTTATCAGCCTGGCAGTCCATAGGAATCACCTGAGTCAGAGGATGCTTGTTGGTAAGGGCAGCTATTTAGAGGGGACAGCAAAAGTTTGCATTGATTGCCTGCCTTCTTTTGGAAGGCTGAAAGGCTAGTGCAGGCCAGGGGTGATTATAAAAGCTGATAAATATAGATGCGTGTTCCTATTTTAACAGCTTTGGTTTCAGGAACAGGGTGAGGACGTGAGGGAGGGAATACCTCTGCCGCTAGGCACACGCGGCTCCGATGTGAAGTATTCGTTACCGCTTGGAAGGAACTGCAGTTATTTATGTCTAGGAATGGCATTTCTCTACTTGCTGATAGTTAACAGTGGTGTGGACTGCCATGGAAGGGACCAGCCCCTTCTCTTCTATTGCACTTCTGCAAATTTTTGAGAGGCCTGTCATGGAGTTGGGTTAGAGAACAGATCCTAAAATTAACTGAAAATTAACTATTTTTTGCTGACTAGATTCCAGCTAAATTCTTTTGACTATGGCTGCACAAATGCTTGTGCTGGAGCAAGCTGCCAGAGTTAAGAGTGGGACAGCAGCTTTTGCTGGCAGCTTGCCGTTCCTCTGAGGTAAAGCATCACTCTTCATCCTCCATAAATGCCAGCAGCTGCCAAAAGATTTCTTGTACGACTGACTGAACCTTTGGTGTTGAAGGGTATTGAAGTAGGAGATCTGGGAACTGCTGCTGGATGTCAAGGGAGAAGAATGGGATTCCCACCTTTGAGCTATAATGTAAAGCTTTACCCTTAGAATGTAGTTGTTGCTGATTGAAGACGAAGTCATTTACCTGTTCACTTGTAAAAACTGATGATAATCATCGTTGTTCTTTGTTTTTTCTCCCCTTTCCCCCAGATAAAATGAAAGATGGTATCATAGCTAAACTAGCTAATCAAGCTGCTGATTACTACGGTGATGCTTACAAGCAGTGTCAATATAAAGATACTTTGCCCAAGGTTAGTACCTCTCCTGGAAATAATCTGGGATCTCCTGTTGTTGGGAATAACGGTTTTTGTTTATAATGTAGTTGACAAAATACACTTCAAATGTATCCTCAAGAAAAGCTGACATATTGCTACATTTAAAAGAAATGAACCTGTCATTTGAAAAGCAGTGAAGAATCTAGGAGGCAAAAGATAGCAAGTGGGGTTTTTTGTTGTTCTTAGGAAGTAAAATCCTATTACATGAAGTGTTTACTTGCAACTTATTTAATTTAAATTTCATTTAAAGTGAACGTGAAATGTTTCTGATAGAATTTAGATATGGCTTCTTGTACTTAATGCCTTACTAAATCTGTCTCTAAATCTAACACTTTCTAATGGGGCTCAATTGGTTTCTAGTCTTAATGTTTTCACGTGAAACTTGCTCTTGTGTCCAGCATGAATACAGTGGTACCGTTCACTTACCTGATCATGAAAAACATGACTAGAAGTCAGTGTGTGTCCTTTGTCCTTCTGCCTGCCTCCTCCTCTTCCTCCACCCTAAAACCTTCTCGATACTTGTAAATTGTCTCAAATCAGACTTGACTGTTCATTTGAGTGCTGGTGGTTTTGGAAGATGCAGAAGGCTATTTTGTCATGCTCTTTGAATATATACTGTATGACAAGTACTTTAAAAATGAGCAGGTTTTCAGTGTATCAAATGTATCGATTATGTTGAAATCATAAAATAGTACAAACCCTTTTATGCATTGCTAGGTTTACGATAGGTTTCTAGTGCAGAATAGAATCTTGATAATGATAGGAACTGTATGTAGAAGGGCTGCTGTACTAAAATAAAAGTATGCATTTGTATTCTTAATTAATAAATTACACAAATGCCTTTGTAGGCCAGTCAGTGACTTCTTATTTATATTTTTGAAAAAAAAAAGTGTTTTAAAGTTAAATTTTAAATAGAGGGCAATTTCTCCCCCTAGGCATTATATTTACCAATGATTTCTGAGAGGCAATGAGATATAATAAAGCCACTGCTTTGTCTTTTGTTGTTGTGGACCTTTCTAAGCCATAGATCTGCTCCCTGTTGCAGTTGCACAGTGATGTGTCAGTTGATCATCTGAAAGAACATAACAAGGTTTGCTGGTTCCATGAATTAACACCAGCTGTGAGAACAGTTACGTGTTTAGGAGAGGTTGACCTGATGGGTCAGATTCCAGTTGCAAGGCCTCCCAGACAACTTTTTCATCCAAATTTACCATCATCTTTTTTTTTTTTCCATCTCTATGGGGGCAGCAAGTTTGCACAAATGTGAAGAAGCAGGTCTTTATATACTGAGAACTTTAAAACATCACTCTGGTTTTCCAGTGCTCCTTGATTTAAGAAATAAGTCAGTAAGACCAAATCCTTGATCAAAGACCATGCTTATACTGTGGGCTGCAGCATAAGGTTTTCTTCGTGTCTTGGTTGGTACAACTGCAAAGATAAGTGCATTTATATGAGTCTAAAAAGGGCTTAAATCTTTTAAATTGCTTTCCATGTCCATAGTTATTGGTCCTCTTTATTTGTTCTTTGCTTTCAAAATTTTAGAGTTGCTTTCTTGATAGGCCTGCTGCTGTTTTAAGTGTAATCGCTTCATTGAATTAAAAGAAAAGAAAAAAGGGGCCTGTCTTCTCCCCTTCCCCTTCTTCTAAGAACACTTTGTCTTGGCTTTGTCTTGGGAGCGTTTGGGTGTGTTCTTGCAACTATCCTTTCTAACATATGCATGCATTTCTAATCTTTGAAGTAAATGTTGCGACTTCATGGCTTGAATTTAAATTGTAGTTCATCTAAAATAATGAACCTTAAGAATTTTGCAAATACAGATTAAACAAAAAGAAAGACTGGATTCAATACATGCAAAGTCACGTGGTCTCTGACATTTACCTCTAATGTTTTAACCTATCTAAACCATTAATTGGGTGATTCTAATTTCCTTTTCTTCTTCCTTTTTCTTCCTGCATCCCATGTTGTCTGTGGTGGTGGTTAATGTGGTTGGACTTTCCCCTGGTCAGTATTTTTATTTCCAGGAGGTGTTTCCTGTTCTGGCTGCAAAGCACTGCATTATGCAGGCCAATGCAGAATATCATCAATCTATCCTGGCAAAACAGCAGAAGAAATTTGGTGAAGAAATTGGGAGGTTGCAGGTGGGTAACTATTTTGCTTCTCTGAAAAATATCGGAAAACTTTAAACCCTGAAAAGCTAGCTCAGAGTTCTAGAGTTCAAATAGCTAAGGATGAAAATGTAGTAAAAAATTACAGAGTATGTTTATCACATGAATAAAATTGTTAGCAGCTGCAAAGATGAGAGGTATTGCTGTAGCTTTTATTAAGATGTATTTTAATGATTTTTGGGCAGTTTGTTACTGCTTGACATGTTACATCTGTATCTTTATGTTTGTATAGGCTTCTTATCTCAATATAGCTAATATAATAGATCTGTTAATAAATCTTCCTGAGTAATGTTATTTAAAAAAAAATAAAATCCCCAAACATTAAAATTCTGCCTGGTCTATACAAAACTCCTTTCCTGCCATCCCAATTTACATCTGGATCATTTTTGAAAAACATACATGCAGTTCTATTTTTAGTCTTTATATATAGTTTTTTGCCACTGTGTGGTTTCTAGAGGGACTGAGATACAGATGTTATATTAACATGAGTAAGGTCTTCTCATGTTTTAATTAAGGTAGGGAAGAAAATGACTAAAAATAATTATTTCATGTCTTCTGGTCCTTGTGAAAAAAGAAAATAGTAGTGCTACTTCGGCTGATTTTGTAGGATCCATGTGCAATGTCTATTTATTGATATGCAGGAGAGTTGAGAGACTTATATAAAACTATCATGTTGACATTTTGAAAGTTACCATTATGCATTTATTGACTTGCAGCAGGATGGAGCTTGAAACTTTTTTTTTTTTGTATGTTTGCATGACAATGGAGTGCCTGTATGAGCTTCTAGTAGGAAGTTGTTGTACTCTGGCTACGTTACTGGGTGATAGATAAAGGCGTATCGGTTGTTTATTCTTGAGTGTCAATACTGCCTAGCAGATCTCCTGTTCTAGGACTCTACTGCAATGGAATACTAATGTCTTTTGGTTAGTGCTCACCCTTGACAGGTCTGGCTATATTAAATTTACTGTCATTGTGAAGTTGTATAGTAAATTACCTTGTGTCTGTGATTTTTCTTTGTGTTGTGTTGCAGGAAATATCCCTTCATGCTGAGTAGTTAAAGTTTTGGTCGTTTGTGTTGTGTGGGGGGTTTTTTTTTTTGTTTTATTCCTTTTACATTTTGGGTTTTGGTTTGGTTTCTTTGTAGGGGAGTCTGAGGGGAAATACTCCAATATTACTTATTTTAGCACTGCTTCATGAACAGGACGTAGTCAAAAGTAAAAATCCTGTAGCTTCTTATTTAATGCATTTAGTAAGATGAAACAATCCTGTTTTACATTGTTACTAAAATACTGCTTCCGTAATTAGTCTAAATTAGAGGTTTAGTATCCTTTTTGCTGAGTTTTTGAAAATGCAGTTGCTAGAAAGTAATATTCTCTTATTTCCCTTTTTAAGAGCTAGAACAAAGATGGATTAAAACGGGGGGGGATAATGTAAATTCCTCCAAATGAAAATATATATGCACACCCCTGTTTCTTCTCCTCTCACTTTCTGTTTCTGGCAAATGCTGGTTAGACTGTAGAATCGGATCAAACCAAAACTACTCTTTTGTGATTTATGGCACAATGGAAAGCGTCAAAAAAATCCCAGCAAATTTCAAATAGACTTCCCGTCTGATGTAGCTCAGGTTCCATTTCACAGTCCCAAGAAGTCTGAGGTTTTGAATCGTTGTGGGTTTATGTAAACCTGGATGGGCATCGCTGCTGAGTATTTTGTTTTTACACGTCGATAACACAAATGCGATCAGGATTGAAAGAGATACACTCAAAAGACAACGTTTTGTCTTGCATCTCTCCTGCAGTAAATTGGATGTTGGAAAACTGATACCTCAGGGTTGCATCTAGGCTGAGCGAACAGAAGTGAAGGCAGACCTTGTATTTTATTTTAACTTGCAGTAGGATTGCAGCATAATTTCTGTATCTTCAGAGCTCTAGGTTAGATGGGTGCTGGTGGCAGGTGTGCAGGACTCTGGCTTCTTCCTTCATGAATGTGAGCAAGGTTTGAGAAACAGAGTTGCAGATGCAAGCTCTGGGTTTTAGGAAACAACATGAAAATGACATGGTGGCACTTTCTTTCTTTTCTTTGTGTTTTTTTTTTTGTTGCATTTAACTAATGGATTTTGGGGTCATATTGAAGCTATTTTTAGATATTAAGTTGTTTACTTTTATCGTTGTTTAAGTTTTTTCCCCAATGAACTATTTTAATGAGTAAAATCTCCTTTTCCCTTTAATTTACATAAGAGGGAAGGATATTTTCTTAAGGAAATAATAATATTGATCATATGCGTTGGCAGTAGTTACTTGGCAAATAGGGAAGCTCATCTGTTTTCCTAAGTATTTGTGAAAGGGAGAAAGAAAAGTCATTTTAATTTTAACTGTATTTTTTTTTTTTTAGCATGCAGCAGACTTGGTGAAAACAGTTGCATCTCGTTATGATGAATATATAAATGTTAAAGATCTGGTTGATAAAATCAACCGTGCGCTTACAGCCGCCAAAAAAGACAATGACTTCATTTACCATGACCGGGTTCCTGACCTGAAAGATTTAGAGTCCATTGGAAAAGCCAGTCTCGTGAAGTCTACTCCAGTTGCTGTTCCCCTCAGTCAGAAATTCACTGGTAAGCGAAGTGTGTGGAGTGCCCAGGGTACCTTGTGAAACACATGGCCTTCATTCATACCATGAAGAACTAAATGTTTACTTTTGAATTTTACTCGGTGTACAGCAGCGTTTGTGAAAGTCCCATTTGTCTTTTCCAGTTTGTTGTCCTACTTCTTGATGATAAAAAGTACTGAAAGAATAAGCCACAAGTTAAAAATCATGATATGCAGTGTGCCCTTCTATCAAAGATTATCTCAGATTTTCTCAGCAACTGTATTTTCTATATTAAACCAACTTTTTTTAATTCCAGAAGGAACATTAATATCAGGGAGAAGTAGCAAATTCTACAGTCTTAACTAACCTAGTTGCTGACCTTCCATAAAGCTGAAAAATTTCAGTTTGTTGGCTGTATGGAGGAATTCTGAGAAATGATCCCCTCTTCCATTTCTTATCATCCTCTTTTAAAAAAGCATAATTAGAAATGAAGCCTGATTTATAATCCTAAAATTGTTTTAAATATAATGACTTTAAATTATTTCTAAATCAATTTCAGTCTTGAAAACTGAAACCTAAAGTCCTATAGAAATAGTTGGGTGGTTTGTTTTTTGTTGTTTTTGTTGTTTTTTTTTTTTTTTAAGGCATCTTGGGGAGTGTGGGCGAGTATCTTAAACTGTTCAGATCAGTCACTGTACAACAACCTGTATGAAAGAGCTGTGAAGATGTTTTGTGTCCTTTTACCTTCAACAGTGCCAACTTGAGTAATTTATACTACTTTAATTGCAGACCTGTTTGAGAAGATGGTTCCCTTGCAAGTTCAGCAATCTGTGAGTGTTTATAACCAGAGAAAGGCAGATCTAGTAAACAGGTCAATAGCCCAGATGAGAGAAGCCACAAATCTGGCAAATGGGTAAGTATGGCTTCTTGTTAAATTTATCACGAGGATTTACGGAAGAGCCTACATGTAAACACTGGTTGCCTTTCCGCCTCCAGACATTCAGATCACAGTACCTTTTTATTACTGCATGGTAGGCTGGCAAACTTAAGCCATAGCAGGGGTATTTCAAACTACTTTTCTGCAGGTGTTAAGACTGAAACCATATTAAGAACAAATGGTATTTAATTTTCTTCAATATTTCTTCATTTTTTAGGAGTCTGATGCTCAGAAAAGGTTGTAGTTTCATTAATCTTCGTATTCCAATGGTCAGCTTGATTGCACCAGGGATTCAATAATGTGATATTCCCTCCCCCCCAAATTGTGTTCTTTAAAAAAATAATAAAAAGTTTATATCAAGCTGAAAGATAGGAATGTAACTCAAGACAGTTGGTTCTTTATCTACCAGATAGTTACTACTGAAAATGTTTGCCATATTTTGTAAGTGCTAAAGAACTAGGATTTGTTTAGCTTTTTAAGAGCTTTGAAACTTACTTTTGGTGTGATAGACACTAGGAATAATTTTAGAGTTTTCAGTTTGCAATTTCTGTCCAGGAGTACATGATACTATTTCCTTTATAATTGACTTTGTGATTGTTTGTTTGGATAGCAGCACTATTTACAGGATAGAACCATCTAATATTACAAGCAAGTTGTTGTTTAACATGTTGACTCTTTCAGCGTGTTGGCTTCCCTCAATCTTCCTGCTGCTATTGAAGATGTGTCTGGCGATACTGTTCCTCAGTCTATTTTGAACAAGTCTAAGTCTGTGATTGAACAGGGAGGAATTCAGACGGTTGATCAGTTGATCAAAGATCTGCCTGAACTGCTACAAAGGAATAAAGAAATTTTAGATGAAGTAAGCTCAGCAACCGCTAACACTCAAATATTCTTAAAACACACCACCACTGAACTTTTTCTCTTTAAACGGCAATAGAAAAAGTGCACTGTTATCCAAAATGCTCGTAACTTTAATAGCACTTTAAAAATATGTCATTTAAGTGTTTAGTCCATACAAAAACTGTGGTGTCACATGTGGATGTTCTCTTACAACTATTTTGTTTTTAACATTGCCGGGGTTAGGGGGAGGGAAAGCATTCTCAAGAAACTGGTGTGATTTGTTTCTTCCACGCCTGTTTTTTATTTGCCAAATTAAATAAATTTATAAAGGATGTACCATTGAGTGGATAAGGAATTGGCTGGATGGTCACATCCAGAGGGTGGTACTCAATGGCTTGAGGTTCAGATGGAGAGCAGTGACAAGTGGCGTTCCTCAGGGGTCCGTACTGGGACCGGTACTGTTTAACATTTTAATCAATGACATAGACAGAGGGATTGAGAGCACCACTAGCAAGTTTGCGGATGACACCAAGCTGTGTGATGTTGTCGATAACACCAGAGGGACGAGATGTCATTCAGAAGGACCTGGACAGGCTGGAGAGGTGGGCCCAGGTGAACCTCATGAGGTTCAACAAAAGCAAGTGCAGGGTTCTGCAC
>JAOXJK010000012.1:48870950-48885122 GCA_025774025.1 Xenus cinereus
GAGCCTGGCCCAGGTTGGCCAGAGAAGCTGTGGCTGCCCCATCCCTGGAGGGGTTCAAGGGCAGGTTGGAGGGGGCTCTGAGCAGTAGCCCACCGGATGGAGCGACCCACCACAGCCCTGCTCGCTGTGACCCTTCAGCGTGTTCCTGTTTACACGTTTCTAGAATAGCACCAGAGCATAGATGATTAATTGGCAATCGAGGCAGAGACAGATCCCCCCTGAAATATTCTCCATTCATCCCAACGTAACTATGGTGGTGTTTAAGTGCTCAGTTATACAAAACTACCCAGCGTAACGCATGTTCCTGCTGAGGCTGGTGGGAGTGATGAGGGGCTCAGAAGATACCTCTGGAGGTTGGGTTGCTCAGTAGTAGAAGACCCCTTAACTAGGTGAGCTCTAGCCAGCCTCAAGACCAAGTGACTGTGAGCTGGAGGCAAGATCTCTGGGTACCTACCAACCCAAACATGAAGAATTAACTGGTTTTTTCAGCTTAATTTTTCTTGGGCAACTCACGTATCTCTTCCAAGCTTCAGTTTTTCACCTGCAGAGTGGTCTTCCCAAAGAAGGGTTGAAAGGTAAAACTCCCTCAACTCCCAGTTTAATATATTGGCTTTTCCACTGAAATCCGAATACCCCAGTGTATCATGGGACATTGTGCTCCCTCTCTCCTTGGAAAACAACCTCCTTGGGTTTTGCCTCCTGGGATAAATCACACACACGCCCCCCCCCCCAGAGTGAGGGGAGACCGTGCATCATAGTGGTCCTGAGCTCAGAGTGTCAAAGTGCATACCCTGGGTAAAGGAATCTTCCAGAAGGAGGATCAAGGGGCACCAAATTATAATTTCTATGGAGGTTTGCAATAGCACTTCGGAAAAGTTTGGCATCATTTTTCCGTTGTTGGGGCATTCAGCTTTTTGACCAGAATCCTCCACCCACAAAGGCCCCCGTAACATCTGTAAACTTTCTGCAAAAGCAGGTGCTTCTCATACTAGTCCAGAATTAAGTTTTCATCAAAACCTGATTTTCTTTAAAGTCCTATTTATTATTGCTTAACGATCACTTTAAAGCCCATGGGTGGGAAGCAATACAAAAGCACCTTTCATTATTCATTAAGGACAAATGATGCAGGGGTTTTGGAAGGGAATAGAAAGTACACATACTTTTCTGCACTTAAAACAATTATTTCTTATTAATAACCCTGCAGAAAGGTGTCCCACGGAGAGCTGCAGTTTGGATGCTTTTGAAGCGAAGTCCCTTGATCACAAAAAGAATTATTCTTCCTCTGTGACATTCCTGAGCAGAGATCCTAGGAAATGTTTTGTTTTGTCAGTTTTATTTTTTAAAAAGGTTTAGATGTTTGTTTTTGGGGGTGTCCCCTTCAGGGGATGGAAGAATAACATAGTGGTGATCACGGAGATCGAGACCTGTCATGAGAACAAAAGCTGCAGCTGCAGAACAAACCTGCAGCAGGTTTGGGAAGAGGATTGAGGAGCCATGAAATCCCAGGAGAGCTCAGGCTGGAAGGGGCCCTGGAGGTCTCATCCAACCTTCTTGGGGGTCCGTTGGGCTTACTCCAGTTCAGCACCACATTTCTTGTCCTGGGGGTAGCCCACCTGTGGTGGACACATGCCAAAGAGAAGGAGAAGACATCACCCTCCATCCACGGACCACACAGCCCGGCCCGCTGTCATCGTCCTCGCTGCTGGGGTGCGCTGCTCCTCAAGGTTCACTTGCTGTCTGGTGGCAGAGCTGCTCTCCATCTGGTCAGTCCCCAACCTTTATGGGCCAAGGGGACAGTCCATCCTGTGTTCAGGGCTTTGGGCTTGTCCTTCCTGAATTTTATGAGGACCCTGTTGGCCTGTTCCTCCAGCCCATGAACGCTGTGCTCGGTGGCAGCCCTGCCCTCAAGCATGTTGACTGGGCTTTTGGTGTCACCTGCAAACTTGAGGGTGCGTTTTGTCCTCTCCTTGGGTCATTGCTGGGGTCATTAGGACAGGGCCCAGGAAAGACCACTGAGGGGACTTTTCCTTGGTAAGGGGAGGTATTGCCCCTTGTAACTGGCCTCCAGGTAGGCCATGACCAACCCCTAACCTCCTTGGAGCTCAGCTATCCGGCCAGTCTCTCGCTGCTTTACAAAGCCACCCATGCAGGCTGTGATGTCCTAACTTGGATGCCAGGATGCTGTGGGAGACCGTGCCAAAATCCTTGCCAGCACCCAGGTAAATGGGGTGGTGTGGAACCACAGGCAGTGCTCCTTGTCCACCTCATCCCAGGAAAGGGTGGATGGGGGAACTCTGAGCTGCAGAGCTGAGGATCTGCTGTTCCAAGACCATTGGTCTCTCTGCCCGGACAGAAGTCACAGAGCAATTTTCCCACGGTCCCACTGGTGAGGAAGGGCCCCAGGGCACGGCACAGCTCCTCTGGCTGTGCCTTGTGATAGGATCCATCCCTCCAGTCCTTCAAGGTTGTCCTTGAGAGTGCAGAGTGTGAAATTTGATCAGGCCTGAGAAGAAGTCAGTGGTGGGTTCTCCCAGTTCCAGTTACCACCACCATGCCAGCCAAGGAGGTGCTGGGAGCCACGAGCAGCGTCTGTGTGATGGGGGGCTGCTCCTCGGGTCTCACCTCCTCGTCCCACCTCCTCTCCCTGCCACCTCCTGCCCCTGCCACCCTGCTTGGAAAAATGGGGCAGCCCAGACTAGATGTGATGTCCCTTGGGACTTGGGGCCAAGTGAGGACCACGGGTGCCTGGGGACCTGCCAGGCTCAGGGAGAGGGGCCAAAAGCAGAGCACGCTCCTTGGGGACCTCCCTGGCACCACGGTGCAGCTCCTGGGGCTCCTCCAAGGGGACACTGCCTGCTGAAATGTCCTGGAGAAAGCAGGTTCTCCTGTGAGACCATTCCCTGCCTCCTCATTTGATAGCGGTGGCCTGTAAAGGTGGTGATGGGTCCTTTTTATCGGCCCCTTTGTCCAGGACATTGCTGTATGTGTGGCTACAAACCCTCCAGACATTTAACCCTCTCACCCCTCTCTCCCCTTCGCCCTGATTTCCATCTTCTACATTTGATTTTTGTGCCAGGAGATGGAGAAATGCCAGTGGTTTTTCTTTCTTTCCCTTTTTTTTTCCTCCGTTTTTAATGAATTTTTCATTTTGTTCCACCGGTACAGAAAGAATAACAATGAAGCAACAGTGTCAACACGGAATTTTCTCCAAAGTCACACCGTGGCCAATCTGCAGCAACAATAATAGATTTTATGAATCCTGCTAAAGAGGATTGTTAGAGGAGGGGGACGGGGGGGTGCATCTCAAAAGCTCCTGAGTTAGTTGTTTGTGCTTTCCACACCACGAGGCCCTGTTACAAGCAGCTATTTAAAGAACAAGGAAAAAAAAAAAAACCAAAAAGCAAAAAACAAAAAACAACCATCATTCTGCAAAAGCGGAATGGAAAAAAAAAAAAGAACAGAAAATATATAGAGGCTTTATGATGTTTAAAGAAAATAAGTGTCCTAAGAAGGCAGGTGTCTCCCGCTTGCGGTGGGAGATGGGGAGGATGCTGCCAGGGATGGGGACCACAGCTGGACCGAGGAACCTTGAATGGGCTTTGGATTTTGTCTGCATTTGTGGTCCTGCTGCTCCCGCTCCGCAGCGCCTGCCCCGGTAATGGGTAAGGCTCTAGCAAACTTAGATGAACTGGTGTGGAGGCTGATCCTTAGCTGCTCCTGTTTCTCTCACAATTGATACAGGAGGTAACTAACATTTGGAACAGAGATTGTCTTTTTATTTAAAATCTGCTTGAGTATATTTCATTACACTTAGTGTGAGCAAGTTCAATTGCAAGTTCAATTGGTTGACTGTTACAAGAGGAGCAATCCTCGATGAATATTTTTTGTTATATAGGGTGGTGGGATGTAGGGCTCAGGCTCTTGGGGCAATTAGGCAGTGTAAAAGACACGGCCTAGTATTTTAAAGTTTCAGGCAATTACACCAACTTACTTTCCAAGAAAGTAATGTCTCATTATGTCATAATGTCCATGTTTTGACTGTCATTTTAGAATAGACTGATCAGTTTTAAAAAGACTTAAAAATCTTTGTTTTAATTCAGTGTTATTAGTGGAAACAAATCTTTAAAGGAGAATATAGCATGAGAAATACTTAAAGATCTTTTTTTTGTTGAGTTTTGTCCTGCTTTGTCATCTTAAACACATTTATAAACAAATAATCATGCAGTAGTGTTCTCAGCATCAGTGAGGAGTGTAAGATGGAAACAAGTAGTAGAGTAATTCTGGAATAATTCCTTTAAACATGCAAATTTCTGACAATTTTTCTTACCCAGGTTGTTAATGTCTTAAGAACTTTGTTGGCCAGTCTGGATGAAGTTAAGAAGGAGAGAGAACAACTGGAAAATGACCTGAAATCTGTAAATTTTGACATGACGAGCAAATTCCTAACCGCACTTGCCCAGGATGGTGCTATAAATGAGGAGGCTATCTCTGTGACCGAGTTGGACAGAATTTATGGAAGTTACACACAGAAAGTTCAAGAGTCCCTAAAAAAGCAGGAAGATCTTCTCAAAAACATTCAGGTACAACACCTTGTATGTCTTCTTCTTAAACTAAGGAGCAGTGATCTCTCCGATGCTTTAGAAATCTCCCAGAGCTCCACTGTAAATTCTCTTCGACCTTTTCATGGCCTAGTTCTGCACATGGTTTTGTCCTTGAAAGAAGCTTAACTGGTGTGTTAAGAAGTTCTTGATTTTTGTCTTTTTTTTTTTTCCCCATATCCCATCGTAATACTTGTTTCTGAGGTAGCTGGAGAACTGTCCTTACTCTCTACTAGAAGACATTTTGGGTCTCTGAAGTACATTTTGATTTATTCCTAATTGCTATTTACAATGTGCTTGATTTCCAGAATGTACAAAGCTCGCCAAAGTAAAAATTAATGAGAATTTTCCAAAGTTTATTTATAAGTTCAGCCTTAATTTGTCAATAATGCTAGAGACAGGCACCTAAAACGTGGCAAAAGAGGATGTCTTGGTGCTTGGACAGGTGACAATAGTGGCTTGAGTAATAATGGGGCCTAATCGTGCATGAGATTACTCGCAACTTCTGACTGCAACTTGGATTGCAAGAATAAGAGACTTTTCCACGAGGGTAAAGATAATTTCTAAATGACCATATGGTCTGTGTTTGTCAAGGATTTTATATTGAGATACCTTTTAACATAATAGACTTTTAAAATCTTGATGGATATTCCTTTGATGTTCAAGTTTGGCTACTTCTCAGAGCTGAAGTAATCTTTTTAAGTATTGTTGTTTATTTTCTCAAAAGAAATGAGATGTATGTGATCCTTCTGTAAGTTTTCCACTTCTCTGTCCTTTTAGTAGCTTGCCAATGTCAACCAAATTTGAGGTAGCACTTCTTAAAAATGCTAACTTTCAGTATGGTTTTATGAATATCAATGGAGAGAGCCTAATTAGTATAGCCTCTGAGAGTCTGCAGTATGAACTTGAGAATTAGCCGAAGGCAGCCCACAACAGAACAGATAATTAGCTGATACCTACTGCCAGTGAGTTAATATATGTATAGTTCTGAAATAACCACTGCCCTTGGCAAACAACAAGTATTGGGAAGTACAATGTGTCAATGGAAGGTGAGGAAAGGTAAATATTGGGAAAAGGGGGTCGAAGCAACGAGTAAGAGGAAAAATACCTAAAGATGCACAATCTTACATGGAACTAGCTTGCATTATTTTCAATGCTTATTTTCCCCCTTCTTTTTAGAATGCACATCAGGATTTTTCAAAGATGAAACAATCAAACAACGAATCTAATTTAAGAGAAGAAGTTTTGAAGAACTTAGCTGTAGCAAACGACAACTTCGTGGAGCTTGTAGCCAATTTAAAAGAAGGCACCAAGGTATGGTAAGACTTAAAGGATTGGAAGAACTTTTTTGTTATTTATTTACACAATGAGATGCCAATCAAAAATCACAATAAACTTTGCAGACCTGCTAGATGAGAGGTACATTTTTTGAGGATTTTGCTACTGAAGTGAGGACAGCAAGTTGCTTGGATTTTGATTGTTTTGACAGCTGTGAAAGCCTGCTTTGTTCCTATCTGAAAAGTAAGCTTTTCTGAGCATTGCTTTATATTAAAATAGGAAAAGGTGTTAATTACAGCTGAGTAACTGATGCTGAAGTACCCAGATGAGCCATTTTATCTGAGGAAGTCTTTCCTCTGTTCTCCCATGGTATTTAATTACCTTATCAAATTTGTGTTTTATACACTGCTACTGCATACGTGAGGACAGATGAGGAGGGCTTTATTTAGCTTGCTTTTTTTGATCTGGGCTTCTGGAAGGTGTCTTGCTGCTGCTTTATTAAGTACTTTTTGCTGGTTTATTGATAGCTCCCTAGAGGGGAAAAAGGAAACCAAAACTCTGAAATGTCCATACAAATGAAATGCGTGGAACTGACTGAAGGCAGTAAAATTAAAAACAGAAAAAATTATCCTTTAGGTAATAAATAGTTAATCGCCAGAAGTGATCTACTTTATTCTGGTTGTAATACATTTTCTAGTTGTCTTAAGCTATTTTTATATTTATATACACATGGAGAGAGAGGGAGATATATCTGTGTGTGTGTATATATAACCCCCTCCCAAATCTTAGGATATTAAAGGGATGGACAACAGCTGACTATTTCTGTTTTTTTGAAAAGCAGAATAAAATACACTAGAAAGCTTTACTGGAATGGCAGGTTCTGGGCGCTTTAATAATATAACACCTATAATAGGATCAATAAGTAAAAATATGCTAGCGTGGAGTCTGAAAGTATTGCTTGAACATGTTATTTATTTTTTTTTCTTCACTAGTTCTACAATGAGCTGACAGAAATCCTGCTGAAATTCCAAAACAAATGCAGTGACATTGTCTTTGCTCGCAAGACTGAAAGAGATGAACTGCTCAAGTAAGACTTCAGTATTTTATTTAAGCATTGTAGAAGTTAATCTCTGGGGACATGTTTATTAGGGTACTTGAAACGAGAAAGGAAGAATAAGTGTGTTAAGACTATCACCTCCCCTTTGCCTTAGTGCTAACCCCACTCTCCTCTCCCCTGAAAAACTAGGAAAGTTGACAGGAGAAATAGATGGAAAAAATCTACTCTGCTGTTCCTGTATACAGTTCAGCATGAATCTGTTTCACCTTACCATGATTTCACTCTCAGTTCTTTCTGGCATGCCTTTGTTAATAATTTTATTTTATTCCTTCCTTTGAGGAACTTCTAATTTCTGCATCTTGCTCCTGCAGTCATTTGGGTTTAAGAAATTAGATTAATGCTTCAGCACATGATTGCCTTCCGTGTGCCCAGTGTGGTGGTGGGAAAACCATTGGTATTCTGCCTCTGCTCCCTAGTCTGGTCCGGTCTGATACCTTACCGTTGTTCAGATACGTGAGTTGCCTACACTGCGGAGGGAGAGAAGCAGATTTTGTCCTTCACGTGAAGGAAAGTGTCTGATGTTATGTCATGGTACAGTAAGCTTCAGCTGTGAATTTTAAGCTCTCCTTTCAAGAGGAAAACGTAACTGAAAATGGTTGCCTTTTAATCGGTATTCTTTAGCCAAGTGCATACGTAGCCTCTTATGAAAAGGGCTCGTTGTTACTCCAGTCTCGGTTGGTGAAAGTGCAATTATTCTGTGCACGTGCCATGTTTTGAATGGGATGCTCAGCCCTCAAATTTTACCTTTCCTAACTTCATCTCTTGTAGAACTGTTTTTCAGCTGGGCATCATGCTTGTAAATTAATTCTTAGTAACCGTGTAACAACCCCTTCCACCTCTCTTCCAGTTCTTACACTCGTGCATTTTTACTGCCTCATGTATTAAATGTTGGCTGAAATGGAACCCTGTCAAGGTTAGGGGCAGTGATCAGATTTGGGATATTTGGAGTATACGTTTACAAAATGTATTTCTTGGTGCCTACAGTTCGAGTAAATTAAATGTGTGTTTGTTGCCACTTCCCTGTGCTGTTCCCTGCCTCCCCACAACTACCATAAAATTACGGACTGTGGGTGCAACTTCACTTAGTGAAAATAAATTTGTTTAGATGGTTTCTCATTTAGAACTAGAGATTATTTTTTTTTTCCCACAGAAAGATTTCCCATTGGAGGATCGGTTTTAATAACGTTTTAAAGTTCACATTTAATGCATTTTGTCATTTTGTGGTCAAAATATACTTCACTCTGAATGGTACCACTGTTCTGTAAGCCACTGGTCTCTGGGGTGTGATTTTTAAGAAGAAAATTGTTACATTCATCCCTTGTATCATCTTCCAAGATGTTAAGTTTGGGTTTTGTTAGTTTCAGTATAATACAGTGTTGAATAGTTACTCCACTACCTGTGAGAAATAGTTTGAGATATACATATGCGTATATAACAGCATCTAGACAGTATTTCCAGCTTTTTCTCCATCATTCCTTTTCACTGACGGGGTAACTACAAGGACAGTTTTCTTGGGAGTTTTTGTTTCAATCTTGTTTTTTTGTACCAAGTTTCTGCAAAAGTTCCCACTTATGTTCTCCTCCTTTGCACGCTGTGTAATAGGAGCCTGTAGTTTGTTGCTAACTAGACTGTATTCCTTCATCAGCCTCCCCTGTCTTCTGTTTCAGAACACCAGGTATCAAGTTCTAACTGTCACATATTGCTCACCTGTCATTTTTATGAAAATTGTCTGAAATTTTAAATGTTTCCTTAAGTCTCTGAAGAATCTGCCCAATCTCAAATACTGAATCCTTGCTTTGAGAAATGCGCCACATACCTCCGAATATGGAACTTAAAACTCCTTCCTTGGAGTCTTCATGGCAGGCTGACTGTAAAATTACACTGTTTAGTGGCAGCTTGTAGTACAGCCTGACACCAAAGCCACCTCATCAAGAGTACTTTGAACACTAGACAGAACAGAACAAAGAACTTGACAGGTCATGTGCTTGCTGAGCCATTCAGATTTTTGCCAGGCTTTTTTTTTTTATAGTTATGCTTACCCAGATATAAATAATATTGCAGATCTAGTGGACTCTTCTTTTCTTTTTTAACAGTTCTGTTAGATGTATGGTGTTTGCATGCAATATTATTTAATTTAGGGAAATCTACAAGCAATACACCACTTTTAGTTTGAGCTAGCTCAGTGACTGTGCTTTAAATACTAGCTTTACTCTGTTGCATCTTTTTAGCTTAAGCTTGCTGAAGTGTGTAACAAAAAATTCTTAAACTAAGCTGTATGTTTGTTTTTTGTAAATAGAGATTTGCAGCAAAGCATTGCTAGGGAACCCAGTGCTCCCTCTATTCCTCTGCCGACGTATCAGACCACGCCAGGTGGAGGAACTAAGCCTGCTGCATCGTCGGCTCCGACTCCAGCACCCAGAACCATGGTGGTAAATACACGCTATGGAATTAGCGGGTTGAAAAATAAAGGGTCCACACTTTGGATCTCCAGACTGATCTGTGATTTGTGTCTACCGCTCCTTAATATATTGGTGTATTTGAAAATATGTTGAAGTGAAATAGAGGGTAAAGTCTAAAGGCTTTGCGGAGAGACGTATTATGTACTCCTGGTGTTCATAATTTATAGAATTGAAATGGAAAGCTTATTGCTTTTTACGTTCTTTGCATTATTATAGAATGTCCATTTAAAATAAAAATCAACTAATCCTATAACCATAGCTTTTGATTTTGAGACTTTCAGAACAAAGCCGCAGCTTAATTCGCTTTCTCTTCTTAGGGGACTAAACCGCAGCCACCAGCACGGCCACCACCACCAGTGATTTCTGCAGCAAGCAGTTCCCCTTCTGCATCAGCACCCTCGGGAGCAGCTGCAGCTCCTCCTGCTGCTCCTGCTCCTACTCCTGCTCCAGGAGCCAGTGCCCCTGCAGCAAACACTGCACCTTCACAGGCACAGGGACCTCCGTACCCAACTTATCCAGGTTACCCAGGGTAAGCTATGGGAGTACTCGAGCAGTTCTTTATCCTGATACCTAAAAGCACTCGTTTGTTGCACATGACAGCTTAAAATCGGTTATTATTCTCATTGAAGATGTGTTTAGTCTTTGAGGCAAGATGATTTTTTTTTTGTTTTGTTTTAATCATGTGATACTTATTAAGATAATTTGCTGGTATCATTTGTGGGAGGGTTCGTTTTAAGTTTTTGGAGTTTGGCGTTTTTAGAGGAGAAGGGAGATAAGACTGCAGTTCTGAACTGGGGTTTGTAGACTATTGCCAGCCCTTGCATAATCAGTTGGTGTTGCTTATCTCAAAAGTGTTGGCATATCTCATTTTTCAACTATTGGTATCTTGCTGAAGATGATGAAAAATACAGAAAAAATCCAGTTGAGTAGTGTGCTTTCTTTTGATGTTTTTTTCGATCTTTCTGGAGTCCTCACACAAGGCAGCTGCTCTCTTCTTCAGTAACAGGCTCAGCAAATGTTAAAATATGTACAATGATATTAAACATAAGAGAATCAATTTAGATCCATTCTAGTATGGCTGGTTGCCTTCAGTCCACCTTCTGTCTCCATTTCTGTTCCATGCATTATGGGTTTTTTTTTTTCCATGTTTGATCCTTGAAAGTTACGACACTTTCTGCTGTGCAGAAAGGGAAATGAAAGGAAAGCATTTGCAGTGATTGTATGTCTTTTTGTATCTATTAATGAGTTGTTATTTTCAAATTAACATAAGCATTGTTTTGTAACTAAAAGTATGATTTTTCTTTTTTTTTTTTCCCCTGCCCCCACACAGGTATTGCCAGATGCCGATGCCAGTGGCCTATAATCCATACATGTATGGTCAATATAATCTGCCATATGCACCCTCACCTGTCTTTCCAAACCCTGGACAAGCACCATATCCCGCAGCTCAACAACCTGGATACCCTTTTCCTCAACAGCCTTTTTACCCTCAGCAATAATGTACCTGCAAAGAAGCTCTGCTTGTTAAAATTGGGGAGAAATTGGCAATAAGCATACTAAAAGTTTTAGCTTCGGTTAATGTACCATACTGAACTGTGTGCAGTCTATAACTCCAGTTTATTGTTAACCACTCAAAAAATGTCTAGCTCAGTTCTTGATTACACTAAACACTTTGAAAGATCCGCTGCAGTGGTTTAGACTGTATACTAACGCCAGAATTAGAGCCTAATTCAGTGGTCTGAAACTGTGCACTACATGTTGGCTAGACCAAAATATTTCTTTGAAAAAAATCCTAGAAGTAACAAATGGGTTCAGATGAGAAAAAGCGAAGCAGTGCGTGCGCTGGGTGTGATATATTCTACAGAACCATATGGCGTTTCCTTCTACTCTCTATTGGTTTGTATTTTTTTTTTTTTGAGTTTAAATATGCTATTTTGTCTAATAATCAAGGCCTTGTAAATCGTCAGTAAAAAAGAAATAAATAAATTCCTTAAGAATGGTTTAAATACTTGGCATTCTCATTACCGTAAAAATGTGTTTTGTGTGTCTGTAGATTCTTTCATTTGTCCCTTGACTTTCATAACATACAGATGACCTCTCAAGTGTTTAGTCTTACAACTGAATTTCCACCTCCTTTTCCTTGATTCTCTATTTTTGTGACAGAATCTCGAATGAACCATTTAAATGTTGGTAGGTGAAGTCTTGCAGGTAGAATTTTCCTGTAACTTTGAAGTGTATTTGAGTAAAATATGTTCATTACAGTTTTAAAGGAATGATTACTCTCATCTCCAGAAAACTTCTTGAAAGAAGGGAGATTAGGGCCCCTCTTACAGGACCAGTGACTGGTTGGTCTAATCCGCGTTTTTCCAAAGAAATGTTGATCAGAAATGTGTTATGGCTCAAAATAGGGCGACTATTGATTGTTGGAGCTTTTCAGATTGTTTTTATATGATTGCTTTTTCGTTTGGAAAAAAAAAAAAAGTATTCCCTCAGGGAGCTTGCTATCAGCAGAGAAACTTTTTGTTTTGGTGGGAAAAAAAAAATCTTGTAAATTAAAGCAGATTGAATGTTTACTTTTGGATCCATCTTCTCAAGGGATTAATAACCTTGCACTACATTTTACATTAGATAATGAAGAATATAATTTGTGGTTAATGGCTTTTACCAAATATTTACTAATCATCTTTTAGTCTTTTTTTTCCTAAACATGTTTGTCAAGTGAGGGACTCTACATTCCTTTAGCCCTTGACACAAGTGATTAGTTCTGTGGGACAGGGAATTTCCCGAGTGCTTCATACAAGATGTTCTGGCCTTACAGAATAGTTATCACAATACCTATGTTAAATGTTACTGCTCTGTTTTTTTTTTTTTTTCCTATTTAAGTGCCTGATTAAAATATCGAGGTATATTTTAGTGTAGGGGTTTAGAGGCTGCCAGTTACTGTAGCATCTGCGTGGAAACCTCACTGGGTCTTGAATACTCTTCCTCATAAAGAAAGCAGCATCCGTATCCATTATGAGCTCCTTTCTTTGTGTCTCGAGTTCTTCTTTACTGTGCCATCACTCCGATGACTTTGTAAGCATGACTTGTCTTCAGTACTCCCCAACCCCCCATAGAAAGGGCACATCGAAAACGTAAAGATAAACTTCCCTTGTAGAACATGAATATCTCATTGTGAGCAAATTTATTAGGCCTGTAGAAGCTCCGTGCTGTGGGGGAACAGGATGAAGTAAGGGAATACAGCACCATCGATACCAGTGTGCACAAGGACAGGTGCTTTGCATTTCTTTATCAAAATTGCTGAACGGGGTGGCATGGGAACCTCTCCAATATTCTTCCCCCGATGAGAATATACAGGAGGCAAGGAAGGACAGTGAGAAAAAGCTAGGAAGGTAACTGTTGGGAACCAACAATCAGAACCTGATTTTACTTTTAACTGGAAAAACAGTAGTTTTCCACTAATTTTCACTGTGTTGATGTGAGCAAGTGCAAGTCTAATGCAACCTTTTAAGTTCTAAATTTCTAGTACACTATGGCCTGTAGATTTTTTTTCAGTTTGCGCATTAGATGCATTTGAGTTATTGTGTAAGTTTGTTTCTAGTGCCTCGACTTATAAAACTTCCTTTAATGCTGTGTAAAAATGTAACTTGGTTCAAGGTAAAGATTCCTAGAACTGAAATTTCCTTTTAAGACTTGGTAGATCTGGAATCATGGTTAAAACATTTTTTTTTTTTCCAGTTGTGTTACTGCTTGCTTTAGTCTGCTATTATTTGAATATGTATAGAGTTCTATGCATTATGTTGAGCTTTCTCATGACCATTTTTCTCTCTTTTTATTTTTTTTTTCTAAAGAGAACAGAAAAATCCAGAGATGTGTATGTATCTGCTTTTAAGCATGCAACTGTCATGACTTTGGTTGAAATGTTATCTTGTTCTTCTCTAGTTTATTAAAAAAAAAAAACCAAAACCAGTTAGAAAACCTGATTTCATGGCTTTTTCTCTTGAGTGTTTTTTGGGAAAGGATGGAAATAAGTTTGTGCTACGTTGAAGGCGCTCAGCGCATCGGCTGCTGTGTGTGTGCGACTTGGTAGTAACCCCTCTGTCTACACCCTTGTAGCTGGGTTTATTTCTGAAGCTGAGGGAGTGTATTTCCTTCCAAATATCTGAGGAGGAAATGGCGAGGTCCTTCTGCCTTAAACTCTGAATCAAAGTTTCTCTTCATGCCCTCACGTTAACTGGGGTTGGTGTGACTCGCAGCAGCGTGGGTTTGGGAGGCAAAGCGATTAAAAGCTTAACTTTTCCCAGCAGATAAATCGCTCCCTGAGAAGTTGATTTTATTTAATTTTTTTTTTCCAGAAAAAGGCTGCTTATTGCAATTGCTGTGTGGAGACAAGCGTTTGCAGTCATGTCCTCTCAGAAACTTTGAAGCCAAGCATTTATTATGTCTTGCATAAAAGCTTTCAATGCAATTAATGAGAATAGCAAGTCTTATGAAGCAAACTAATTACGATCCATCACTGAAATATCAGACTACTGCGGGGCTGTTTCCTCAGGTTTGTTTTTTTTTTTTCTTTTTTAATGTGGTTTCAGCCCATATGAATCACAGAATCACATGGGGTTGGAAGGGACCTCTGGAGACCATCCAGTCCAACCCCCCTGCCAAAGCAGGTCCACCCAGAGCAGGTCCCACAGGAACGTGTCCAGGTGGGTTTGGAATGTCT
>JAOXJK010000012.1:48885222-48903578 GCA_025774025.1 Xenus cinereus
CCCATCCCTGGAGGGGTTCAAGGCCAGGCTGGATGGGGCTTGGAGCAACCTGGTCTGGTGGGAGGTGTCCCTGTCCATGGCAGGGGGTTGGAACTAGATGATCTTTAAGGTCCCTTCCAACCCAGACCATTCTGTGATTCTATGAATGCTTCCACTGCGTTAGTAGCCTTTCTTGTACAAATCCTGTATATAGCACCATACAGTGTAATACATGTCTGAAAGGAGGTCCAGTTATTTAACAAATCTTCCTGTTTTATCTTGTTGCTTTTGTTCCTTCATTCTTTTCCTTTTCTTTCGTGTGTGTGTGTGTGCTTGAATGCTATCCATTTTATCCATAAGCACATGTTCTTTTACCAGGTTTATTGCTACAGCAAGGATAGAACTGAGTGGCTGAGTGGGCTGCAGCATAATTGCAGATGGGATGCACACTGTGAAAAAGCTGATGTTTTAAATGTCAAGTCAATTTTAAGGGGAAAATGGCCCAGAAAAAAATATAGATCTGTGATTTAAGGACACTATTTTTAAACAGCTGATTGCTGGTAACTGAAATAATGTTCAAACTTGAAGCAATTATGAAGCAATCCTATGATTTCAAAATTCAAATTGGTACCTTGTAAGGGAGAGTCAACTTTTTGTTTTTCTTTTAATATTGCCAGATGGCTGGGTTTATAAACTATGAAAAAAGATGTCTGTAAATAATAATTTTAATTGAATAACCCCCTTTTAAAAAAGTATGATTTACTTTCTACATACTTGCATACTAATTTTAATTACTTGGTCCTACATTGTAAGAATATTAAGGCTGAAGTTGAGCTCTAAGCAGCTTGAAAAAGGGAAAGTTCATAACGCAGCTTTAATTTTTCCCTCCTGTGTGTCAGTTGAGTTTAATTCTGTTGGTTTTCCCCACAGAATCACCCCTTATAGGTTGATATTTGTCTCTTTCTCTCAGATCTTTTTTTAACTAGACCTTATTTACCGTGTGTCATCCAAACCTGCACTTCATACAAAATCAATAATTTGTAATGGTGCTTTTTTAAAACTATTATTATAACATCAAAACACTTCCTAGATATGTATTAATGCATTTTCACAATGACTCTGAGATTAAGTGGCAATAGCTCTCCATTTGTTGTATTTATAAATAGAGATGAAAACCAAAAATTAAGAAAAAAGTGTATTAGTTTTGCTTGTCAAGCATGGAAGAGAATGAACTTGATTTTTTAGCACTGTCATTGTTTTAATACAGCGTATGCATGCAAAGCATATGTTCAATTAGTTTAAATTGCAGTGAAAGAACCCAAAAATTCTTCAAGGTGCTTCTGTAAGGCAAAGACAGAGCATTACAAATATTGTCAGACAGAACTTTGTTACAAACAGAATCACAAGGCAGGAAAAGAATACACATCTCCGTAGTTTTTTTTACCTTAATCATAAGAACTTTATCTCATCTTGTCTTTGCTTTCAATATAAAGACACACAATTTCTGCAACTGTAAGCACTGATTGTAGCAGGTATCCTAAGTCTGTGTGGTCAGGTCTTAAAATGTCATTCTGCATGTGTGCAAGCATGTGAATTCAGGTTTCAGAAATTATTTCCATTACTAAAAATCCTATATTTCAGCTCTTTCATTTTACAGTTTAATTGCATGATGAAATTCACATTAGAACTACTGAATTGCAGATGTTATATACAGGAATAGTTTGGTCCTCCTGATCCCTATGAAAATACATTTAAGGTAATAATATTTGAAGCCATCTGTGGTTTCCAGGCTCCGTGTCTCGGATTATAGACAAGTTGGATGTACACACAGGCTTAGTTTATGCAAGCTTACACAATGTCATGCATTGATGATACAGCAGATTAGGAGTGTCAGAAGAATATGGTGTCCCATCAGCAGCTTCCTTGCTTGGCCTTGTTTCCTGACCCTGCTCCAGGAGCTATGGAGCTGCCCCCTTGGGGTTGTGGTGGACCTGGAAACCTGCATCCTATTGCATCGCCAGAGCAGGGACTCATGACCTGAGGCTGGGGGACTGAAATTGGGCTCCCAATCAGCTGGAATGGGAGAGTCAGGCAGCCTTAATGATGCTTTCAGGGCCCCAATGTTTAGAAGAAGCAGCAAGGTGAGCACCTCCTTGCCCTGCACCACCACATTTCTACCCCTGAAGGGTGGTCTTGCACGGAGTAATTCCTCTTCTGCCTCCTTTGTTTGTTTGAGGGGATTCTCAATGTGTCTGCATTTATGCCCACAGAAGTTGTTTCCAGCCCAGTGCCGGTGTTCTGGGTTTACCTGAGCAGAACAGCCTTACAGAGTCCATCTTTTGAACTCACTCAGAATCACACAGAATAATTTGGGGTTGGAAGGGACCTCTGGAGATCATCTAGTCCAACCCCCCTGCCAGAGCAGGTCCACCCAGAGCAGGTCACACAGGAACGTGTCCAGGTGGGTTTTGAATGTCTCCAGAGAACGCGACTCCATCACATCCATGGGCAGCCTCTTCCAGGACTCTGCCACCCTCAAAGTGAAGAAGTTCCTCCTCATGTTTAGGTGGGACTTCTTATATTCAAGTTTGTGCCCATTTCCTCTTGTCCTGTCACTGGGCAACACTGAAAAAAGACCAACCCCATCCTCCTGACACCCACCCTTGAAGTATTTATAGGTGTTGATCAGATCCCCCCTCAGCCTTCTCCAGACTAAAAAGCCCCAAGTCCCTCAGCCTCTCCTCATAGGAGAGGTGTTCTAGGCCCCTAGTCATATTTGTAGCCCTTTTTTGAAAAAAAGTCTTCTTTCCTGACCACTAATTTGATATTGCCAGCTAACAATGGTTCTTTTACTATCCTCCTGAACAGGATGTAGGATTATTTTGGGTGCTTTTAGGGCTGATCTGTGGGCTCTAGTCTGAATTCCACTGGGCGTATGCCATTGCTATCTCAAACTACCTTGAGGCAGTATTTGGACTCTGACACTCTGAAAGGTCGTTACTCCTTGCCAGGTAGCTGAAAGCAGCAAAAAAAAAAAAATCATTGGAAAGAGAAAAGAAAATTTTTTCTTGGTGTTAGCCGAGAGATGTACTTGTTTATTACTAAATTGTGTTTGGTTGTGGAGTAACTTGCATCTCAGGACGTGTTTTCTGGCAGGTATTTATCCCGACAGAATGTAAAAATAGACAAAGCTGAGTGGCTGTGGTTGTACGTTCTGGTTGTGTACTGTAGGGTGAAGCTACTAGAATTGTCAAGACTTCACTGTGTTTAGGTTAAAAGAAACTATTTTGAAAGTTCTACCTCTTGAAAAGATAAGCTATGACAGCAGAGCAACAAATGGGCTTTTTTGTATTGGTTATGGGGAGGAATTGGGGCTGCTATTACCTTTGACTGGCATTAGCTGTTAGCTTTTTGGATTTTGGTTTGACTTTTGGAAGTTATATTTTTAATTTTTTTTTTTTTTAGATTTTCAAAGTTTTTTTATTTTTTTTTGAAGACTTTTTTAGAGGTTTTAGGGGTTTTGAATATTTTTTTCTGAGGGGAGAATTTTCTGAGGGGAGAATTTTCTGAGGGGAGAATTTTCTGAGGGGAGAATTTTCTGAGGGGAGAATTTTCTTGAGGAAGATTTAAAATGATATGTAACTTTGACCTCAAGCATCTTTTGACCTATGACAAAGGCCGGGCTGGCCTTACTCTGGAAATCTGCCTTAGACAGTAACCTTTGACCTCTAACCTCTGGTAGCCTTTTACCTCAAGTAACCATTTCCTCCTGATACAGACACAGCCCCTCCAGGGCTCGCTCAGAAAATCCACCTTTGAATTTTTCTGGGGAGAAGCAGCACCGTTTGAGGAGCCAGAGGCAGGGGGTGGCCGGGGTTGGGGGGGCCGTTGTTCGAGGAACAGGGGACACAATGGCTTCCTGCGGCTCGGCCCAGTTCCAGCCTCCCCGGCTCCACCTTCAGCGTTGGCAGCCGGTTCCCCCGGGGAGGTGACACCCCGGGGCGAGGCAAATGGCAGGAGCGCTGGCAGCGGTTAGTTTGGCCAGGCCTGCCCCCCGCTGACCACCACGGGGAGAAAGGAATGGCTGCCAGAGAGCAGCAGAGACTCTCGCTGCCTATCGCTTCACTGTGTCTGATGCTGGAATAACTGCGCTGAGATGCAGAGGTTTTCCAGTGAAAAGAGTATCCTCAGACAAAATCTTGTATCCGGAACGTTCCTCCAAATCAAGCAGCAGTTTAACGAAGAAGGATTTTTCACAGCAAACAGTAACCTCCTGAACACGGTGACCTTTCGCAGTGGCCGTGCCAAAGTGCCCTGTGTATGGGGCCGCTGCAATCTTTACAGGTATTTGCGTTTAACCGGGGTTTGCCCTCAGTCTGCCAGCTTTTCCCTGTGTGAGGGTGACACTGGAAAATCAGCAACAGCGCTGTCTGTGTGAAGATGGGTGTTACGGTTTGAGGAACTCAAAATTTATTGTCGTTTAGACAATTATTCTCTCACCTGATGACCCCTCCCCACCCGGGAAGGGGAAGCAGGGAAAAACAAGGGAATACGAGTGTTGAAATATAAATAGATTGACTAGGATAAGACTAAATAATTAGCATTAATAATTCTAAAGAAACAGCATTGCTCCTGATACCAATATAAAATACGCAAGGATTATACTTGGCCCATTCTCTCAGCAGGAAGCTGTGTGATCCCAGCAGGGGACAGCAGATGTCGGACACGGCAAGCACTGCGGCTTCGGGAGGAAGGGAAGAGCTCAGGGACCAGCACCGGGAAGAGGAGTTCTCGGGATCACATAATGTAAGAGAGAAACTCCTCAGCAAACTTTCTAACTTATATTGAATGTTCATGGTATGAAATAATCCCGTTGGCCAGTTTGGGTCAATGCCTGGGTCTCGCTCCTCCTCATCCCTGCATCTGGCACACTGAGACCTTGTAACCCACATACCATAGCTGGCTATAAAGTAAATATATTCATAAATTCAGACACTAGAGGCTTCTAAAAGTGCAGTTTTCACAAGCGTTAGAAGACACTTTATTGTCAAGTAAAAATTACTGAAAGAGAAATTAATCATGTGTGGCTCAAACCAGGACAACGTGCCTACACAAGTCTCATTTCTCTGCTTTGTATTACTTACTAAGGGTTTTGCAGTCTCATTGTCACACCTTGCTGGAACTCTTAATTTTTGCTGATTTAAACTGAACTTTTCTGAGTTGTGTATTCATGTAAGATAGAGCCAGCCCATGCTGTTGGCCTTCTCAGAAAATAAATGGCAATGGGGTGTGCAGCAACGTGATGCCATGTGCAGAACCTGCAGCAGAGGGCAGGCTGGCACCGCGCAACCGGGAAATGCTCTACACGTCCTTTTTTGGTGCAACTGTATGCAAAAAGAGATTTTTTGAGTTCATGTTGGTGGAATGAGAGGCAAATCACTCTTAATTAAGCATTGGCAATTTTAAGTGCATGTGGATATCATGCACATTCCTTGGTTGATGACCTGGAACCTGACTGTAGAACCAGCCAAGTGCAGGGATGACTACCTCGGCTGCCCACGTCCCGCCATCCTGCCCAGCTGCGAACCGGACTCAAGAGTGCTGTTCTGCGACGGTGGAGGGATAGGTAAGGCTTCGCAGTCATCCTAAACTGCTTTATTGCTCTGCAAGGTTTATGTAGCTTTGGGAAATTTTCCACTTTTAGTCTGCGTACCTGGACAGTCTCTTTCTGAACCCACTGCACGGTTTAAGCTCACCCCCCTCATCTGATGTGGTCAGTGAAAGATGGTACGCGTGCACCTTTCATGGCGCAGTGCGAAACGACCCGATTAGGTTGAAACTGCTGCTGCCCTGAAGTGACATTGGAGCAAAGTGGACGGAGGGTGTTATCGTGACCTATTCTGAGAGCAGGAGTAGAAAAAGGAGCATGTGTTGCTGGCAGGAGAAAAGCCTGTCGACAGCAACAGCTTTGTCACTGTGGGGCAGCTACACCACTAACAGCAGTTGTTGCACCAGGGGAATGAAAAACACTTGGAGAGGGAAGGTGCCAACGTGGTCAGAGAGGAGAAAGAGCCCAGGGTAAGGTGGAGGAAAAGCTGAGGGACAGCTGGTGGCTGAGGGGACAGGGGCCTTGTCAAATGAGTTTAGGAAGAGGAGAGAGCAGGCAAGAAAGGCCCTAGGATTTTGTGAACTCATAAATTGTAGCATTTTAGGCCGTGCAAGGAAAACTGAATTCAAGTTGAAAGTCCTAACAAATAACTGAAACAAAAGAAAGAGCAATGGTAGTGAGAGGAAGGAAAAAAAGAGATGGAGCTTTAGCTGTACAGGCAGGGAGGGAGAGTTCAAGAAAAGGAATTTAAAGGTGATTGGACCTAATTTTTTTCCCCTCCTCCTCGCATGAGGGGAGAAGTATAACAGTAAGGAAAGGAGTTAATTAAGAAGGTGATTTCCAGTGGGTCTGGAGAGCTGGGTTAATGATAGGAATTGGTGATGGGGAGTCTTTAAAAGGGAAGAGGGAAGACACAGCGGATCAGGTGGATTTGACAACATTGGCACAGGCTGGCTGTAATAGGGAGGCGGGTCTTAGAAATGAGTAGGATCATCCATGGAGTGACCCATCTGAATAGAGGAATCAAGGCAGTTGCTTACGTGCCAGTCGTCATTTCTGTTGGAGACAAAAAGGGGCGACACGAACCCCGCAGCCTATGAAGGAAAGGAGAGACAGCGGGTCAAGGTGCAAGAGCCCAAGAACTGGTGGTAGATAGGAATATCTCAAAAGCAAATGGAGTTTCTTTTAAAATAAGGACACTGGCTTCTCTATTCAGCCTCTTGCTGCCACTAGTTCTAGTTCATTAGTGAAGGATCATTTCATATTCCATTAGTGAATTTTTAATTAGTCAGTAGTTTCCAGCAAGTATTAATTTCCATAAGCAGGAAAGGCGTATGTGATCCAGCGGAAAACAAACCTGCCTGGTGTGGTGTTGTTTTCCAGCCTTGTCATATTGGCCTTGTTGAAACACTTTTTCTTGTTGCTTTGAAGTAAACAAAACTTTGCAGTGCACTCCCAGTCCCCAAACGTAAGGAAGAAATAACTAACCAAGAGTACCTGGCAGTTTCCATATAAACGCACGCTAGGTGGCATTATATGGAAAGACATAACAGGAACCCAGCTCCTCCACACCTACTGCACTGCTGTTAAATCCCTGCGTCTCGATGGCATCAGCAGCTTTGTGTGGAAAATTTCGAACAGCATTGTTAAGGGGCGAGATGAAATGATACAAAGCTGAGAAAAGAGAAGAGAAAGTTTTGCTTTGCTACAAAAAAGAGATAGTTGTGAAGGTATTAGAGAAATCAAAATGCCACCTGCGAACCTCTAGAAGACAGTTTTCTGGATTTAGAGATTTTTGGCCCTCCTTTGATGTTAAGCACGTGGTATTTCACCACAGGGTTGTCGGTGGGGCTTAACAATGGAGCCCCTCTACCCCCACCCCAATTTTCTGTGAAATGATACCTTATGCCTGTTATTTTTAATTAAGGGCCAGAAGGGTGGTAGGTTGTGTGAAATACTGATAGCAATGACCTACATTATCAGTTAATAACTTTGCTAGTATAAAATACCTGTCCATATCTCTGAAGAGGAGGTAATAGTGGATACAGGAGTCTTCTCATTCCTCTGTTCCTCCCCTCTGGAAAAGGGCCACCGCTTTGGATGACTGCTTATGCTGTTGGGTAACAAAAGCAAAGCGTCCCAAAGGTGACGGTGATACTGGAAGCTCACTGGTTTCTGCCATGACATAGAGCTGACAGTAGGACCTTGAATATTACACAGGCTGTAACAGGCTGGTTACGGCAGAGGAAGAGTGTGTGCCCAGGGTGAATTTACCTAGGCTAATTATTTTACCTCTTACGGCTTTGTCGTGACTGTCTTTTGTGTGGCCTCTCATCCACCGTGGGGAGTGAGGTGGTGAGCTGGAAACTCAGGGTAAGTAGAAACTTCTCGTGCCTTGGTGTAGCATTCCCTTGAGCTGTGCTTGCTGTCTTCTGGGGGTGTGGGAAGAGATCCCTTCCCTGCACCACTGCAATAATATTCGTATCACAGAAAACACGCTGGTGTTTGGAGCACGCTCAATAGATTTTTACCTGTAACTGAAAGTTACCTACACACGGATTATTAAACCTGCCCGTGTGTGTAGCAGGAGGTACAAAGCCCGTGTTGCAAAGAGGATAATCCTGAACTACTGCTCGATAGTCATACAGGTCACTTTGAAAATGACCACGAGTGTAAACAGAATTCTCCTCTTCTGGAGCATTGATTAGTACGGGTCACAGTGGTTTTGCAGCTAACCTGAAGCATGGATTATTTCATAAAGCATATTCAAGAAGAGGCCGACGGGGCTTTGTCACATATATCCCACGTGATCAACTGGCCCCTAAAGCTTTTGAATAAATGCAAATGCTGCAGCTAGCAGGTGTCTCATTCGACCGCATCCTTCTGCCTCCATATGTGCTCTGAGCGGTACCTGTTGTGGCAGCATGGCTTTGCATACTGTGCCTTAACGCCGTGCGGGGGGAAGGCCAAATACAAACAGAAATCTGCGATCGGAATGACCTTGAATTCTGATGGAGAGCCACAGAGTAAGGGCGAGAGCGAAAGCGGGCTCTGTGGGAAAGCATCTGGCGTGTGTCTCTGCTGACAGCCTCTGCCGCAGCCAGCAGGGAGAGGGCTGCCAGGTCTCGCAGAGAGCGGATTAGAGATTAAAAAGTGTGGTAAAAGAAGACAAAGGTACGGGTTATACACTCGCATGCTCTTGCAGCCTACTAGGGTGCAGTCTTGTGTCACTTAGTTCTTGTAATTGGCTTAGCAACAGCGACAGAGGGGCATAAAAACTATGAATATAAAGGTATGCTAAAGGATTTCGTCTCTTCCTGAAATACAGAATGTAGTGAGGGATGGTTAGAATTTATAAATTAGAGATTCTCTCTAATTTAGAATTTACCTAGCTAAATTAGATTCTCTCTAATTTAGCTTGATGATTCGGCCTGTCCTTTTTCTTGCACGTGTCGCTGTGAAAGGCACCGTGGTGCCTTATCTTGAAGAGATGGGTCAAACTTGGTTGACTACTTCATTTTCTTTTTCTGACGAGTGCAGGTGGCAGGGCAAGGCACCCCGAAAGGTGGCCAAGAGGCGAGACAGATGTTGCTTATTCTGTTGGCATCCCAAACCATCAGGCAGGTTGTCTTGCGTTTTGACAGTTTCTAAACAGGAGCCTTGACTTCCAAACCCAAGAACAGATTTCCCATGGATCTGTGCCTTGTGGCAGGCACTGTGTCACAGTGTTTGATGTCCAAGCAAGCATGAGCTTTCCTACTGAAGCACCTTCTGGAGATGCAGCAGTTACGGGGGTGACTTCATCCTCCTCTCCTGTAGGCTCTCTACTGTCTGATGAGATTTCTTTGGCTGGAGAGCTTACAAGATCGGTTATCCCTTACCTGGATGCTTTCACAAAACTATGTGTGTCTAATTATCCTCAGAACCTCAACTTTCCTGGCAAATTTGTTCAAAGTTACTGGAGTCCAGGAGGAGAATACACAGATGTACATACATATGTGTGCATTCGCTCACTCCCTTGCAGGACAGCATCATCGCACAAGTGCTGTTTCCATGGAAACAAGGCTAAAAATACTGAATAATGGAAATTAGAGACTCATCTAACAAGTATTTTCTATCTTGGACAAGGTTATTCTCATCTATATGCTCTGTCTGCCTGTGCCTTCACGGATTTCTGAAAGACTGTGGATTTTATTGTGTTTTGTTGGTACTCTTTTCCTCTTAGACGCAAAGAAGGACCCTCAGCAATAGCCCCTGTTGTTATTCCTTCTGAAGAAAAAATGCTGCATTGCATCACTGTGTGCTGCTGAGGCACTTCGATGAGATCAGAAATTCACCACAAGGATTCTTCACCTGCGTTGGTTGCTTTGCAACCACGTCCCGCAGAAAGCAGCCCCTGCGGCACTGGAACGGGCAGCCCGAAGCAGGCTCCGTGCTGGCGGTTCTTGGGCTTTGAATCGGAAATAAGCACCTGCTTCATGCCAGCGCTGGGAGTGTCAGCAAGGCACATTAGACACTGATTTATTGATGCCCTGCAGCTCTCCCAAACGGGCGCTCGGCACAGCCGGGCTCTGAGCCCGTGGTCTGGGCAACTGGCTGTGTGTGCCCCGTGCCCAAAGCAGGCTGCCACCGCCCGACAAAGCCCCCAGGAGCCGACAAAAGTGCTCTTGGAATTTGCATATAAGCAAGACTCTGCACTTCAGAAAAAACTTACATTTTATTTCATAAACATAGGCATCTGCCGCTAATTAAAGTAGCGGCATATAATTATACCCTTTCTTATTAGTAGATATAGAGTCTGACAGTTGCTTAGATACAAAATAAGCAACTACAGATTGTCTTCTGCACTTTAACAAGCACAGGGAGCTGGAACAATAGAATTGTAAACTTCTGTATTATCTTCAGTAAATGTGCCTGGGAAAAATACGTTTAATCTCATTGGTAGCTTGTAATTTTAGCTGTAAGGTTCTTCAGCTACCTCTCTGCTTTTCCTCCATGAGGTACCAACAAAAACTTTCCATGGCAGGATACTTCCTTGCGAAAAACGTTAGACAGAAGGAACAATAGCGCAGTTAACAGCCACCATTTTGCTGAGACCCCATTTTCTGGCTTTTTATTTCCAATGAAAGTAAGTTTCTTCTTATTGATTAAAAAAATCCAGGAGCTAGTGCAGTTATCACTGTAGATACCAGCAGATAAATAGGAACATAAAGCGTGCACACACTGTGGCTAATATCTTTAAAAGGCAGATGTTACAAAATGCAGTTACCTTATTTTTTTATGGGTTAAGTTCACAGCCAAAGCTCTCTGGATGTGACAAGATGGATCTACAGCTTTCCTAGCAAAGTCCCTATAGCTTCTTATCAGAAAACTCATGATGCTATATTGAGAAATCACTTTTCTTGCCCCACAGAATATGTCAGCAGTATCCTGAGAGGCACATTTGAGTGTGTGACCTTTTCTTTTCTCACATTCCGCTAATAACCACCAACTTTCTTTGCTCACAAATCCAAAACTCTGTTGATACACCTACAGTCTCACTGCTCTTGTTATTAAACTGTAGGGAATGTAATCAGAGCAGTTAATGCCACAATAATCCTTCTGATCCGCGCGGTTATCTCTGAAGATATCAGAAACGATGCTGCCTGTAGAAGAAACGATGTAGGTTCTGGTTAATTCTGCACCAGCAAGCCTTTGGAGGAATACACTGAGCTAACCTTCAAGCTGCTGAAACACTTGAAGCTGCAGTGAGATTTCAAACACCTTTGTTACCAACTATCCAAAACGTTCAATATTTCTCGATGGAAGCGGTTACCTTATTCATTTAAAAACAAACAAACAAACAAAAGCTCCTTTTGGAGAAAGTCTTTATTTCCCCTACATCACTGTTGTTAGAGACCTAAACAAAGGGAGGAGGCTCGCAGGGATGCTGGTAGGGCTTGGGCGGCAGGGGGTGCCCGGGGAACGCTGCAGCCAGCCTTGCTCCGCTGGGAACGTAAACCGCAGCTTTTCTTCTGTGGCCAGTTTGGAGAATTTAGGGGTTGAGCAAAAATCCGAAGTTTCTTCTTCACTTCGTTAGAGCAGCTTTAACAGAATTTAGGGCACCGTTTTGAGGAAAGCTGAAGGCAAAGTGAATACGCGGACAAGCAGCTGGAACTTGCTCCTCAGCAGAGCGGGTTCAGGCAGCGCTCAGTGTGCTGCCAAGTTACCCAGTGCATCACCAGTAAAGCAGCTGGCTTGCACAAGGAGATAATGGGGTATTTTTTTCCAGTCACTTGCATATTTTCTAAGGTCTTTTAAGTTCTGCTGACTGGGGCTGTTTACCATCCGGGGTCAGAGGTGAAATGACCCTTCTGCACAAGAATCTTAATTTCTGATTTTCCTCATCCTTCCCAAATACGTGGTAGCCATCTGTGCTAACTAGTACTAAATATTTTAGCCAGTGGGGTGTCAGGCAGGAGTTTGAGTTCAAGACGGAGGTGGTCGTGTGGCTTGTTGGTTGTAGCTCACAAGCAAGGTATCTCCCAGGAAAGACACTCCTGGTGCACGCAAGTCCAGGAGGCAGGGTGCAGATGCAGAATGGAGAACGGTGGTTTGCGTACCGCTGTGTGTGCAGCCTGGTGGGGCTGACAGGTTGGCAAGGTTTGGGCAGGTGAAGTTAGGCTGTGCAGTGTACTTGGGAATTACTTTCACGTGCTTGTTACTGACCCAGATTTAAAAAAGGAAAAAAAAAAAAAAACAAGGGGGGAAAAGGGGGAAAGAAGATAAAAAAGGAAAAAAAAAAAGGGGGGGGAAGAAAGAAAGGAAAAAGTACAGAAAGACAAAAAGTAAATGTTTCTGAGCCTGGTGTGGTCAGTGGGTGTAAACATGGTGTAAGTACCCTGTGATGGCTGAGTGTTGGTGCCTTTGGAGCACCTCTTCCTCTCTCCAGATGGCTTTTAGCGTTGGTGGGTTGCTGCTGTTCTCTCTCCTGTGAAGCATCCCCAGTTTTGGATTCTGTCTTAGTGTTTTGGCAAATGTGCCTTTCAGTAGCTGGCGTGAATACCTGATCACTCTACTTGGCGCTTTCCAAGTTGGGCAGATCGATAGCACAGGCATTCCTGAAACGCAGATAAAAATGCTTTTTAGTTCAAAGTTTTCTGTGCTACAGACAGCATCAGGATGCCAGGAGGTAAAGGCCAAGGCACCTTTTTACTCTGGCTGTGTTGGTCCCTGGAGTCTGAATCCCTGTCTCCTTCCAGTCTGCATGTGAGCTAGTTGGTTTGCTCTGCACTGCATGTTTCCTTACAGCCCACTGTGAACTGCCATAAAGGAGGACACACAGATCAAAAGACATCATCAGTACATAGAGATGTGGGGAAAACATTGTGAGAAGGTAAAGTGCTGCAGTGAAAAATGTTTAAGAACTTTTCCCAGCTCTGTTTTTGCAACTGGGCTATTTCCCTTTTCTTCACAGTGTCATATAAATTTTAGCGCCCCAGTAACATTAATTTGCCAGATCCACCTCCCTCTGAAAGACTCCTGACAAGAGGGCCGCACGGCGAGCTCCTGTGCTCTCTACCTCTCCAACAGATTTTTCAAATATTTTGATGTGGGTTCAGAAGCTTCTTTCTTCTGCTATTCTTATTTCTCAGCATGAACTTCATGGTCCCCAGAGGTAGATTTAGAGTTTAAAGGTAAGCGAAATGCAGCGTCACTGAGTGTGCTTCAGGCTCTTCCACATGAAACACAGAAGCATAACAATCCCTTCACCTCCTTCCAAACCTGAGCATAGCCCTACTTCCCCTCGGACAAAGTCACACAAAAATCAGTAGAATCCTCAGCATAGCCAGCTGAATTGCCTGCTCACCCTTTTGATCTGGGGGCAGTTGACAGTTGGGCGAGATGTTTTTTAGCAACTTTCTGATGAAGTTGCTTGTTGGTTCCGTCCCCTCCAGAGCACCACAGATCCTGGTCAGGAAACCAAATTTCAGAGCAAGGTAATCTAAGAGGTTGCCTACCACAGTCTTGCTTGACATTTTGGCTTCAGGCAAGATATGTAAGTGCATTGGTGTGCTGTGCCAAAAATGCATTTTTCTTTTTTTTTTTTTTAGATTTTTTTCATACAAAGCATCTTCAGGTGATGAAGTTACCTAGTCGCACTGCAGGTGATTCGTGGGGGTTTGCTTTGTGCTTGGGTGCAGGTACAGGCTCCGCTGACAAAACACGCGAGGCTCATGTGTGATGAGAAAACCAACCTACAAGGATCTTACACAGTCACTCTGCTCCTTGCTATCCCATTTTTTCCATAGGCTTCTTGTTACACCTCCTTTTCTGTACTTTTCAGATCACTCACCTTTTTATAGTTCTCTTTAATATAGCTTTTTTTTTTTTAATAAGAGATTCTCCTTAGCCAGCATGCCTCTTACCAGACAACGCCTCAGGTATCTCACATAATAGACCTCTGAAAGTCTGTGGATGTTCCATCTGTTGGTTTGGTGTCCATTTGCAAGTCCCCTGCCGACGGTTTTGCTGCTTCGGCAGCGCAAAAGCAGCTCATGGTTTTTAGCAAGGGCTTCACAACAAAAGAGGAGGCAGCTCCCAGCTCTCTGTAGCCGTTGGGCTGCAGGAGGAGGCTCTCTCCGTAAGCAAGGGGTGCCTTCGGACCAGCTGTGGTGGAAATGTTGCTGCTGAGGCTGAGGCCAGCAGGCTTTCGGTGCAGGCAGGTTTCTGCGTGTGGCTGAGAAGGTAGGGACCAGGGGGGTGAGGCTGTAGAGGGAATGTTAGATACGGAGTTACGGCAGCAGAATAGGATGGGAGGGCAGAGAGCAGCACTTTTGCTCCATCAGGGCAGCGGGTGGGGGCTGGTGTAGGACTGGTACCGCCGTGTCCCACAACCACTGTGGAGGGTTAACTGCAGGGTGGCCCCAGCAGGTTCTATCTGAGAAAGCTCTCAGGAGAGATATCTCTCATTATATGCAAGTTGCTACAGATCCAGGAGTGAGTATGTAATGGAACACATGTGATCTGGGAAAGAAGGTGTCTGGGAGGTGGAAAGGTGATTTTCCAGCTAGAGTGGGTGTAAAACACTAAAGTGCCCAAATGGCTTCTTATATCCAATACCTTGTATTTCAAGAGGAAATGGGCACAAACTTGAATATAAGGAGTTCCATCTAAACATGAGGAAGAACTTCTTCACTTTGAGGGTGGCGGAGCCTGGAACAGGCTGCCCAGAGAGGTGGTGGTGTCTCCATCTCTGGAGGTGTTCAAAACCCGCCTGGACGAGTTCCTGTGCAACCTGCTCTGGGTGGACCTGCTTTGGCAGGGGGGTTGGACTGGATGATCTCCAGAGGTCCCTTCCAACCCCATGTGATTCTGTGAACTAATGGGAATGAAGGGAGCAGTGGCCTCCGACACTGAGGCAAGGTATTGCCCCTCATTGCCTGGTGTGGGTCCTTACCCTTTACTGCAGCTCAGAAGAAGGGGTCCCTCAATCTGCATTCCCATTTCTTTAGTGGGGGACTTGCAAGGACAGAAGCCAGGCCGTTGAACATAGTCCTTAACACAGTCTTCTGAGGAGGTGCCGTGGCCCCGGTTATTACTTACTGCCTTTCAAATCAAAGATAAAACCAAGGTCCTGACGTTAGTGCATCTTAGCCCTTGGCTCAGTGATGATTTTCAATCTTTTTAAAATAAACCCAGAGCTTTGAGGTGTTTGGTATAGGACAGCTGAACTTCAACTGGCCTTGAATAATCATGTTTATTAGGCACCTAACCTCATTCATGATGAAAATGAGCACGTAAGTCAGACGATGCTGTCACATACAATCCCAACTGGTGCTAGCACTGGTTCTAGCTAACAGTGAGAACTGGCAAGGACCCTTGTCTTGATAAAGACCGTGATATTTATTTGCATGACAATCATTAAATAGCAGAAGTGTGCATTTTCCCATTTTAAAAACAAAATTTTAAATTACATGTAAAATTGCACCAAACTGACCCTTTCCCTGAAGCTTTCTGCTTTGACGTTCTGTCGAAAAATTCCCACCCAGCTTTAGTCATGGGAAAGAATTTTCTCCTTAATGTTGTTTTGGTCAGAAAAAAATAAATCTTTGTTTGCATGACTAGGTCTCAGTCATGAAACACTGACCCCAAAAAATGTGGCTAAGAGTTTCCTCCGACTGTAGAGACTCAAAACGGGGCATGTTATTTGAGAAGACGCATGCTTGAGCGGAGTGGGGACCGGGAGGGATTTGAGGAAGAAGAAACCCCTTGGAAGCTCCTTATTCCTTAAGGGGTGTTTTGTTTAGCACAGAGCACTTGAACCAAGCGAGACGCCGGAGGCCGGGACAGTGTCACGTAAGGCAGCGTGTGCAAGCCTGCCCTTGCGACACCGCCCGCCGGGAGCTCAGGAAAACAAACCCTTTTCCAGGCCATGTAGCCCCAGCTGGGCTGGAGCTACTCCTACCCCGGTGCCTCCAACAGCAGCCGAGGCCGTGTCAGGACAGGCAGTTTTGTGTCCTCTGCGAGGACCAAGCCGCGTGTCATCCCACATCCCTGACATCCAGCCCGACCATGAGTCAGGCAGGCACTTATCAAGGTTTTGGACGATTCCTCGGTATTCTCCAGACCTCTTGGGCTTGTAAAGCCAGACAGGAAATCTTGTAGAAATGGTTTTTCCTGTCTGAATCCCAGCCAGGGCTGTTTTGAGGACTACCTGGAAATAGTTGGAAGACAGTCTTGGTGGAAAAAATTCCCACAGTTTGAGCCCTGACTGGGGACTGGAAGCTGGGCAAAGTTTAAATCCGGTTGAAGTACTGGGGTTTGTAAAAGAGTGAGGATATCCCCTGCTGCTTTCGGCTGGGCTTTCCGAAGGACGTGAGTGACGGATGAACTCAGCTCCCCCACGTTTCTGGGATGTGAGAACCAAACTCTATGTGGCTCCTCTAGAAATCCCCCTACATCCCCCAGCAGAAGTGGGGCTTTCAAGTGGCGATTCCTGCCTTTCTCCCTCTGGAAAACAGATTAATTTCCTCATGTAATTGTGCTTCTTGTGTGCTGGCTTCAGGCTTTCCAACACTTAGTTCATCTTTCCCTTTGGCTGCATGATGAACGCCAAGCAAGCTCCCCTCTCTGGGAAGGGTGGAAAAGTTGGTCTTTTTGCCCAATAAAACCAGAGCAGCTTTCAAACTTGCTCCCAACTCTCCTGCCTATAGCCTGATAACAAAAATTAAAACTCGTTGTAAACCCAGTCAGCCCTGTGGAGGTGGTAGCTCTTGCTGGCTTTCCCACTGGAAAATGTCACTGACGGACAAAAACCATAGAGGTTTCAGGTTTTTGGCTCTGGTAGGGTACCAAGCACGCAAAATCATTTGTTGCATTAAGTCCAACCTAAGCAAACTAAATTGCAGCTTCCATGATTAATATTTGAAGCCACAGATAGGAAGGAAAAAACAACAGTTCAGACCTAAGCAGTAAGTATCTGAACTTGAAAAACACCCACCATTCAGCCTTCAAGAGCACTTTTGAAGCTGCCTGTAGAGAAAATAATTAAAGAGATGAAAGATACAGTGACTGATAGTAATAAATCACATGTGGCTGTCTTTGCCCTCTCAGCAAACATAAATCACTTTTGCCTTTAAAATATGGCAACAAGCATTCTTCCCAGATTGCTCTGAATTTATTAGACAAGGTCATTAGAAATGTATTAGGGCAAAATCTGAATTTATTAACTGAGTTACTTAATAGCTTAATTGTTCAGTTAGTGATGGGTGTGCGCTCTGCCTAGTTTTGGAGTGAGAAGGAAGACAGCCAGGAATGCAGGTTACTAGGCAGGAGGTGCCAGTGTCCCCAAAGGCAGGTGGCTGCAGTGTCCCACCGGTGCGGCCGGCACGGGGGCCAGGAGGAACCCTCTGCCGGGTCCTGGGCTCGTGGCGGGGGTGCGGGGTGTCTGAGACAGTTTCTAATTAACATCAGGCAGGTGTGTTTGTCTCCCCAGTAATTGGCTTAAAGTTGGCCAGGGTATCTTTTTGAGAAGGAAACCTGTTAGGGGGCCTGCAGCTGTGCTAGACCAGAGCTTGGTTTAGGTTTTTTTGTGTGCGCTAATTTGGGAGGGTAGTTGGGGATGTGGGGGGTCAGACAAGTTCAGCTCCGCTCCGGTCCCTGCAGCACCGAGCCGAGCCGTCTTCTGCAGGCTGACAGGTTTGAATCTGGCTGAGTTCCTGCCCGTGCGTGCAGGAGGCTCTTCTGGCCTTGAGCTTTGAGACAAACACCAGTACTATGCAAGGAGCCCTCCTCGTTGCGCTGCCGGGCTCGTGTCAGGACACGATGCGCTCTGCTGCGCTGCCCTCCCCGGCAGGGACCATCTGCCAGGAGAGGCACTTCTTGGAGCAGCCGAACCCAGCAGACGTGCTGGGATGTGTGGGATGCGTGGGATGTGTGCTTCTCTCCCTCTGGGACAGGCTGAGGAGGAAGCACACAGAGGGCTGAGTCACAGGCAGCGATGACATGCCTGAGGTTTTGGTTCCACAGACCACCGAAGGGCGGTCGCCACGGCTGCTGGGAGAGCTGGGGCATGCTCCTGGCACAGGGTGTGCAGCACTGGTCTGGGGCTGTTCAAAGCAGCACAAACCTCAGCTCATGAAATAAGAAGAAGATACCCCAAATATCAGAACATAGAATGGTTAGAGTTGGAAGGGACCTTAACAATCATTTAGTTCCAACCCCCCTGCCATGGGCAGGGACACCTCCCACTAGACCAGGTTGCTCAAAGCCCCATCCAGCCTGGCCT
>JAOXJK010000012.1:48903678-48917732 GCA_025774025.1 Xenus cinereus
TGTGCAACCTGCTCTGGGTGGACCTGCTTTGGCAGGGGGGTTGGACCAGATGATCTCCAGAGGTCCCTTCCAACCCCATAGCATTCTGTGATTCTGTGATCCCTGCACAGGCTGAAGCAATATTTAATTTGCGGTCTCACAAGCGCACAGAGCTCATCGAGGCTGTAAATGCAATCAGCCTTGGTAAACTGACTAGCAAGAAAGGAGGAAAACTGGGGACACAGGGTCTGCTTTGAAGCTTCAGTCTGTGACTTTGACAAACGGCAGGTACCACCAGTGTGAGGGAGAGCCTAGAGCAGGGTCCCCTTTGGCAGACAGCTCTCTTCAGGTTGGCCAGTACTTACCTGTTGCAGTTAAGGGACATCTGAAAGGTACAGCTAATTGGAATGCCTTGCTATACCTTGAAGCATCTCATACCTCTGGCATCAGGAGTATCTTTGCTAAAAGGTGTCTTGGAGAAACCTTAAGTAATTCCTTGGCAGAAAATTAGATTTCAAGTACAGGTCAAGTTTGCCTTTACTCGCATCATGCTTTTCTTTTGTGACTTTACTTCCAAGATGTCACTCAAGAACTTGCCCCATTGCTTTGTCAGGAAAAAAAAAAAAAGTTTTGTTTTTCTCCACAGCTTGTTGGCTGTTCAGCATGAACTTCAGTGAATCTGACAAATCTGGAATGCTTTTGCTTCAGTGGACTAAAAGGTATTTAGGTATTTATCTAAATGCTGTTGCATTGAAAACTGCTTTGGTGTTTGCAGTGCGGGCAGAATGGGGAAATATCCATACTGTCACAAGGGGGTCATGTTGTTCCCTCTGAAAGAAGCTTTGCTTTTTTTTACAGAGTGTGGGTCTCTACAGTTTGGTAGTCACACTGGTTTTGAAAAAGAACCTCCAATTTTCTTGTTAGTTAGTGCTCTTCCCGCACTGTGAACACTAATGCTCAAACATCCTGACATCATTATAATGAGCTGTTCCTAATACCTTAATGAAAACATCTGTGTGTAGGCTACAGGGGAGGTGAGAATCAATAGAGACTATTTTCCTGACTGTATCAGCATGTTCAAAACTCAGAGTTTGCATAGTCCAGCTAGATAGTATCTGCTCGTGCCTTTTGCTGCTGGCTTTCTTATTTTTCTAAATCTGCTCTGAGCGTCCAGCGCCGGGAATCCAGTTCCAGCCCCAAGTCACCAACTCATGCAGCAGTTCTGCTGCTCAGGGCTGTACTGTTGGTGGTGAGGAAACACAACAACCAGCAGAGACTGCAGTGACGCGTGGTGGTTTCTCTGCAAGCACATCCCTCGTGCCACCTTGCTCTGTTCTCTAATCCCCTTGAGCAGACATTTTGATTCCTGTGTCACACGCTTCTGACCTGGGCCACATTTAAGGCCTTTCACCTTCACCTCCTCTTTCTCCAATGGATAGAATATTTTTCTGGCGGTCTTTGTGCATCCCTCAAAGGCACTGCCGTGCACGAGGGCAGCATTCAGCACACAATACCTTATTCATAAGCGTTCCCAGGCACCCTTCTAGACCCAGCCAACAAGGGCATTTGTTAACTGAAAACAGGATTTCAGCCTGTATGTGATACAGTATCTGTGGAGCTGACTGAGCCTGCGGAAAGCTGTCAAGAGATGATTTCTTTCAACTGTGAAGCCTTGAACCGTGAAGTTCGCTGCATTGCTCATCCTTTCAGAACACTGCCATAAATTGATGGATTAATCAGGGTTACTTAGCAGGGATGCTTACCTGGCAAGACGATTCTCTAGCTTTTGTGCCTCTTGTGTACAAAACTCAAGGCCGATAAGCCGCTGCATCTGGCTGAAACAGTACTGTTAAACTTTAGTACCAAGACTCGTGTGGGTTTTATGTTTCACACGTGGATTTTTTTTTTTCCTCCTTTGAAGATACTGTTCTATTTGTCTCTGCTGAGGTGCACACTTCTTTGTAGCCTGCGTTGTTGCATACGATGACATTCATAGAGCCTTTTGCCCCAGCAGCACTGAGGACATGTGTGGTTTCTCTCTCTGGCATGTATTTGCTATTAACAGTCAGCATGTCAGTGTTATTGTTTAAAGGACATTTGTGCCTCAAGTCCTCCGGTGCAAGCTCTATTGACAGCTTTGAAATCAAACTTTCAGCCCTTCCCTGCCTCCTGGACCTGTCTTGGGATACGGTCAGCCCTCAGGCACGAGACTGTACATATGTGTGTGTGCCAGTGTCTTGAGGCTCAAGTGGTCTTTGTCCTCAGGAAAGGTCATGAAAGGCCTTTGGCTCTTGTTTGGGTTGGCTGTGAGACAGCAAAGACAGGATCCTGCGTGCAGCGTGCTCAAGTTGGACTTTGTGGCCTGTGATTCTTCCTGCACCCCTCTGTGTGGCAGCCTGATGTTCAGGTTTCTTTCTTCTCCCATCTTAAAGAGAGGTCAAAAGCAAGCTAGCTTGCTGCTTTCCTTCTTGCCTACCCTGCTCTATGTCCCACGCTCTGTGCTTTTGACACCTGCCTGGGCAGCTTGTATTAATACTTTGATTATAGTTTTCAGCCTTTGATCTGCTCTCCTTTAGCTATTAATTGTCTTATCTCATTCATCAGTGAGACTGCTTTTCCCCTGAGAGGAGATGCTCTCTTTGTGTGCCCTGTTCTCCCTGGTATTAGAGCTACAACACGTTCACAGTGCTTGAACTTCACTCGGCAATGCATTTTTCTCTAACTCATTGTTTACAGCAGAATACAGCTTCTGAAATGGTATCTCATCTGCAAATGAACTCTCTTTTAAATAAAGCCTTGTGGTATCTGAATATGACCCCGCTGTAGTCGTGTTAGGATTGAAGGCAGGAACGTGTTTTGCAGAATGGCAGGGCTGTGTTTTGGATTGGAGTCAGCCCCTCATGAAGCCAAAGACACTTCTGCCTCAGGTCAAATGCTCAGACTACAAAATGCTGATCTCTCTCTTCTGTGACTCACCTGGGGCTGCAAGTTGAGCTTAATAGCGTCTTATTCCTGGTAAAAAGGATCTTCAAAAGCTCTCCAGTGTTGGAAGGCTTGGATCACCTTTTCCCCCCGAAGAGCTCCAGCAGATGAGGATGGAAAATACGGTCTGATTATTCCTTCTGGACTAGACCTCGCACCTGTTTCGATAAACCCAAAAGCAAAGGCTTAATCTTTTTCCTAGGCCTCTCCCTACAAATTGTGTTCTGTTAATTGAAAGCCCTTTTTAATTAACATTTTCAGACTACCCTTCTTGAATGACCACTAATTAATGTTTGCTCTATTTTGGCATAGGACCCAGTATAAAATCTCTTTTTAATTGTTTTTGTTTAAACCATTGTAATGCAGAGAGTTTTACACCTTCCAAACATTTTTGTGTGGTTTTTGTTGTTTTTTTTTTTTTTTCCCCACTGGTTAGGTAGCTTAACTATGCATATTTTTAATGCTTTTGTTTTTTCCTTTTTCCCTGCAATTCTGCTGAAGTCTGTCCTGGAAATATCCTGAACCATAGGTTTCTCCTCTCTGCTAATTCTGTAAATGCTACAAAGTCTTCCTCCTTCCACATGAAGGTTTTTTTTAACCTTCTCTTACCCAGACAACAAACAATTTCTGGCTGTTGCAGAGGAATTCAGCCTTCTCTCAGCCATGTTGTTTCAATGCAGCTACCTCTTAGCTTGCTAAATATTCCAGTTCTAGATGAGAGGTAGTTTTAAAAGTAAAATTTTAATAACTTGAGAATTTCTTCCCTTTCTCATAACAAAATAAAACCCCCTTTGTCCTCAAACACATATAGCTTGTACCAGCCTCACTATCGCTGAGTTTTAGCAGCGTGGTGCAATGAAACCTGATTTTTCTGAGTTATGGAAGGTCTTTTCCACCTGCACCCTGCTCGATGTGCAACCCCACCGGGTGTCCGTGATGCTATACATGGAAAACCCCAACCTTCCAGTAGCCGACCTTGCTCCAGAGCTGGGACAGCGTTTGAACTGGAAGCACTGGGTGCTGATAGCATGATACCTGGGCTGACTTGCCCCAGGGCTCGTACCACTGCACTGACGTGACCCTCCAGGCTTTGGAGGGTGCCAACCCAGCACCTCCCACTGACAGAGGTCAGCTGGAGTCGGAGCCAGTTTGGGAGCAAGGACAGGTGACCGCTGAGTGCTCCCAGAGGAGCAGTAACCCCAAAGACAGTGCTTTCTGTATGTAACATTCTTCCTTTGCAGACCCCTGTTTTTCAGGCGCATCCTGCTGCACAGGGTGATGTGCCTTGTCTCTGAGTAAAGATGGCTCCTGCTTGGGCTGTACTCCTCTCCGCTCTTCTGGCTTAGGGTCACGCTGACAGCTCCTCCTGAACCTTGCTAGATACTCAGCTGCTCCAAAATCTTCAGATAAGAATAGACACGGGGGTGCTCTTTAATTTCTAGTTGTCAAAAAGATTGTAAGACCATTTTTTCTACAGATGGATGAGAATGTGCCCTAAGTATCCAAGCCTTTTCCATCTTCATATTAAATTACTTCAGCATATTTCTACACGGGGCTCTGCCGAGTACAGCATAGAGGAAAGTTAATAATGGAAAAGCAAAGAAGTTAAAAGTAAATCTGGAGTTTTAAAATTCATTCATGTTAATAATGCAAACTGCTACTCTTTAAAATTCCTTGCTATGTTTTTACAGTGCTATTTCAAAAATCTCTTAATGAAGAAGGCTAAAAATCAAACACAACTCATAACTTTTAAAGTTGCTTATAATTTTAATGGAGAAGTTGCTGGTGTCCATTGGGCCAATGATTCACCTAAAGATCTTAGGGGCATGGGAAAAAATCAAGGAAAGGTCACACATATTTCCTTTTGCGTTTCTGTTGCTTGCGACACCACTACAAGACATGTCAATGCTCACTGAGGCTTCTCTGCTGATGGCTTGCGATGGAGCTGCCAACTCCGAATGCTGTTCTACCGTGAGGTTTAAAAGAGAAGAGCCAAATTGGTTCTTCTCACCTTCTGCTTTGAGGTTTATGTGGGAATATTTTCTAAGGCCATGAAGGCACACAGTTTCTCTCTTTCTTTTTAAAAGATGCTTACATTTCCCATGGAATTACCTGACATAAAAAGCCTGAAGAGACCGAAGTGTCTGAATACTTAGGAACAGTCAAGCCCTGGCATGATGGTGGATGCTCAGATAGGTAGGTAGGAAGGCTATCGGTGCACAAAAACTTCTCTTAATGAGTTTTTATACTGCTAGCACTGCTCAAAAGCTATTCTTCATTTAGTGGTGCTTAACAGACTCGTAGAGCCTTTGATATGCAGCACTTTGGCAGATTAACATTGACCTAGAGCAGTTTAACAGTTCTTAGGCGAAGTATGCTCACTGAGATGGAAATGCTTAGATGGTAACGTGTATATGGAAGAAAGGAAAACATTTTTAATACCATTAGGATATATTTAATTAAAAAGACATAAAAGAGGCTTGGCAAACAGAACTTGCCACTTCTAAATACCAGAACTGATAGAAGCACCAGGTCAGTTTTGGAGGCTTGATTTTTAATCCTTAAAGAAAGCAGGTTGAAGGGATCCACCTGCCACCAGCCAAGTAAGTTAAGTCCCAATCAATGCTCTCAGCAAATGCAGGACCTCCTTCTGCAGTCACCTGTCTGTTCCTCTGAAAACCATGTGCTGCTCAGGCTGAAACAGCAAGTGGTGTGTTCCTAGCAGTTGAGTCTAGCTGAGTTCATGAGCTCTCTCAAGGAAGTCTCTGTGGATGAAATCTAACAGGGTAAACGAGATTCCCCTCTCATAAGGATCCAGAGGTCCCTGCAGGAGAGGTGGACGTGGGTGTTCTCTCTCCTGCCTACAGAATGACAGTGCCTGCAAGGCTGGCTGCTTACTTAAGGTCTGCAAGACCCAGTCCCCTTTGCATTTGTTTTGTAACTCAGGGAGATCTTAACCTAGTGCCTTGCTTTTCCCTGCTGACCGAGTTTTGTTGGCCCTGGAGCTGGCTGTTCTCAGGCAGCCTGGTTGCTGGCCGTAGCAGTAGTGCATGATTTTACCACAGCTTGCTGTTTGGTTTTCACAACGTTAGCAGGGTGAGCTGAAGAATTTTAAGGGAAGGAGGATAGTTTCCTCATTTAGGGGCGCTGGTAACTCTGGGAGCCCCTTCCAGCCTTGTACTTGCCATCCACTTCCTCAGTGGGAAGCCTGAAGGAGCAAAAGTAATCTATTTCCTGCTGTTTAGCTGTATTTATTTTCCACTGCCTGCTTCTCTGCCTGCAGCACCACTAATGTTCCCAAAGCACCTGAAGTCATTTATTTTCTACCTCTGCCTATGACAGTGGTATTGCACCCTAGGTTTTGCTTGAAGCCTTCTGGGCTTTACTGGGGGTGCTCAAGGCATGTGAGAAAATAAATAGACGTAGGAACAGTATGTGTTAAATCCACAGTGGGTGTCTAGACTGCCAAGGTTTGTATATGTTTTCACTTTTAATAAGCGTACATAGATATATTACTAAGTATCTGGTAGACAAACATGCTCTAGATGCTGCAAACTCGCTGTTCAGATCGACCTCTCAGGAGCCATTTGAGCAGCATCAGCTTCCCTTTATAAACACTGTAACATTTCTTTAAAAACTTAAATTACTTTTGATGGTCTCCATTTAATTAGGAAAATCTCTGCTATGTTTGTCTTGTTTCATAAGCTTTCCTGGGTCATCCAAAGTCCTCTGTGAATAAGGAGGATGCTCTGTCATTGCCGGGGCTGTTCAGGCCTCGCTGCTCTGAACTGAGCACAGACCAAGGTTCAGCGTTTTGGGAGAGACCAGCTGGGGAAAGGAGCCAGTCGGCTGATTGTTTTGAAGAATGATGAGGTTTGGCGTGATTAAATGGCTACAGGCTTCAAAAGCAACAAGACTTTCATTCTTCTCTGTGATTATAAATGGCTGAGAATCAAAATGGGTCCATTTATTTCCACGACTGACTGCTCAAGGAAGTGCCTGGCTTGTGCTTTGAGTAGCTTGTGTTTTCCCTCTCCTTCATGCCCTCAGCTTCTGATGATCTTTTGCAGGTGTACCCACACATACTTCACGTAAAGTTGCTGGCTTCAAGGTGGGGCTGGTTGGCAGGGCTGCCGTCCCCAGTTTAATAGCCAGTCTGGCCACTAATGGTGAGCCTGCAGCCAGGGAAGATCTGAGGATGGGACACGTGAGGGTAAGCCAAGCGTCTTTGGCTCTTTTTTCACTTGGGTGCTTTGCCTCTTTCCCCCATGCCTTGCTAGCAAAGGCACCTGCTGCTTGTCTGACAACCGGCTAAGGCTCAAGCTGGAAAAAAGCTCATGAGATATTTAAAACTTCTGTAATTTGAGTTCCCATGTAGCTTCCCTACTTACCACAGGGGAGACAAATCCTCTTACCCCACTGTCAAATAAGCCCAGAGGCAAAGCTGGAAATGAGCTGTGTGTGTGACCACCCGGTCTCAGTGGGAGCTCCCAGGACGTTCGCTTGGCCCTCTCCTGTCTTACCGGCATTGCCTGGAGCTTTATGAGGACCTCTGGGGTTGTCCTGGTCACTCTGGCACCAAAGAAGTCCGCTCCGCTTGGCAAAGTCACCTGAGGTGGCAAAAGTGGTTTGAGCAATTGATACAGCTTGAAGTTACAGATGAAAAGGGAAACTTCTCATCAAATAATTCAACTTTTCCTGTAATGCTGCTGCCTCCAGGTTTGCCGTTCTGATGACCCTCTGTTGGCCTGTGCTCACAGGGGTCAGAGAAAAACCTCTCTGTCTATTGAAGAGGGGGTGGAGAAGGCAGAGAAACTACAAAGAACTCAGTCTTTTTTTCTTCTGGAATGGAAAGACTAGGTTCTCTAGAACAACGTGTCAATCTGGTCTTGCTATGGAGCAAGATCAGTACCATATATAAATAGAGATGTTAGAGGAAAAAAACATAATGGCTTGTTCCTGTGCAAGCTGGAATGGCTGCACAATAAATACAAAGCATTCAGTCTGTGTTTAACGTGCTGCAAGAAGCCATAAAAAATAAGATTTCTTTCCCCTTTTACTGAAGTCACTCCAAAAGCTGTGAAATTAAAAATAACAGCTGATTCTTATGAATTTTCCTTCCTGGGAAGAAAAGTTTGTGAATATCTTAGTTATTTTTGTTTTGGGCTGTGTTTAACAGTCATACAGCCCAATGCAGAAGGTATATATAAGATGAGTAGCTCTAAAAGGCCTCTTTGGGACATTTTGGAGACTTCTGAGCAGGTTCTGTGCTGAGGCATAATTGACATGATGGCACCTATCCTGCCCTCTCTTCAATGTTAAAATTGAAACGTGGAAGAAGGTGTCTCCACTGTGCTCCCCCGGGTCACAGTGCAAAGGCAGCTGTTTGATGGCACTGGGGGCTTTTAAAAAACGGCCCTTTGCCAGGAGGTGAGGGAAGGCATTCCGTGAACTTTCCAGTCCCTCTGTTGAGGCTGCCCCTGCGCCAGCTGCTCCTCCGGGTCCTGCCGAAACCCACGCAGCTACGGCTCATAACATTCGTCCCTAGGAAAAACCAGATTTCTCAGACAAGAAGGGTGCCATTGAGAGCTTTCAGAGCTCTGGGTTGCTCGCCTCTGGTGAGATAAGTAACTGCAAAGCAACCAGGCATCCGGTAGGAAAACTCACTCCGTATTTCAGAATTTGCCAAGACTGGGCATTTATCTGCTATTTAGTCAGCACCCATCAGGATAGCAACTAATTGAAGCCAAAGGGACCACTCACAGTGGAAGATACTAGGCAGTGCGAGTAATGATAAAACTATTTGGCCTTTAATTAGTCATTTACAGTTCATTTCAGAGCTAGAGAGCTCAGGCCGGACTCACCGCTCCTCTATATGGGTTCCTCATGGATTAATTTGTGGCTCCCACAAAAGGTATGAAGGACTGGTGGTTGCAGAGCTGCTGATGTCTGCGGGTGTTTGCACCACTCCCTTACCCCTTCAGTTCACCACCTGAGAAATCAGGCTTTTTCTCCTCCTTTGTCACAAAATAGCTGTGGTCTCTCAGGTGTCTCAAATCTTGCTGATTTCTCTCAGTGCCTGCTAAATTACAGCGGCTTTGCTGCAGGATAACAAGCCTGGCTGCCTCCCAGCTGGTTTCTTTGCTGGTTGTCCGGCTGTTAACCTGACCAGGAAAGTGCTGTGGATGTCTGTCACATCGCAGGGTTTGTTTTTCTTTCTCATTCCTTATGTTGCTGTAAGTATATTTGATTAGGGTTGAACATCTGAAGTCTGTGGGAATTAAAATTCTTGATTATTGCCCATTAACATCTATGCAGGGAGACTGGTTCTCAACAGGGCTGGATGGGGATGTTTGTTTGGTTTTTTTTTTTTCTTACTGCTGGGTTTCTTTCAGGAATATATCTTCCTGGAAACCTTTTGTTGTTGCTGTTGTCCTGTTGTCTGTGTACTTTAACAGGTAGACTGAATACTGTAGTGATTGTTGCTGGAAAACGTTGGGTGGGCAGACAGGATTAGTGGTAAGTTTCAGTGCACCCTTAGCATGTCTCCTTTGAGGTCTGAGGTCTTTACTGGGATCCTGTGCTCTGGCTATTGTGATTTGATGTGGATTGCTGCTGTGGCATTGCCTCTGCTTATTAGATTTGACATTGCTGTGAATTTAGAGAGGTGGTTTACTCTTAATCAGCTTCTCTGTTAATCTCACACATACCCCCTTGCCGTGGAAAAGCTCCTCACAAATTTATACTAGAGTCTCTTCTTGGCTTTGTCTCCTTGTTTCTGTTTGTGCTTGGCAGGAGCAATTATATGTATTGCAGCGAATAACATATCATTTGCTGAATCCTGCCAAGAAAAAAGTCTCCTATTCTTTATAGTGGTGGGTTGGCTGGCTGTGGGGATTTTTTCCCAGTAAACTGGCTTCTGTGGTATCGGTCCATGGCTGTACTGGGAAACACATCCTTTGCTGAAAATGTTTTTTCGCCAATCCGTCTTGCTGTACCAATATTGAAAGGTAGTCTCAGCTTGACAAGGGTACGCACGTTTTAGCAGTGGTCCCTTTAGAATGTGGCTAGGGCTGAGGAATCCATTTTGGTACCTTTGGTCTTCTGCGTTGCTACTAACGAATCATCGGTGGGACATGCTCTTGCCTGAGCTCTAAGTGGGCACAGCCTCAAAGGGAAGCTGCTGCTCCATGGACAGTGAAATCTAGAGCTGTGAAAGGCAGTGAATGCTTATTGCATGGAGGGGAGCGGCGTGTATTTGGGTACCTAAAGTCAATGTTGAGCTTAAGCACAACAGCTTAATACGAATATGATTGCTACAGGATCTGCTTGTTCCCACCAGAGGTCCTCAAACAGAGCCTGTAGTGTGGATTACCAGACTTAAGGTGGGAGGGGAGATGGGCAAAGCAAAAGGACATGAATTTTTGCCATTTCTGAAACAGAAGCATCAAGATTTAGATCCTGTCTAGGGGCCTTACCTTGCAAAAATAACAGCCACCAAAGTACTGGGCTAGATCCTCACCCAGCTCCAATTTGCTTGTGAAACTGGAAGGCTTGGCTTCCCTCAGTCACCAGCTCCTGCAGTATAAAGCTGCTGAGGAGTTTCATAAGGATGTGTAGCTAGTGTTATCCCTGTTAAAATGGGAGAAGAACCAACCACAAATAGTTGCACGCTTTATCAACTAGCAGATTGGAGCTGGAAAAAGAATTATGCATACCTGTCCTCAGCAGTTGCCTGTTTGCTGGAGTTATTGAGCTATTCGTCCTGACTGAAACGTATGTCTGGATAGATGAGTTTTCATCCTGCTGCATAATATGGGTGAAGTGGAGAATTTAAAAATCAGTCCTTTTGAGGAGCAAATATTTTCAGCCCTTCACTCTTTCACTCTTCTGCCTTTTCACTCTGTTCTCTCTTGAGTTGTGATGGCTTTTAATTTCTCTGCATTTGACTGTCACCACTGAGGACGTGACTCATCTGTGAAGGGATGGACAGGAAGTTTGTGTTCTGTGGCTTCTTTGTAGGGACACACGTGTCCCGAGGCAGTTCTGCTTTTTAAGTAGCAGGGAGTTTTAGTGAGTAGAAGAAAGGTGTTTTTGACTAGGAATGATAAAAGGTATCTAGCAAAGGCTTCTAAGAAAAATGCTCCCCTAAATTGCTTCAGTTGTGTGTTAATAGGGCTTTGTGTCAGTGAGAATCCAAAGGTAGCGTTTGGTCTGTGGAGGCAGCACGAAAAGATGTGGGCATCCTAGAGGGCCTTCTTTCCCTGGATTGCTCTGAGGTTGGAAGGACCATTTCTCTGCTTTTGAGCACGGTTCCGGAAAGAACGAGAGAGATCTTATTTACACTACAAATAAAACTGTGGGGTGTACCTGGGCTCTGAAACAGACCTCCATGGAGAGCTCCCAGCAGCAGTTTTCTCCATGCAGCCGCTTATTCTTTCCTTTCTCCCTCATGTTTTTCTCCACTATCATGGTGTCAGGATGCCCCAGGGAGTGTTACAGCTTCAATTAGCTTATGCTGACTAACTTACCTGGATATATCAGCTAGCTTGCTCTGGGGCATGTGTTTTGGTTTTTTTTTTTATTTACCCCAGGTATTCAACACCACTTGGAACCAAGTTGCTAAGGTTTTCTTCTAGACAGATAGGAATCCCTTTGGAGCACTCAGGCTTGCCTGAGAAAAGGCAATAGCTACGTTGAGCCAGCTGGTAATACTGATGTATTGATTTATTTTTTTAAATTCTAGTGTGGTCATCCCTGGCTTTATAGTCTCTGTTCAACTCCAAGGAAGGCATAAACACTTTTTTCCAAATAAATCAGCTCAACAAAGACACCTGTGTTCTGGTCCTAGAGGATTAACAGCTGGCACGATAGGTGCAGTTTGAAAACTGTTAATGAAATGAATGGAGAAAAGGAATATTAGACTGGAGAACAAACATGAGTGGGCTGCATAATAAAGTGACCTTTCCTGATTTTCAGACCTAGGAAGGAGCTTACCAATAATGAATCTAGAACCACCTTGCACGTGTAATATTGAGATCAGTATGACTGATCATGCATAATTGATGTAGTAAAGCTGTAGTGTTGATTCAGTCAAAAGTGGGTTTTTTGGGTGCTGGTGTGTGAAGCAGTGAAGCATTTTGAAATGTCCCTCGCCTTCAGACCACTCTGCTGACTGATGCGTGTGTGGGAGAGGTTGGGTAAAAGTCTTGTGGCAGGGAAAGCTGCTCAAAGCCGTTTTATCTTGGTCTTGCCAACTTGGGTAAGTAGTTTTCCTTTTGAAACAGACCAGCCCCAGAAATGTTTCTTTTCTGACTGTGTGCTGTTTTAGAGCCTCTTGGGAGGATATTTTATGATGTTGTATGAGCAAGTTCAGCAAATGCATGTAATGTTTCTCAAACTCTTCCACTACTATTGGGGAACTTCTGGGATTTTGCTGTTTCTATTAAAGGCGACTACAGGTGTGTAGAAATCTTAACTTCCTAAGCCTGTGAACTTGAAGCAAATGAACACATTTCCTCTAGTTCTTATGGCTTTAATCTCAATAGGCTTTGGCAATATAAGATCAGGGAAAGGACAGCTTGTTGTGATGGACAGTTTAATCTTACCTGCCTGCTGTGAAATACACTGGTTGATCTAGAGAACTGCAAAGCATAAATTGCCTTTTTAATACTGATAAACAGTAAGGGGGGAGAGGACTTAAGAGAATATTACATCTTAATTGTAGTTCTCTGCTGGGATCAACAAATCTGGTTCATCCTTGAACTTCTGCTGTTTACTAAGTCTCTCACCCCCACAATAATTATTTCCTTAACCCTTAGTAGGTTTGTGACATAATGTGTGGCACAGCAGTAATTGTATAACAGCATGATGATGGGACCTTTTAGTCCATGCTTATTATATGACCAAAGCAATCAGCTAGCTAAGTGTCTGATTCTTCTGTGGCTTTGTAAGCACACTCATAATCTAAATGATGTCTTAATATAAAGAGAGTATCTACCTAGTCCCTCACAGGAGAGGAAGCTGCATTCCCTGTTACTTCAGTCTCTTTGGCTGCATAGAAAAGGGGTAACATGTGAATAGATGGAAAATAAGTAATTTAATCGCAGAACTGTAGGGCTGGCAGTGGCACTTCAAGAGTTTGTCACACCCAGCCCTTTGTTGTGTCCCTGGGAAGAAGCAGGACGCTGTCAAGAACTTTGTGCTGTGTCTCACCTCCCTACCATAAGGCAGGGCTAGAGCTTATCAGATTTCCAAGCTGATCTGACATAAGAGAGATTAAAAGCCCAACAACCTGTCAGCTGATGACCAAGCAACCTACAGGTGCCACAGCTTGGGAGTACAAACACTACAAAGGATGGATATTGTTTGAGAAGGTCTAACATGGGAAAGCAGAATGAAATTGATTCTAGGCTAAATATTAGGGCAATGTTTCCCAGCAGCGAGGTCTAACAGGCTGCAGAATGCTTCTGGGGAAACTGTAGTAGAAATGCTCTTAAGTATGGTCTCTTTGTGTCTTTAAGAAAACAAAACCTGGTTTTTAAGAAACATCCCCATAAAGGGCTTTATTATGGCATTAGGAATGAATAGGCATTTGCCTTGGAACACACACCAGCTGGACCCAGGCTAACGTGGCTCTGATGGGAACCACCTGCTGCAGGAGCAGCTTCCTTCCCTATCTGGGCAGTAAACTATATGTTAGTTAATTGATTGCATCCTAAGGAAGGGCCTAAGTCTATTTCACAAAGATAAATATTGCCACTTGTTTATCCAAGAGGAGGGTGAAGGGAACTCAAGAAGTAACTCAGTAACCTGTTGGTTTCCCAGGCCTTGCACAGACCCTGATCCATCTGTGACACTGTTGCCCATGCCTCAGTTCAGCCTGACTTCGATGTGCTGCACTGAGGTCTTCTCATAGCAAATCAAGTCCATAGTGGTGGATCTGCCCTGGCAGAGGGCATCCTATTGCATTTGCCCATTAAGCCTTATTTGTGTTGGTCGACTCTCAGCTGAATGTGAGCCAGCAGTGTGCCCAGATGGCCAAGAAGGCCAACAGCATCCTGGCCTGTATCAGGAACAGTGTGGTGAGTAGG
>JAOXJK010000012.1:48917832-48934486 GCA_025774025.1 Xenus cinereus
AAGTTGGGGCAGGGGAGGTTTAGATTAGATCTTGGGAAGAATTCCTTTCCTGAGAGGGTGGTCAGGCACTGGAACAGCCTGCCCAGGGCCGTGGTGGAGTCACCATCCCTGGAGGTGTTTAAGAAACGTGTAGATGTGGCACTTCAGGGCATGCTCTAGTGTCCGAGATTGTAGGGTGGGTTTTTTTGTGTGTGTGTATGGTTGGACTTGGTGATCTCAGAGGTCCTTTCCAACCATGACGATTCTGCGTGTGATTCTGTGTGATTTCCCATGAGTAACCTCATCTCTAATGGTCCAAGATCATCCCTAAGGATTGAAGGTTTCATGAATCAGACTCTGCTCTTAATCCCACAAGTTCAAAAATGAAATAACCCTTACTGAAATCCAACGCCTTACGTCTGTTTCGGACCAGGAGACCAGGGGTAGAAATCTAGAGCAATGCATGTGCTGCAGTCCTCGCAGTCGGTTGTTCCTTTTTAAAACGTGGTGTAGCAAATTTAAGAAGCCATGCTTTTGTCCCTCCTGGCTGAGGAGAGACTCAGCAAAGGTGATGGGTATTATGGGGCTCAGGAAGCCAAGAGGCAAAAAAGAACAGGACATAGGATACAGATAAAAGTAGTTTTGAGTCAGCACTCTCCTCTCTAGGTCTTTTTTCCACAGAGTTATTATGTCCATATCAGCTAGCTTCCAGGTTGTGAGATCCTTGCGGCGGCGCTTGCAGCAATGTGTGCGGTAACCACGATAACACAACATCTTTACAGCTCGCTGCTGGCCAGTGGAAGGTCATTATTTATTCAAATTGGTCAGGTTTCCCCATAGGAACCCAGGTCCAGGTGACTTTTAAGGAAGGTAAGTGCTTGAAAAATTCACTTTGGCGCCTTTGAAATTCCAGCTTTAATGCTGAGGGGAAAAAAGATGAACCAGTTTTCCTTTCCCAGGATTCATCCCAAGATAGTTGAGTTTGACTGAGGCTACTGATTCTGGTTCAGGTAGGAACAAGATGACAGAAGTCTCTCTCGAATGAATAATTTAATAGATTTCCAGCAGTGAAAACAGGATAAGAATATACCCGGAGATGAACTGTCCTGGCAAGGCTTCTGACACAGGGAATCAAACCTCACAGAACTTCGCGAGTTTAATCTATGCAAATTGAAAAAAAAACTGTGGGTCTTCATGAAGAGTTTGTTGCAAGTGTACTGTTATGCTTTATATTGATTTTAGTCCTCACCGTTGCCTCGCTGCAATTTAAACTCAAATGCTGAAGTAATCCATGGCCGAGTGAGCTAGTTTTGGCTGAAGGATGGGTGGTGGGGTTCTTGCTGTGCCAGGCTGTTGAAGTGATCTGCTGTACCTTTGGCCAGGCAAGAGAGTACCGTAGCCTGTTTTTCCACTTGTTTTGGGGAATAAGTGGTAGGAAAGAAAGATAGACCTGAATGTATGAATCCTTCTCTCACACAGCATTAATATCTGTCCCTTTGTATTGTTCCAGGAGGTGCTAGAGCTCGCTTTCTCTATATTGTATGACTCAAGTGGCCAGTTGAATTTCATTGCTCCAGACAAGCATGAGGTAAGTCAAGTTCAGAGTACAGAAACTTCTTTGAAGCCCTCTTAGTTGCTTCATGGCAGCAGGCGGCTTTGTAAGAACGTAAGAGTGGTCCATTTAAATCCGTGTCGTGGCTCACAACAAACTGCAAGCAGAGGGATTAGTATGGGAGAAAGACCTTCTGCAGTTCTCATGCATATCCTGAGCCAGAGAAGGAACGCGTTGTGTATTTGTACATCGCAGAGCACCGCGGGTCCAAATTATAGATTAGTGTTTCTAAGCCCTACTGAAATACGAGCCGTAAGTAAGACAGAGAACCTAGGCAGATCACAGTTCCACAGACCTTGCTCACCCCTGCCTGGTGTCGTAAATGTTTCTCTTGGCCTGCTGTACTTTCGAGACTGGAGATTTTTGCTGTGTGTTCACTTTAGTTCAATGCTGATGATTTGTATAGCCGAGCTCTTACAGAACCACTGCCGTCCTCAGCTCACCTTGATGATGCCGGTATAATCATGGGAGGTTATACCATCGCTGGGTCTTGGTTTCAGCCAAAGACTTGTGTTCTCCATAATGGTATATCCCCTTATTCTGAGTTTCACGTTGCTTAAGACTATTCATGACAGGTCATCCTAGAAGGTCCTCTCCATTGCATCTCCACAGGGGAGTGTTTTGCAATGGGTCTCACTTGTATGAAGACAGTGTAAATACCAAGAGAGAGTGACAGCCCCTTCCCTGCTCCCTTCTCTCACTTCAAAACACAAGGAAATAAGACAACATCATTGCCTTTTGGAAGGAACTATTTTACCTAGTTATTTGTGATTCTCTCAAAGAACTTCCAAGTAAAGATTTAGTAGAATGCACTATATTAAAAGAAAAAAAAAAAAAAGAAAGAAAAAAAATCCTTATTTCTAAAGCACCAAGAGTTGGTGTTCCGTTTGGACACTTATTTTGCAATATCACATTTTGTCTCAGTTCAGGACACTGCATTAAGATGATGAAACACAGAAGGTTGCGTTGAACTACATTAGTAGGGTTACTAAAGTGCATGAAATTGCTTTAAAAGTGAAGTGTATTTAGTTACCCAGCTTCAACACTTGCGATTCTGGTTGAAAACCTTCAAATAAATGTTCCTTTTAGGAGAGGAAATTAAGTTAAGCTCGTTTGGGTTTTCCTGGGGATTAATACTTGAGAGTCATTTTCAAGCATGTTCGTGCCAGAGGAATATTTCCTGGTCAGTTTTGATCGAAGGGAAAGCAGCAATGGGATCCCAGGCATAATGTGCCGTTAGAGCTGTAGGTCTAATCGAGGCATGATTGTCTTCATTCTCTGAACTGAAACGTATGTTAGATATGTTCTGATAAAAATTCTCCAGAAATTGAATTCTAGTCTGTTTCAGCTCATGAGAGCAAATGGTCATGAAAATCAACCAATTTTTCAGCGACTTGCATCTCAAGTATAGCCTATAGCTACAAGTGGAGCACGAGTCTTGTGAGGAGAGGCTGAGTGAGCTGGGGGTGTTCAGCCTGGAGCAAAGGAAGCTGAGGGGGGACCTTCTCGCTCTCTCCAACTCCCTGAAAGGAGGTTGTATAGAGGTGGGGGTCGGTCTCTTCTCCCAAGTCCCAGGCGATGGGACAAGAGGAAATGGCCTCAAGTTGCCCCAGGGGAGGTTCAGATTGGAGATGAGGAAAAATTTCTTCACCAAAAGGGCTCTTGCACTCTGGACTGGGCTGCCCAGGGCAGTGGTTGAGGCCCCATCCCTGGAGGTGTTTAAAAGCCGGGTTGCCCTAGTGCTTAGTGACATGGTTTAGTGATTTATTTATTTTTTTTTGTCACAGTTAGTTTGATGGTTGGACTAGATAATCTTGAAGGTCCCTTCCAACCTAGATGATTCTATGATTCTAAGTGTATTTTAACGGTCTGAACATTCAACACCTGCTACTGCACCCCACTGATGGCCAGAAGCATGGTGAGATGCACTAACACAATTGCTCGTGATTGTGTTAACACACCTATTATCTTAATTTCTCTTTTTTGATCTTGTGCAGCTCCTTTGAAACAAAAATTAGTATGTTCAAAAAACAGCCGGAGGAAGCGGGCTCTGCTGCTACTTGACAGTTCCCAAGGGAATGCTTTCAAAAGGGCATCTCACTTCCTCTGTACTTTTCCATGACCTACAGAAGAGTGAGCTGTTTGTTTAAAGGAAATTAAACCAAAAAGTGCAAATGTTCCGAGGAAGCACCCAGAAGAGAGGGCAAGTAGCGTGTTATGAAGCCCATGGCTCTTCAGGGAAGTAACCGGGGTCGTTGTCAATAGAAGTGCTAGTTTAGCAGCGCCGTCACCTCGGGAGATCTGTTGGGTAACATCTCGAGGTCTTGAAAGCTTTGTGTGAAGCACCAGGAATGACGTTAGTACGTGACAATTTCAGGTCAGACTTACAGGTTTGTTTTTTTTTTTTAAAGCACTTCTGCAGTCCTCGTGCTTGTAGAGTTGAGGGTAGAGTGACACTGAACTAGGATCGTAGGATGATTCAGGTTGTAAGGGACCCTGGGGGAGTCCCCAGTCCGACCACCCGCTCGAGACAAGTTAGCGATGAGCTCAGGGCTGCATCTAGATGGATGAAGCCTGCACGACCTTTCTGGTTGTCTGGTTCCACTGGCTTGACTCCCAAGGTATTTCTTTAATAAAATCTCATTACTGAACTGATAGCGTTGAGATTTGGACCTCATTCTTGCACGCTTAAGTTTGGCAATAGCCTTAGCCATCTGTTGGAGCTCCCTGCTAGCCAGAGGATTCAGCGCTGTGAGATCGCTCCATCCTATTTGTTTTTCATTTAAATACTAATAGCTGGTTTCAACTACATAGCAAAAGGGTGGATTAATTTTATCCTTGATTTTTGACAGAGAAACTGATGAGGGAGGCTATAATTAGGTTTCATTGGAGTTTTATGAAAATGAATCTGTAGTAAATTAATTTTTCAGTGGCTCTTAGTCTGTTTTGCATATTAAAAAGAAAAAAAAAAAGCTTCTGAATGAATGCCTCTGTTTTTCCACCATCTCATTACAATTTCTCTCTGCTCAAAATATACAGGAGTTTAATTAGATGCACTTGCCAATATGGAGATTAGAGAGGAAGCCCCTTTTCCAGGCCATTGCACTCAACCGAATTGTGGCCAGGATTTGGTTTCTGTGGGCCCTGGATGAGTTATATCTGGAAGAGGAGAGAACTGAAGTTCTGCTTTCCAGCTCGCTGGGATTCCTCCCCAGAGAAAGCCCTGGCTGCACTCACTGAGCAGGTGATGGACAATTTCCGTCAGGGGCTGCATCTGTGGAATGGATGTTCCGCGCTTCTGTAGCCTGGGCAGAGCCTTTTGCCTTTCTGTTCCTTTCCTCAGTGTGAGTTCCGGGAAGACTTTCCCAAAGAAAGATTGCAAGTCAGTCATAAAAAATTACAGTCTGGTCAAAAATAATTACATTTCTAGGATAGATTTTTTCTCTTCCTGGTGTTCTGCATACAGTCCACAAAAATTGGGTAATTTGAAAGTCTTCAGTGACAGACTTTGACAGCCTAGAATAGGCAGGCTAAGTTCACAGAATCACAGAATGCTATGGGGTTGGGAGGGACCTCAGGAGATCATCTAGTCCAACCCCCTGCCAAAGCAGGTCTACCCAGAGCAGGTTGCACAGGAACATGTCCAGGTGGGTTTGGAAGATCTCCAGAGAAGGAGACTCCACCACGTCTTCCACACAGCCTCTTCCAGGGCTCTGCCACCCTCAAAGTGAAGTTCCTTCTCATGTTTAGGTGGAGCTTCTTATGTCCAAGTTTGTGCCGGTTCCCTTATGTCCTGTCACTGGGCACCACTGGAAAAAGACTGGCCCCATCCTCCTGACATCTACCTTTTAAGTATTTATAGGTGTTGATCAGATCCCCCCTCAGTCTTCTCTTCTCCTAAAAAACCCCAAGTCCCTCAGCCTTTCCAAGTTGTTTATTTAGTACTTGTTAGCAGGACAGCCTGAACCCTAAAGTCTCTTCGATGTAGCTAATCTCATATTGAAGCTGCAGCTTGTCTTACCACCACCCTGGGTGAAATCCTAGCTCTGCTGCTGTTTTGTTACTGACTTAAGTGGGTCGGATTTCACTTTGGATGTTGAAGTATGTTAACCGTCCTATTTTAAAAACATGCCCTTTTTCTGGATGAAGACATACCCCAAGAGGGGGCTTTCTCTCTCTTCCTTAAAAATAATCCTCGTTTCTGCTGTAGGATGAAGTCAACCGTGGCTATCTTTAAACTTGGCTGTATCATGTAGGAAATGGTCAGCTAAATTTAAAATCCCATTTTTTTGGCATGAAATCTAGCAGAAGTATTTGTAAGATAAAAATGCAGTTACAGTTGATTTAATTTCCTCCTGCAAACTAGGACACAAGTTCATGATTGAAATCTTTATTTTTAGATGATAACATTTAAGCGCTTCTGTTCATAGTTGAATAAATGGCTCGTAGTAATAAATGGAAGTGACTTATTTGATAGAAGTTGACTCTCAGATCACCAATCTCCCTTGGGTTTGTTGCTCATTTAAAATGGTTATTCAGCCCATGTTTATCTCAACCTGTCAGCTCTTGGGAAAGATGGCATCTCCTACTAGGAAAAAGCTAACAGTAAGGAAGAGGTTTTAGAGGCCAATTCAGCATTTGTGGCATTTAGAATCACACCAGGGACCTTGGCATTTAATTTCCATGAAGGACAAGGCATTGATTGACCTTGTAGTTTTCACAATATGCTGTTTCATGTAAAATAATGGTAAAGTAGGTACAGGTACGTGAGAGCCCGTCTTTGGGTAGGTCAGTTGATACCACTGAATCCAATGGAAAGCAAACCACAATCAAACTAGATAACTGGTATGGGATTTCTTACACAAAGAACTGAGAAGGATTTTGGATGGGATTCAGTTCACCTGACCTAGCTGTCTTGGAATGAAAAGTTTGATTAAAAGTGAGATAATCAGTGTTTTTCTGTAAGTACCGGGGAAAGAGAAGGAGGGGAGGAGAAGGAGATTTCTCTAGAGGTTCCTTGTCCTAAGTTGTTCTTTCTCCCATAACTATTGAAGAATATTTAACAAGAAGTTTGGAAGAGATAGCAAATTGCCAAACAACTAAATACCGTCATTTCTTCCCATTTTTAAGGAATTGTGTTTTCTGGGGAATTTTCAGTGGAACATGCTTCTTCATGATAAGAGCTATGTAAACTATGTAAGGGGTTGGTCTCTTCTCCCAAGTCCCAGGCGATGGGACAAGAGGAAATGGCCTCAAGTTGCGCCAGGGGAGGTTCAGATTGGAGATGAGGAAAAATGTTTCCATGGAAAGGGGTACTGTACATTGGACTGGGCTGCCCAGGGCAGTGGTTGAGGCCCCATCCCTGGAGGGATTTAAATAGACAGCTTGCCATAGTGCTTAGAGACATGGTTTAGTGATGGTTTTTATCAGAGTGAGGTTGATGGTTGGACTAGATGACCTGGAAGGTCCCTTCTAACCTAGGCAATTTTATGATTTTAGATGGCTTATTTTTTCTTCTACTCCAAGATCCCAAATCCTGAAGCACTTAAAAGGGTATGCTGAGCTACCTGCCCTACAGGAGTGGGGCAGTGTCAGAGGCATACAGTCGTGCTCAGTGTGGCTGTCTCTGGCTGGCACACGGCAGGCACCAAGAAATGGCACGTGGATCTCAGTGCTTTAAACAGCTCGGAATGGGCAGAGTTGTGCTGTCACGTCTTGGGGAAAATGACCCCCTTCAGAGGAATGGGATCTGTTCTCATCACGGTGTTATGCGGAAGCAGTGACGGGAGCATCTGAACTGCTTTCTGTAGTGCCTGCATGGGTGACTGGTAGCTCCCCAATTAGCTCGCTGCTGTGAGATGGGTAAGGATGACTAGCCTCTGTGTTTTAAGTGCAGCCTGTATCTACCTTCTTCAGATTGTTTCATGTGAACCTGGGAGGGCAGGTGTGGAGGGCATCCCTTTCAAAGAGCAGAAAAGGTGCTTGTTTGGCTTTACTCTATGCTTAAGAGGTGGAATAAACTTAAACATCCCTTTCAATTTTGTTAGGAGAAATCTCATTTTCATGTTACACCACTATTAGCAGAGACAATGGGACTAACACTAGTATCCTGTTAATTATGGGCATGTTAATGATATATATTTCTGCAGTCAGATAGCATTGCAAGTTTATTTCCTGTCTTAATGTTGTGCTGTGCTGTTTGAAATGTTAATGAAGCCAGAATTCTCAAAGGTCATCCTCTGAATGCATCGGCTTTTTTTTCTGATTTGTTTCAGAACAATTTAAATGAGTTTTTGTTGCTAATGTTGCTAACAGTGTTAACTTTCCTGTTTAATTAATGAAGGTGTAGCAACACGTTTTTGCCCTGGTCAGTGAGCTTAATTAGAGGAGCTCTGTATTCTTCTTTAAACCATTCTTTGCCATTTTCCTTCCATGATGCGTGTTCTGTTTCTCTTCTTTCCCCCAGCAGCTACTAATTTTTTCTTTTCAAAGGCTGTGTGAAAGAATGGTTAAAAAAAAAACAGAAAAGAAAACACCAAGAGAAAAGTGCAAATTTAGCAGAACTGAGCATTGCATTTTCTGAGGAGTCATTTATCATCCTCAGAAAGTTTTGATTCTTCACAAATAATAAAGAAAAGAACTGGTAATCGCTGTTTTCGGCTAATTGACAGAATTGTGTTGTGAAAGAGGGAGAATTTCTGCATTGCCTTTGCTGATGACACTTGAAGGTTTTAAACTTTTCATTGCTACTAAATTAAGAGATTGTCCCTTGTCTGTGTTCATCATTAAACCAGTAGGTGGGGTTTTCATCTCTTTTTAATGCTATTAGATGACAGGGAAGTGACAAGTGTAAAGGATGTTTCCATCAACTGAGTTTGTGAGGTAAAGCTATACAGGTTTATAATATTCACCTTAATATTGCAAAGTAGTGCCTGATTCAGCTTCTGCTTTGCAGTCCTTGTACTGTTTTCACTGGAAGGTAGATAGAAACTCTTCAGTATTAGGTGCATAACCCTCCATACAGCTTCCCAGGTCTCTTTAACACCTTCTGTCCTGGACCTGTTCAGTGGTTGTTAGACACACAAACACTCTTTGCCTGGCTTGCTCAGCTCCAGAGTTAGTTGTCGCTAGAGTGTTCAGCTCATGCCAGCAGTGGCGTGCTGAGAGGAGTGTGAGGTTGTAAGGTGCCCAGAGAGTGTCTGAGTAGGTTTCGGGGTGACCAAAGCCCTTGGGCTGTGCTTGTGGAGGGACTAGGTGGCAGCAAGGACTTCCAGCTGCTTGAGGAGACAGAGACGCTGGGAGACTGCAGCTTCACCGGCCAGACTGCCCGCTCTCAAGTCCCCTGCCACCAGTCATAATACACCTCCAGGGAGTTCAGGCAACAGTGACCACCCAACAGAAATCTTTGTCCTCTGTGTCCCCTGTGGCATTAGCACCCACTGGGACCGATGCAGCTACTTAGATAGAGCTCCCAAGGAAACATGCAGCCTTCCAGGTCTCTGGCTTGCAGGGTGTGCCAGGAATTTCTGCTGGTGTCTGAGGACAGTAGTGAGAACACCTGTGGGAGGTACACCCGAATAGAAGAGCTGCTTAGCTTGGTGACTGAGCTTCAGGAGGGAAATGGAAAGGCTGAGGAGCGTCTGGGAGTCTGAGAAGGAGATTGACTGGTGGAACAATGCTCTGCCCTCTCTGGAACAGAAATGTCAACTAGGCAGAACACATGGCAAGGGGAATCCTGCACCCTCTCCCCGCCAGGCAGAAGGCAGTCACTTGAGGGATAGATGTCAATGGATACAAGTCTCTGCTTGGGACAGTGGGAGAAGCTCCTCCTTGTCTACTTTGTCTTCCCAGCTGCCCTTATACAACATAACAGGATCTAGAACTGGAAGGACAGGGAGATGATGAGGTGGATGATGATGTAGCTGTACTAGAGGAGTCACTGACATCAAGTCAGCCTATCCGTCTCTTCGTGACCACCTCCATGAAGAAAAAAATGGTGGGTTATTTACATAGGTGGCTCCTTTCTGAGGGGAACAGAGGGCCCAAACTGCCAACCAGACCTGCCTTTTGGGAACATTTACTGCCTGCCTGGGACTCAGGTTGAAGATGTTGCCAGGAAACTTTGTAGCTTGGTACATCCCTCAAATTATTATCTGCTATTGCTTTTTTATGTGGGTACCAGTGAAGTTGTGATGAGAAATCCAAGGGAGATCACAAGATCACCTTGGGGGATTGGTTAACGAATCAGGAGGCAGCTGGTATTCTCCTTCTTGATCCTTCCGGTCGTAGGGAATGACATCAAAAGAAACAGGCAGACCCAGCTGATCAATACCTGCCCCTGCGCTTGTGTTGCTGGCAGAATTTGGAGGTTTTTGGGATGCTGTATGTGACACCAGGCCTGCTTGGACCCTCATGGGATTCAGCTTTCTCAATGGAGGAAAAGTTAGTGGGATGGATTGAAAGAGCTTTAAACTAGGTTGGAAAGGGGAAAGGGCTAACATTGGACTTCCTAGTGAGAAGCTATGGGATGGCATGACAAAGTTTGAGGGAAGGTACGTACTGAGTACACTGGAGCATATTTGAAGTATTTGTTCACTAATGCACTTAGCATGAGGAATAAACGAGGGGTTAGAAGCTTTGGCTCTCAGAGCTATGACATAACTGGCATAAGTGAGACTTGGTGTAAAGAGTCCTGTGACTAGAGTGTCGTGATGGACGGCTATAGGCTCTTTGGGAGGCATAGGCAGGCAAAGCAGAGGGATAGCACGCTATGTAAAAGAGGAGTTGCACTATGCAGCTTGCAGCTGGGGATGACATGGTTAAGAGCCTTTGGGTAAGTATTAGGGGAAAAGCTAATGAAGTGGATGCAGTTGTGGGAGTCTACTATAGATTTCCCAGCCAGGATGATGACACCAATGTATTTTTCTATAAGGATTTAAGGGAAATCTCCAGATAGTCCCAGTTAATATCTGGGAAACTGAAGTCTCCCATAAGGACAAGGGCAACTATCGTACAGCACACATGAACAAGTCCAGGAAATTTTTGAAGCATGTTGAGGATAACTTTTAGGTAGAGGTAGTAGGGGAGCCAACTAGGAAAGGTGGCCTCCTAGGTCCGTTGTTCATAAGTAGAGATGGTCTTGTGGGTGAAGTAATGATTGTTGGCTGTCTTGGCCACAGTGATCATGAAATGGTTAAGTTTAAAATCTTTGATACGAGGAAAAACTGTCAGCGGAGCTTTTACCTTAGATTTTGGAAAAGCAGACTTTAAGTTGCTCAAGGAACCAGTTAGTAAGGTCCCTTGGGAAGCTGCTTTTGAGAGTATTGGGCTCCATAAATGCTATTTGCTTTTTAAGAGCCATCTTTTAAGAGTGCAGGAGCAGGCAATCCAAACACGTCTGAAGTCAAGCAAGCAGGGCAGAAGGCCAACTTGGCTGAAGAGGGTTCTCCAGGAACTTAGGCAGAAAATGAAAATATAGGGATTTTGGAAGCATGATGGGACTAAGCGGGAGGACTACAGAGATGCTGTTTGCCACTGTAGGGAAAAAGTTTGTATGGGCAAAGCTTAACTGGAGTTAAAGCTGGCCAGTACTGGGATGTGGATAACAAAAAAGGCTTTTTAAAGTATGCTGACAGCAAAAGGACTAAAGAAAACTTTGGTCTGGTACTTGATCAGGTTTTTCACCTCACAAATAGGGATGGAAGATAAAGCAGAGACATTTAATGCCTTCTTTGCCTTGGTCTTTAACACCATTGATGGGCTGTTGGACTCCTAGAGCCTTGGGTTGGAGGACTGTGACTCGGGGTCCGATAAATTCCCAGTTGACTTCCAACTTGTACAAGATTTGCTGCTGCAACTGAATGCACGTAAATCTATGGTGCCCAATGGGATTTCTCCCATGGTGCTGAAAGAGCTGGCCGATGTTATTAAGAGACCTTTCTGTTATTTATCAAAAGTCTTCCGAATCTGGAGAGGTCCTAGTTGACTGGAAAGTAGCAAATTTTATTTCAATTTTCAAGAAGGGCAAGAAAGAAGACCCTGGTAATTATAGGCCTGTCAATCTCACTTCAGTGCCTGGTGAAATTATGGAGAGGATTATTCTGGGAGTTATTGAAAACGCCACTTGAAAGACAATGCAGTCATTGGTCAAAGCCAACATGGGTTCATGTAGGGAAGTTCATGCCTTACTAATTTAATATCCACCTAGTGGATGAAAGGAAAGCAGTGGATGTGATTTTATTCTTTTTGGTTTTTTTTTTCTATTTTTACCAAAGATTTTGATATTGTCACTCACAATATCTTTCTGGACAAAAAGTCCAGCACACAGCTAGACGTGCACACAGTACAGTGGGTGAACAATTGGCTGAAGAGTTGGACTCAAACAGTTGTAGTAAATGGGGCAGCCATTCACTGGCTGGCAGCCAGTCACCAGTGGCCCCAAGGATTCAGCTTTAGGGCCAGTTATCTTTAATGTTTTTATAAGTTATCTGGGTGCAGAAGTTGGGTACACAGTAAGTAAGTTTGCTGATAACACTAAATTAGAAGGAGCTGTTGATTTCTTTGAGGGTAGAGAGGCCTTACTAGATTAGAGTGCTGGGCAATCACCAAACTCTATGAAATTTAACAAGAACAAATGCTGGATTCTGCACCTGAAACAGAGTAATTCCAGATGTATGTTAGACTGGGGCATAAGAGGCTGGAGTGAAGCCCCTCAGAAAGGGATCTGGGGGTCTTGGTTGATGGCAAGCTCAATATGAGTCAACAATGCGCCCTGGTGGCCCGAAGGACCAACTCTGTCCTGGGTGCATTAAGCACAATCTAGCTAACCAGTCAAAATAAATGATTGTCCCACTATACTCAGCACTGCCATAGCCTTACCTGACATACTGTGTACAATTTGGGGCTCCACAACATAGGAAGGATTTAAAAATATTAGAATGTGTCCAAAGGCAGGCAACAAAGGTGGTAGAAGGACCAGAGATCATGACTTATGAGGAGCAGCTGAGGATACTAGGTTTGTTCAGCTTAGAAAAGAGGAGGCTGAGGGGTGACCTCATTGCTGTCTAAAGCTTCCTCGTGGCAGGGAGCGGTGATCTCTTCTTTCTGGTGTCTGGTGATAGGATGAGAGAGAATGGCTTAAGGCTGTGTCAAGGGAAGCTCAGATTTGATATTAGGAAAAAGTTCCTCACTGAGAGGATGGTCAAGCACCGGAGCAAGCTGTCCAGGGAAGTGGTCATGGCCCCAGGCCTGTAGCTGTTCACGAATCATTTGGACAATGCTCTTAGATATCTAGTTTAGCTTTTAGGTTTCCCTGTATGGAATTGTGAGTTGGACTTAATGATCCCCGTGCATCCCTTCCAAGTCGGGATATTCTTTGATTCTAAACTGTAACCTGGCTTCCAGTTTTGAAGCCTCTGATACGCTGGAGCGAAAAAGGAATTGCCAGAGTAGGAATACATAGGTTTTAGTTCCTAACTGGGTTAATCAAAACTGGAATGGAGGGAGAAGAGCAGAGGGTTTTCACTAGATATTTCATCAGTGTGCTTGTGTGTACCTATAAATCTACGCAGTAGAGGCAAGCCTGAGACCTTCTGAAGTAAGCTTGTTATTTTTCATATGTATTTAGATATCATGATCATACTGTATGTAGAGGGCTAGCGTATGAGTGGAGTTTTACCTGCTTCTAAGATGAACAATGCAGAGTTTACTAACTTCTTACTTCTTCCATGAAGGTGACTTTGGTCTGCTTTCTACCTTTCTCATTTTACCACTGAGATTGTGAATGTTTTTTACTTTCCCTGCCTAGGGCTGGAGAGTTCCTCAAATATTATTTTACAGCACGTGTTTCCACCCACATCTCTAAATTTGCATATTAGAGCACTTCAAGGACAGCTTTCCAGACTACAGACCCAAGTGTCTTTCAGGGATAGAGGACATTTAATCAAGCCTCTGAATGGAGTTCAGCGTGCATACAACATGCAACCATTGCTGCTTTGTCCCTGTGTAGAAGATGGGGAAGTATTTACCCTGTGGTGAACAGCCCTGGAGACAGAAATGAGAGCTGTGGGAAGAAGTCTATGACATTCATAGCTCAAGAACTCCCACTAGCTTAAAACCAGGGTTGTAACCACACAAGCCTCTAATTTAACACAACTAAGGAGGCTGAGAACCTCTTAAAATGATAGCGCAAAGGAAAGCTGGGTTTTGCTTATGCCAACTACAGGAAAGCTCATTCTCTGAGGACAGCATTAAGAACACTGTTGGAGTTAGCAAAGCTCAGGGGACAGGTTTCAGGGAGTACTTGCCCATGAATTGCAGCAGTGGAGCTGCCAGACCCTTTTCCTGATGCTGCAGGGCAGAAAGGCTCTTATTCTCCCTGCTTCTTACTGGAGTTTTCAAGCAGCGATTGATGCAAAGGCTGATCTCAGCTCAATTTGCAGCTGAAAACAGACCAAAAAAAAACCTACAGGCAGAGATTGTCCTCTACTAAATGTAAAGTGAAGATGAGGACTTGGAAGGAGGTGTACTGGTGTATGCCTTCGTCTAAAGCTTCTTATGCCTCTATTCACAAAGTTTAGAGCCTTATCCTCCCCTTCCCAAGAAACAACAAATGGAAAGAAGATTGTATGGTGAAGTGGCAGAGTTGGAGGAGGAGAGCCGCCAAACTACTGGTGCAACACCAGTTTGGGAGGCTAAACAGTTTAGGTCTGTGGGTGTTAGCCACAGTGTGCTATTGGCCAGCTGGAATTCTTTTTTTACTGTTATAGATTTAGTCACAAAGTCCAGCCTTGTACCCAAAGCACTAGCACATCCGTCAAGATCCATTATGCTCTCTAGGGCTTTTTATTTTATTTCCTTTAAATAAAGACTGTATATTTGGTTTCATATTAGAAATCGGCTTTGAGACAAGATTGATGTTTTCAGCAGATTTTGGTATTTCGTGATATTTACAAGGCACAGAAAAGTGCAGAGGGAAAACAATGGAACCATAACTTTTCTCAAGTACCCCAAATAGTTAAATGGAAGTAAAGTTCTTTGTCGTTCCTGGCAAAAAATGTCTTATCTTGTTTTGTTTTGTGAGGTAATTATGGATTTTGATGAGCACTCCTTGCTAATCAGGTTTAATGACACAAAACCCAAATCACATTCTTGTTATTTTCCAAGGCTGTGGAGACATGCCACATTAACCCAAAAGAACAAAGCATAGAGATGACAACAAAACCAAGAACAATAGTAAGAAGAAAAAAGGAAATTACTAGTAGAGAGGCAGGATTCTTCTCACCTGTGGCTCTACCCGTTGCACAATGAGAGTGGCACAGCACTAAAGGAACGGGCACTGGTAAAATGGTTGATAAATAGCATTGTACTTGAAACTTCTGGGAATCGAAGAGACTCTGGAAAAGTATTTAATCTCATTGTTATCTTCTTTATTACAATGGTCTAGCTGATTAAGCTAACAACAAACCTGTGTATTGTAAGGTTGCATTATTTTATTATAATGCGCTATTACTTCTTGCTTGCTAAGTCTAACCTTCAGTTGTTCAGTACCAGGGGTTATGACCGAGCCTCAGTCATGAGCTTACAAGGGGGAGAAAGAAGTTGGGGATTTGAAGGGTGGAGGAAATCTCTACAAGAAGCCGATGGTGGCATCTTCCACATCTGGTGATGTGTAAGGCTTTAGCAGATGGGGATAAAATGATGAAACTTTATCAGTTATACCGACCATGAGGAGGACTGAGAAGTTCAGCCCTCGGCAAGTGCCATCCAGCTGGGAAGCTGTTTGCTTCTGGTTTCCACAGACCTGTTCTGTCTTCTGAGGACAGAATATGTAGTAACAGTAAATGCCAGTGTGGGTTGCCCACTTTACTCCTTTATCTCTTGCATTTACCTCTCCTCTGTATGTGTAAAAACACAGGTATTCCGTATTTTGTTAAGGCTGAATGTATGTTATTTGTCATTTAGCATATTAGGTACTGGGGCTCTGGGAAAGTATTGCTTTGAAAAATCAGTAATAATGCAGCCAATTTAAAATGAAAAGTATTTTTCTTCCCCTGCTCTCCCTAAAAAAACCCAGAAGATAATAAAATTGCATGTTTTTCCCTTGGCCAGGTAATACTCCTGGAAAGCCTGTCCATATAGGCTGTGCTCCAAATAAGGAGTTGATAGGAATTTCGTTGCTGAGCTGAGGAAGGAATATCATTGAGCTGGAAGATTCCTAACATTCATACACAGAGCATACTTTTACATATATCCCAATCCCAGTAAGAAAATAAAACAACACACTGACATGTTTGTATACATTTTGCTGTTTCATCATGTGCACTTATTACTTAAAACCTTCCTTGTCATCCTTAATATCTACTGAGGGAATAAGAGAAATTACATCATGAATTTCCCTGTGCTATAATTTTGCTTTCTAGCCTCCATAAAACATCACGAGAACTTCATCTGTAATTAGTCTGTGAGTTATTTGTGGTATTGCAAAGTATTAACCGACTATAACTTGTCTTTTGGCACTACACAGCTCTCCAAAAATGGAGACGTGGTCTAGGATATCATCAATCTTTTCTTTGTGGTTCAGAAAAGGAATCCATTTTCTTTGATAAAAGACCCATTGGTCTTTGTGATCTATAAATCATTCTTTCAAAAGAAGCCCTTTGAAATATCAATTCAAGGTATCCTCACAGACTATCACTTTATAGCTTTTTCGAGGGATGGAAGATAATCCTTGTGCCTATCAAAAAGGAAGACCTGTGCTATTTTTCAGTGAGTTTTGCAACTTTAGTACAATCTCTCTACAGGGCCAATATTGCCGTCTCTAGTCTTGTGTACTGCACGAAGTTAGAGCTTTTGTGTCAAGATAGCATTTCTCTAATGTCCAGCAGAGTTTGAAATGACTATATTAAAAAAGGATCCTGTAAGACAGCATTCCTTACAGCGTTGAAAATCCTCAGCCCCTTTAATGAGAAACATTGCAGCAATGCAGAATCACAGAACAATATGGGGTTGGAAGGGACCTCTGGAGATCATCTAGTCCAACCCCCTGCCAAAGCAGGTCCACCC
>JAOXJK010000012.1:48938784-48953728 GCA_025774025.1 Xenus cinereus
GGTGACAGAGCCCTGGAACAGGCTGCCCAGGGAGGTTGTGGAGTCCCCTTCTTTGGAGATTTTCAAGACCCGCCTGGGTGTTGTCCTGAGTAACATGCTCTAACATGCTCTGGGTAGTCCTGCTTCAGCAGGGGAGTTGGACTAGATGATCTTTATGGTCCCTTCCAACTCTAAAAATTCAGTGAAAAATAATTCTTTGTCCACATAGCTCACGTTCTTTGTCAGAAGTTGCCGTTTCTTACATGTTGTTGAATAACTGCACGTTTTACTTGCTTTCTGTCTGTGCTGATTTCCTAGCAGCTTCCACCATTCCCTATTTGTCATTACTGTTGTCTGCTCTCTGTTCTGAGAGTTTTCTCACTTCTGCAAACCTTTGGTATTCCAGTTGTCCCACGTGAAGCCTCCAACAGGCCCAATATTGCCTGGCGAATATCTGTTTCCGTGACTTCATGAGTTATCTTTCCCCTGACGGTCTCCTAGGGGGATCTCTTTCCTTGTACCTTCATGGGGGGCTGGAGAGGAGGGGGTACCTGGCTGGATTTGCTCACTTGCTGAAATAATTTAATAGAAGGCTGTTATTTGCAGACATTTCTCCCGCTGTGTCTGAAGGACAGAGGAAGACAACTGAACTTTCTCATGAGCCTGTGGAGGCAGTTTTACAGTGGGTAGTCACGCAAAAGTCTCTTTTTGAGGATAGGAGTGAGGTCTATAAAAAAAATATAGTATGTTTTCCTGGTCCAGTTGAATTCTCTTTCTTTGGGGCTTTATCTTTGTGATCTGGAAACTCTAATTTTGGTTTAACAAGATGCCTGCAAAATATTAGGAAAGGCTAAATAGTGGTGCTAAATGCCAAGCTAAATGTTCTTTTTAAGTGCTTCAAGGTTATAGAAATTTTTTCTGTCGGTTTTTTATTGTCCTAACTCCAAATCCATTTTAATGCTCCTAGGAGTTGGGGAATTGCCGTAAACTGCCAGATACCTGACACATCTCATAATCTCTCTCTCTCTCTTCGGGAGTATGGGCAAGAACACAAAGTTGCCCGTAAGTTGGTTCTGAAATACTGCTGGTTTGGTTCACGTCCTTAGACGTGAGGAGATTGCATCACTAACACTTTCAAATGGTTAACGTGGGTACTTACATTGTCCTTTCTGTTAATCTTGACCTATACTCACCTTGGCAATGCTTTTCACAGCTCAGCTATGTACTGATTCAGGCTCTATTTGTAGCATATAATTGAAGGTTTCATATTTTTGAAACCTAATTTTGAAATCTAATTATTATAGCTGTGCAACTGAGGTAATGAAGATCTTTAGAGAGGGCCTGATAGTGAAATAAAGGGTTAAGGAGTAGGATGTCAGTAATCCGTGAAAGGGCTAAGCACAGGCTGTGGAACAACTGTATGGTTTTGTACGAGGAGAACATGGCTAGGAAAATTCAGTGTAACATCTGCAGGTGACAGCTCAGAACATCAGCTTTGTCTGTGGTGTTGCTTATCACTGGAGCTCGTGAGCATGCTTTTCCTATGGGGCAAAATAATTAACCAAAGAGAAAACATATCATAGATGATAATAAAACAGTGTGCAATCCAGCATACTGATAACGTACGTATGACATAGCCCATAGCTTGGGTTCTTTGGATTCAAATTCCTGGAGTGTTAGACACCATTGCTTGTTGTTTAATCACTGATGATGTAATGTGTATACTTACCAAAAATAAAAATAAATGCAGTATTTAATTGAAACATGTGGTAAGTTAAGGTTGAGGGAATCAAGTTCATTGAAAGGGATGTGATAAGAAATGGCTTCAAGAGCAGTAAAACAACCAGTGGGTGATGAGTTGTATCGTGGGGTCCTGGCAGTGATAGTCTTTGACATGCAGATACTGCTAGGAAGAGACAGCGGATTGGTTTTGCTTGATTTAAAACTTATTGCCTTCTAATTTTTTTCGTGTCACTTTTTGTTGAGGAGGACTAATTTGGGTACCAGCTCTATTTACCCATCGTATGGGTATGTGTATAGCTCCTTTGCCCTCTTAATTTTTTTGGGGAGAGGGTAATGTTGTCTTTCCACTGACTAGGAACTTTTCTAATACATTATGTTGCAGGAAGGAAGCTTAGTTCTTGCCGCCTTTGCAGGATGGGAAGTGCTGCCATTTAAGTCAGTGGAACTGCAGTGTTTCAAAACTGCTTTGTGTACATTAGGAATCAAGTTAAAGGAATATTTTTTTCAGCTGCTTGGACAAAACAGGTTCCCTGGTTTTGGACCTATTTGCTGCTTCATCTTTGTATTTTGTCATTCTGCAGTCAGGCTTTGGTATCAGAAATTTCTGGAGCTCTTGCAGATTTCATTTCAAGAAACTCTTCCCCATTCTGAGTATGTGTTTCTTACACAGTTCAAATTATATTCACAAATAACTTGTCTGTATATCTATACCCCCACTGGCTCTGCGCCTCAGCATGCACCATAGTATTACAGATGAATTCATTAAAATGCTTAGGCATTCATTGCTGACATTTGTTCTGTTTAATTGAAATAATTTCTTCACCTTCTAAACTTAGCTTTTATGACACATCAAAACTTTGGAACGTTCTCTTTTCAATTATTTATAAGCACTACAAGTTATTTCTTAATTTCTTGTTTAGTTGTCCCAGATCGTGTTTTTATGCAACTATATATTCATATAATAGCATGCCCTTCATCTTAAAAATGCTGCCTAACTTCTAGCTTCCTAGAAAATGCATCTTTTCTGAGCTGTAGGATGAATGTACAACACAAACCGCGCTGTTAAAATGCATAAACCATAGCGATGTTATACTTTTGAAACAGGAGTACTTTTGATTAATATGTTTTCTTGTGCTATAACCTGTCCACTGCTGCAAGTAACCTAGCATCCGGAGCTGCCTAAATGAGGATTTCTTTGTAACTGAACTACATTACAACAACAGAAAATGCAGGAGACATTCTGTCTTCGCTTATGCTTTTTCCAATTGACTGAAATCATGGAGGTTTTCGTGGCTGAACCTTAGCTTGATTAACTTACTGATATATAAGCCTGCTCTACCGTGATGCATCCTTTCTGTGAGTTTGTAATTGAGCCGGAACAGAGAAGGATAAGAGGGTAAGGGTTTATTGACAGAACAGTGAGTTCTGTGTTCACAGACTTCAGTGCAGTCTTGTATTATCAACTGAAACATTGCTTCCCCAGCATATAGCTGCTCTCTGGCTGTCTTAATCATTTCGCGTTGTAACCCCTACCAGCGCCTTCAATGTGTTAGTACCAGCGGGGTCACTCTATAAATGAGTCTGAGGAAACATTTCTCTCTTTGCTGCATTGGAAGGGGAAGGAAAAAAAAAAAACATCCAAGCCTCGCTTCTGCAGCATAAATAAGTTTTGCCTGAATGCAGCAAACTCTGAAGGATTGTGAGTTTTTTAAATATGGGAGTGTCTCACATTGAAGTGTGTCCCTCTCGGGACCCCTGGTTGAGGCACATGCTTGATTTCACTTACAGTGCAGAAGTTCCCTCAGTTTCTGAGACTGTTCTTGCTAAACAGGAGAGTTGGGTTTTTTTTTTGTAGTGTTATAATTGATGATCAGTGTTGGAACTAATACCTTTTCTGTGGGCTCAACAAGAGAGCTTCAGTAATGTACAGGGTTGATGTTAAGTGCAGTGTCTTCTAAGACAAAAAATAACTTGCAGGAGCTCCTGTGGAGATGTCTGTTTTCTTAATCTTCGTGTAAGTACTCAATATTAGTGTTCATAAAAAGATCTTGGTGCTAATCCTCTTGTAGTTTCCTTTGAAATATAACATTTGACTTTTTTTTTCCTTAAAAGTTAACATGCCTCCTGCACTTCTTCAATGAACATACAGTCTGATTTTTTTAATGCATAACGTGTCTCAGAAAGCAGTTTAACTGATTCCCATCCATCAGTCAGCACCGCTTTTTCTATTATTTTGCAGAATGGATTTCTGTGAAGCCCTGTTTTGTAGACTCTGGATGATATCTCTGCCTAACATTTATGAAGAAGGGAGAGAACCTATCAGTTCTATTATTTAAGATTGAAGGTTGCATTAGTAAGAGCCAGACACCTACTTTCCGTATGTGGATTGAGTTCTGTTTTTCAGAAGCTGCCTTTCACTCAGGCTTTTAACTCTTAGAAATGAATTTAATGATAAGGAAAGGACCAACAACACTAGTTAAAAAAGTATTTAAGACCAGGTTTGTGTAGAAATGCGAGGTCTGTAACCACAGAGTATGTTTTCCAACAAAAGCCAAACTGGAAATGTTATGCCTCGGAGGCATACAGTGCACAAGCCTCGTGCAAAGACTAGATTTATCTTGATATGTTGTCAAGCAAGCATCTTCCATCCTGCATTTCATGTCTGCCCTTCCCCTAACAGTACTCCTGGTTGCCTGTCCTGAGGCACTGGTCTCTGCTGAATACAGAAGATGTATTTCTTCTCTGTGGCAGCGTATGTAGAGGGATGTAAAGCTCTTACTTGTTATACCACTTCAGCCATAAAATACTGCCTGTACCAAAGCAACGTAGCGGTCTCTGGTCAAAAAGCAGGCAGCAACTGGGGCAAAAAGACAAACTTTTTCCTCAAGGACTTGTCTGAGCTGGCGCTTGGGAATGATTCAGAGCCCCCCCCAGCCAAACACATCCAAACCTACACCTGGAGCTGAAAAAGCTTGGCTGCAACTAGGAAAGGCTTGCATCTCCTATGGAGAGAATCAGGAGAGAAGCGCTGAAAACAAGTCAGTCAGCAATGGCTATACCTAAGCTAGAAATATGTAAGGCAGAAGCTTGGAATTCGCATTCAAACAAAGAAAGTGAGAGGCATGAGAGATTTCTGGTGCTTACTCCTATGTTCTGGGCACAAAGATGAAGTTGTTCTGTTAAATTCACCTGGTTTGGGTTTGCCAGTGGAAAAGCTGCATTACCAGACTTCTCTGTGCACCGAGACAATTGAGGTTGTTCATGTTTTGAATCGAGTATCTTCCTACGATTTAGCAGGAGTTTGCAAAGCCTTAGATTAATTATGTCCCTGGGTGTGAATGAACTGCGTTTTTCCTGGGGATGCAAGTCCATAAGCAAGGCTCTGTTTCACTGTCTCACAGCTTTTTGCCTTTTCCCAGAGCGTGTGGGGTAGATGTGGAATCTATAATGAATAGCAGCAGTTAAAAGTTAGGTAAGAGGCAAATTGTGTGTTGGCACTGTGGAGAACTTGTGTGAGGAGCTCACGGCCACCCCGTGCCATTGAGTCATCGCAGTGTTGGAGCTGTTGAACAGGCGAGTTAGGATTGCCGATGAGCGTATGCAATTTGGGAGTACAAAAGTGTGTGCATCAGCATCTCTAAAACAAGAAAAGAAGTAGAAGCCTCGAGTCTGGAAAAGTTTTACAAGTAGGCAGCACCCACTTGCTTTAATCAGGACTAGAGGAGAAGAGCTGAAGGTGACCTGCAAGGGTCTGCTGCTTTACCAAGTATAAAAAGAGGTTTGAAGCTGGTGTGTGTGTGTGTGTGTCATACCATAATAGTAACTTAAAGACTTGAAAGAAGAGAGCTCAGGGTTGGTACTGGCTAGTGAGGTAGAGGAAACCACAGCTTTTGGATGAGCAGAGACCTCCCGACTCCCTGAGGGTAGGTCCTAGTTCGTTAAGCCGTTCAGTAGGAATCCATACTAATTGAATGCAACCCCTTTCTTCCCACTAAGCAGAGGCTGACAGAACATTACAACAAATTTCAGTGTTTTCCTGTTTTATTTTTTCTATAAGATTGTGACTAAAGGGAGCAGGTCAGCCTCATGGCCGTTCCCATAGGATACAGTTCAGAGGTGTAACATACAAAGAATAAGTATCTCCCTTTTCGTAAAATGTATTGCTTCTGTTCAGAGGCAGATTCTGTCCTTTGTGAAGCCCCAAAGAAGATCTGTTGAGAACTCTGGTACAACAGGTAGATAGATAGTGGCAGAATTTAATTAATATTTAGCATCAGGAAGCCTTCTTTAATTAATGAAATGAAACCAGCGTTGATTTGATTTCCAACAGGAATGGGGATTTGAATAGCCCAGGTTCTCCTCTGGAAAGGAGAGCAATGACACATGAAAGTCAGGTAATATGCTCTTTATATGAAAAGACATTTCTGGACGATGTTCTGAATACAGATGTCAATACTTGATTTGTTTCCCTGGCTGTGCCTATGCTGGATAACTTCATTTTGACAGGACCCTGGTAGTTGGCAGTGCTAAGATTGCTGGGTCGTTTACGCCCGAGGGAGAGTCCCGATCTCAGCGTTTAGGCTGTGTGCTCTACATGCCGTGTGGCTGTCAGCGTTTGGGCCCATGACCTTCTTCCGACTGACGCATCCCACCCTGTGCTCTAGAGAAGACACACGTGCACACCCGCTACTGCACAGAGTTCGTAGAGAGGACGCTTGAATCACATAAACTTTGTTATTGAAATCTGTGGTCTTTGCCCTTTGCTTATTTGTTTGTGAATGTTTCTTTACAAGAGTGTGCTCTGTGCATGTTTGTGTCTAGTTTATAAGTGACAAAACCAGATCTCGCTTTGTGCTTGTTTACTTTCTGAAGTTGGTGTGATATAGGTGCTAGGAGAGATACATTCATTGTGAAAACAGAAGACCCAGATGTGCTTATATACTTTCTTTTTGTGATCAAAGCTTTTCCTACTGCATTACCTTCAAATCAAATTTGCGGTCGGGTAATAGGGCAATAAATGTCCTAAACAGAGCCCAGGGACACTTATTAGGTAATCTCTTTGTTAACACAGTCATGGCTTTGAGTGGTACCTTACAGTGACACTAGTATTAGTGTCAGCTCTGTTTGTTACTCAGCTGATAAGGACAGTGTTTATTCGTGGGAGTCCTGGTGCTGGATAAAAGAAGCCACAGAAAGTCAGATTGTATGAAAGTAAAAGTTTGTTGGGCTGCACAATGCCCACAGCAAGTGTTGCCTGCCTTGGATGCATCACATGCATAGGTGACAGGAAATCAGAGTTTCCATATTCTTCGCTGGACAATTTTTCATGAGTGATTGACTTGGCTATATTGCAGAAGAGTGATGTATTCTTTTTCCTATTTCTTTTTTCCTTTCTCCCCTGTTCACTCAACAGATTGTGACTGTATAGAGTGCAGTGTTTTATTGCTTAGACCTATCCAAAGAGGTGCAGCCTTTACAGCCAGAAAAATACAGTTCTTCAAGTGAAACTGATGTGAGGAGAATGCTACTTGTGCTTTACAATTTATTGTTGCTGAAAAACTTGATATTGTCGTCCACGAAGCAGCCTTGATTAGTCTTAGTACAATGCAGACAAATTCTTTAGAGAAGAGGAGATTCACGTGGAATGGGGATAAACGTTCTTAATAGGCTCTTTCATTTGACCAAGCGGTAGTAATAGACTTGTAATTGTTGTATGTGTATTTCCAGACAAGTCAATAATTTGCTTCCAAACCCACTCAATTACGTGTGGCCACTCATAATGAAAAGGTTTGTTCTGGTTAATCTTCAGCATGTATCTTTTAATCTCTCATTGAAGATTGAACTATGATGCCTAATGTGCTTCTTGAAAGGGACAGCCTTGTTATGCTTTGCTAAAAGAAAGTGATGTACTTGTACTTTTAAAGTGGATTAAATTTAACTTGACAATGCTACCGTGAAGAGAGGAAGTAGGGAGAGACCAGGACCACTGAAGTCATCACTGGAAAGCAGTACAGCTCTTCATCAATGCTCTGGTAATTTTGCTATAATGAGGTATGGAAAGAATCTAAAGAAAATGGCATAAACTTCCACTTAGCCTCAGGCTCTTTAATTCCTCAAGTGAAAAAGGTTTGTGAATCTGCATAGATAAAGTATGTCCTGCTGAGTGCTTTTTCATGGATCTAATTTAACCAGCTTCAGCAAAATGCCCAGCCACCAGTAATGCCACAAGCCTTTTACCCCATTTTGTTGATGCCAGTTTAAATTGTCCTAGTAAATTTACAAGATAAGATGGTCAGAAGGAAATGGAAAATACTGATCCTTATTGCTCAGGACATACAAAACTACTCTGAGTTGTTGGAAAATTTGGAAGGTACGTGTTTCCCCATTTGTGAGCAGCCTTTTGAACGTTTTGGTCTTTAATGAAGTCTGCAGAGTTTGTGGCATCCTGGCAAGCCCTATGGAGCACCTGGCCGCTGCCAGGACTTGGAACTGACTCGGTGTGTCTGGGAGATGGACAACCGAAGCGGAGTCTTTGTTCAGGTGCTGTGGTCTTGTTCCTTGCACCAGCCCTTTGAGTCTGAATGGGCAGAAGCAAGATGTTTTTGAGGTGGAGTTTGGAGCCACAGAACCTTCACCTAGAACTGCCAACATTTGATTAAGAGGGCTTCATTTGGGACTGAAAGAGATGATGGGTTTATAAGGATGCTTATACAGTTGTAGTAAAGAAACCCATGCTTGGGGCCTGCCCTAAACACCAGAATGAAGATTTCTGGAAGCTAGTACAGAGCAGGCTTGGGGATTATTCAGGATTGGGGTTGGATGCGTTCAGGTGTGTATATGGTATCCAAGGTCTCATTATGGAGAGCTATGGCTTAATTCACTTGCCTGTACCATCCACAAGTGGTCTCATTTGAAATGACCTAAGATATCCTACCTGACCTCCAGCTGTTGCTCCATGTCTGCCATGTGGCTCTCCCTGATATCCCAGGGAATCTCAAAGGCTGGTAGGTGACCCATATTTTGGCATCAGGTTCAGGACATACGTTCTTCTTGAAGATAAGGCGTGAAAGGCTGTTTATGCTCACTGCGGGCTAAAAGGTGTTGCATGATCGCTCTTCATTGGAAGCTTCACAATGGAAGAACAGCTCAATTCACTGGCATTTGTAGTTATCGAGGTCACCTGAAAGATAACTCTGTACCAGTGACACAGAGTCCCTGGCTAGTTTAGACACATCTTGGTACTAAGCTGGGTACTTCTGTGTCCTTCATTATTTTGACCATTTGTGCTCTCTGGACAGCTGTGTGATGTTTTGGTAGAATCCAGCTTGAAGGCTACTGTGGTCATGCCCCCTTCTGAGCATGGTGGCCCATTTGATTCCTGTGAAGCTGAAGCAATCTCTTTGTACTCACTTCTGAGTGGAAAAGCCTTGCATGCCTCTACGGTTCTGTGTCCCGTACCTGGGCTGTAGGTCAGATGTGTTGTGCTCTCAAGATCTCTTTCAGACGCTGTGGCAGAGTACTTTGTGTTAAGTTTTCCTTCTATTGGGACTTTTGAGTGTTTGGAACAGTAGGAAGTGCCGTTCTTGCTGTATGTGTGAGAAACCTGAGGCTGAGAGCTCCTCGGCACAACAGCTGCAGTTAGAGGTAAAGATAACTTAGTCTTTTTTTTATTACAAACATCATGAACAATGAGAAAATTAATAACGGAAATACCGTGTGCTTGCGTGTGACACTAAGAAGGTTTATAATCTGTATTATTAATGTTATATTAAGAATCCCCAGAAGCAAATTGTAATGGCTTGTTATAGACTTTATCTTAGTAGGAGCAAGGTGAACAACAAATGTCAAATATCACTTTTTCAGTACAGTAATTATTTTTAATGAAAACTTTATGTCTTGGTCATTGTAAAGTATGCATCTTAATCTGTTTTTTACTTACACTGTTATTGCCAGAAATGTAGTGTGGCTAAACATAAAGTACCTTCAGAAAATAAAACTTTACTGAAGTCTTATATGGGTCCTTGATGTTGAAACATCTTTATTACCAGTTTATAGACACTTAAAATGTCATTGTCGTATCAGGTTAGTCGGTCTTGCAACTTCAGTAACGAAAATTACCTGGCCTACCTTGTATTTAATGAACCCATTGTATAGTTATATCTAGAGTCATATGCTTCTTCCATTTTAAATACTCTTACATATGTAATAGAAATCAACAAAATCTTCTTAGATGAGCTTCTTATGATTTAGAAGTTACATCAGCCTTTATCTGGCTTCTGTTTGTTTACTCGGAGAGCCATTAAAGAGAGAGGCCTAAATGGAAATGATATTGTAATGTACTTGATGCCTCAGTAAAGTAAGGGTCTTGTCATCCGTGGCTGTTATCCTTGTTCTCACCCTTGTACCATTCTGCTCTTTTGGCAAAGTTGAAGAGGTCATTTACTGCTCTTAACAGCTTGGGTGTGAAAAAGAACCTGTAGGGAGTGCTAAACTACTTCATTTATTATCTACTTTAAAACAATAATGCAAGGACTGTTGTGTCTTCACTGTGGGTAAATAGGGGAGGGAAAGAAATTGGAATGAAGAGCTGTGAGATGGTTGTCCTGGCGTACTGACATATAAGCATCACCATGCTTTGTAGGGGCATTTGCCCGTGTGCCGTGCTCCCGAGCGTGATGCACAAGAGATGGTGTTTGCAGTTGCCCACAGGGCAGCTTGGAGTGCAGCTACCCGCTATATTCACCGAACAGCTTAGCAGAGTGCACAAAATGCCATTTGTGGATGCATAAAAATATGTGCTGAGAATATAATTCCTCAGGAGCCAGCGCACTGATCATTTGACTCAAATTGTTTCTTAATTGAAACACAAACCAGCTCCTCTTTAAACTTCAGACTACTTGAAATCATGTCTGGTAGGGAACATATAAACTCTATCTTTGAGGAATGGTGTGTCTACTTTTCTCCCTGCTAACAGATGCCATCTGGATTAACAAATAAGGATTCTTCTCACAGCAGCAATATCTGATGAGGTTATCAAATTCTGCTAAATTAAAGAGAACTTGACATAAAATCAGCTCTTATTGCTGCCCATATAAATGTTCGTTTGTTAGCCCCAGTAGTAGTTTGTTTTTGCACAGCTGAGGAATTCTTTTCTTTCAAGATCTGGTAATAATTCAGCAGTGTGTTTGACCAGGTTTGTATATATACATTACTTCAGTAGCACTCAAAAAATGTTTGTTGCTCATCTGAGGCTTTCCATCATAGAGTCTTGCCTTTTTTGCCTGTGCCATAGGGCAGGGTAATTTAAAATCAAATTTTCCTTTGGTAGACTCACAGATCTGTGTGTTTTACCTATGATTTTGTTAAATTAAGCATAGGTCTGGGATGTTAAATTCCAGTCTTAATTAAACCTATATCGAATCTGAGGAGTCTGGACCTTGAGTTTTTCACTTCCATTTTATTACAGCGCAGGGATCAGTCTTAAAATCCCAATTTTGATCCGTAATGTTTGGGGGATGTTCGGCACTGGACTGTTTTTGTAACCCTGCCATTGTGGTCTTAAACAGAGTGATTGCACTAGTGGCTGTGTTGTGTAGTTACATATAAGCACTCTGTATGTAGATAATACCTGGGCTTTTTTTGCATGCACTTCTGTTTTCCTAGTGGAAAAGTTGATCACGCTAATGTTTTTTCAGGCCTTGAACTTTGAAGAGGTCCATTTCCTTACAGTTGCTTTTACAGGAACAAAAAAAAGATCAGGAAAAAACCACCATCACCCCATAGTAGCTGTACTTAACGCTCAGTGCATTACACTAACTTTCTGGGCTGTTTCCCCAATTTGGCAGTGTTTTTCGATGTTTAGTAGGTGGCAATCAGAAGAATCTTGGTCTTTTTTTTGTTTCTAACAGTTAAGGATTTAGTACAGTCTACAAGTTATATCATTATCCTTCCATAGTGGGACATGAAGAGAAAGGCTACACATCTGTGTGAGCGTGACCGCACTGGGATTTAGAGCCCTGGACTGGCTGATGCTAATCTAGGGATAGGAGGACCCTGTCCACACTGTTTCTGGCCTGTAGGAATTCAGTTTACTTTTAACACCTTTTAGAAAAACAGTTAAGGAACACTTAACGTAGCTACACGTTTCCTCAAAGTATCCAGAAGGGCAAAAGCACAGGGAATTTGGTCCGTTGCCGGGGGGTGTGTGTGCGTGTAGAAGCAATAGAATCCCAATCTGTGTTCACACTCGTTGGTGAAGAGGGGCAGATGCTTGGGGATGCAGAAATCATGCTTGGAAGAATCTCTGAGAAATATTTGCTTCTTTAGATAGCCTTTTGGACAGGCCTGTGTAAATTCTCTGTAGAAAAATTCTACAGCTCTCCCCATCCCTTTACAACCTCCCTTTGATAGTATTTGCTTCGGAAGGTTCAATCTGGCCTTGGTTTGCTCGCAGATGCACATTATTTCTAGTCTAAAAAGCCTGCAGTCAGTAAAAGCAGTCACAGGGTAGGATTCATCTGCCTACAACTGAGTTTCCTTTACAGTCGGTGGGGATCAAATCAGGACAGTCAGTAGAACCTGGAGTGTAATTCCTGCTATCCTAAAGCAGCACTTAAATAGGTCAGATAAAGCACGCCTGAGAGGCTTATTTCTTTCCTCTGATTTTGAGAGGGAGAGTAGGTGGCTGTGTTACAGTCATCAGCCCCATAGACACTCGAGTTTGGTGATGTGCATCCCACCTGTTGTGTCACTGGAGAGCGGTTCCTGTGGCGGGGTGTCCTCACTTGCAAGGCTACAGCTCTGCCGTTCAAATCGCCTGGCTCTTGCCTCATGTCAGAGCTCACAGGTATGAACACGGAGTCCCCAAATCTTTCATGGTGCTGTACTTCTGCTAAAAGTGACATGCTAAAATTAAAGTTTTTGAATTTACGTAACGTAGAGGAAGGGAGTGGAGGCGTGGCAGCAGTTTTTTTGTCAAATGGGCCTTTTGCTTTAAACCAAGAGCAAGTTAGTGCTGTTTTGAGCAGGGGTTGGATTATGTGACCTCCAAAGAGTTCTTCCAGTCTAGTTCATCCTGTGATTCTTCTGACAAAAAGTCTTTTTGCTGCATGATTATTTAGTGCCGGATTTGGAACACGGTCTGTGTTTAGATAGCTATCCAGATCACAAAACAACTTGCAGTCTCAGGTGTGGACACTGTCACATTTTCTGACCCACTGCGGAGCTCAGGTGAGGAGGTCTGATTCGCTTTTCTCCCTGAGACGAGGCTGAATCCCTGTAGATACCCAGAGTATTGCTTTGTAGTACTAAATTAATATTTTTCCCCCTATCCTCTACGAAGAATAAATACAGAAATTATGAGTGGAAGAAGATGTTTTTCTGCTCTGCTAGGAACATTTTATAAGACTCGGCATGAGTATCTTGGGAGTCTGAGCTAAAGATGGTGAACATATGGGAAAGCCCAGGAGGAAGCATACAGTTTTAGTTTTGAAACCTTGCTCTTGGATTGTTACACTAATGTAATGAAAGGACATTAAATGAGCTGAGGTTATTAAACCCTAAAGGTTACTGAGTCCTATCGGGGATCACATTTAAAATGTAATTAAACCAAGTCCAGATATTTTAATTTCTAGCTGGAGATTTATGTAGCATAAGCCAATTCTTTTTCCAGTTCTGAGCTTTATTGAAAATGGGCTTGTTAATTTGCTTATTTCTTTTTAGTAGTAACTGAATAGACATTGTTTAGGCCCACTTGGCTCTAGTAAAACAGTAAGTGCCGATATCAAAATCATGGTTCAAATCAGATCAAGTATCTGGGAAGATAGGTGCTTGTGCACTGTTATTAAAATCTCACTCCCCCAAAACGATGTGAAGTCTGCAAACAGATATCCTCTAAGGCTCTGGTTGTGTATTGTTCCAGATGGTCCGTTGGTGGTGTAATGCGGTCCGTTATGGTGTGAGAGGGAACAATAGCCTAAAGTGTTAATTCCGCTTATTAGGAATATGGGATTACGTTTATTAGTATGGGATTGTTTCCATCTAAAATGTTCCGGTTTCATTGTAGCATTAACTAAATGATGTTAACTCTTTAAGAACACTAAATGTCCTACAAAATGAAAAATAATGTTGTAATATCCTGAAATCCCAAAATGTTGTGGATTTGCCTTCTAACATCAGACTCAGTTGTTGGAGCGGTCTCTCTTCTACTTTTGCTTGAGTAGCTTCGCTGCTCTTCTCTCACAGTTTGGCTCTACAACGTGTTTTTTTCAGGCGTGAAGCTGGTCTAAGGGGTTCAGCTGTTTATGGTCCGTGCTGGAAAATTAACTATTGAAATGAGTTGGGTCAAAGCAATGAATGTCCCCCAAAATTATTTTCTCAGACTATTTATTTTGGTGACCTGTTTGACATCACGGCTCCATGCAAAACATCATATTTCTGTGCAAAGCATGATTTGAGTGTGCCCCGGGGCTGCTCTGGAGTGAGGGATTCTTCTCCCTGGCGATACCATCCCTATTTGTGCAGAAGATGTGAAAATCAATTGAGGGAAGAAGGGAATAGCTTGTCTGCCTTAGTGACTTGTGCACACACACTTACTGGGTTCGACTGCCACGGGATGATCGAGTGCTGTGACAGGGTGCAGCTGGGGACTGAGACAGGCATGGCTTAAAATCCCCGAGGTCAGGAGAGAGACTTAAACCGAAGACACCTTGGGTGGTTGCCTTGACCGTTGCAGAAAATGAAATGTTACTACAAAAACCTTTGAGTTTTTAATTTAGAAAGAAATCTGGGATAATTGAAGCTACCTTTTTAGAAAAACTTAGTACTGGCTCTTAATTCCTTGCCTGCTACGCCTATGAGAACATGAAAAGGAGGTATTATAGGATGAGGAGGAGGATGAGGAATGTTTTTAGGGAAAGGACCACAAAGATAATCAGAGGGCTGGAGCATCTCTGCTGTGAAGACAGGCTGAGAGAGCTGGGGTTGTTCAGCCTGGAGAAGAACAGGCTCCAGGGAGACCTTACAGCAGCCTTCCAGTACCTGAGGGGGGCTACGGGAGAGCTGGGGAGGGACTCTTTGTCAGGGAGTGGAGCAACAGGATGAGGGGTAATGGTTTTAAACTGAAAGAGGGGAGATTTAGATGAGACACCAGAAAGAAATTCTTTGCTGTGAGGGTGGTGAGACCCTGGAACAGGTTGCCCAGAGAAGCTGTGGCTGCCCCATC
>JAOXJK010000012.1:48987769-48998004 GCA_025774025.1 Xenus cinereus
TGCCCCATCCCTGGAGGGGTTCAAGGCCAGGCTGGATGGGGCTTTGAGCAACCTGGTCCAGTGGGAGGTGTCCCTGCTCATGGCAGAGGGGTTGGAACTCCATGATCTTTAAGGTCCCTTCCAACCATTCCATGATTAAATGTGTGGTTGTCCTTGCTTAGTGGTATAAACATCATGTGTACATGTACTATCTGAAAAAATAAGAGGCTACGCCGCAGTGAGAAGGCAAGATACTACAGGTAGATAGGAGTATTCAACCATGCAAATCCAGGATGGTTAAGTCCTGTGGAAAGTGGATGAAGGGGAACATGGTAGAGTCACAAAACCAAGAAAGCCCACAAACAAACAAAAAAGTAAAGGTGATTCTAAGATGCATAAATGTGAAGTACTTTGTTGCTCAGGTGCTGCCAAACTAGTAATCTAGAGTGGTTTGTCCAGTTTGGGTACTGCACTTCAAGGGAGATGTGGACCAACTGTAGGGAGTTCACGGAAGAGCAAATAGAGAGATCAGAGACTCAAAGACACAACTGAATGAGCAGCAGCTTCATAGCACAGAGGAGAGGTGACGGGGAGTGATGTGGTAACATTTGTCAAATATTCAACATAGAACATATAATTTTGTGGAGAAGGTTCAGAAGAAATTTGGAAGGGACTTGTCAAGTAATATAGCCAATGTGTGTAGCTGCATGTGAGCAACTGAGGTACATTTGAAGTAACAAGAGCGAATGGACAGTAGTTAGTTTCAGGCTTTAAAATTATTTCTTTAAACTTGGCTCACTTAAACATAAAACTAGAAAATTACTCAGCTTCCTGGATAAACTTCAGCCATCCTGATGAACATATGCAATGATGTTGGGATAACAGAAGAGAGAGCATTACCAAGGTGACGCTTAATTAAGCTAAATCCACATATAATTGTTCCTATTCTAGTGAAGTATGGTAGCATTTAGATGAAGTAAGCCACTTTAGAAGATCCTGCAAATGTTTCATTGTGTTGCTGTTTCCTCTCTAACTTGTGCTGATGGGGATGAGGAAATGCTCTATTGAAATCCGTGGTGCTAGGCAACTGTTAAACATCACTTGACATGCCAACATTAAGGCAGACTTATGTTTTCTTTGATTTTTCATTTTTTTGTTTTTTAGTAAATTATTAATTATTATTAAAAGTGAAGGGGCAGAGCTTAAAAAACACCCAAATACAGCTAAGGAGAAGAATATGAGGACCTGATGTCTAACTGCTGATGATCACGGGGCTGATTTCTTCTACAAATTTGGAAAAGACAAATAGGTGTAACTTTTGTCCTAAATCGTCTCTTGCCATTCAAGTTTCTTATCAAAGTAGCGTTACAAAGATTCTGGCTTCATTTAATGTCAGTTTGATTCAGCCTAATTTATCTGTGGCTTTCTGTTGTCATTCAGGTGCCAACTTGGCTAATCCAGATAAGTTAACGGGGAATGTCCTACACTGGTAACAGCCAGTTTATCTGGGAAGAGAGAGGTCAAGCTGCGTGCTCATTCATTCTCATGCTATAAACATTCTTGCTTGTTTTTTTTTTTCTATTGGAAGTTGGTAAACTATTAGAGAAAGGGGAGGAAATGGTGAAGTCCATAGTTATTTCACATTTGTAGTTAGAGGATCTTTTCTGGGCACTATCTGGATTCCTTGGTCTCCTTTATCCCTGTCTGTGGTGGATGGAGAAGGGAGGGCATAGCTCTAAAACCGCTATCCATTCCTATTTTTTTTTCTATTATTTTATTCTTCACGGGCTTCTTAGCTTAAGTTAAAAGCTCTGGAAGTTACTAGAATAGTTCATGATGTTTCTGAAAAACAAGAGAAAGTGAAATATTCCTAATCTTTGAGCAGTAGTTTTCTTTAAACCTCTTCCTTGCGCTTTCTGTGCATTTGCATTAAACCATCCCTCTACAATCTCATCCAAGTGTGAATTCAGAAAAGCAGAGAACAATGTTTGGCTCATTTCCTGAGAAGGGCAGATGAGGTTCTTGGCACCTGTTTATTCTTTGTTTCTGAATATTGGATTGGGCAAAGTTTCTAACAGTCTTTACCTGTTTCTTTCTCTGAGTTTTGGTCAGCCTGAATTCTAGAACAGCTGGATCTTTTGTGAAAAATAAATGTCAAGATGTCCCTTGGGTCCTAGATCAGCAACTTCTTTCTTCCAGTCTTTCATGTCGGAGAGTGACTGATTGTGGCTGACAGTACTGTGCTTCATAAACCTTTCTTTCCAGTCGTTCCTGACAAATGTAGGAAATATCTTCTGATATTGCTTTAGACGAACACCTTGTCCTCTGATTTCTTGCTGAGAGCTCTCTAAGATCTTATTATTCAGAACTGGTGAATTCCTGACAGAAATGACTTCTGTAAACTGGACTGGGAATTTAGGTAATGTAGCAACATTTCCTCGAGTCCACTACTTATAGTAGAAAAGAAGAAGTGAAATGTAAATGAAGCAATGAAAATTTAATGAAAATTAAGCATTCTGTAAGTTTGTGTATGTTTTACATTAAAAGAGAACAGCGGTTAGAATTTAGTCCATAAGAGCAGTGCTATCGGTTACCATGGATGGCCCTCACTTTGTTCTTTAGGAGAACAAGAAGAAATTGTTTTTCAGAATATGAAATGATATTGGGATTTTTTTGGGGGGATATGAATCCTTTCTGCTTTCCTAAGCACTTGTGCATCAGCTGTAGATATTAAAGATGGAAAAGCCTTATTCAATAATGAACATGGCCATTACAGGTTTTGGTCTCTGGAGTACGGTTTCTAGTATTGTGCTCTCCTATTTTTGTGTTCTCTCAACAATAAGGCTGCCTTACCTTTTTCTCAGGAGACTTTTCCACTGCCTAATAGGAGTCGCTATCAGGAAATACTTGAGATATCTGTATCTGGAAGCCTACTGTTGCCAAGAGCTCTAACGCAGCAGTCTATGGACAGTCATTCTGTCCTGAGCTGGCGCTGATCCTTCAACACGGGGAAGCTCATTCTGAGCTTTGGGCTGCTTGAGTTTGCAGGAAGGTCCTCACCAGAGGAGAAAAGTTTGCTATGTCACTGTTGGATTTATTTCACCTTTATTAATTCTGCACGACACTTCTGAAAATTTGTCTTTACTTGTGAAATATTCTGGATAACAGCAGGAGAGTGACTGAGAGCTAATCAACACTGGTGAAACTGGGCTGCTCCCAAAACTTATTGCAGTAGCCACAATTTCATACCGTTCATTCCAGTCATTCCCCTGAAGCATATTACATATGTCCTCTCTGTGTTTGTTATTGTCATCTTTCAGGCATTTCCAGGCTATTGATATCTGCCTTTCCACGTGGCTTGAACAGGTTACGGACACTTGGCTCTTTTAATTCTTTGTTATAGCTGAGTCCCTTCCTCTAGTTTGTCTTGCTTATCTTTGAACTCAGTCCATTTTACTGACAAATGGCAAACACTGCAATCTGCTAGCCAGGACCGAAGGCAGTTCAGCACGTGGAGTCACTCTGGAGCTGCAGGAGCAGGGATTTTTACCTCCCTGATTGCTAAGCAGCAGCTGTACTAAGGCTGAAATATATGTATTAATTTTACTGTAAGTGTGCTCAGTTATGTGAATCTTTCAGCTCATCTCTGAAGTCAGATACGGCAGTGCCTACAGAATACCAAGAAAGCAGGTTATGTTGTTAGGGATATTTTATTACTTCATCCCAACCACTAAACTACTAATGAAGTTTCTCCTCTGTCATACCTTCACGGTATATCTTTGATACGCTTGTAATCTTCGTAGGTTTTTGGTGAATTCTTAAAATCTCTGGTGGCTGAGCATTTGCTGAGGTGCCTTATTGCTGGCTTAATGAGGAAAGCAGCCGAGAGAAGGATGTTTCTGACAGGCAGAACCAAGCAACCAATAAAGCCCATTTAGAAATCCCCTGCAGCTTTTCTTGGCTGAGGGCTCCCCAGTTCTGGGGAGAAACACTGGAAATAGTTCTGTCCTTTTGCTCGAAGTAGGGATGTGTGTTGTGGCTTAGCTTCTTAGCTTTGCAGCTGAACCCAGTCAGTAACCTGGAGTCAAGGTATTACCAGTATTCAGTTGTTATCACATCACCTGCTGAAGAGTATGTAAAGAGTGACTATATTAATGGTAGAGAGAAAAGGGGGCATGTTGTGTGCATACGTGTGGTAGCATGAGGGGAATATTAACTGAAAGAACCTCTGTTTTCCTTTGATCAGAAGTTGCCAAATTTGCCTTTTGATGTGAGGAACAAGGTAAGTACCTGGACCAAGTTTTCTCCAGTTCTGGTCAATATGAACCTGAATTCAGGCTACAGAATCGAACAGAGACTCCATGAATTTATACTAGTGAGTACAAAATTTGAACCTCTGCCCGCACAGGCTTTTCCATGGCATTAGCTCTAAATTTCCTCTTTGTCCATACACATGAGGTCTTTTGGGCTGTGTTTAATAGAGGAGATGGATCAAGGAGTCTGACAATGTGCTGCTCATTGACATCTACCAACCAAATCTCTAGTATCCTAAGCTAATGGGTAGCTCTGCTAACGGTGTTTGGTTAACCTTTGAGATGCCCTGTATCCTGTATTCCAACATGCGTGGCTTCCTCTCCCAACAGCTTTTTGCCTATAGGGAAATGAGAAACCTATCTATATTCGCACTCTCAGCCTGCTCCACTTGTGTTTTCACACTCCCTTGCAAGCAAGAGGGCAGATTCATGCCCTCTGTCTCCTCTTCCCTTGTGCTTTCGTGGATCTGTTGCCTCTCCCTTCATAAAATATATCTATCTGCAATAGTAGCCTCATGTAATTGAGGGTCACCTCTTGGGACAGTTTTGTTATTTACAACTATTGCTTCTCTTCATCGAGATGCACGGTGCTATTTTCATGAAGTAGGACAGTTCCGACAGCTTCAAACTGTATTGTTTTATTTTTGTTTTTCTTTATCTGTTGCTTTATACATGTGCAAATCTCTAATGTGTTTGACATCAGGTTTTAAGAGTGCAGGCAGGCATTCTGGTTTTCAATTTTCTGCTGAACAAAATGTCAGAGGGTTAAAACACACACTTCTGTGGTATTGTTCCTTAATTAAATAGTGCTAAATATGGGTAGGAAACTGATTCCAAGGTCTTTTAAATAAGCACTTTATTTTGATATCATTTCCCACTATCTCTTTAAATTAAGGATAATGGAGATTATTGGTTGCTTTTCACTAGGCAGTGTTTAAATTCGCGTCCATTAAATTCTAGCCTGGTCACGGATGTATCTCTGGGCAGGTAGAATACACAGGAAAAATGGATTTGATAAAAGCAGTTGTTAATTTAGTTGCACTATCTGCTGGGGAGACTATGTCAGGGAAGTGCAAGTAGCAGTCTGAGGGACATTTATTTTTCTGTACGGGATGAGCAAAGGTTGGAAATATCCCTTTCCAGCCATGCTCTGCTCTGTGCTTTCCTTTCTGTGTGAGCTAAGCCTTGCCAATAATTATGAAAATGGTCATCCTTGTGTCATTAGGGACATTTTCTGTAAATACAGACTGACACACGTGAAGCCCCCAAGATTTCTCCCACGTGTTGAATACATGCCTGCAGTCAACAAATCTCTTCTCTTTGGGTTCCCATGTCCGTCTTCACCATGGCAGACTTGTTTTGTTCATTTGTACACCTGCTTTGGCCACAAGTCCTTCCCCTGCTTTACATCCTTGAGGAATCTCTGTCTCCTACCTTCTGCTGGGTCACATGTATCGGCGATGGCTCCAACAGAGCTGGCCCCACTACCAGGGCTTACTTCAGGCACCCCACAGAAGTTGTCTTTGCCTCTAAAGGGAGGCAACTAGACAGCCTCCAAAAGAAAGCAATGTGATCCACTTGGTGCTGTCTTGACACTTTTTTTCAGTGGCTGCCAGACTGAACGTGACTCAAGGGTCCACCAAGGTGTGCTGGATTCAGGAGGTCAGTCACAAAGCCTGAGCTGAGCACTCTGCGTAACATCAGATCTCGGGGGTGATGTAGCTCTGTTATTCATCTTTAGATTAAAGAACCTGTCTTGGATTTTAACCTTTTCTGCATAACGAAGGAAAAAAGTGCTAATGTTCAAAAACAGCTGATACAGCGAAGCATTGACATGTTTTGGTAGTTTAAAGAAGTGCCAAGGTTTATTGTAATGAAACAGGGGATTGTATTTGCATTTGATTCTGCAACTCTAATCTCATCAGAGTTAAGACAGCCAAGATAAACCTAAGGCAACTTTGTACTTAACATATCTTCTTTACTCAGTCATGCTTAGCAGTGTTGCTATATATTCCCAGGACAACTATGGCCTGTCTTTTAGTGTGTAGTGTATTGGAGTGTTTCTGTTTTTAATATACAAGCCTAATTTTGAGGAGGAGAAAAACATGCTTTTTGTTAAGTTTTTCATGCTGAGAACCACAATTAAAAGTAATTGCTTCTATTTCCAAAGTAAAACATGCCTTTTAAAAAGTATAATATTCACTAGCACTCAGGGGAACACTTATGCCATGCAGAGAGAGTTTCCATAGTTCACTTTGTAGGTGCTCCCATCTGCCTCTCTTAAAGCAGTTCTTCCTGAGAAATGAATGAAGCAGTTTCCTGAAAAAAAAATAGTATAAAGGGAAGAGGGACACAACATACCAGAAGTAGAAAAATAAAATAAAAATTATTATTGCATCAATCTAAAGGCACTTGTGCAAATTGTCTCATCAATTTAAACAGCGCAGACTGCTGTGGTAAGTAGAGACATTTTAAGGTTGAGATGGTTTATATGCAACACTGATGCTAATTGTAAACTAAAAAGATTGTATTGATAAATAAAGGAAAATCAAGCCAATACCTGAACTTTGAGGAGAGGCAGAGCAACGTAAAAGGGCTTTGGAAACTAGTCCTGATCTGGTAACAAATTTTTCTAAAACAGCCTAACATAGAGGTCCAGGTGAGAATATCCCATGTTTGGAAACTGGAATTTTATGCCTGGAAAAGTAGAGACGTATAAAACAATACATGTTTAGATTATAGGGTAGACAAGGAAAGGAAAGGAAAGGGGAAAGGAAAGGAAAGGGGAAGGGAAGGGAAGGGAAGGGAAGGGAAGGGAAGGGAAGGGAAGGGAAGGGAAGGGAAGGGAAGACCTGGCTTTCTGCATAGCTCCTGCCTGCCTGGGGTAGCCTACTGTCGTCTGGGGCAGCCGAGGGGAAGCAGGCAGGGAGGGAGGTCTCTGTGTTCATCCCCCTAGAGGTGTGGGGCACACTTGTGCTCTTTCCAGGTTATGAACTTTATCTTTTTTAGGTAACTACTTTACAAGGAAGAACAACTGGACAGGTACTAGTTTTGCCGACTACCTTAATGTTTATGTTCCCAGCAGTGTGTGCTACGTAAACTGTAGAAGTCAGATTCTTGCCAAATACTGTAGAAAGGAAGCACAGAATGGCATCCCTTTGTAACCTTTTAAATTGTTAAGAAACTGGTGGGATTTACACAGCCTTATCATTGCTTTCTGGCTTACCAAACTGGCCAAATATATTTCCCAGTTTCCTTTGGAACTTCCTCTGTAGTTCAGCCCTCCATGCAGATAAATCTTCAGACAAAAATGGAGCTCTGTCTATGAAGTGATAGTCCAGTATTTCAGAAGGCCTGAGCCTCTATATCTGAAAGCCTGGTTTTCAGAGGCCACGTTTATGCAGCCATAGACATAGGAGGTACTTTTAGAAGCGAGTATGGGGTAGGAGGTTGGGGCACTGATAGGATGCTTAGGAGACCTGGTGCCCTGACCACCTGCTCTCCATAGATTTTACGCAGGATTTGGGGCAGATCACTTTGCATCACAGTTACTCAGTTGTAAAACGAGGACAGCTGTCCTCCTCTATTTCTCAGAGGACTTGTGAAAATAAAGGCATTAAAGATTGTGAACCCATCTGTTGCTATGGTGATGAGGCTTATTTAGACACCGAAGAACCAAGATTAGAAACTAATATGTTTCCTTGTACAACTTACTTAGAATATGGATGGGCGGTGCTGACGTATAGGGTCTGGTTCTGCCTCCAGTAATATGGTTATTGATTCTCTGTGGGGACAGGATCAGTCCCCAGTAGATTACAACAGACACGTTTTGTTATACTGTATTATTTTAAATGCCTCAAATTGGGTCAGTTGCATAATGCCTTATGGTGGCCTGTTACACCAGATAAAAATGATGTGCAGGATTTTAACACCTGTCATAAGTGCTAGAGGCTTCCACACTTCTTGTCAGGTGTTTGGAGCTAAGGTTAATGCAGTGGAAATGTGGAAATTCAGCAGTGGGGAAGGTTTGCAAAATTCCTGGAGGTAGTGGGAAAAAGAGTGGGGAAAGCATAAAGGGGAAGGGATTTCCTTATATCAGATCTGCAGGAGAGCTGTCACAGGGAGCACGCTATGGATGAGTCAGAGGACCCAGAGCAAAGTGCTTGGGGAAAACAGAGTCAGTGGGATACCTCTGATACTGCAGTCGATGGGGAAGGCTGAAATAACTTCCTTTTATGTGGTGGTTTGGCCTGCAAGAGTAGATTTGATATCCAGAGACCGATAGATTTTGCAAATCCTATTTGTCTATCTTTTCCCAGTGCTGTGAGGATGTCATCGGTAAATCAGCACCATTTAGTATTATTGAATAATTTAGGTTGGAAGAGACCTCTAGATCCTCTGGTCCACTCTCTGCTCGAATGAGGGCCAACTCCAAAGCTAAACTGGGCTGCTTGGATTCTTATCCAATTGAGTTTTAAAAACCTCCAAGGATAGATATTGCACAACCTTTCTGGGTTCCAGTCTCAGTGCTGCTCTACTGTGGAGAAGTTTTTCCTTATATCTCCCCAGAATTTTCTGTGCTGTGACTTGTGACTGTCATGTCTTTATTGGACTATGCTGGGAAAAATTACCAAGCACATTCTGTGTCTTGAAGCCTTGAGTGTGTCAACAGGATACTGGGCTTACTAGCAAAGGTAGGGCTTGAACTTGGGTTCATGGATATGCTGGTGCACGAGTCTTACTGCTGCCCGGACCCAAGCTGTAGCTCTGCGTGGGACAGCCCTGTACCACCTACACGTTGCCTCTCATCCTCAGTTTGGCTGGGTATCTCTTGCACTGTGCTGCTTTGCACCACCGGTGTTTGCCTTTGGAGAACAAAAACACATTTAGAACGGGGAACTTTAATAACCACTTGGTTCAAACAGATCAAGCAGATGGGGTCAGCTATAAGATGTTTGCTTTTAAACAGCCTATCAAAATATGAAAGAGTTTCTCTAAATCTGATATTGAGAGAAGTCCCAGATGTCTATGTCCCATTTCCAGATGGACTAACTTAATATCTCTGTGAATTATTTGGCACATTTTAAATATAATCCTCTTTTCCCTGCACCTGAGACAAAAGTATCATAATACTATGTCAGAATAGCTTGGTGAATTGTTCTGATTCTTATAATAAGAAATAAACTATTCCTTTCCAGACTTTCTGGGCCCTCTTTAATATTCTGTCTCTTTTTAAACCTAACAGGATTTTTCCCTATGTATTTGTGTCTCTGGGTTATTCTAGCATCCATTTCTCATCCAGCTGTTTTTGCCCACTGTTTTGTTCCTTTTTTCCAGCTGCCCTGCAGCTCTGATGTCTCTGATCTCTGACGCAGAAGGAGCATAGGAGCTGGTAAAAAAATAGAGCAGCTAAATGATTATATGTTCCTTCTTGAGCAACATGATTTTTTTCCCTGGTCTTTAACCAAAGCAAATATGAGCACTAAATGTAAAAATCTCTGAAGAAAAAGAAACCCGAGAAGCCTATCTTCTTTTCTGTTTTTTGCCAAGTCATCTTAGTCAATAGGAAAGAAAACATTAGTTTCTCACATCCAGGTGAGACATTGATTCTAATTGTTGAGAAGAAATTTTGTTTGTAGAGTGTGCATTACAGGTAGTTTTGCCAGTAATTTTCTTTAAAAAGAATAAATTTAAAAAACTGCATGGAATGCCAAAGTAAATATACTTCTTTACCATGGTCTACCTGTTTAGTAAATAGTTTCAGGAGGAAGGATTCATGTTTCCTAGAGTTTATAGCATTATAATATCCGGTCGTGTTCAATGTATTGATCAACGACCTGGATGAAGGGACAGAGAGTGCCCTCATCAAGTTTGCTGATGCCACAACACTGGGAGGGGTGGCTGACACCCCAGAAGGCTGTGCTGCCATCCAGCGAGACCTGG
>JAOXJK010000012.1:48998104-49012094 GCA_025774025.1 Xenus cinereus
GAGAGGTGGTGGAGTCTCCTTCTCTGGAGACATTCCAAACCGGCCTGGACACGTTCCTGTGCAACCTGCTCTGGGTGGACCTGCTCTGGCAGGGGCTTGGACTAGATGATCTCCAGAGGTCCCTTCCAACCCCTATTATTCTGTCTTTCTGTGTAATGTTAGTTTGTTTAGTCATTCTTGGCTCTTTCAGGTGATTAAGTTAAGGCTCAAATTCTACTTTCTTTTACTTCTGAGTCATTGCAATGACTTACACTTTTCATTTGCTTCTCTTGCCTGAAGAAAAAGGGGATAATCATATGTAAATGCACTTCAGAAATTCCACAAGTGCTACATGGAAAACTGGCTTATAAATTGAATTAAGACAGAGTTGGATACTGCTGAAACATAAAAGTAAAGGTTCCATAACTATGGTCCTGCTACTGGACCATGACTCAGAAGTCATTTATCAATTGAGATAATATCCCGAGTGGGGCTTGCAAAAACATGGGAAAACAGCCTGGGAAGTGCTAACAGAGGTCGGTCCAGCTCCTAGGGGTGCAGGAGTGGTTGCTGTCGGTGCTAATGGCCAGGCTACAAATATATTAGCCCCTTTCTTCTTGTCAGTGCCTCTATCATGAAGGGAGCAGAGTTCCTGGCATTTTCCATTCAGTCTGTTGGCCTGGGTCTTCGGTTCGCCAGGGATATTGTCATTAAGGGGTTGCGAAGATCTCTTCAGCCTGTTGGTAATTAGCAGATTGTGGCCCAGGGTTTCTGAGACAGGTGATGTGGCCTTGCAAAAGCAGTTACAGCTTAGAGTGGTTTCTTTGCCACGCTCTCTCAATGGATGATTGATTGCTCTATTATCCTCCTGGGCAGGGAGGGGATGAGCAGACAGAGAGTTATCACTAAACTAGAAAAGTGCATCATCCTGGTGTGTCCTGTTCTGCTCCAAGCTCCTGGGTGAATCCATAGAGAGCAAGGCATGCATGTAAAGGGCCCAGACTTTTCATTTTTCATTCAGTATTCTTTGAAGAGCTCACAGCTTTCCAAAGTTTCGGTGTTAAGTCCCCAGGGATGGTTTCCATTTGCTGTATCCAGTAATGAATAAAATGCTTTCTGGCCCAAAAGCTCGTGGACCTTCGCTGCATTTCCACACTGGAAATCAGATTTAAACACTGCATCTCCACTGAAAACTTAGGCTCTGCTTTAGAAGATGGACTGGTGTGGTCCAGAGGCCAATGGACTGTATGTGTGGCTATGAAAGCAGATTTGCACCATGATTCGAGCTTCATATAAGCAATAACTTAACTGATTTGGAGGAAACGATCTTTGTTCCCTTTTCTTCCGTTGTCTGGAGAGATAATGTTTCATGAAATACGACCACGTTAAAGTTAGCTTTGCAGCTGCTGGCTGTATCCCTGCCCGTAGCAATATAATCTCATTTCAGCCCTCAGTGACTGCAGTGGAGGATTCAGTGGGTCTGATTATGGGCTTACTTAGATGGGCTTGCGCCGTCAGGCTTCTGTGGTGGTGTTACTGTTTGTTTATAACAGTGTCAGAACAAAAACAGAGCTTTTGGGGACACATCTAGATGTCTGGATTATTTCTATGGAATTCAGCTCATTCCTTGCTCTCCCTTATCCTGACTCAAAAGAAGATTGCCCAGGCAAGGGCCTGAACCAACCTCTCAGGTTGGTACTCTTCCAAGACGGTCATCATGGACATTGTATTACTTGCCAATGGTTAAAAAAACCCCAACACCCCAATAAAAACTGCTTGTCTCATTTCTTTGAGTGAGAACAGATGCCAGTCTTAAAGAGGAGGTTTTGAGCTGTGACTCCCGAGCAGACAAAGGCGTTTCTTGTAGCTGTGAAGCAGTTGTTGGAGGAAAACACAGATTTAAGAAACACCCTATCCTTACCATTCTGCACTGGTTAACTGAGGGCAGAGGAATGCCAATTTTGGGTGGTCCCTTGGTACGACAGTTCAATGTGCATTAGACTTTGCTATCATACACCAGAGGCACCATGTGCTAGAGAGACCTATCACTAGGGGTTGCGGTCTCTAAAAGGCAGGTATGGCAGTGGCCTTCTTCAGTTCTGTCTTTAGTGTCACCTTCTGTGCCCAAGGAAGGACGTTGTTTTAATTGACTTTATATTTTCTGTGACAGCTAAACTGAGATTTCCTCACTGTCTGAATCAGGAATATAATATTTTGCTTTGGTAACGTAAGTTAACAAGTCCCATTATTAGACAAGGGAAGGGAAAGAGAGTGAGATTTTTTGTCCCTCAATGTATTTTTCAGAAAATTTCAGAAAGATGTGGTGGTGTTTAGAAAGCGATGAAAACTAGATGGGATTTAAATCTTAGGAGGCAGGAATTTGCCTTCAGGTGAAGGATGACATTTGCACGGGAACAAGAATGACTCATCTGTTGTTAGGTGAATGTCTAACTAGAATCTAAAATTCCTGTGCACCAGTGACCTTATACCTCGGATGGCAATGGGAAACCCGCAGGGTAAAGCAGGGTACCCAACTCTCCATCACGTCCCACCACAGGAACTGACTGGAGAGAATTCATAAATGAGGTGTAGCAAAATGAGATGCTGAACCAAATTTTATCACTGCACAGGTAAAATCCTCATTGCTTTTTGTAGAATTACTGAACTTTCTTTTTTCTTTTTCTTTTTACCATGAAAACCATGCAAGAAGAGGGAACCTCTTCTTGTAGCAACTGCTTTAGAAGCTGATAACTTTACTGCGATTTGATTTCTGTAGTTTAAATTACAGGAAAGAATGTGCTGATTTATCTTCTTAGTCTCTCCTCTGCCTAGTATTATAATTTTCAAAACAGCGTATCCAAACATAGAAAGGCAGTGAAATGCCTCTCTTAAGTTCTGCTGATTTATGGTACCAAAATGGAAGTAATTGGTTCAAACATAATGTTCCTTTTGTAAATCTTTGAACCAGCCTTTCTGCAGAGAATTTGTTTCAAATCTTAACTTTTTATTATGGTTTAGCAGTTCAGGCAGGTTAACATCAACTGATTTTACTGATGTTTCGCATTGGGTGGATAACTCAGCCGGAATAGCAATCTGACTCTTTTAGCTCCTAAAACTGTTGCTACACCCAGTAGGTAAGGTCATATCTGATTCTGTTACTTTTTTCTAGAAATGTTACAGTTATCACTTGTGAAAACATATATCCAATGCCAACTCAGTTATTTAGTACTTTCCCCGAACTTTTTAATTTTCCATTTTTTTTTTCCTGTGTCTGTAAATTACCTGCTTATCGGACCTTGAAAATATTCCATACAGCTACTGAACCTAGCCTGAAAATAAAAATATTCTGTTCATAAGGAATGCAAGGTGAAATAGATGACAACTTTTACTTTTAATTGCTTCTCTATGCAAAGCATCCAAGCCACTGTAGCGCCTGAAACAGAGAGACTCAGGAGTTACGGTGTCTGCCGGAGTCACGCAGAGTGAAAATATGTGACACAGAAACTTCCCCAATTTGCATTGCCGGAGCCCAGCATTGCTCATCTGCAGTAATTCTCATTAGCTCTGGAGGAACTCAAACAGGTACTTGTATAAGTCCAGAAAATACTTCTTTACTTGAGATTTAAATATACACTCTGATAATGAGTTGACTTTAGGAAACCTCTGCAACGGCAGAATTGGCCGCCGGAAAGCAGGGATGATGAACATCTGAGAGTTCCCTGGAAGGCAGAACTCTGCAGTTTCTGGTCGTGCAGTTTCCCACTGTGGCTGGGGATCCTGCTTTTTTTTTTTTTAATTATGATTTTTAATAAAAAATGAGTGTTTTTTCCTCATTTCTGTCAGAGTGAATAAGGCATTCTTCCCCTTCTTACTGGAAAGCAATGGAGTGGAAGAGGTGTCTTAATAAGTTCCCGCATAGAAATCTTTAAGATTCTGTTGCTGGACTGATACAGCAACACTTTTCTACGTGTCTTTTCACGTGCCTTGGGATTATTTCTGTGTGAGGAAACATTGTATGTTGTAACAGTGTAACTGCCTGCTACCTGAAATCATTTTAGCCTGCAGATTAAAATAATTTTCTGGGAAATTTACTGAATTGCTTGTATTTCTCCGAGTTTTATTTCAACACAGAGACTTGCAAAGCTTCTGTGTTTTTTTTTTCCGAAGAGGTTCTAAATAAGCTAAAGCAAACTTACCTTGTTTCTCTGTCTTGTAAAGGACTACGACTGCCTGTGGATGTTATAAATCATGTTTTCAGAATTTGTAGAATAAATCAACTCTGACCAACTTTTCGGTATTTCTTTGGTGGCTTGTCGTGGTATTCAGTGAAGGTTTCTGCCTATATTATTTAAGTCAAATTCAGCATGACCTTAATTCACTGCTGTAAATTGGGTTTGATGATATCTTTGCATTATTTTTCTCCCTAACCCATGGAAGTTTAGCTCCCCTATAAAGAATAGCCTCCACCTCATTTGTTGGTATACTTTAGTCTTTTAGTAATCAGCACTTAATTTTGGTTTAATCTTGACTCTGTTATTTCTGCTGCCGTAATATCATAGGCAAGGTCCTTAACCTCTGTCTGCCTTGGGTTATCCACTTAAAAATGGTTGTCTAAATAGCCACCTACTTATATTGCTAAGAATCAATTAACTTATTAACTAATTAACGCTTTGAAAATACGAAGTGCTATAGATGTAGTTTCTATTGTTATACAACACTTCAAAACTTGTAATGCTAAAACGTTAAATGGCAAAATATAGTGGGTAATGAAAGAATATTACATTAACCCAGAACAGGAAGGTGGATCACCTGGATCCGTGTTTACAGCGTAGGAAGTGGAAACGTTCCAATTCTGGGCTTCCCTCGTGCCGGCTGGAGTCAGGGAAAATGGCCATTGCCAATAGTGATGTAGGAAATCAACAGTTGGGACTCATTTGCGTTAGATATAGTGGGAGGTGTCCCTGCCCATGGCAGGGGGTTGGAACCAGATGATCTTTAAGGTCCTTTTCAACTTAAACCGTTCTAGGATTCTGTATTATGTAAAAACGTTAAAGTTTTTTCCTGCCTTATGTTCTGTTTGTCATCCTTACCTATGACCTTACCTCGTCCTCTCCGTGTTGCTTATTTGACAGCATGAAAGAATGAGCAGGAGATAAAATTTGTTTCTTGATATTAATTGCCCCAATACACGCTGGGGTGTTTTTTCTGTGTGCCCGTCTTCTTCAAAGTTGGCTCCCGCTCGAAGAGCGTGCTTCCTGCTGCGTTGAGTTAAAGGGCTGTTAGCAAAGGAGCGGTGCCGCTCGGTGATGGGGATGATGTTGCGCTTTGATCAGCAGCTTTTGTGCCTGCTGAACACCCTTGCTCTGATCTGAATGCTGCGTGAGCCCCTCCGGATTCTTGATCTGTGCGGTTTGTTCGCTGTAGTTCTTGTCACAGTATTATGCAAAGCTTGTTAAAATGCTGACGCTCCCCCCGCCCCTGCCCCCAGATTATTTTCCCTGAGTTATTTTTGTGACCTCTGGCTGAGGCATAGTCTCTGTATGCCTCATATACTAATTTGCTGCTGTTTATATCAGAAATAGGATGCTCTAACTTGTTATCTACAACTATCTAGGTTATGAAAATATATATTCAGCAAATACGTCCCCTTGGTTTTGTTGCTTCTGTAAGAAAACAAAGTGTTCAGCACCTCAGTATAGCTCAGGCTGACCAAACCTGGAGACAGCCGCTTACTCCTGGCAGATTTTAGCACTCCCATCAAAGCACCAAAGTTCCTGATCCTGGTATCCGTGTGGCCTGTGTCCATACCCACAGGGCCGTACTCACTGCAAAACACTGCTTCATTGCTTGCCTTCAAAAGCAGGTGATGCCAGTGGAGGTAGCCAAGGTATGTCACTGGGCAAGTGGCAGCAACTGGCCTTTTTTCGTACCCCGTCGGAGGGGATTCAAACCCACTTCTATGGGACAGAAGTGATTGCCACGTGAGTCATTGAGTGCTGTTTGTTGCCAAGTCCCAGTTGTCTTTTCCACGGTGCTAAATATTGCTAATATTAATAAAATACCCCACAGTATGTGTCACACTTTCATGATCATGAAGAAAACATAAGATACCTTAGTTTTACCCTAAGATAAATTTAATGAGATAAGGGACAGCATGGACCTCATCTAATTTATCTGCAATAAAACGTAAGTGGCAATAGCCTTGAGATCTAGGTGGCATGAAAGCAGGTGTTTATTACTTAGGGCATATATTTGCAACAAAAGATGCATTTATGTGTAAAGTATATCGCCAGGATCGTTCAAAAAACAGTACTGACAGCAGTGATAAGGCACTTTATGATCAGTCGCGTGGCATGGCTTGTCAGTCAAGGAGGAATTGCTGCTCTCTTCCCCCGCCGCCTTTGCAGACACAGGGTCAAGGTAGTGAGAGCACCCAACAGCAGAGTCGGCTCCTTTGCAGCATCGAAAACTCCGTGTTTGCTCCTATTTGCTAAATATACAAGGAGCAGAATTTCTAACTCTCTGAGCATCTCAGTCCAAGAATAAAAGCTGAACTTCTACCTACGCTGTATATGCCACGTACTGCATTTGCTGTCTTTTGCTGCAGCTGAGACGCCCTGTGTTGCAAACAATAGATGTTCTGCCTTTACCCTTAAATCGTGCTGGTAGGGAGAGAGACCCTGCTTCTGCTCTGACACCAGCGTCATTCTGAGCGAAGGGCAGGGGAGAAACATGCTTTCTTTAGAAAAATCCCTTCTTTTGTGGGTTAAAATAAACCCTAACAGTGTATGAGCGTAAACCACTAGCAAACAGGAATTGTTTTACCTTTGCAGTATAAACTCCTTTAAGTTATGCAAACCATTTGGGGTGCAAATAACATGCACTACAGTGATTTGAGAAAGGAGAAATCATTGTGCTTAGGGAAAGCTGCTTTAGTCACTTCATCCTTACATACACTAAAAGGACTTGGCTATGGAAATATTGTAAAATGCTCATTCCGACGGCAGTCTGAATCAGCAGGGTGGGAGCCGGCTGCTCCACAGCGGCAGCTGAGGAGCCACCACTTGCTTTTCCAGCACTGTAACTATATAGAGAGGGACACCAGATCCATAAAAACACATCCCGCGTAGCAAACCATACAAAAATACCCCACTAGCTTAAATGGCATTTCTTTTGAAATGGGAGCAAGAGAACAGAGCTAACCCTCTTCAGTCTGCTTCTGTCATTGCAGTAGGACTCTGGTGTTAGTTTCATAAGGCTGTTCAGACACATAAGCATCCTTTCCTTTACATCCTCTCAAATTATTCCACAGTTCCAGAGGAAGAGATTTCTTGTGCAAAGAGATATTCCCAAATCCCCTTGCCAAGGAGCCAGGTGGATTAAAAAAAAATGAACAGAGATAACCCCTCTGCCTTAAGGCAGCTGGATGTTTATCCTATTACTTCTTTTTTTTTTTTTTATAGCCTTATCTTCCCAAAGCTCTCCTTTCCTCTTCCCCTTCCCTTTTTTGCCAGTGTAACTCAGGCAGCTGGCAACATCCAGGTCGCTTGCATGCTGCTGCTGCCCCAAGCCTCTGAGCCTCAAAATTATTCCCCTGACATGAATAAGATGACTTTTTTTTCTTTTTTTTTTCCCCTTGGAGCAGAATATGGCCCTTTTCAATCTTGTCTATTAATGCTGACTCTGCCTTCAGTCCCAGTGTCTGTAATAACATTAATTGGGGCTGAACACATAGAGGGTGCAGCATAGGCAGTGCTCGGTGGGTACAGAGAGACGCAGAAGGCCGGTGGAGATGTAACGTGCTCGTTATTTAAGGCTCACTAATAATCGCAGTAGTTCTGTCTTGGTTGCCAGTTTTTAGATTTGTGTGTTGAAACATCTTGAACAAAATGTTAGCGAGAGCATTTCTGCAGTGTCCTGCTGACTGAATTCAAGGTGCTGCCGCATTTGCCATCTGCCTGCGAGCTCACAGTGGTAATTATAGCGAGTCTCGCAAGAGCTGGAACCAGAGGTATGTCAAATGCATTTTCCTTCCTTTTGAAGGTAATTTTCATTTTCTCAACTCATTTGAAACTGCATATGATTATCAGCTGCAGGTGTGAGAGGCACACAGAAGCAGACAGACGTGTGTACATACCCACGGAGCAAGATATCAACTCCTGGAGTGTCCAGAAGAGCTTACGTACTAATCTAGGCAATTTTAAATTAAATGCAGTGCTGGAGAAAATTCCCTCATTATTACTGTTCCTATCCTTGCGCGTAGAATCTTAATGTCTCTCTTATTAGTCTGACAATATGAAAAAACCCCACTTGATTTTGCTGAGCATCTCTGGAATAACATGCACTGGCGTAATAACACATATATTATAAAGGCTCCTGAAAGTGAAAGTCACTTGCAGTTTGCTGAACTTTCCACAGGGCTTCTAGTTTTAGTCGAGTTGCTGGTGCTACTTGTAGGTTGTTTTAAGACCTTGCAGGGTTAAAAAGGATTGTGAGTAGCAGAGAGTAGATGTCATCAACAGCCTTCCTGAGGTTGCTGCAGGCGTTTCGTTCGGCTGCCGTTCAGAGCACCTGGTTGTACTGTGCGGAGTCGGTGGAGGAACTAGGTGAACCTGGAGGCTGATCCCAAAGACTCAAGTTGGGGGTGTGTGTTCCCTGCAGGGTTGCTGTGGGATGTGATGTACTCTGCAACGTACGGGATGCTTGACCATCCGGCTGGTGCGAACGTGTCCATCCCCAGGGCCGTAGGGAGAGCGGTGAGGATAAGCAGGGTGAAAGGGTAAAATCGGCACAACGTGATGAACAATTGCATTTGGGGCATGAGGAATTGGGGTCCTGGGACTGACTTTTATTTGGAAAGTTATTAAAGACCTGGTGCCTTTGAATGTTGGCCACCTTGGAGGAGGAGGAGGTTTGACTCTGGCATGGCCAGGCTGGATGGGGCTTTGAGCAACCTGGTCTGGTGGGAGGTGTCCCTGCCCAGGGCAGGGGGGGTTGGAACTTGATGATCTTTAGGGTCCCTTCCAACTCTAACCATTCTGTGATTCTATGGCACAAGGCAGTGAGCCTGGATCTAGGCAGTTGCTCCAACTCGTCAGGAGACCACCCGTTCTCACACCGGGGAGAACAGGGAGACACCTTTCAGGGCTGTGGCTGGGCTTCACTTTGAAGCTGTGGAAAAGCAAGCAGGTGGAAGGTAGACTCCTGTCAACATGTATCTTCTCTACTGATTCACTGGGAAAATTGGGGTAGAAGAGAGGAATGAGTGGAGGTTTGTTCTCCTCAGATTTCCTGGTGGGACCTGCCCGGTGTGACCCACTAGATGGGACAGCATTCATTTGGAGATGGGTCTTTTTCCCTCCCAAGTTTGCTGCCTTTCTGGTTCCAGTGCCTGGCCAGAAGGTGGGAAGGGGTTACTGTGAGAGATTCCCTTGGGCCACAGTTGTCCTCCGTTTCTTCCTTAGAAGAAGAGGGGAAACTTTGTCCAAGCTGCGCATTTTCCTAAATCTGACAGTTTGATCTGCTGCCCAAGCTGCTTCCCCTCACGAGAGTGGAAAGATCTGTGCATGGAAAGAGCAGCTGAAGTTGATGGGCTCAGTGAGGGAGACTTACAGACCATCCAGGCCATGGATAGATTTTAAGCGATATAGAGAAGAGTCCTTTAGGAGATTGTGAGCGCCAGGTCCCTCTCAACTTGCTTAAACAGGACATTCTTGCATGCTTTAAAGTAAAGCCTCTACATCTGTACTTGCAGGTTGAAGGTCAGGCGCGCTCAGCAGTTTAGTACGTCAAAGGCAAGAACAGGCTTGAGTTTTCCTGATTTTATGCCTTAACTAAAAGCACAGTGTTATAGCCATCTTGCCTGTTCAAGATTTAAACTAATTCTGGGGTGGTGGAATATCTTGTACTTTTCAGACAAGAACTTCTATAAGCATCTGGGCCGGTGAAGCCTTGCTTCCCATGGATTTGCATTTCATGGTAGTTTATGAGCTCCGAACAACATCTTCCTAAAACTGGGGTTGATGTGATCTTTTTTCCTCATCTTATTCTATACTTTAATCAGTAGACTCTCTGGTGGCTAATACAGGCTGAGCTCATTCAGAAGTCCTTCTCTGGTGAGGGCAACTACTTGGATACCGAACTGCCTTGCACAAAGTGGAGGACTTCACTTTTCCCGAGCTCTCCATCATTCAGTGAGAGGGAGCTGGAATTAGCCGATGGGTTCAAAAGTCATCGAGGAGCATATATAAAGCGTGATCACATAAGTCACATTTCCATAGGAACCGGCTAAAAATACCTCTGTATGAACACTCAGCATCTATCATGATGAACTATTATGTAAGTAGGTTGTGGTTTGTTTTTTTTTTTTCTCAGTGAGAACATTGCAGCTGCTTGTTAATAATTTGTGGTAGAATTTACAGAGAAGTTTACAAGCCGTCATATGTGCAGTCGGCTGTGTGCTTATTATATCCTCTGCCTTCTCTCCTGCTGACTAAAACGGGAAATTAACAGAGCATCCTTTCTCAAGACTCAAAAACATCCAGAAGATTAACAAATATCCTGAGGCTTAAAAACTTCTTCACCTGGTAAGACAAGCAGAGTTCTGTACTAACAGTCGTGTAAAACGTGAGTGTTGTAGCTACGTCACTGTGAGCGCTGTGTGTGAGAGGTGGAGAGGAAGGCTTGGAGGCCCGTCCGTCGTGGAAAGTGTGCCATATTGCACCGCGGCAACTTGGGAATATTCGCTACTGGCAAGTAATGAGTCGCTGCGGACCAGGAAATTGCCACCAAATTAATTATTCAAATTCTGAATACATTCTTACCTCGCTATAAATGTTCTTGGGATAGCAGATTTTTGTGGAATGGGACTTTAGGTTGTATGAGTTGAGACAAAGAAGGTATTTTACCATGAGGTGACATATATTATAACATCATACATCCTCCATGACTAAGATGAATTTCTGTGCTTGTAGCTGCTTTTGTCTGTGTTTCCAGAAGCAGGTTAGGAATTGTCTGTTGTGCCAACTGAAGGATGGGACTGGATGAAGCATTCTTAGGAAACAAATCACTGGAAACATCTGGTTCGAAAAATAGTATAAAATTCTCTAGCCTCTTATAGCATCTTGTCTCAACCTACCAGAATTTATTTTCTAAATATCTGGAAACTTTTTTTTTTTTTCTGTCTTGATATTTTATTTTAAGTTTCTTTCCAAATCACAATAGGGTTCAAATTGTAAAGCTTAACATCAGGAGTTCGGTTTAGTTTGTTTTGGTTTGTTTGGTTTTGTTTATTTTATTTTTAATTCAAATTTTAACTATAAGACCGTATATTTAATATTAACGTTTACAAATTGTACATAATGCTATACTATGCATATTGTCCTAAGGAGGGAGGAGGAAAGAGTCCATATGTCTTCTGGGCCTCATAAAATAGCATGCCACCAGACAAATTTTGAGTTGTGAATATTAACAAATGATGAATAACTTACAGACCCGGAGTTAATCATCAAAGATACTATTTAAATTAAAAATGAATTCAAGAATTCAACATGCTGTCTGTGGACAATTCATTGATAGAAAAGAAAAAAAGGATGAAATTAATCAAATAAATAATTCATTGTAAATCACGCGGTTCTAATTATAACAAGGTGTTAAAAAATGGATCAGCTTCTGAAAGTGTGGCTGAGTTCTGCTGTGCGTACCTATCATCACAAACGCAGCTGTTGAAGTATAATCCCTGTTTTAATTGCTTTTGGTTCAGGACAATAGTTAGGTACAGGAGCGCTAACAAAGGCATTGACTTACCCCATTTATTAAAAGCTGTTCTGTTTGCTTGCTTGCATGACAAAGCACCCCCAGCTGGTGGCTCTGTCATGTGAGAGAGACCAGCCTACCCCTTCCCGAATCTTCAAAGCAAAATTCTGCATGAAACTGAGGTTTTCTGACCTTCTCTCTCACCGACTGCCAGCTCAGAGGTCTCAGAGGGTTCTTTTTCAAGGGGCTGGTGATTAAAAAGGTGTAGAGCAGACCTTTCCCCAGCTCTCTTTTGTTCCTCATAAAGCAGCACTTGCAGATGCTCCTGTGGGACACTCGCTGGCTCTGGGGTGGAGCAGCCAGCCAGAGGACCTCTTCGCTGGCAGATGCGGGGACCTTGTCAGGACCATTGCGCGGCAACCTGTGTGCTGCTGGATTTTAGATGGAGGGTGAGGAAGAGTCAGTGCAGAAACTAATGAGACGTGTATGAACACATTTGTTCCGAGGCCTCCAGAGCAGTGAATCACAAGACACCTCAGTTCCTGAACTCTTTGATAGCCAAGAGCTGTGTTTAGCTGTGTCACTCCCCCGTCTCACTGAGCCACCGGCACTCATACCAATGCAAAGCCTCTACCAGTGAATGGGCAGAATCTAGCATTTCTTTAATTTTTGGTTTTTTTCGGCTTTGACTTACTTTCCTCCCTGCCAGCAGAACAAGGAAGACTTCTTTCTCAGGGGTTTTTTTTTTTTGGCATCTCAAAGCAAGTCAGGGTTGGCTGGTTCTCGCTTGCAAGAACTGTGTTCCACAGGCAAGGAGAAATCCAGTGCTGTCCCCTGCACTAGCTGAGGTCCTAGTTTAGTTCCCATTATAATGAGGGCTAGCAGTGGTTGTAGTGAGAAGATGAGGGCATTTATCATGAAATATCTGTGTAGATTTTGAGCAAAATGGCTTTTATTGCCTTAGCCACTTTTAGGGCAGTGATGGAACAAACGCGGGCTAGAAATCCTGAGGGCAAAAATAGCTGGCAGGTGAACTGGAGCATCCACTTAACTACAAACGCTGCTTTTCCCACAGAGCTAAAAAGCCCCTGTCCTGTCAAAATCGATGCAGTGACTCGAAGTTTGAGATGCTCCGTGGTGGTGCCTTCAGTATTTTTGAGTATCTGCACCGTCTCTTGGATTTGTCACATCATCAGGTCAGGCAGCAGCTGGTAGCTTGACTCTGTCACCATGCTGTAAAAGTGTCCAGTCCTTTAGCCATCAGAAATTGCTGAAGATACTAGTTTTCTCTGCAGTCAAATAATAAAGCAGAATGTAACTTGTGTACAGTACCTGTAAGATGATTGAAAAGTGAGGTGGAAGAGCAGGAAGGAGGTGATTATAAAAGAGGATTAAAGTTGTCTTTGTCAGCTGTGCCGTATCATATTAGTAAAAATAAAATGATCAGAATAATACAATCTCACAAATGTATTGACATCAGCATTTTGTCCTCTGAAAATATATTAGCCGCAGCTTTTGCACCATCCTAGCAAAATTCGCAGTGGCGGAAAATTGCCTACCATTAGTATACAATAAGGTTTCCATTTCTTCCCCTTAAATTTCAGATCCTCAAATACTACATAATAGTCTCCAATATGCTGGTAACTCTGGGATTTTTCTAGTGTTAGCAATTTTGGATGTACTCACAATGTTTTTGCCTTAGTGATATGAAAGCAATCAGCACTGCACTACAGAACAGGAGAAAAAAGAAGGAAAAGGCCAATACCATGTATTAGTCAGCTTCAAAACATCACAAAATTCAGATTGCCACATGCTGAATACAAATGTGGTAGAAATGTTCAGAAACTGCAATCAAATAGCTTTGAATGTCAAATGAAATTACTTGGGGAATCTTCTAAGCCCTCTTCTTAAAGCACACTGGAACATAAATCCCCTACTTTCATTTGATTAGTCCAAAAGGCTATAGGATATATTATTACATCTAGAAAACATGACTGGAGTCTTAGTCATTAGCATCGTTGAACACACAAATCCCCTTAGGTCCTTATTTTTTCTTGCTCTATGTCTTCTGAATGGAACATAATCAGTGAACTTTTAAAATGAAAATATACCTTAAACTCGCTGACAGTTATAAATAATTTATTTTTTAAAGAAAATCCCTTTGGAGGTTTGCATCTGCTCAATTATAGTGTGACAGCAAAATAAAAAAAAAATAATTATATTATTAGTGAATATTAAGAACTGTGGATAAAGTTAT
>JAOXJK010000012.1:49016687-49030785 GCA_025774025.1 Xenus cinereus
GAGCTCCCACCTGAAGTGGTGTCCACTCGTGGTCTCCCCAGTGTGAGAGAGATGTGGACATACTGGAATGAATCCAGTGAAAGACCACAGAGATGATTAAGGAAATGGGGCATCGCTTACACATGGAGAGGCTGGGAGAGCTGGGATCCTTCATTCTTGGAAGACAAGGCTTAGGAAGATCTTCTCAGTGTGTATAAATACCAGATGGGAGTAAGGAAGGGGGAACCAGAGTCTCCCAGTGGTGTCCTACGACAGGACAAGAGGCAACGAGCATAGGTTGAGTTACTAGAAATTCCGTCTAAGCATAACTCCTTCTCTATAGGCGCTGGCACAGGTTGCCCAGAGAGGTTGTGGAATCTCCATCCTTGGAGGTATTCAAAACCAGACTGGACGTGGTTCTGGGCATCCTGCTCTAGCTGACCTTCCTTGACAGGGGGGTTGGACTAAGTGACCTCCAGAGGTCCCTTCACACCTCAACTGTGCTGTGACTCTGTTGTTTGTGTTGACGTTAAGTTGGCCTTAATCGGCTCATTAAATGAAACTGGGCTTTTATAAAGGGAAAACAGAAATTTGTGTTTCTTCCAATGGTTATAATACACTACCAGGTAAAGAGCTCAGTTTCCTGAATGTGCTTTATTGGTCACTTCTGTAAATTTCATCCTTTTTTTGAGGACTTTCTTTTCCCGCTTCAATTATTATTTTTTTTTTGACAAGTAAGGGAAGGCTTTCAGTAGAAGCTGAAAATTATTTTCTCTGCTTGAGGGGAAGAATCCTGTGCCCAAATGCTCACATATTTTGTCTGATGATAGCCTGATACGCTTTTAGGACTATTAAAAAAATAATTCAAATAGCAGTATTGTTCAGTAATAGAGTGCAGCTGGCTCTTACCTGTGCTCCTAGCTAACTTATTCCAAGTCTGGAGAAAAGAAAGTTTTAAAGTCCTATCACAAGTGCATTTTATTTTTTTTACCTCAAAACCTACCAGCTCCCTGGTTCAGCTATAAGTGTTTACTAAAATGGTCATCTCCACAAACCCAAGTATTCAGCTTTTCAACATTTTATAGTGCTTCAGCTATATTCACTGATTAAGCCTTTCGACGTCCCTATGATGGAGATGAGTCAATACATATTGCAGATTAATAGCTAAGGAAGTTAATAATTCAGTCACACAGCTATTTTATTTAAGCTTTAGTCCTCAGACTTCTAATTACATGCTGTAACAACCACACTATGCTTCCTTGGTAGGGAAAGTCCTTTAATGAAGAGCTTTATTCCAGGAAATGTCTTGTTCCCCTCCTGCCGGATGGCTTTCTGAATCAGTGTGGCAAAAAAGAGGGATTTTACTCCAAGACAAACTTTGGAAGGCACGCTTGAGGTTTGATTGGCAGAAGCAAAGGATTCGGGCAGACTTGGCATTAAATGAGGGCAGCAGTTGGTTAAAGTGCCTGAAGCACTGTCAGTCACTTACTAAAGATCTGCTCATGACACAAGAAAATATGCTGGTAGCAGCACCTGGGTAATCTTCCCTCTTACTCCCCCTCAAATCCAGCATTGGACATATTCCAGCAGCCTCGTAGCTCTGTCTTCTGGAGAAGATAACCTGCACCTATGGTTTTCTTTCCACGCGAGGAAGGATTTGAGTTGTGGAAAAGGAAATCCTGACAGCGGGTCTGCGAGGGGTGAGAGTGGTCACCTGTGGAAAATTAAGCCAGCTGGTTCAGCTCTTGGGATGCTTCAAAGCAGCCTTAAGATTATTCTAATATTTTCCAGGTCGACACTGGCCCCAAGCAGCTGCTCCAGCAGCTGGAGAATCATGGTTGTGAGCTGCTGCTGACATTTGCCTACCTCACCACCGCAGGGAGGAAGAATGATACGGAGTTGGTGTTTCTGGCTTTGTGGCGCGTGAATTCCCCGTGCAAGGGGAATCTCTGGTTTGTCAGCCAGCATGGCTTTATGGCTCCTTTGGGCTACTGCAGAGGTACACATTAGAGCCAAGTTCTGGGCTGAAATAAAGCAGAAGGTGGCTGCTACTACTTGTAAGGGCACAGCTAATTCTTTCTATTTCCATCCTTCCTTGAACCCAAGGAGGCTGTGAAGTTAGTTCTGCGTTTTGAGACCTCTACAGAGATATGTGGCTGATAAATTTCTCCAGGTTTCGTTCCAAGAAGCTTGGACCATCCGTGAAGGGTGTATTAGAGTGCTCAATGGGATTTTCATCACTGTTCCTTGTAAAAGGTGTTGGTCAGGTGTGGGGCTATACAGATGTTTATACTGGGTGGTGATGGTGGGGCAGAAAGGCAAAGACCTCTATGGGTTCCTTGGTGCCCAGACCTTTTCTCCAGTGCCACTTGGCACTTCTCTCCAGTGCCAAGTACTTCAGACACTAAATCAAAATCTGAATACTTCTGTATCTGCTTTTCTCTCAGAATGCTGACAGGGCAGTTACTGATGGCAGTGTCATTGCAGCTCTTATGGTGCAAATTGTCACATTCTGCTACCCAGCAATGTCTCTCAGGGGACCTATTTCACATTAAAAGACCAGCTTCTGCTCTCAGTAACCCCAGCATAAATCTAGAAAAAAATTTATATTGTCAACAGCAATTATACATGCTATTCAGGGCATAAGTTATGGATGCAAGTCGTGCCCAAAAGTCAATTCAAGGCTCTGATGATTAGAAGGTGTCTCTTATGGCCCATCTTCTTAACTTTTGGCATGGACTCATTCCTTTCCTTTAGATTCATATTCTCGTGGTCGTGGTGCAAAACCAAACTTGCCTAGAAGTGCGAAATACGACCTGGCCATGCTCGTTTCCATGCTTTGTCTTGGATTTGAGCAGACTGTCCATCAGTAACTGTAAAATTTTGCATTTGATTTCTTCACCTGGCTATGTTCACTTGGATGGTGTGTTGGCTAAATTAACTCTGCTTTGGGTGGCTCTGATTTTACCCATAGATCGGGAAAAAAAGTGATCTAGCCTCTCTTTCAAAGGTGGCTTTTTTTCCAGTTAATTTAAAAGCAAACAGCCCCTTCTTAAAAAAAAGAATTGCCACCAAAAATGAACAACAAAGAAACTTAAAGCAAGACAAGACTGCAAAATAAGACTCATGAAAAAATGCAATAGGTGCAAAATGAACCGGAACCCTCTTTCAGGTATGCAAATACTGTGATACCCCTCCTTGTTATTGTACCAGCCGAGGTTGCTACCGAACCATAAGAGTTCACTGAATAAACCGCTGCAAATGCTCCCACTATATCACAATTACAGAAACAGAGGCACTAAGTAAGTTTATGCTGATCCTCTGGGAACATTTTTACAAAGTTTAATAACCCTTAAAATTTCTCATTTCTAACCTGTCATGGGCTTGCCTCATGACTGCTCATTTTGCTGTATTATAAAAGCAGATAGAAAATCAGATTTCTGGCTTAAAACCTCACCAAAATCATTATTCCTGTTTAAGACAGCAACAGCCACGTACCATTGAAGCCTGGATAGTCATTTCTTTCTACATCTACAACATAGCAACACATTGCATGGCTTGAAATGCTTCTGGTCTAATTAGAAGAGCTTACAAAATTCTGTGTAAAGATTATATGAAAAGATCACTGGAAAGAATAAATAACAGGAGTCTAATTTCCAGTTCTGGGTACGTCACAAATGAGAAAGGTGACTTTAGAATATGGATTCTGTTGATATGATCATTAAATAGCTGCAGCGATTGCATGGGCTTTGAACCCCAATCAGGGGCTCTGCTATGATTCACAAAAAACCCCGAGTTTTTAAACTGTCTGATGTACTTCCAGTCTGGTAGCTCCAAGTATCTGGATCCTGTCCAAGCGCACCTGAGCAGAGCACCTGTTGTGGCAGAGAGCTCAAGAACACACATAACTTTAAGCACATTAATTACCCTCCCTTTTCAAAGAGCGCTACTCAATTGAGGGAAGTGTCCCTGAAATGAAGGACATTTATATATGCGTTGCTGGATCAGAACAGAAGTAGCCAGTGTATCACAGGATTGCATTTGTGAAATAAGGACTTCTTCATCGTTGCTTCACACGCATGGCTGAAAACGCAATCTCATATGAGTTGATTCAGTAGCCAGCAGAGAAAGTTGGAAGCTAGCCTGTAAAATCACTCCTGTTGATATCCTGATATCAAACAGCTATTAAAAATTGAATTGATTAAGGGTTCATTATAGCTCTAGAGAAAGGTGGTTAAAGACTTGAATATCTGCCTTCTCAATGACAACTCAAGAGAAAGGCCAGCTGCTGGGAAGCTGCATTCACAGAGTGTGCATTTTTACTTTTAAAAAGAAATATGTTGTGAAGTACATCAGCAGATTAACCTGACAAATGGGGTTTATTTCTCTGTCAGTGTTTGCCCTGCCTTGTTCTGTAATTCTTGGGCTGCTCCATTCCATCCAGAACAAAATGCACACGCAGATGGAGAGGGAGGGAGGCTGGGGAAAGGTAGAGATGGCTTTAGGATGAGCAGGGCGGTCCTCCAGGTTAGCCTGGGTTTGGAGCATAAATGAACATGCTGGAAAGGAAGCGCTCAGCTTGGCTTTATCTTTTTGGTAGGGTAGAAGAAGGGTTTCAGGTTAACTGCCCTCAGCAAAGCCTCTGTCAGTACTCCAGGAATCCAGCAGTAGATGGCCGTTATTCCTTTTTGAATGGTGTCTTCTGGTATACCAGGATCACACCCGTGAGGCTTTGCACTGTTCCTCCTGGAGTGGATGGGCCACCCTTTGGACCACGTCAGAAGTGGACTCCCCGTGACTGTAGCTGGGGTAGGTGGTATGGTAGTCTGCTCTGCGCGTCTAGGTTTATAAAGCAGGTAATTAAGCCTTTCTTCTACAAGGAGACATGGTCTGGTACAAACCTCTGCTTATCTGGGGTGCTAGGACCTAGCTGAAATTCTGGATGAACCCAGGAATCTGCCTTTCTGCATGTAAGCGGGAGATTCAATCTGATGAAAACACAAAGCAGATGCAGTTTACATTATTGGTCAAGCATTTGACACTTGCAGGGTTAGAGACTGAAGGAAAGATTTCATGAGGTCCCTTAAAATACCACCCTCTCACTCCTTGTTAACACAATTCCACAATTTATTGTTACGTCTCTCTGAGGGTGCAAGTTACACACATTGCTTTTGGCCTTGAGTTTCTTTATATCCTGTTCCTGGTAACACTCTGGTTGGACTTAGGTGACCTTTGAAGGTCCCTTCCAACCCAAACTAGTCTATGATTCTGTGATTCTCTGCAGTTACTGCTGAAAAGGAAAAAAACCCCAACCTTAACTGGACAAAAATCATAATGAACCAAGAGTTAAAATTCAGCTAGGTTTAAACCAAAGAGGAATCAAAACTGGACAGGAAGGATGGAGCAATGCTGAAGAGATGTTAGAGCCCTTAGAATATCTTTCTGGGCTAATGCAACTCCCCACTTTTCTTTTCCGGAGTGGGGAGCCAGAGGTAGTCTTGCCGAAGTCCTGGCTGCGTGTGGTTTGTGGTAAGGGGAGGTTTTAGGCAGGATGCTTCTCCCACTCGAGTTCTGCACTGGAATTTCTCTGCCAGCTTTAGCACAGTTCATCCTGCTGAAAAATCTCCCTCTCGCTCATCTCACATTTTCTTTTCCTCTGCTACCATTTGTTGCGTGTTTTAACATAAATCAGAGATCTGTGTTTTTTAAGGTTTTGTTTAATCCATGGGGTTTTTGGATGGTCAGCAACTGAGGATCCATTTCATTTACATGTATTTCATCACTTGTCTGAGAGCAAGTGGGTTCATGATGAAGGCAAGTTCCCTACTGAGGAGAAAGGTCTAAGTTTTGCTGAGCACTGACGGTAAAGGTGGCCAGCCAGGATATAATCTGTCGGCTCTCACTGGCACCCCTGTAAATTAGAGTATTCTTGGTGCTAAAATGTGCAGAAAATTTTGAGAAATTCTTTCTTCCTTTTGAAATGTAAAAAGAAATGAAAGCAAGTACTCCCCACGGTGATCCATAATATCAAATGCCTCTGGCCTTAAGTCAGATTGAAAAAAACCAACCTTATGCAGCAGTGCTGGGTGAAGAAAACTACATAGTCATTACAAGCAATAACAATATGAGACTGAATCTCCCTTCATCAAAAGATTTTCAAAACCATGAAGCTCTTCTCCCAATATCTTCCAAGCCATTCCTAAGCAGCTCCTTAGCCATTGTCTGCTGAGATTAGTGCTAATACATGAGAAGATTCACTACATGTAACATCACAGAAGACAATGCAAGATAAATCTTTGTAGTATTGATAGAAGCAAGTGATATATTGCTCCTTTGTGGATGGATTAATTTGTTACCGTAACAAGCTTTTTTCTGTTTGGTTGGGGTTTTTGTTGTTTTGCTTTGTTTTGTTTTAAAGCCTCTGATAGCCAAAGCACATCTATTCCTGCTATGGTGTTTTATTTTCTGGTAATAGGCATATTTTTAACTGGATTGAAGTCTCAATTTCAACTGTTTGATTTATACCAGGTCTTTATCAGGTTATTTCAGGTAGTCGTATCGGTATTTATCATTTAATTGGTTCAGAGAGAAGGGCTGAAAAAGCTATGTGCAAATGAAAAGCAAAATCCTCTTCAGCTCTTCAACATGCATAAATTTCAGAAAAACAGCTAAGTCCAACTACCAGTATTTGAGTTGTGACTACAAATCACAGAGTGGGCGAGGGAAAAAAGTATTTTAAGTTTTTTTTTTTTAAAAGAGCAATACACAGAGGGACTGGAAGCAACCACCAGGGCTGAGGCAAGCCTACTGTTTTGCAAGTGCTTATGTCATATAATCATTTCAGTAAAGGGATCACACCATACCTTAAAACTAGAGGGAGTTCTTATTCCTCCTTGGGTTCTCATTACCACTTCTCTGTAAGAAGATGGCTCTTCGGCTTGTCTCCTCTTCTGATCTCCATCTTAATAAGTGATCATGACAAATTGATGCCTTTTTTTGTGCCCACACTGTCTTTTAGCATAAGCCATCATTTTCCCTAGTAGGTGTTTATTCTCTGCTGGGCTTGTGGACAGCATTCATATCCCCCGAAGCCTTTGTTTCACTTCTGTCCATATCCTTTTGGAAGATGAAGCTGTTCATTTCCTTGATTATCCTAATCACCTGCTCTAGATTCAAAATACCTTTTTCTCTGTTTAAATGTGACTGCCTAGAAGTGTATAGCAGAAGCCATCTCTATGGCCCCTGTGAGCTGTACAATGGCACTGATACTTCCCTGTTTCTACCAGAAACATTTTGCCTGATAACAAATGAGGACTGTATTTACACGTCCCATCATGGCTTAGTCATCCTGTCCTCCATGAATAGCCCCAGGCCTTTTCCCCTTCTGTCACCACTGACTAATGAGTTCTCAGCTTCGAGAAAAACTTCTTGTTCCTAGTCTCTGAGTGCAAGGTGATGCCACTTTTGTACTGTGCAATTTGATTCCATTTCCACTACTATTGGTCTTGAACGTCTCAGGTTCTTCCCACGCAATATCCTGATACTCATCTTTACGGATGACATCCCTCAGCAAATGTCATAGCTCAGTCCTACTTTTAACTGAAGTCATTATTTGAAAATAAGAGATGGGACTGGTTCCTACTGATTTTTAAGCTACAGCCGTAGGCAGCTCCTTTTTGCCCAGGAACTTCCTTTTAAAACTCAGACCACTACACTCCTTGCACTATTCCTGATCTTCACCTGCTTAATAAATATTTTCCCATGTGACATTTCATCAAATGTTCTTTTCATGTCAAGCTTGATGAAGGCACTGTGTTTCTTTCATCTAGAAAATCACCTATTAAAGAAAAACAGTAAGTTTATTTTGTGTTGTGGTTCAAAAAAAGCTGTCGCTGCCTCTTCCGCGGCCTCTTATTTTCTTTGTTTGCTGCTGCTATTGGCACTATACACAGGCCTAAATATCTTCTGGCAAGACAACTCAATCACTCATTTCAAAAAAACCTCAGTAATTTTTAAAATACTAATGGTGCTGTCTTTTCCCCCCCTTTAAAAAGCCAGTTTCTTTCCTCTTATAGTCTGATGAAGGTTTGCCAGCAAATCCGGGTTGCAGGAAGGCTGGAAGTCATGACCCTCCAGAACAGAAATAACGCTTTATGAAATAAGAGCCCAGTTCTCTTATTCTTCCACGTTTAAGGCTTATTTAGGCTTCCAGATGAATTATACTTTACTGTTTTCTGCCACTACCACTACCACATGGGGATTTGTCTGCATCAAAGTGCCACAGACAACTAGAAGGGCATTAGCTGATGAAGACACCAAGTTGTGAAATAGCTGAGATTTTTTGTTATTTTCATTTTGTCTCCTCATAAGGTTTAAAGTGAAACGTGGAGGTAAAAGAGTAAGTCTGAAATAGCATCTGCCCAGGCAATGCTTGGCTTTATCTAGGGCTCTATGGACCAGCCTTCCTGAGCTCCTAAATTCATTCTTTATTGCAAAAGAATGAATGTTAACACTGCCTTTCATTTCAGTCATGCCATTTCAGCAAATTTACCTCTCGGAATCAGTAACTGAACTCAACAAAAGGTTTTTATCTGCTGATAACTTTCCATCTGAGAGATTTAAAGTGCCAGATGACATTAGCTCTAGCTCAACGATGTTATTAAATTCTCACCTTAAATCTCACATACAGAAAGCTCTTGTCAGGTCACACGAACGGGATGATTGCATTAGTCATACTACCAGAGTGATAGACTCATTTCAGTAGGTTCACTGTATTCAGGCTGAAGTTTGATCTATGGCAGGACACTTCTTACCTAGCATGATGTGGTTTCTTCACTTTGGTGTTTTTACTAGTTATATTCTTGTCACTGTAATTTGCTCTGGAGTATGAATTCCTTGCTGCTTTTGTTAAACTGGGATCTGTTACAGTAAAAAAAAAACCACAGTTAGTTTATTCGAGAGATTTCCTCTGTTCATAGTTCAGCTTGAAACTAACTGTGCACTTTTGAAGTACAGTGTCCACGCCCTGGCCTCTGAATTACAAAACTAAATTAGCATGACTGACATTTGGTACGTGGGAATTTATGCAAGGATCTACTTGTGAAAAGTTTAAATACACCAGCTGAAACACTGATTAATTATGAATGTTTACAATTAAGTGGTTATATTTATTCATTTTTTAAAATTCATTTCCCCCCTTTGGCTTCTCTTAACCCAGTAATATCCCGATGGCTTGGAACAAATACTTTTTTTGGGAGTCTGTGTGTTGATCTTGAAGGAACCGGCGCCATTGACTACATTTGGGGATTAAAATGAATTTATCTATGGATTAAGAACTCCATATGCCAGTTTTAGTGGGTGTTATGAAATAGGAAACAGCTAGCTACAGAATTCATAATACACTTATGTACTTCTATAGCCTAAATCATCTTAGTATTAGAGCTCTTCAGCAACTTGAATATACCTACAACACCCCTGTGAGTTAAAAGGGTTATCTCCTGATTCTCCTAACGGGATAACTGAAGTGCAGAAAGATTAAATGGCTAACTCAAAGGCAGTAAGAAATCTTCAGGAGACTCGGAGCTATGAGAGAATTCTCTGGGTTCCAGGCCATTGCCTTGAACACAAAGTTATTTCTCCCTCCTTGCACAATAGCCTTAGGGAAATCAGCAGCACACCTCCCAAAATGTTGTGTGCAGGGGAGCTCCTCAGGCAGGGCAGAGTGGGGAGGCAGACACCTGTCCTCCCTGTTTCCAGACCTGTACCTCTGCTGATGACATCTTTTGTTGGAAGATGACAGGATGCTTTACAGACCTGAATTGCATTTCCCAGCCCTTCTGGGTAATTACAGGAGGTTCGTAAGTACAATTATCAGCTGGGGAAAAAGGGAAGATGAAGTGCTTGGTAAGTGTGTGTATCGCTGTAAAACGAAGCTGTGTATGAGTTGGGAATCAACATTTGCTTTCCTGAGATTGTCCTGCTCCTCATCCACCGGACTCAGCGCCGTCTCTGGAGGAGACCCCACCTGGCCAAGCGCGTCAAGGGAACGATGCTCAGCAACGCAGCGGGAATTTTGCAGTTAAGATTTGCAGATGGTTTAAGAGAGCAGATTCTTGAGTAACGTTGGGGTATCAAGTTGCACACAAGTCTCAGAGAACAGTGACAGTTTCCCTGCTTTCTCTGTATTGCTTACCTCAGCTGCCCCAGCCTCCTGTTAGCGCTGGCACGTGTGCCACACCAGCTTGTGTGACAACCTTGTTTCCCATGACTCAGAAGCACAAAACTGTATAGCTCTATATGTCGCATTTGTGCAGTGAAAGTATCGGGTGTGTTCTGTGCTGAACAAAACCAGATGTGCTTATTTCGGTGTCTTTCTTTTCCAAGAAACGCCACAAGGATGCTATAGGGAGTCCCAGAGCACCAGCAGATGTGCCCTCCTGGTGCTGGGGCTAGATGTGTGCTTCAGCATGGATTGTTGTGTAGTCAGCCTTTCTTATCATTATAACCTTTCCTCTTTGTCCTGGTTTGAGGTAAAACAGAACCGATTTTCTGTTCAGTAATTTTAATTTTTAGCTGGGCCTCTTTTAACGAACTAAACTCTGAAATTATATGTTTCTCATGGCACCTTCCCTTTGTCTTTTGTGTCATCTACTGGCTCAGTGACCATTTGCCAACTTAAAATTTTGTGCCTTGCTACTCTCTTTTCTACCTTTCTATGACTCTTTTTTTTTCCCTGAGCAATTTTTTCTAAAAAAAGTATTTTTATTTTTATCTCATTTTCTTTTTTTTTTTTAAACTACTCCCTAGCTCCTTTCATTCAGATCTGCCTCTCTTCTTTTTCCTTCTGTCGGTCCTGATATTTCATTTTGGTCTTTCGGCTCCTTTTTAGAGCTCTTTTTCAGCTTTATGACCCTGCCTAGTACCTCACATAGATCCATGCAGAGCAGTGTATTGGAGAACCCTAAATTATTGTGCACACCTGAAAGAGCATAAAGTGGCTGATGGCTCCCTGAGAGCTGTTCTTCACCATGGGCTGGGGAGCTTAGAATAAGCCGTTGCTCCTGAGTTTCCGTCCCCGGTTGGAGTACTTCTCCATGTCCCCCAAGTCTGGTTTTCCCTCTCTCCTGACAGCCCCAGCTCTACTTTCTCCTTCATCCTGCTGCAGGACAGGGTAGTGAGAGACCTCATTTTTGATATCGTTTTCCATCAGCGTGGCCGCACAAAGCTGTAGTTGGCCCTGGCCTTTCCTGGTTTTTCACCAGTCATGGCTGGACGGAGACCATCCCGATCTCTTCTATGGCCCCGTGTTTGCTGAGAAGGAGCTTCCCTCTCAGAGCAGTGCTGGGACCAGGGGGAGATGCCGTGGGAGGCCTCCTGCAGCACCCCGCTCCACCCTCCACATCCCACCAGCCCAGGATGATGTCTTTGCACCCTCTTCCCTCCAGCAAGAGCAGCCAGCGTTCAGTGAGCCAAAATACCCGTGCGGGCGGGGTGAAATGGCTGCTGCTGCCTTTAGAGCAGTGGTGCAGCGTTGCGACACCCCACAGGATGCTATTTCTCCTTCTGCCTGCTTTGGCTACGTGGACTGGGCTGCAAATGGATAGGGCTTGAACTTTGTGGATGAGCAACCTGATCCTTGTGACAGACGCACGGCTCTGCCCCGTGGCGGTGCTTGAAGTGACAGATGCCATGGCTTGAGGTATCACCAGTCCCGTGTGTGTAAACTTTGTGCTTTCAAGCTTTTTGGCCTTTCTCGTTGTCAACGGTGACATTCCCTAAAGCTTTTTCAGCTTAATACGCTGGCATTTATTTACAACTCCACCTCGACCGAGTTTTATTTTATTCTCGCATGTGTAAAATACGTTGTTGGTGAAAGTAAGGGACTAATAGCAGACTAGAACTCAGCCTAGTAAAAGCAGGTGTTGTGCAATTTGTCACCACATGACTCTGCTAATGCATCTTTAGTCCGGGACTGCGGTACCCCTGCCATGTTTTAAAGTGCAGAAAGATAAGCATACGCCGTACCCTGGAGTGCCGTAGTCTATAAATGTAATTCAGAAATATGGGAAACAGTGCTCGGAATCTGATGGCCTTTTTCGACACAATTACAGAAGCAGCGTGAGATGCTGAACATTTGCAGCAAGGGCGAGCAGAGCAAAGGGGAAGTCAGATGAGCGGGCTGTTAATTCAAGCCTAGATAAGCTTCTGACTAAGAGGGTTTTAATTTGTTTTTTACCCTAATACGATGCTTGTATGATAGCCATTTTCCTGAGAAGACCCATTATGAACTATGCTTATCTGTAGGGCCACGTTTAATGATGAGGATACCTCACACTTTTGAATGGGCCTCTACAGACTTCAAGGGTATGAATCTAAAAAAGCATTGAATATCAAACTGCTTTTGTTTGACTGCAGATGAAGACACTTTAATCTGGAAAATTTGCGCGTGGTTTGAAATGAAATGAAATTAAATGAAAGGGGCAAAAGATGAAAAAGAGTATTTTCTCTCAAGAGGGAGAGAGCAAAGGCTTTCAATCCCCTAGCGCCACGTTTATGTCTGGCTTTGTTCTTTCGGGAGCACTTCCAGGAAGGAACCAGGAACCTCCCTTGAGTACTCAGTGTCCTCAAACTCTCGCTGATACGAATGGGAATTGAAGACTTTCAGTGCTGCAGAGGAGAGGTTCAACTCCAGGGGTCACAGACAGGAAAGTGTACGCCTGTGCTGCAACCTTAGCAGGCATCTTAGATGTGGTGTTGGGGGTTATGGTGTAGGGGAGAACTTTGTAGAGTAGGGTTGATGGTTGGACTCGATGATCCCAAGGGTCTGTTCCAACCTGAATGATTCTGTGATTCTAAACCTCCAGATGCACACAGACAAAGTGTTAAACCACATTTCACATTGGCAGAACAAACCAGGCGAGGTTGGGCTGGCTATTAACCATTTTTCAAATGGTTGAACAGTCACAAATTATTCCTCTAGTTACCCATTGAGACTTCCCTGAATAATCAGAGCCTGCAATATAGCCTGGAAATCCATAATTCTTGGCTCTGCCTGTCTGGGAATGGTTAAGAACTAGACAGGGAGGATGGGCGAAGCAAGAATCAGCAGGTGCACCCTTACTGGGAAAACACAATCTCCATCATTTCATGTGTGTAAAATCAGAAGGAGCTTTTTGTCTGATTTCACTCAACATCAGGTGGTTAGCTGGTGCGGGTGACAAGCTGAGCTTATCTGGTATATTTGGCTTTCAGTTTCTTTGGCTTACAGTTCGTGTGGATGGGTAGATGGAGAAATCACAGTTTTTCTAACACGGTTCCCTTTGATCTCACCTGTTGGAAATATATATCCATATACATTTTCCTGGCAATGAGTTGTGACACCATGTCAAGAGAAGGTTTTGGGGTAGGCAGACGTTGCAAAAATTGCCAACTGTTGCTAAAATCCTTTGATCTACGTGTGTGTGCAAATGAATGTTCGTACAGCTGGATGGCAGCTCTTTGAAATAGTAACAGCGGAGAAATGCACTGCTCTTGCTCTTTGTATATTTATGAGTCATTCTCTTTAGTATTGATACTGTGAGATTTTTTTGCTCCCTCCCCTTTGTATTCAGTAAGTAGTGTGAGAAATCATATACTTTTTTTGCATTCTGATGGAGTAAAGCTGTCAGGACTGGTTACCTTTAAAGCTGTTTATGAGGAGTAGATGCTGGACCTGATATCACTTAGCTTTAAAGCTCTTTTTCCAAAGGTACAGGTTGTGTGTCTACCAGCACCGTGTGTGCTTGACCAGGCGCTTTCTTCTACAAAGAGCTGAGCTTTGTGTTCCCCAGGGGGAACCTCATCATCAGCCCCAGGGGTTGCTCTGCAATTCACTTAGCTGTAAGGACTGTGGTCCTTCCGGGTGCCGCTACCAAGCATGGCAGGTTGTCTCCCTTTTCCTCTCGTGCACTTCAGTGTTGCAAAGCCTTCCTCAGGAATACCGATTCCTGTGGACAGGGAGGTCTTAGAATCATAGAATGGTTAGAGTTGGAAGGGACCTTAAGGATCATCGAGTTCCAACCCCCTGCCATGGGCAGGGACACCTCCCACCAGACCAGGTTGCTCAAAGCCCCATCCAGCC
>JAOXJK010000012.1:49042421-49054411 GCA_025774025.1 Xenus cinereus
TCAGAGTGAGGTTGATGGTTGGACTAGATGATCTGAAAGGTCCCTTCCAACCTGGACAATTCTATGATTCTGTGATTCTGAGGATGAGCCTCTCCATAGAACTTTTCTTCTGAATCTCATCAGCAGCTAGTTCTTGTTCTGGAACACAATCTCTTACTGTTTGTGTAAACATTGCTTAGTTTAGCTATCGTCATAAGAGATGAATATCTTGGCATCCCTTTAGCTAGCAACGATCTGAATAATAGTTGATCGTTTCCTTCCATTTCTGGTCATTACCATTGCAGAAATGTGAAAGCCAGTCTTGCTTTGTATACAGCAGTCAGCAGCGTGTGGCCCTGTTACTCATGTTCTGCTAGTCCATTAATAGAGAGGAGCACTGGCTGTAAGATGCCTGCATGATTAACAAATTGCTCTGACTAATCCTCTGTGCATTTCTTTGTAATAGCAAATAGCAGTCAGTCAAGAAATGAGCCAACCAGCTAGAGATACACCGGCTTTTCTCCTCGTTTTACAGATATTAGGAGGCAGTTTTGTTCTTTTTTTTCCATGTACAACTTTCATTTTGCTGCACGGCTTGAAATGCTGATGCTTCAATATTGGAAATACTGATTTGCTGAGCCAAATATAAAATTTCCTTAAAGTTGTTTTAGGTCATGGACGTTGCATCATCCATCAGGGAAATCAAAATAAACTCAGGCCTCAAATCTGTCTTAGCTCACAAATGAAAAAGATCAGCGGACCTAAGTCCCCAGCAGCAGAAATTTATTTGCCTTACGGAACTGCTGAGCAGTTGATAGACCTGAGAAATTGGTATGCCACGGGGAGGAAACGACCAATATATTTCCTGGTTGGAAGCTTTGTTGTAAGTATGGGCATACTTTAAAAAATCTTACGCGTTTTAGGGTAATATACACCACCTTCAGCAGTGATTTTATGAATGAAGGAGAATGATAATAATTCTAAAGCCTTTCTAGCTTGTCATGGATCAGTTAGCAGAATCTGGAGATTTAGAGGATTTACTGGAGGGGCCTCTATTTTACTACACAACTTCTACAGTTACTCTAACTTCAGTGGTAACTCCCCAAGCGTTAGCTAACTGCCTTAAGCTCCAACAGGCAAAGTTTATAGAATTTGTGCCTGAAACTTATTTTGTGTATCACCTGTGTTATGATGTACAGTGACAACTGACACAATACACATTGATTTTTCAGCTTATCACCTCTTGGCGATCAGCACAAGCAGAAAATTAGAGCCACTGCGCAAAATGTTTGGGCCTCTAGTGCTTAAAGCTGGCTGAATATTTGCTGGTCTTGCAAATAAAAATGTTTGGTGACCCCCAGCTAAAAAGATCTCTTTTCCTCTTGGACAGTGACCTGGTCACTGTTGTTTCTAATGGTCAGGTCTTACTGATTACGTTCTTCGGTGCTAAACAGAACATTCCCAAAATTTGCCAAAGGGACCTTGGCTGTCCCTTTTTGTTTTTCAGTTTGTTTGTTTTTTTTTTTTTTTAAACTGATGGGCAATGTGTCCAGCCAATGCAGAATTTGGTTTTAAGGGAAGGGAGGCACTCGAGGGGAGCTCGGTGCCCAGTGCTGATGTAATGCAACAAGGAGAGGTATTCAAACCAGCCTCGAAGAAGAGGTTTGAAAAGTCCTTTTAGGAGAGGTATGGTCTCGTATCAGAAGAGCTGTGTACCTGTCCTTCACCTTCAATAGGTATAATGCCATCAGGACCCCAGCAAAAACTGCATGTTCCTAGACCAAGTCCCTGCAGTACTTCTTAAAAAAACCTTCTGAATAAGTTTCTCACATGAAGATCATGAATGGCTTTCACTTGTGAGATGGCAATCATATGTCATGTAGTAAAGAGCTGAGCTAAAGTTCTCCTCCCCCCACCTTACTGGGTGCTGTACCCTCTGCTGGTGTTTCTCCTGTTTTTCAGTTCTTAATGTGCCAAGAGAACAGCCCGTTTCTGACAGCGAAATTGCATTTGCGGGGATTGACAAAAGAAAACATTTGTCCTTATCTAGTTTCTGAAGACACCAGCTGCACAAAAATGTGCCATCCACTCTACTGGGTTTCTCACTTGTCCTGTCTTACTTTGTGGATGGATTCTCTCTACGTCCTCCCACACTTTTCCCCCTGTCCTTGGCACGGGACAGGGAGAAACAGGTCAGGAAGATGTACCATTTGCACTGCTTATTTACAGCCCAGAGGAAAACAAAGGCAGAACTGAGCAAATCATGAAAGCAGATTTTCTATCACGCACAAAACAGACTGGAACCGTAACGCAGCCAACGTGCTTAAATCCGAAAGACACAGCATTTTGGTGAAGGAGTGGGATCACATTAGGGAAGGAAAACATTCAGGTTTTAAGATTAAGAGATTTGAGAGTCTGGTAGAGATGGGCACTAGTGGAGGTTCCTCCTCTGCAGACAGAAGCCAGATACGCCAGAAAAGCGAGAGCATCACATGGCAGGAACAGGCGTTCCAGATGTCAGATGTTCCACTGATTTTCCTCCTGCACAGATGTAAACCAGCACCAATGCTGTCTCAGAGTGACAAACAACATGAGGGGGATATTCAGACCTGAAAGTGAAGCGTAATCTCTACTTGGAGATATTTATGTAGCCTAGCCAAAAGGGTGCTATGATTGAACTGAAGCTATGCTATTTTCTGAAATGCTGCCTTCGGCTGTCTCGAAGATCTCAAGGCAGTGACAGAGATGAACAACTTATTTTGCCCTTTTTCAAACACAATCTGAGGATGAAAATTTGCATTGCGTTTTGGAAACTGTATGGGAAAAGGAGTGTAGGTGCAGGGTGACAGAAACATATGCAAGAAAACGAACTGAGTAAAAACTAAAGCAGATACCGGAGAGAATAAAGAACAGGTTAACAGACTAGAAAGGCAGAGAAGCATGAGGAGAAACCAAAGACAGATACATGCCACGAGCCAACGTAAAAACAGATTAGATAAAATATTTTAAAACAGAACAGAAACAATGAGCGTTGCCTAAGTTCCTATCATCATGCTCTGAGATTTCACCTATTTTTGTAATTAAAGTAATAAATGTGTATGGTGGGCAAGTAGTTACAAACGTATACCCTGGTTTCTCCATATCTTTGTGATTTGTGATGATTAACCCCTTTTCTTTCAGGGTCCATAGTCTTTCTTTCATTCCCTCCTCCCAGCTCCTTCCTGCCTTTCTTGCCTGAAAGAACCTCTCTGTGTTAGCTAGTTTCTGAGCAGTATCAATAAGAAACATGTTGTTTATCTCCCATGTTGGATTAGCAGAACAGCCAAGCATCTTCACAAGATCCTATGACTAGGCACATGGTTACACGTATGTATAATCTACGTGTAATTTCTCACTGCCAGCAGAGGGAATGTATGAACCGTTAATCCATACTGCTCCTCTAGGACTGGCATTCAAATAAACGCTTTCTTGTAAGAGCTGATTTCATTAAAAGTAGAAAGAGATAAGAGAGAAATTTCACCCAGTTCTTCTGAAAAGAAGTTCTCCTAGCAAAATGAAACGTGGTTAAACATGGAATTCTCTAAAGCAAAATAAGTATTTGCAAACTTACTACTGGATTGTTTGTAGGGAAACAGTCTGGCATTTGGTATCTCTGGGCAGCTCTGGCCCTTTGAGAGAAAGGAATAAATCAGTATCATTATGACCGTCTTAGAGGTGGCTAAACTGAAGCAAAGCTTTCACTCCTTGGAGACCACAGATACAGTCGGTGCTGTAGGTATGCAATCTTCAATCATGATACGATGCCCGTTTTAATCCTGAGGAAGGCTAGAGCATTTGTGATGTAAATGCAGAAGAGTTTGATGCAAGAAAGATTGTACGGCGTGGTTCATCTTGCTTAGAGCTGATTAAGAATTAGACAAAGAATTTATTTTTTGGGCATGAGTCATTTTGCTTCTATGTTAAACTGTAAAATCAATCTCCTGATTGTTTAGTCATTATTTCAGAGGAATTGGGATTTATTTACTGTCTCTCTCATTAAGTCCCTTTACTGTCATTGCCAGAAATTATGACGTTTTTCAGAAGGTCACAACAACTTTCTGCATGAACTAATATTTCTTCCCAAGCACATGCAAAATACATCTACTTGCATCATCTACAGACCGGACCATGAGCCCATGAAACAGGAGGTTCCATTTCTTATTCCTAGTATTTTCTTACACTCTGTATAGAGTCTTGGGCAAATGGTGTTGCTAAATATTGTTGTATCTGTCTGGCTTTTGTGAGGAGGTAGGTTTGTGTAAAGAACAGGCTTTTGCTAGAGAAGGTTTGAAAAAAATAAATTGGCTTTTTATTTGCATAAGTGCTCATTACACTGGTGAGGCAATTGTCATTTGATCCTAATGCTATGAGCTTAAGGATCGTTGTGGAGATTCCTTAATCATGATGTAGCTGCAGTAACGGTGATATCCATGTAATTTTCTTCTGAAAGGCTTAAGGAGGTTGTGTTCAGGAAAAATACTTGAGAAGCTTGTGAAGCTGTGAAAAAGAGGACTATTGTCCCTACCCGTGGTCAGGCTGTAGAAAATATGTCACTACAGTCCACAATTCTCCATCAGGGTTTTCATCCCAGGCTCGATGTATAGTGAAGATCTGGACCAGGAGAGACGTGGTCCCACTGCATCATGTCTGCTGAGCAGATAACAATGGAGTCCTTTCTCCTGCCAAACTGGAGAGCTCTGCTTTTTCAGCTCACACGAGGGAAGTCTGCGTTAGCCACTACAGGAAAATTTGCACTCGTTGTCTGTTGGTTTGTGGATGTGCAACTGACTGCAAAACTGAGACGTATGGCCCAGAAACAGAACATGTTTTGTGTAGATAAGGTGGGAGACTGGGTGTCGACTGCCCTCTCCATTGATTTTAAGTATGCAAATCTGAATTGGAGAATAATGTTTGGCCTATGGAATTTTACTTGAATTTCACACCCGAATATGGCATCAGGGAAGCATACTGAGAGGAAATTGTTTATTAGACATATGCTACGTGTGTGTTTGTGCATATGTGTTCTATGGTGGGGTTATATATAAATTTTATATATTAGCTAGATGTGGTTGAGAAGGATGCTTCTTTGAAAGGTTTAATTTCTTAGGCATTGAGAGACAGAGAATGGATCAATTTACAAAAAGAACATACAGTAATGGCAAATCAAATTGACAGTTAAAAACCCCATAAAATTTCTAGCACATTAGCAAAGCGTTATGTATCTCATTACGGACAGACTATAGGAATAGAGCAATGAAGAGATGGCTAATTACAGATCTCAAACAGAGCACTTTGTTCAGATTGGATAGGATAATGAAATTAATCAAGTATACATGTTGAATTAGCCCTGAAAGGTCAAAGAAAAATAAGCAAGACATGCGTGAAACTCTGATCTTCCCCAAAAAGCAAGTACACTGTACAAATTAATGTCTGCATCAAGACACTTTTTTAGCAGTTGACAAGACTTTCACACATGCTCATGTCTCCCAAGGTGTATTAAGTCTCCCTTTTTCAGAAAGAAATTATGGAGTGGGGAAAGAAGCATGTGATCCCTTAAAAAGGACATTTGGAAGTCAACCAAGGAGACCTTGTTATCAGTCTTTTTGATAAAATGCTTAATCCCCCCCCTCGCCACCCTGCCTATTAAGAAAAAGGCAACATGACAGTGAACTTGGCAGAATATAGAATCTGAATGTGTGTGAGACTGTAACACCCCCAACAGCTAAACTACTTCTGTTGCTAGGAAGCCAGAAGTCTCTCCTCCATTTGTATCTACGGGGAATTTAAAAAGTTTTTAGTCTAACGTGCTTTCTTGCTTTTGTCACTGATTCAGAAAGGGTCTTCTGCCTTAATTTGATTAGAAAGACAAAGGGAAGATTTTTTGTAACTTCTCAAATTATATATCTTGCACATATAATTTTACATCGTTTCTCAAAAGATTCTCTACTAATGCAAAAGACCTCTATTTTGGTACAAAGAGAGCTTTGCAAAAGTCAAGTTACTATAACAACCAGGTACACCCTTTCAATCTATGCTCTTATGCTACTCTTCCTCTTTCTTTAAAAAAAAAGAAAGAAAAAGAGCTGGGTAACATAGACAGATACCCTCACAGATGCGCACCAGAGTTACATAGACTTAAAACATTCACAATTTGGACATACAGTTGAGAGACATCCACGCAAACCTTTCTTCATCTCTACAACTTCCCTAGAACTAAAGCAAGAATAGAGGAATAAATTCATCGTAGTTGTTTCTGTACAGGAATACCTACTTTTCTTTATATATGATCGTTTTGAAAAGCCAGTGGAGAATATTGATTAGGATCATCATTGGATGAACTGCATTATTTACCTCTGGTCTGGCTGGGGTCCCACTGTGCTTCTCCTGTCCCTTTCTGTGCTGTGGCTCCTCTGAGCTGTTGGAGGCTGATGGAAGAAGAGCAGTCTTCAGACAACTCTATATATGCTAGAGGACTAACTAAGGCACTTTTCAAACCAGAGGCATGGGCAAAACCGTGTAAATTATTTTCTCCCCATTTTCCTCTCTGAAGCCCTTAAATGTAGCTAAGAATTTGACCTTCCAACTCAAATAAGAAGGCACGGTGTAGAACAACTTCATTTATTACTGATCTGTTTGCTAAGCACTGTGTTACCTTTTTAACTTTATACTTTCCTGTCTGAAAAAAATACCAATACTCTTAGCATTGCATTGTCAAAAATGAAAAATAGCACAGATGAATGCACACAAGAAGCCAAAGCATACAACTCAGCCTTGATCCTCCCTCCACTTCCATCTGTTCTCCCAAAGTAAATTATTACAGCGTGGGCTCTCCACTTAAAGTGCTGCTGCTTGTGAAAGAAAAACAAGCTGGGGTAAGCTATTAAGCAAATAACACTATTTTGGTTTTAAGGCTAAAGTGGGAGAAAATAACTTCATTTAGGCCACTCAGAGATTTTTAAAACTGGAGTTGGTCTTCCCTGGTGTCTACTAAATGAATAAAACCCCAACCTTTCTGCAGAAATCTGTCAGAACTTCAGATGAAAAGCTTTTTGATGTGTGCCATAATGATTGGTTTGGAAGTTGTTGAAGGCAGCAGGAATGAAAATACTAGGGAAAAATTCTGTCCTTCAGGGCTGGACTGGACTTAGGGAGAGTCTGCTGCAAACAATGGTTCTGGTAAAGGAACTTCCCCTGGTCTCCTAAAGTGCAGGTTGAGGCTTGAAAAGCAAAAATGCCTTTATATGTGCATCAGAACATTTTTGGGTGAGTTGTTCCATGTTGCTGTGTGTCCCTTTGTCAGCCAAGACCCTGCCTTTCCTTTAGTAGCTGTGAGCAAGGGATTTGGAGCTGGGGGATGGGGGCGGAGGGGTGTCACAGATGAAAGAATGAAGAGTTATGAAAAGGCAGCTAACACTTGATCTTTTTGCACTGGGGCACTGCTAAGGGTCTGAAAGAGAAGCCTGTTGACAGTGGTCAGTCTGGGAGAGCATGCTTAGCAGATAAGTGAAACAGAAGCAAATCGTCTGGCAGCATTAAAGATTTTAGGTCTGTGAAGATACTGTATTTCCCAACAACTGTATGGAAGAGGAAAAAGTAAGTCCTCACACTGAGTTGACAAAGGAGGTAGGAGTGAAAAAAAGGAAGATAGAACATTGTTTTTATGTTACTGCTGGTAAAAAAGATGAAAACCAGTTGAGACTCCTCCCTGGAAAATAATACTGAGAAACAGAGAAAGAGAAAAGCTGGTAGGCCTCATCCAACACTGGTGATCCCAGATAACAAGACCTTAACCAACTTCATACTAGAAACCAAGAAGTAGAAAAACTCTTTGACCAAGGAGAACAAGGATCCAAGTGTGCTATTCCCTGCAGAATAGCATGGAGACACCAGGGGTCCTGCTTTGAGGCTGCACCGTGATTTTGGATTGCGCTGGGAGAGAAATTTCCACTAAAGGGGAAGCATTAATGCTTCTCCGCAAGGGAAGTGGAAGTCTGTGTGCTCTTCTGATCAGCCATACTCAAGAAAGATAAATTCAAATTGGAAAAGATACAGAGAAAAGCTACTAGAGTAGCTGAGAGAATGGAGAGCCTTATCTAATAAATAGAGATTAAAGGGACATGCTGTCTTTAGACTGGCAGTATTAAGGCTGAGCAGGGATGATTGCTGTCTACACACACATTGGGAGAGTAAACACTGCAGAGGGATAAAAACACATGAAGACAAAGAACAATGATGGCAAATGGACAAAAGGTTTTAGCTGGCTGTTAATAAGCCAAAGATAGAAATTAGAAGAAGGTTTTCAACCATCAGGACAACGGGGAAACCCCCTTCCCCAAGGTTTTAAAAAGAAGTTTGTTGGATTTATGAAAGGAATTATTTGACACTTTGTCTAAAATTTAGAGTGCTGTCCCCGATGGACCAGACTCACCTGCCTCATCCCACATTCCCAGGATGAATTGATGTGTATGTCACTGAGCTGAGATCTCTGCCCTCCTTATGTAACTCTGGAAACATAATAGATCGACTAATTAAAGCCAAGAAAAATCATTTGTATGACCACTGACATCAGTTTACAGGAGAGATTATTGAAAACCATATTTAGCCTTAGAGAAAGGCAGGCAAATAACAAGAGGAGCTTAGCTGTCCAGAAAAAAAGGATTAAACAAGGCAAGCAAGCAGTGCAAAACAAGTACAAGGGCTTAAGATAAAAGTTTAATGGCAACAAGACTGAGACAGGCTGAGAACGCAGATGCCTTGCTTTTGAGTGTGAGTGCTAGGGAAAGTGATGGAATGAGTAAGGCTTGGCCACCATCAAAGAGTCCATAAAGTGGGAAACAGGACAGCCTTATGGACTGTGGCTACTGCTATCTCAGGAAGAAAAGAGCAGCGGAGCATAGAAAGGATTGATGGTAATCTGACTGTGGCCCTGAAGCTGTGCTCAAGTTGAACTTCCCTCGTATAAGAGTTGTTTAAATGCTATTTTGTGGCATTTTTAAAAATGTTTGAATGGAGTTTATAGCATGGTTGCAGAGAAGGCTTTGGATTGTATTATTTCTTGGTATGGGCTGAAGCATACAAGCTGCTGCATGGTTTTCTTTGACTGAAATTCGCTTCAGAAGTAGATTGTCTACCCTTGCAGTGCCAGCAGGTGGCTGATACTGAGTTGGTAAATTGGTCACAGAAGTTCCCCTATTATATTGTATTTGGCAAGATAGCACAGCGCTGGTGGGCAGTCATGCAATAACATGAACGTTCCATCTGAGCTACAGGTGTCCTGGCTGACTGGTCTGCACTTCTTAGACAGCATAGTGACATCCGTGAAAGATGTCTTCAATATGTTTAGAGAACTTTATATCTCTGGCAGGTCCAAAGTGTCCTAGTGGAGCTGCTGGCTGAAGAAGGGGTCAACAGCCATCAGTGACCAGATGGATTTCATCTGCATGGTGGCCCAGCTTCAGTGCAATCCTGGCAGTACTGACGAGCAGCAGCACTAGATCAGAGAAAGGTGAGTAGATGCTACTGCTGTGGAAGGAAACCATTTAGAGGCTGGTAGCATATGCGAGCTGCTGGCAAGAAAAGTAGCAGAGCATCTTGCCAAGATAACCCAGCACAGTAAAAGATCCATAGCTGAATGTGATCAAGCATCTACAGAGTGTGTTGCTAAGACTTCAGTATGTTCAAATGAAGATAAAATGATACCTGTAAAAAGACATTACTGATGGAAGATACCAGCAGCTGGAAATAACTTCCCGAGTACTAGAGGTAGCTACGTGGAAGAGCATACTGGTATTAGCCTCTGCAATTTTATCAGGAAGGTCACAAAAGTACTGAATGGGGTGTGATACAACGGGCAGTTGCATGATTCATACTGGAGGTGTGAACAGAGCTCGAAAAGTAAGCAGCACAGGAGAATATATTGTAGGATTAGCTGTGGATGCAGAAAAGGATTTAGTTTAAAGGGGCGAATCCAAATTTCAGTGGGTTAGGAATTAACTTCATTCGGTGGGTTAGAGTTTACCATGCTAAAAACTTCCTTGTAAAAAATCAGTGCGGTTCAAATTATTTGTTTCTTTCTTTTTTTTTGCCCAAGCATTTGTTTGTTGACTGAAATGAAAAAAAAAAAGTCCATTTCATGCCCAAATTTGAATTGGGAGAACACTTTGGCAAGGACTGTGATCAGGCAGCTAAAAAAGTTAGATGCATCAGAAATGAGACAAGCTTGAGAGCTCCTCTGTCTGGGAGATTTCCGAACTCCATTTTGAACAGAGTGAGACAGGGTTTAAATAATTCAGATGAAACTTGGTTAGATATTATATATGTTAGTCTCAGCTGAATTCTTTACTGTTTCACTGGAAGTTATACTGTAGTGTACTGGAGGGTCAGATCTGTAAAAAACTCTTTCCTACTTAAAGGAATGAAATAGAAAAGAATTTATTTTTTTTAGAATTGATTGACATCGTCATGGTAAACTCTTCTGGAAATCTGGCTGAATATTTTGGTCTTTACATGACAGTAGGTGTCTTCTGGAAAGTCTATCATTAAATATATATTTCAAAGGCACAGGGGTTATAGCTCTTTCTGTAAACAGAGCAAACTTGTTTAGAGCTTAATCTATTGCTGCTAATGTCTCACAGACTCCAGAGTTTGTAGACTCCAGAGTGTTTTAGGGTCTGGAATAGGGCAGCCTCTCTGGTGGGAGTGACCTGTGCCACAAACTGGGCTTGGGAGCTCTGTGAGAGGACGTGGGTGGGCAAAAGGCAATCACTGCCCAGTGCCTGTGAGCCTTCCCAGACTCTCTTTGAGGCACTCGCAGGGGTGTAGCCTCAGAGGCTAATGATGTGTGGGTTTGGATCAGTTCTTGCACTTTAATATCCCAAATTATGGTCTAAACCAAAACAAAATAAAAATTGCATGATTGCAGCCCTGTGTACAGTTGAGGGAGGAAGATAAACCAGAAAGCTTTGATAAATATATTAGATGGTTAATTGTTCAATTTAGTGCTTGGGCGGTAACAAAAGACACATATAGTAATAAGGCTGTGTTTTTTACTGTTAGAAGACACTTTGGGACGTTTTGAATATGCAGGGTGCGATGGTATATTAAACCAAATTGTAGTTCTGTATTTGACAATTTGGTTTTGTTAGCATAATACAATTTATTTTTATTGTAGCAGTGAAGAGGGAAACATTTTTATAATAATTTGCTTTCATTATCCATTTATATTGCTTCTTCCTACTCAATATTTTATTTTTATTTTTTAAACAAAACAGAAAGCCTTTACAACCAAAGGGTCTGATTAAAAAAAAAAAAAGTAACCCCAGTCTGATTAGTTTTGTTTTCAATAATATTTAGCAAGGAGAGTGTTGGCATCAGAACACGACTTTAATATCCATCAACTCTCCACATATTCCAGATATTTTTACAGAAAAGCCTAAACAGGATATTTAAAATCTGCATGATAGTAAAAAGTTATTGTGCTTGTGATTCTCTCAGGCTGTGAAAGAGAGAAGGTTTGGAAGGAATTATGATATCTTTTATTAGGTCAACTGGTATAATTGGAAAAAAATTGTGAGGAAGCATGTATGAGATCTTGCTTGGTTTTTTGCAGCGGTATCAGTCTTGTCTAGAGGAAGGTGTTGTTTCTTTCTTCAAATCCTGCCTCTTTTAAATAATAGACTCTCTTCCATGAGAAATCTTGCTAAGGCACTGTGCGGATTCTCATGTCCCTCAGCCTTTTCCATTATGTCCAGTTACGCCTAGATCTCGTCATTTTTTGTCAGAGCCTACTCCTTCCCTCCACAGCTGGATTTTGGCCAGCTGTGTGGGTGGCCACCCCCTTTTTAGGGCAGTGATGGTCCCCCTGTACTGGGCACTGGTGAGGCCTCACCTCGAGGTCTGTGTTCAGTTCTGGGCCCCTCACTACAAGAAGGACATTGAGCTGCTGGAGCGTGTCCAGAGGAGAGCCACCAAGC
>JAOXJK010000012.1:49070268-49090180 GCA_025774025.1 Xenus cinereus
AGACATGGTTTAGTGATGGTTTTTATCAGAGTGAGGTTGATGGTTGGACTAGATGATCTGAAAGGTCCCTTCCAACCTGAACAATTCTATGATTCTATAAGTGTTCATGTTGATTTGTGGCAAAAAGTTTGTTTCTTGGATTTAGCTCTGCAGTTTCCAGTGCTGACCTCAAGCCTGCTAAATCTCTGCACCAGATGCTTGGAGCAGAGTGAAGGATGGTTTGAACATACCATCCATACTCAGAGCTTCTGGGCTCTAAAAATAATCAGACTTGATAACCAGTCACATTTGCTGAGAAAACACATGAAGGCTTTTTGGGGCAGTCTTGGACCACCACGCCTCTGCCACAGGCTAAGCTGACAATGCCCCAAATGCTAAACTAGCAGCTTCTGTGGAAGCAGAAGGGAGGGGAGAAAGCAGTGATAAGGGGAAAAATATAGAAGAGAGCTTCTCCTAACTAGGTAACAGGACAAATGCAGAAGCATTGGAAATATAAAAAAGTTGGAAAAGGGTAAGGGGAAGCCCTATGTCTCTTAGCTAAAGCCAAATAATTCTGATTTTGCCTAGCAGAGCCACAGTTCTCTGGAATAATGATATTTTTTTTGTGCAGACTTTTGCCTTGGAAAGATGTGTTGTTTATTGAACTGCTAAAACTGCAGTAAGTCTCTCTTAAGTTACATATAGACTTCTGTGAAGAACTTTACATCTAATGTGAAACAAAAGACTCCTGACTGAGTCACCTGGCCAGTATTCAGTTTCCTTGCTTAGATTAGCCTTTTCAAAGAAGCTACTATGTACTTGATTTGCAAATGTTTTCCTGTTCTTCGGCAAAATGGTAAAGGCACGTGGCAACACTGCTAGAAAATTCCACTTGGGTTCCCTTTTTGTTCTACCCTAACTCAAGGGCAGAAGTTGTGCTGCCTGTGAGGGACGGTGGAGAAAGGAGAAAGCTTTTAAGTACACAGAAGTTTACAGAATTTGTATTATTTCTCAACCTGTCTGGAACTTCACGGTCTCACTCCAAGGGTTACGGAGATACTGGGGAGCTAGTGAAAGTCAGGGGCCTGAAAAACTATTTTGCTTTTTCCATCTGTCCTCCTTTTCTCCCTTTTCTCAGTATCTGCATCTCACGTAGGCAGATCCCCAACTAAATTGTGAAATGTCGCATTCGTTATCACAGGACTTACTGTTTAGATGAACATCTTAAGCTGCCAGAATATTCAACAGTAGACCCCGTAGTGACAATGTAGCATCCTCCATCAAGAATTTGGCTGTTCTTGTACATGTCAAGTGTTTTTTCAGAAAGATACTGCTCTATTTTGGGCTTTGTTTAGAAGAACATGGAAGTGTTAACAATTCATTCACAGTGTGAGACAAACAGATATTAATAGAATTTTAATGAAGGCCTCTCAACAGGATTTGAAGATTTTATTTTTTTTTATCGAGTGCTGTGTGTGTTCCTGTTAATACAGTGACAGTCAAAAATACAGGCATCATAGGACAAGTATAGAAACAACTGAACCACGGTGCCAGAGACAGCAAGAAAGAATGAAGTAAGGACTCAGTTTCAGCTGGCCAGGACCAGATGTTCCATCACCACCAAATCCAAAGCAATTATTTCCAGATTCCGTTAAAAATTATCACACAATGGTGTGAACAGACTCGGGAGCACTTGAAATGCGTCTTCAGATATTGCTCCAAGGTGGAAGGGGCTTTCCTGTTTTGGGTTCATCTTACTTCTCTCTTTAAATAATTGCTTCTCAGTTCTGCCTTTTTTATATATGTAATTTAAAACAGCTGCTACCTGCTGATACTCCCTTAAAAGCCTACGTTTTTAAGTACACAGAGGCACAGTTTCAGGCCTCTGGCTTCCCATCCTTACACCTCAGTGACCTTAATAATGCCTCTGCCTACTGAAGTGATAAAGAGAGGATGTACTTCTGTTGGCCCCTGCTCTCTGAAGTGAAATATTGAAGCTTTCATTTAGTTAGTGAGAAAATCCTTGCTATGCACTCTCTCATCTCTGACCCCGTATTTTGTTACTGTACTGTAATCCTTTTTTTGGGCCACCGCTAGCTCTAATGCCAGCTTTTTGTGGGGAGACCATGATGTATCCATGGAAGGCAGCTTCCCAAAGGCTGAACGCCCTTCCCTGACGAAGACTCCCTCATTAGAGGACAAGAAGGTAAGGGTCAACTATCACCAAGTGCACAGTACCAACCTACTTACCATCTGAATGCAACAAGGATGTTGGTGACTTCTGCTCTTATTAGCCCATAGAGCAGCTTTATAATTAGCAATTTCCATTTCAACGTAGCACATTGCTGAAGGGCACAGCTTCAGGTGGAGTTCATTACCGAATGAACACCTATAACTCCATGCCTTCTAAATCTTTGTGCCTTTACATCGTCCAAAACATTACTGGCTTTTAATGTAGAGTGTGGCTCAGTCACATTTCCTTCGCTCTCTGCACCAAACTTTAGCCGCTTTGGTGGCTTTTACCCAGTTCTTTCCTTGAAATGTGAGCACATGGAAAGGTATAAGATGCTGGGAGAGATGGGGAAGAGGGTCGTAGAAAAAAAACACATTGGCAGCAGCACTTGGTGTGATATATAGCACTAGGATATGTCAGGATTAATGAACTCGAATCTTAGTGTGTATCAAAACAAAAACCTCTAACTGGAATAATTTTTTTTCATTGTCCCTGCACAGATTTCCATTTCATCACAGCACATTGCTGAAGGGCACAGCTTCAGGTGCAGTGTTGCTGCTGTTACCTACACTTGTCCCGTTAGACTCGGGCTTTCAGTAGGGGGTTAGCGGGAATGGAAACCGAAAAGCCTTGCTCTTACATAAGGCTTTTATGGAATCTTACTTTCAACTAAATACTAGTAGTAATACTGAAAATAATTTACTAGCCTCTTCAGGAAGCCAACTAACTCCTAGATGTTATTCAGAGAAGGGCTTTGCTGAAGTCAGTAGGAAAAAAAATTAGGATCCCTTCCTCTGATGTTCAAGGGCCTCAGGGTATGAAGCCATCCCTGCAAAATAGCGTAGCGATATCCTGAAGGGAAAAACAAACACCGCAGCTCCGGTTTAGTTTGTACTAACAGCTTGTGCTCTTAGGAGCAGCTTCCATTTCAGTTTTTTAAACTTTTATCTTAGAGGGCAGGGCAAGTTCATTGCTCATATCTAGCAGGAGCTGCTGCCTAAAGGACAGTTCGGTTTGATTCCTGACACTGCATGCCGACAAAAGAAAAGAGGAAAAAAGGATTCGCTGGTTATGAGGCAGCTTGTGTTTGCAGAAACCCTTCCTTCTCTGTCTCCAATTTTTATCGCTTTCACTCTGTGTGATGGCATCTTGTTTTACCAAGATGTCTGTGGGATAGCTGGCTAGTTTTTATGGGCTTTCATGCAGGTTCACTTGCTTCTGGACAACAGTAGCTACAATATGTTTTAGCTGCACCTTGGGAGAAATGCATTCTAGTCACAAGAGACACCAGACAAATCCATCTCCCTCTTCGACTCAAAGAATCACCTTTATGCCTCCTCATGCTATGGACAGCTGTGGTGAGATGCATCCCCTTTTCCCAATCTTCAGTGTTCCCCTCTCCTACCCACTATTATCATTTATAATGCAAGCCTTACTGATAATTGCCTAGTCTTTCCAGGGTCCTGCGTGCGTGACCCTACCCTTAAGATTTAATTCTGAAATGACTTAAAAAAAAATATAAATATCTATTTTCTCTTCCTGCTTTCCCCCTTTTTATTTTTATTTTTCTATGTTGTGTGTCTCATGTGCTGAATATTAAATAGGCAAACAAAGATGTATATCATCTGGAACTGAGAAGGGGCACAGGTGCACCTACCAGGCAGCGAGCGAAAACAAAACAATTCATTTAAAAGGTTTTGATTCACTATTGTGCACTCATACTTTATTCAACAGCCTGATATGACACCTCCAGTCCGCCTACGCGCGCACACAGCTTGGAACGGAGATGTTTTCTTGGCTCCTCCACGTTGTGAATTTTTGCCACCGCTCTGCTCGAAGTTGCTTGGCGCGGGTGCGTTGTTAAGTATGGCGAGGTGGGGGAGGATGGGGTGGATGAGAGAAGAAAGGGGGGGGTGAAAAAGGAAAAAACCAAAAAAAAAAAAAAGAAAAAAGAGAAAAGAACATAAAAAGAAAAGAACATCTCGAAAATTTATAAGTGTATTTCTTTACCAAATGTGCCAGCCTCAGCCCTGTTGGCTATAGGCAAAACCTCCATTCATTTTCCAAGTCGGTGGGTTTGGTTTGTGCTGGGCAATCCTCTGCTGAGCCGGGCACGAGAGCAGAGCTTGGCTCTGCCTGGCTTTGACAGGAGGTGTGGGTGGGAATGAGGGAAAAGCAATCCCTGTATAGAAATCTTTTGTTTACCAACTTGAGTTATTGTTTTTAGAAGAACAAGTGCTTAGCCTAAATCCTGCTTTTATTGGGTTCTGGTCAGGATAGGCAGCAAAAATGACTCTTACATGGCTTAGGGGGGGAGCTGCCTCTCCTGGGTTTGCTCTGGCTTGCTGCATATCCTTGGAAGGACACTTCACTCCCCATGCTTTTCTCCTCCTTCATCTCCTAAGTCTGACAGCTCTTCTTGAGACAAAATGTCTTCTTTGAAGTTTTCCTATCCTACTTCCCACATAGGAATCGATGAGCTCTCTGCTAGTGGTGGTATGTGGGTAGAATCTGCCCTCTCCTGTCCTGCCTGCCTGAGAAGGGGATGGGATGTGAATTGCCCCAACATCCCTGTGTGGCCTCACCCCATCTTGCTGTAGATCCATAGCTGGGTTTAGTCCCTTTGTTTTACTCTGTGGATGAAGCCAGAGAGCAGCAACCCTGACTCCTGGCCCCTTTCAGGGCCCTGTAAGTGTGGGAAATGTTAAAAGTGTGAGAAGTGTTAAAAGTGCACTGATTCCCACATTACTTACTGACGTAGCTTCCACAGGGCAGGCTGTGGAAGGATTATGTATATAGGGAAAAAACCCCCAACATCAGGTTATATGCTTACGGGCTCTGATCTGACTGTTACTCTTCTGGAGCAGGATCTTGGAGTTTCAATAGATCCTTCAAAACAGAAGCTCAGTGTTCTTTTTTGGGTGAAAAAAAAACAAAGAAAATGTTAGGAATTGACAAGAAGGGATTAGAGAACATAGCAGAGAATAACCTTGGTTCACTCCTATCTTTAATACTGTATGCATCTCTTGTCTCCTAGTCTCAGATAAGATATGGGAGAACTAGAAAGGGTTCAGAGGCAACAGGGGTGGTTACAGGTATGTGATGAGTGAACACGCTCAGACTCTTCAGTCTGCAAAAGAGAGAACACAATCGTGAGAGGCAGAGAGAAGGCAGATAAGAATTGATTGTATATTGCTTGTGCCAGCGGGAAAGCCAAGGCGCGTGGAGCGAGGCTGGAGAGAGCCAGGCTCAAAACAAGCTAAAGGCAGTGGGAGATCCTTCATGAAATGGGCAGCAGCACGTCTGTGCAGCTCGGGGCTGGAGAAAGTTGTGGATGCTGCCACTTGGCAATGAGTTTGAAGGGAGACTAGATGAGTTTATCCAGTTCTACAGCCACTGTAGCTTTCACCAAAATAAAAAAGATAGTGGTCATGAGATGACCCTGAGATCTGGGAATGCCGGAGGAAACAGACTAACGAGAGAGCAGCAGGGCTGCCAAAATGGGAACTACTTGGTTTGAATGGTGATACTTTTATCAAATCTTCAAACTAAAGGTCATGGATATTAAATAGTTATAAGAGCAGAACAGTCAGAATAAGGTAGTTCCGTAAAGCAGGAAGAGGGAGCAGCGAGGAATAAAAGATGGAGTGGCATATTAGGACAGGAAAGGAAAACCTGGGATAGGTGTATATATGCAGGAGAGCAGGAGCTCTCAGGTATTCATCTGAAGGATAAAGTTCTGGAAAAATTACCCTGGGTTAAAGTATGCTTGATGTGTAGAAAGCACCCAGGTATGAACTGGAAGACAATGTATAGTCACCATATGTATAGTTTAATTCATAAAGCACTCATGGAGAGCCGGCACAGGTGGCAGAGGATACCAGCTACCACTTAGGATAAAGTCTCTGCAACCCCAGTGAAGCTCTGTGGTGCCCCACTCGCTGTCAGCGCTGTGTATGCTTTCTACTGAAGCTCCACAAGAGCAGCTTTCCTGTGTGATCCTCAGCTACACCTACCAGGAGGAGGAAGCGAATGAGCAGTTCTTAGTGCCTTAAAGGTGCTTTTTCCTTGCCTGCAGTCAGATAGAGATGAATTGGTTATAAATTGTTTGTAACTCACTCAAAGGGCATGCTCCCGGGAACGTTGTTTGGGAATTAGCAGTTGGTGGCAGTGGAGCTAGTTGCCTCCAACCTCGATTCCATCTTTGTAGAGATGCAGCCACTGAAGGCTGAGATGATGGTGGATGTGTTGCTGAGCTTACTCCGCTGGTTTATGCCTGCTGTCATCAGGTTATTGTGACCAAGTTTTGGTGTGCCCTGGTTATTTCATGAAGTTTTCCAGCTATTCCAGCCGAGGAAGGTCGGAACTCGCTATGCCAGTGCGAAGCTTACCCATCTGCATGAGGGCTCTCGGGAAGGGTGAATGTGATTGCACTTTAAACTGGATCTGTTACACTGCATTAAGCATTGAAGAGGGTGTTTCTATTCAAAATTAAAGGGGTTTTATTTCAAGTTTCTTTATTCCAATACCAAAACAGAGCCTAGAAAAGGGGAAGATACATTTCTATCCAGGAAGACACTATATGTAAGTCAGGAAAAAAATCTGAAAGATGCCTTTTCTTGAGAATGACTCAATACCCTTCAAAGAAAGCAAGCAATGCCTCTTTGCAGGTCTAAAGTGCTAGAGCTAGCCCCTCAGTAGTACTTTTCAAGCACCTGCACAGGAGGAATAGAAAAGAGTAATCATACTATTTTGGGTGAGAAGAAGGGTCTATTGCTTTTCCATTTCTGTTCTCTGGCTTGGTCCCACTGCATGGGGTGGGAAAAGTGACAGCTCCAGGCACTTGACCAACGGTGTTTACCTGGTAGTGCTTAAGCTTGATAGCTATTGCTAATTATATTGCTAAGTCAAACAGATTTATCTGTATAACTCAGTCTTTTTTGTGTGCAATAACCTTTCTGCATGAGTTGCTTTTCCAAGTTGGTTGGTGAAATGAAATTGGATGCCATTTCATTTGTACATCTGCTACTACTGTTTTTATTTACTTGAGCTGCTGAATTGTTGTGCAGCTTACAATACAGACAGTGTTTTTATTGGAGGTTTGGCGAATAAATGTCACATCTATGGAGATAAGCAGAGAAGAGGGAGCCAATGGACATTCTTCCAAATTAGGAAGGAAGACGTAAATGATTTATACAACTTCAGAAGATCCACGTGCCAGTGCACTTCTACTGCAGAGCATGAATCTGCAGAATGCCCTTCCGAAACCTGCTCAGAGTCATTTCTGCCTTCCAGTTTTGGAAGTTGTCTGCTTGGAAGAGAAGCACTTAAATATATCTACAGTGCTTGTCATGATACATGCCAAGTGAATTTCAATGGAGTTTTCTAATGACTGGTTCTCACAAATCATGAATGTTCTTGGAGTGTATGTCTGTCACCTAAAAGCATGGTTACCTGTAAATGCTGGTAGTGGAACCTGCCAGAATTTTATATTTCTGACATTGGTATACTCCACATTATGATAGGATTATTTTTGACATTTAAGAAGGGGGATGGGATAGAATTCTGTTCTGTGAGTCCTTTTTGCATGTGATAAATTGAACTTCTGTACCATAAGGAAACCATATCTTTATTAGAGAGCTTCCCAGATGTCTACATGCGTTATAAAAATGGCAGACATTCTGTGTGAATGGAAGTGTTCCTGGTAAAAAATAGATTAGTAACTGGTGAAAGGCCAGATAAAGACACATTTTAAATCCTGCAAAGGGATTTATTCTCAAACTGGGATTGCCAGCAGGTTCTACTTAGCTGTTGAGCAGCGAAGCATTATACGAAACAACAGACATGGCAAAAAGAATAATTTCTAACTTCAGCAGATCTGTAGCTCTCTAGGACTCAGAAACACCAACCAGGTTTTGAACTTTCGTTGGAACTACTTGAGAACAGTTGGATAGACCTGGTAAGAGTTGAATAGATGTAAACCACCTGCTTGACTGCTGGCTAGCAAGTCCTGGGAGGTGATACTGGTGACCTACCAACAGCAACAAAGATAAGGAAGCAAGGATATAGTGATTTTAAGAACAGTGATGGTTTTGAAACTGACCCTCCACCATTGAAATATGACCAGATGGTCACTGTGGTAGCAGAAATAGGTGATGTAGATCTCAGGAAATGTACTTATACACAAAACATTGCAAATTTTTTTTTGGTAATAGTGTTAATTGTTTTCCAAAGATGAACACGAGCAAGGTAATGTGCTCAGTAGGATCTGTCCTGTGGGCACCAGGGTGGTTCAATGACCGAAAGCCACACAAGGCAATGGACACGGAGTACAGGCTTCAAATACTGCTGAAAATGTCCTTTTGCCATCTGGTTAGGATGAACCTGCTCCAGAAGATGAGTGGTAGTAACAGAGCATTTTCAGAGCTGATGGACTGTGCCTGGTTGTCAGCATTGGGTGAAGATGAAGAAAATCCCACAGAACTGATGTAGCTTTTGAAGTTTACCGGGAGATACCAATAAAAACTGCTGGGAGATGCAAAGTAGATCCAAGGCAAACAGTCTTTTCAAGAGCATGGCAGCAATTCCCACACCAAAGAACACACTTCTTTTTTTTTTTTTCCTGCAAGTCAACAAAGCCAAGCCTAAATAGATCCTTGAACAAAAAATAAGAGAAAAAATAAGGACATTGCAGAGAATATTTGTGAATGCTGTACCAGAGTTCCTATACAAAGTGCTGACCAAAGATCACTGGGTGGAAATTGAACTCAAATTATCTCAAAAGGAAGAAGATTAATGTGTTACTTTACATGTGTTTAGTGACTGGGATGGTGGCTGCGAATCAGTCATAACCCACACAGATATGCTTGAGCTCTTCCTGCACTCAGCAATACCACGTCTTGCTCAGTATCTCAGAAAGCTGAAACACAGAAATAATTAGGACCCTGTTAATGTAATAGAGCGGACTGTGTAAAGTAGTGTGTTTTCTTGGAAATGCTGTACTTGAAGCACTTGAAAGCAAGTAACCCTAACATTTGGGCAAGCTGTCACCCGCCCTTTTTCAAGCTTGGCAAACACTGTGCAAATACTGCTTTCCGCAAATGTTTCCATACCAATGATCCAATGATCCTAGTCCAAAAGGAGTGATGTAGCCCACCAAGCTTGTGGACATCCCACTGGTTCTGTCATGCTCTTTGTGCAAACTGTCAAGAAGGAATTTGGGGATAAGCCCTGCTCTCTGCATTCCTCCTTCTGTTCTGGATGCATGAAGTCATGGCTGGATAAGTGATGCCAAGCGGAGTTTGGGGAGTTGATAGGTGTCTGTGTTGCCAAAGCTCTCTGGGCATCTGGAATTCCACCTTGACTGTTCACTACCAAATCTGTGAGTGCATGTGCCTGAAGAATGGACTCAAGTCCCCAGGGACAGGCATACCACAAATCTGAACCAACCAAAAATTAATTATAAGGAGCAGAATGATGTACAGCATCATTTCAACAGAGATTCTGAAGAGAGAATTATGATATTAGAAATACTAGAACCAGCGGTTTCTTCAAAGAGGCCTAGATCAAATCTAATGTGCTTTCATTAAAGAAAAGCATGTACTTGCTTTCCTAACATTTGAAAAAAACATTTTTGCTTCTAGTTCTTTAATTGCTGTAGGAATCTTAGTTTGATAATACATTTGTCAGAATTTAAGAGAGTACTGCTATTAAGTATATAATCGCATCTACTAAGTTATGGTGAGCAAAGATTATTATAAGTAATGGGAGCCTGTGGACAGAGAGATCTAAAAAATAAAATCAAGGAAAAAAAATCTCAAGTGACACCAATAACGCATTTCTTTCCATGGTTCCCTGACTTTGAAGAGAACTTGGGATTATCCACTGAATTCTTGTGGCTTATTGTGAGACAGGAGTGGTAGCCTGTTACAGGCTAGAGCTGGATGAAATTTTCAGTAAAGTGGAAAGGAATTAGTGGCTAGAGTTGAAATAAAATAGAAATCCGGTAAGAGCTTGATCAAAGAAAAAACACTGCTTTGTGCGACCGGAATAATTTTGTGTGACTTAGGATAAAGCATTTTGTTAATTATTTTTTTTTAATATTGATATTCTTTTGTAAAATTTTTTACTCTTGATGTTAAATGTTATTTTTTTTTAAAAGGAGAGTGCAGTTCTATGATGAAAATCCAAAGTTTTAATGAGACCACGATGTGGATAGAGTTTCCTGAGGATTTTTCTCTCTCTCTTCGTCTCCCTCTCTCCCCCCTGAAGTGATGAAATGCAGAACAGGAGACAGTAGCTGAGGCAGCCGGTCGATAGGAAACCCTTCACACGCCTCTTCTGCTGAAGGGAATTCTTTGTCGCCTTTGATCACAGGGAGAAAGTGGCCAAAAAAAGAAGTTGAGTCCTGCCTGCGTGTGGCGGAGGTGGTGGTTCCCAGTGGTCCTACAAGCCCTTTGATTTCAGGGGCTCCTGAAACAGGGCGAGGGGTCTCCCTGTCGTGCCTCCTTCTGCCTTGCTCCTCCCGCCTCCCCTTCAGACACAACCTTCACTGCCACATGGAAGGGATGCTTCACCTTCTTGTCAGAGGGAAACACTGCAGTGAATGTGCTCCAGATCTGTAGAGGGGTCTCTTTAAATGAAGGGTACTGATGGCTGGCCTGCTGGGCAGCAAGAGGAGGCAGCTGGTCCTGCCGGAGAAGGAGTAGGAGCAGGCAGCCTGTGGGAGGTTCTGCTGCTCTCCCACCCCGGCCAGGCTCAGCAAAGCACATTGGAGAGCCAGGCTGACTGATGAGATGAGCCGTGTCTGCTGGTTTATGTTTGGGGTTTTATGGCAAATACTTTCCTGGGGTCTTTTCTGCGGTGACACTAATGTCCTTGCCACACAGCCATCGCTATAGTAGGGTGAGTCATGGTGCTTGAGAAAACAGAGCCCTGAAGTGACAGCACGAGGACATTTATCCTTCCCTGGTTGTATGTTTCTGTTTTATGAAGCTGTAAGAAATCACTTTTCCTCCTTTGTGAGGAGATAAGTCAAAAGTCTTTTGTATTCCTTTTTTTTTCTTTTTCAGATCAAACTAACTCTCTGAGTTCTGCCAGATGAATTGGGGTGAAAAAAGACTAAATAAGACTGATCTTGTTACGCTCTCCATGCACAGAAAGATAGACAAGTGTGGACGGGAAGAGAAAGATTCCTGCTCATCATGCATCTTAAAGGTCAGCGCCCCTCACACTGCATCACTCCCCCCTGCCTTTAGGTGGTCAAATAGTTCACACAAACCCAGGAGATGGGTGAGAGATGGACGACTTAGATCTGGAGCTCTAAATTGTATGAAGGCTCCAAAAATCAATTTTCTTAGCAGATCTGGGCTTAAGTTTGAGCTCATTGGGAAAACAAACTTCAGCTGCAAAATCACCACATGGGGTGTGAGATCCCTTTTTGCGGCCTCAGATGTGGGTGGTGGGAAAGAGTTCTGGTGTCAGATTTTGGCCACGGTTGATTTTAGCAAAAATGGATATCGTTTTTATTTTAGTTCTGCAGAAAGAAATGTAAAACCTGGCTGAACTCGTCGATCTGAAGCTGAAGTTTCCAAGGTCTCTTCTGAGGGCATCTGCCCGACGCAGCGCTGCGTGCACCGACTGCCAGGTAAAGCTGAAATACGTTGCTCCTCATGAAATACCACATCACGCCATTAAACGCTTAAGGATAAATATGTGTGTAGCTGACTGATAAATGGATAACCCAAAGTCCATTCCACGAACATATCTTTAAAATCGTAAGAATGTTTTCTCCTTCTTCTACAAAGATATTTTAGGGCTGGGATGGAAAACGAAGGTGTAAGCCAATGGTGTAATCTTTCGCGTGGCTAGCCAGACCCACTTGCTGCCCTTCTTCATACTGACACGTTCCCTTCCCCTCTTCATACAAGCAGGAGACCTACATAAAAAACTATCCTTTCTGAAGAGCCACCTCAAGGGGTGGCAGTTATGTGCAACGCCCCTATAATCCCATGCGGTGATTTCTGGTGGTTTCCTTATCGTGCGGGTCTTCAGACAGATCTTAGGTCTCACGGTTTGTATTCCTACACTGAATTTCTTTGTGGGGCACTTGGGCCAGATCCTTAAGTGGTGTAAATCATGATGGTGTGATTAGCCGTGCTGACTTCAGCAAAGCTGTGCTCATTTATAGCAGCCGAAGGTCCGGACCCCTATTTAAAACCAGAGTTTTCTCAATTCTGGATTCCTGGACGTTTTTCTAACCTATCCCTTAGAAATGGATATAGCTGAAATAAATAAATAAATGCATAAAGTCAAGAGTATTATAGGATGTGGCTCTGTTACCATGGAAACTTGATCTTTTTCTTATCCAGTTCTTTTTTATTCTGTTAGCCAATTTAACCTCTCTATCCTTCTATTAAAACTCTTCCTCATTAAGCACGAGGTTGCAGGGTTTTTGCTAGAGAAACGTGGGCAGAGAAATATCAGCTTTTGCATCTCTTTGGTGAACTAAAAAAAAAACCATCTGAGCTGTAGGGTAGAATGTGGAGGAGGACGAAGGTAGAGCGAAATATAATCATATTAAAAATAAAAATATGAAGCGGTTTGGATAATCACTCCGGAAATTGGTAGCAGGCATGCAATCCATAAGTCAATACTTTTTCTCCCTGTATTTGTTCCACTCCGCATTACCTTAAGAGTTACTCTGTCACTTAGGTGTACAACAGGGTGCAGTTTGGAATAATATGACACGATATTAGTTACATAATGGTATGTGACCAATAACATTTAAAAGCAGAATTTGCTGGCTGACTGGCTTGATGGGTTGGTGTTGGAGGGGGAGTTGGATATTGTAGCAGTTCTCTGTCTCTTTCTCATTTTCGTTTCTGAGTCATTTTCTGAGCCGTGGTGACAGGGCTTTCACATTAAGAACTGCCAATAAAGAATTCAATTCCTTTCTGAAAGCCTCCTGCTAATTAATTCATACTCTGTAATGCACCTGAATGACAATGGAGGCTTCTGAGCTATTCCTGAGTGCTTTCTCCTGGGCCCAGTTGCTCTTTCTATTATAACTTTGGACATGGCTTTTGTCCTGTCTGCACTCCTGGTAATGTAGTGGTGATTTTTTTTTTAAGTGGTGACCCAACCTGGCCTTGGGAGCAATAACATTGTTTTTCTTTCTCCCTCTGTTTCCTGATTGCTGAATAATGTAGTGTACTTCAGTGGCAAGGTGTCGGACTTCCACTGAGGATAAGAGCGCTAGCGCCCATGTGAAGAGATATTATGGAAAATTGCATAAATATTCCAGCATTTTTGTCACCTAGGGCAACTAGTGTTTTTTAAGCACATCTTGCATAATCATAACACATCTTCTTTCAGTAAGCTCCAGGCTGGTCCTGATCTCAGGGTAGTCATACAGGTCTTGTGAAGCTGTGATTTCTTCTGCGTAGAGAAGGGTCAAGGAGTTTGACCATGGGTGAGATCAGAGGGCGTGAAAGCTCCATAAGGGGCGAAAATGCTTTTTTTTATTTTCTCAAGAAGCATTAGTCAAGCTTATGTGGTGCATGTAAATATTATTCATAGTGAATTTTATGATACTAATTGTGTGTCTGAGAGAAAGATATACACTCTAATGTGTCAAACAATGTCTCACTTTTCCCTTCCTTTCATGCTCCCAATAACTGCCTGGTTTCAGGTCATGGCTTCCATGGGAGTTTAACCCAGTCATGTCTGAAAATGTCACGTCTGAAAATGTCATGTCTCCTGCATTTGGGAGCGAGGTGGATCAAACACTCTTATTTCTAGAGCTCCATGCTTGCACTGCCTTCCCTAACAGTGGGGACTGCAGCTGGCTCCTCTTAGTCAGCAACATCTTTCGGTGTCCTGTGAACCTGGTGGCCAGGAGGAAGCCAAGGCCAACCAGAGAGATTTGGCCAAGCTTCTGACTTGCTCAAGGAGCAGTTGTAAAACTGGTTTATGTGTTGTCAAGGTGCTGATCAGGACTGCAGGTGAAAGCCTTGGCTACGGTACGGCCACTTTTCTTACCCTAAAGTAATCAGCAGAGCTTGGCGTCGGAGAATTGGGGTGTCGTGTTTGCTGTGGCACAGTGGAGCCATGTTGTACATGCACTTTGCAATGCAGGAGGCTCATTTGAAGCAGCCAGGCTGGCTTTCCAAATAATCTTCCAGGCTATGGCCCAATTGTTGGCCATATATGTGGGCTTCCAGCCCTGAGAAGGAAAGCCTGGAAATCTGTTAAGTGGGCTGCAAGGCGAATAGCTTTTTGGTGGGCTGGAAGTGATTCTCGCCACCTTTATACGCAACAACCTCTTTCTTGGGGTCCTATATTTCATCCCCTGTCACATAAGCGAATGCTGTCTGCCATATGGCCAAAATGCCTTTGTCACATGCTTTGTACACTTTGTGTGACAAGGCCCTGCTTGTACCAACAACCTTGTGACCAGATATGGGCTCATCATGTGGCAGGATGTGTCAGTCATACAATGATAAGGCAGTGGTTCAAGTCCTTTGTGATAAGGTAAAAAAGTCAAGGTGACCCGAGAGATAAGGAATTAGAGGAAGGGTGATAGGTGACAGGGACTGCCCGTTCAAATAGTTGGGTATCAGCGCTTGAGATCGCTCTCAAACCCTCTCATGGAAGTGACTTATGATGCTTGTCTGGGATAAATAAAAGCAAGGAAAGTCTTCATTTCCCATCGCCAGAAATGGTCTCCAGAGTCATTTAGTTCCCAGAGAGATACCTATTTAATTAAATATGTATCACTTCCTCTAATTATTTCTTGGACAAACTTGGTGTAAGTAGGGAATGGGAAGAGGGAATTCCCATAGGAACCACCACGCATGTTAGTAACTTTGATTTAGAGTCTTTTCTGTACCTAGGAAATGTATCCTCTGGTAATTGGATTTCCTCGCACAAGGCTTCTCTTGAGAAGAAATTTTTCAAGAGAAGATCTTGAGATCTTCTTTCAAGAAGAGGTCTTTGCTACAGGAGTGTGCTGCACCATCAGCAAAATGCCCAATTACAGATTCACGGACACAAAGGCCAGAAGGAACCATTTATCTTGTCTGAGCTCGTGCGTAACGCAGGACGTAGGATTTCACCCTCTGACTCCTGCATCAGGCCCACAGCTCTAGTCTGAGCTAGACAATGTTTTCTGTATTCCCTGTATTAGTGTTTTATTTCCCCCACCGCGGGATTGTTTCACGTGCTATGAATGCACCTACAACTGCCTCTTCCCTGCCCCCCAGGTAGTCACATCATGAGGTAGTGCTGTGGGGCTGAGGGTAGGAAGCACCTCCCTGGGGGTCAGATGCTGACCTCTGGGGCTGTGGTGCAGGCAGCTGGATGGACGCTCCAGTGCCGTGCTGGGAATGCAGGAGTTGCTGGGGCAGTAACTGGAGATTGTGAGCCAAATTTGCAAATTAGGAATAGTCTGGTCAAGCGGGAACTAGATTCAGCTGCCAAATGTATGTCACGTAACCACTGATCTCCCACCAGGTCATTATAGAGTTTGAGGGGATTTATGAGGACAGCTCTGGGGTTTGATTCTTGTTTTCTGTTTACTGTCATTCTACTTCTTATAGTGGAGATTTTTTTTACTGAATGTTTACTATTTAGAATTCAAGTATGCATTCACATGCACACAATAGTAAAGCAGCTCTGAATATTGAACTAGTAATTCTACTGAAATACACGCCTGAGATGACAGCTCACAGAAATGTCAGAAAACAACAGGTATATTTAACTCAGTAGTCGGTTGGATAAACTCATAAGGAAAATATACCTCTTTAATCTGATTGCTGTCAGTAGCATACATTGGGCTCCCAGATCTGGTTTTATTTCTCTCTTTGTTCCACATCAAGCTTTCATCTTTGGATGTCCTGGTTCAGCCTTGGTATTAACCAGAACGGTGATTGCCGTCTTCCTTGGAAAACAGGAGTGAGCACAGGGCCCTTTGGTATTGGTTGCTCTCTGCTTTCTTCTAGTGATCTTCTTCTTCTGCATTGTAGACAGCTCTTGGCATGTTCACTCGGCCAGCATGAGTATTGAGTTAGCAAGCTACGGTGTGGCTCAGGCTGATAGCAGATGCCATCACAAGACGGAGCGTTGGAAGACAGAAGGTCATGAGCCTGTTGGTTTTGTGGGAGCAGCACTCTGGCAGGAGGTTAGACCACCATGCTGTTTGCTGAACCGCTGAACGACATTCCTTGTGCCCTTTGTTAAAGGAATTGTCCTACCTGATCCCAAATCAGAGGTGCATTGATAAAGGAAAACGTGGATAATAATGAACCTGCATTTTTCAGGTCGCACAGTGAGAAATAGGTAGAATATGCTCTCCTGTGTTCTCACTAACATTTTAAAAACAAACACTGCCTACAAAACAGCCTCGTGCGCTTCTGTCAGTCTCTTTACTCCACAAACTCCTGCGCACCTGAGTCCACTTCTTGCCAGCCTCCTGAAATCCAAGGGATACTTGACACTGGATCTGCATTAACACCACATTTTGTTTGTAGACGATGATACTTGCCAGGTGCTTCGTCTTCAACAGGCGTTGCTGCAGGGTTGCCAGCTGTCATAACTCTTGGTAGTGCTAAGGTCTTTTTTTTTTTTTTTTTTTTTTAATTCTGTGTTGTGGTATCACTTTGAAGAAGATTTATTTTTTTCAGAAATGACCTCTTCAATTCTAAAGGTGTGAAGAAAGTTTGAAAACATGAACCTTAAAGCTGAAAAACCCGTTTTAAGAAATAGCACATAAAATTTCATGAGATCAGAGGATGTGATCAGTGGCTTCTGAATACTTTGTATCCACTGTGGCAATGCATTATTAACTTTTCTTAGGTAGTCTTTTACTGCTTTTCTCTTTTCTTTTCCTGGCACTCTTCCATGTTGCTTTTTGCCTTTTTTTTTTTTTTTTTGTTAGACAATGCCAAGAGAGAGAAAAGAAGAGCTCTAATATGCAGCATCTGCTGGAATATATTATCAAATTAAAAAAAATTAGCACCACAATAGCTACATTATGTCATAAACTTGAGAATTCTGTGTTGTGTTGACTTCATTATAATTGCTCTAGGAGGAGTTAATTATGTTAGGTATGCCGAAGATCTAGTGATTTCAAATGACTGAGCAAACCTTAAATTGACAAATGGAGATTAATGTCCTCTGTCCTCAGAATCCCCCATTTAGGAGAGAAACTTCTGCCACTCATCTTAGAAATCTCTGCAATAGTTTGTAGCTTGGCACTTACCCGACTGTGTTGGCACATATAGAAAACCTGTTTCTCCATAGCAACAAAAGATGATGGTGCTAACAAATATGCATTTTATTCTGCTGCTCCCTGTCCAGTTTGCCTGGAGTGACTTTTCCTTTTAATAGTCAGTATAAAGCTATCATATAGACTTTTAAGGAGGAGTAGTACTAAGACACATAGTTAATCTCTACAAGATCGAGGTTGAATTTAGCATTTAACCTTCCCATGAACTGCCTTGAATGGTACAAGAAGGCCTCTGGGGAGGTGACCATTTCTCAGTGGAAAGCAGTTGGAGCAATGTACCAGCCTAAATTTCTTTCGGCTTCTTTCAAAATCCCAATCTTGCTTCTTGCTCCAACCTCCTTTCTAAGCGTCTACTAGGTTCATTGGCAACTGCTAATTTATTCCCATTTTAACTAGAAGAGGTGGTCATGGATTTCTTTAAATAGAAGACGAAGATATAAGTAGATGAATGCCGGAAGAAAAGGGAAGGGCAGCACTGTAGCAACAGTTTCACCCACTTTGGTTATTATTGTACAAATCTCTTCTTTTCTTCTAAAAATTACAAAGTGCTTTAGATAAATCTTTAGAATTATTTGTTTATATCCTTCACTGCGTTCACTGTGTTGCTTTCAAGCTCTCTGCATGAATGCCTGATGTCAAGAGGGTATAACCTCCAGCCTGCAGACCCTATGCAGTTTAGAAACCCAGTGGCTTCGTCCCAGTCATACCCATTCCCAGGGGATCTGCTATGTCTTCCCCTCTCGACTTGAAATAATTCATCCAAACTTCAACATTTCAGACCTGAGTGTGGTTGCACCACAGCCACGGATCCGTTCTCGTCAGATATGGAAAAGGAAAAGCTTCGCATCACCTCGAATCCTCGCGAAAGGCTGGCTGCTGTGCAGAAGAACAAGAGAAATAGAGTCCCTTCCACAAAGGGCTTCAGGTTGCAGAGGTGGGAGAGCAGCGGTGGGCAGGGCTGGCTGTACCCGGCAGCGAGAGACATCACTGTTGAGGAAGGAGGGCAGTGCTCTGAGCCAGCCATAGCCCTCTGACCCTGGTTCTATGTGTCCGTGTATGACTGAAAAGCACAGTTTTCTATCCTGCACAGACGTGCCTGTAATACTGGGGCTGTGGCACGTGACATGTGACCATATTTTGGAAAAATCTATTTTAAAGGGGACTGCATCCCCTCTGCATGTTTCTCAAAACAGAGTTAGCTCCCTGTGGGGCATCATCTGCTCCCACATATCAGAGACTCGGTAAGCGCAGCTTTAAATCTGCAGCAGGCAAACCTTAAAAGCATCTTTGCCATCTCAGCTGCCAAGAGACCTTGCTATATTCATCCAGATCATTATACCCTACACAACTGTGTAACCTACCTAATTTTTACTTAATGATTGCTTTCTAACATAAAGAAACATCCCTCCCAAATTGGCTCACTCTGCAGCCGAAAGCGAGCAGGCGAGTGGAGGGGGAGAGTGATGAGGAAGTATCCGACCTCCTGTTGTATTCTCATCTCTGCTCAGGAGAGAGCCAGGAAAGGTCACAAGGAGCACAGGGCTAATAATGAGTGGCTTGAGGGAACTGGCCATGCAGCCGAGTCACCAGGTGACTTCTATTTTCCAGCTTGGTGTAGTTTGCTCTCAGAATGTCCTCTGCTTCTGGAATTTATAAACACATGAATTAAGTTTTCTCAGACACATCCAAAAAATCTGGATATTTACTGACACCAACTGATCTGCAAAATAGAGCTGATATTTTTTCCTTGTTTATTTCAATGTATCTGCAGCTTCATTAGATCCAGCATAAGACGTAGTAACATGCTGCAAGCAACTGATTTATGATTAAGCTTGCAATAATAGCAGAGACATCTGTCAGTGCTGAGCAACAGGTATGCCAGCCCTCCCTCCTCCTTCTCCTGAAGGAGAATTATAACAGTGGGTGAAATGAAGGAGGATGAGGTAATGACAACTGTCTCTAACCTTCGACAAGAAAGTCAAGCGTTACTCCTATAGTTCTTTATTGCAGCAACACCGATAGAGGTGCTCTCCTGTGCCATGGCAGTTGTGTGTAGATTCACATCCAGAGAAGAGTCAGGAGTATTATTCTTATTTCAGATTTATGTATTTTAGTTGCATAAAAATAAAAGGTTTTCCTTTTTCATAATATAATATTGGCAAGGTTCAGATTGGATATTAGGAAAAATGTTTCTGCTGCAAGGGTTATTGCACATTGGAATGGGCTGCCCAGGGAAGTGGTTGAGGCACCATCCCTGGAGGTATTGACGTAGTGCTTAGAGATATGGTTTAGTGATGGTTTTTTATCAGAGTGAGGTTGATGGTTGGACTAGACGATCTGAAAGGTCTCTTCCAACCTGGACAATTCTGTGATTCTATGTGGAATAGCAGCATATAGTTGTAATTAGCTTG
>JAOXJK010000012.1:49097934-49109282 GCA_025774025.1 Xenus cinereus
TTATATGATACCCCACTCCCACCCCTCACCCCCCCAAAAAAGGAGCTAAAAAGGGAAAATAGCATTTCTTAGCCAAATCTTGTTCTTGACACAATCTCATTTTTTATAGGAAAAAATTCCAGATGACAGTTTTCAACTGCAACAGTTACTAGTTGTAGGAATGACAAAACAATTGGAGCAGTGAAGCTTTAAACTATTGTTCTTTTCCTCAGGGTAGCCTTGAAAGAATATATTCACCCACTCACCAAGAGCAAAGAGTTTTTTAGCAGATGACTAAAATATAACTTCTTTTTCATTGACATCAATCATCATGATAAATATCTTGATTCTCAGCTCTCCTGTAGTCACTTGCAAATATGGAGGGCAAGTAGAAATTTTGTTCTGGACAGTGTAAATGGCTGCAAAATTCTGCTTCGTCAACAATTTGCATACATTTTTGCTGAGTTTGCCTAACTACGAATTTGTGGGACACAGCAGCGCGATGTGCAGGGAGTGGACAGTAAAAGCACACAGCAGCACTGTGATCATAGGATCGTAGAATCATAGAATGGTTCAGGTTGGAAGGGACCTTAAAGATCATCGAGCTCCAACCCCCTGCCCTGGGCAGGGACACCTCCCGCCAGACCAGGATGCTGGCAGTTAATGGTGTTTAAGGAGGGGTTGAGGCAAGTCTGTTCTGTTTCAAAATCATGTATTGCCACCTACGTACATCAGCATCTGCAAACTGCAGTTTCTCAGGCAGTATAATACCATCTAAAGAGAGAAATGAAAGCAGCCTTTGCTAGTAAACAGTCAGTGGGCATGACAATCAGACCGGATTAAATAATTAATCTGCAATAATGGTATCCAAACAGGAAGCCACCATCAATTTGGCAACTGAGGGGAGGGGATCTATTTGCTAATGCTGGGGAAATGTTTTCCTCGTGAAGGAAAAACTAACCTTGAAATGAAAGCCATATGAACTGTAGCCTTATGAGGAGGGGTCTCGACTGGGTGCGTAGCAGCTGAATTCAGTGCAGTTTACAGTCCCACAGTCATGATTGGGTTTCTGTTTGGGGAGCCTTTGCACATTACATTACATCTTCAGGAGCCCAAAGGCATCTAAATGACACATGCCATGGACTTCTTTGATAAGACAAGCTGCCCTGGCTTCGGAAAGTGGCAGATCGGTGATGCAGCCTCTGCCTGCACGCTGGCCCTGCGCTGAAATCTGTGAGACTGAACTGGGGCTGGTTTTCTCACCTTCCAAATTCCTGCTCTCCTGTGTGTGCTGCTGCCGCAGTCTCTTCCCTCTGCCTGCCAGCGCAGTCTGCTCGCGTGTGGGTAGCTGCCACCACGGGATCTGCTTTTCCCCCTTCCCCTTATGTGTCTGTAGCCTTAGGCACTGCTGAAAATGCCACCTGATGGTTTGCAAGGCTCTGAGTGCACGTGTGTGCGTGTGCAAGTGGATGTATATGCGTGTTCATAAAATATCACGCGCATTTATGTCGATGCCGATGGCCAGGCAGCCAAAATAAATGGTGATTAAGCTCTATTCCTCTCTGAAATTGTTGTTTCAAAAGCAGGCTGACGTTGCAACGAGACCTAGCTGCCTAAAGAGGCAGATGGGAGGCTTCTGGGATTTAAAATCGCCCTAAATGCCGAAATACCAATGGGTGCTTGCTGTCGACAGGCTTGTAAAAATCCTGCCACAGACTGCTTTGTACCTCTACATACTAAAATCTGGTCCAAAAATACTGTGGTTCCGCCCCGTTTCCCGTATTTCAAATCTCGCGTCATTCTGTGGTCACACCAGCGGTGGTGGGGGCTCAGGAGAGGAGCGCTGCGGCCGGCTGAGCACTCGGGTGTACACCAGGGCTTCAGGGAGACAGACAGACAAAATGGGGAGCAAACTGTTATAACCGACTCGCAGTGAGAAAGACCTAGCCCAGTGCTAGGCTTTAGGATCTCTAAGGCTCTGGGACAATATGTAAATGACAGGAAGAAGGGAGAGAAGCGTGATCATTTTTTAAGTCGCCTTTTCTTTCTGTTGTTTCTCAGGAAAAATGATCTGGAATCTCAGGTCTTGTCCCCTCAAGTTAGTTGTTGAAGCACTGCTTGAGTACTGAATTTTTAGCATTCGGATTCCCTACAGCTGTTAAAATAGATGCTAGCAAAAATACCGGTATAAAAAAACCTAAGCAATTCAACAACCCTCGGTATTTAAAACAGGCAGGCTAAATAGTATTTCCCCTCTGTCTGGATTCCCTCTTTGGATAATGCTTTCTACATACTGAAGTCAAGGTATTGCACAATGTCTTTTTTGCTGTAGGCTATTTCTTGGATGAGGAACAATATTTGAAAGTATTTATGTAAGTCAAGACAGAGATTTGTCATTAGTGAGGTTTGTTCTAGAAGTAATTCGTAACTTAATTCTAATTCATAACTTAATTAAGCTCTTACTTGACTTTAAATTGTTTCAAGTGTAAGAAACCTGGTATCTGACTTGCAGTCCAAGGCATTCATTTTTTCCAAGTCATACTCTAAAGGATCTGCTTTGAAAAAGACTGAAAAGAAAGTCTGCTGCATGTACTGATTGAGAGAGGACTGAAACCATTGAGATCAGTGGCAGGGAGACACTAACCCGATCAGAGACATTTATCAGTCTTCTAAGGCACTTACCTTTATTTTTTTGGAGGATACAAACATCTAAAATTGTCCCTAAGCTACTTAGACTCGATAGCGCTGCAGGTACTGAAACCTCTAAAGGACTTCAGGCAACTGGGGGAGACACTGAGATTTAGCTGGTCTGACCTGCTCCTGAAGAAGCCTGTCTCTGTCCTCCTGAGGGAACCGAGGAAGACTCACTTCCTCAGGCTGAAGCTGATCTCACAATTACCTCTCTGAGACTCTTAAGGCATTTTAGTGCTTCTGTATTTTTGATAGCTAATCCAAACGCCTCTGTGAGTGCCCACATACCTTTGAAGATTTATAGAGTGGATGGTTTGGCTTTTACCCAAGATTTTCATCTGAATATTAAGACCACTAATGGAAGGAAATATTCGTTAGCAGTAAATAAAAAAAACTTTTCAAGGTATCTTTATAAAATTAGAGGGAGCACAAATACTTTCCTCTGTCCTTTGTGGATTGTCTTTAAGATACTGTAAGAAACACTCTCTGAGCTCAAGAGGAAATATATTGGCAGCATTATTTAGGTAAAAATCAGTATTTTTAGCCTGAGTTGTTCCTTTCGACAATGTGCTATTTTACTTTAAGAAATGCTACACGTGTAACTATATCCAAGAATTATCTTCATGGCTTCTCTCAGCCCATGTTTACTTTGATAACCATACGTGTAATACAAACCTACCCCCACTGAATTCTTAAATGGTAATTAATTTTATCCCAGGCAGAGACATTTGCATTTTGCAGTAGCTATTGGTTGGTTTGCCTGGGTTTTAGCTCTCTAGAATGTGCTTTTATCATTAGGAATATTGATTTATGTTTACTGTCTTGGCTTCAGATACACATGATGGATTTTTCCGTGTCTCTACGTAACAACAGGCAGAATAGTGAACCCCGAGGCTGCCGAAGAGGAAACTGCAAGGCATAGGCCAATAGCGCTGCAGTTTATGTCTATAATTTTATTGTTGATCCCTATAGGGTTTTTTTAATGCCCTGGGATAAACCATGTGAGAACACCTGAACTGGTTCTTCGAATCTGCGGTAGGAACCTGGAAAGAGGGTGGCTTGACAAGTGTCTACTGAGAAACCCAGGCTATGTCTAACTCTCCTGACACTCAGGAAAGGTTTTGGTTTCCTGAGGCTGTGGCTGTGTTAGCAAGTAAGTGTGGTGAAAACGGACTGGGTTGGGAGAGCAGTACAACCGGTACTGCAAAAGCAAAACTGCTTCGGAACCAAACGCCACGACAGGGCGTTGATGTCAATTGTTTTTCATAGATACAGTATATTTTATTACTGTGTGAACAAGAAAAGAGCGCAGCTAAAACATCACAACCGACCAATAAAAAATGAAGCACTCTCCAGAAACATTATGATGCATAAAAAATTAACTCCAGGCTCATGTATGCAAAACTTAATTACGTAGGCTTCAAATCTCATCAGAGTCATTGTTTAACTGCTCTTCCCAGCAACTAGGCTGGCTCTTGAAACATTTCATATCTATCATTTATTTTTAAAACATTTTAAATGCACTAAGTGTTTAAACTTGAAAGAAAATTCAGTTTCTTTGTCCTGGGCTAAGTTTGCTATGAGGATTGTGTTACATTGTTATTTAGACGGATGTTCTACAAATACAAATATGAATGAAATAAGGCTCCTGTCAACAAAAACTGGCATTGCTTTATTAAAGCTCATGGGGGCAGATTTGCCTTAGTAGAGGAGTTCGCTTGTCTAATTTTGAAAATGTGATTCGACATGGTCAACATCTTAGTCAGGAAACTGGGGGGTTTGGGTCTGGGTAAACCTGAGAACCTACCACCAAGGGAAGTAAAGAGTCTCAGGAGTCTGTGTTAATGCTGGGGAAATGTTCTTCACCAAGACCCAGAGGCATTCATGGGCACTGGATGCTCAACGCAGTCCAAATAAACTGTTTTGGGGAGATATTCTAAACATTTTTAACATGTTGTCATTCAGTGTCCGCACAGACATTCTAGAAGCATACCTGTTCTGAGACACAAATAACCAGCTCGAGAAATCCTATATGAAAATCATTATATTTGAAGATCTGAAATAATCCAGGATGTAATGACAAAAAATATTTTTTTTTTCTGGTTAAAAAAGAGAAGAAAGAATGCTACATCTTCCACTATCAGAAGGATCAACTCATTACTCTTTCTTAACACTATACTGAAAGCTAAGAACCGGGTTTACTTTGTTATCCTCAGTCCTGCCTGTGCTTAAATAACATTAGTGTTGAAGTAATGGTGGTGATAGTGCTTGCTGTGCAGCAGTGTCATGGTCTGCCAGGGTGTCACTCCTGCTAATAACCTCTCTGTTTCAGTCCCTCTTTTCTCTTTTGTTTAACGTTTGAAATCCAGCTGATTTTTTTAATGCTCTGCAGCAAATAACCATGATGGGTATAGAGCCTGGCGTGCTTTTTAACGTTGTTGAAATGTTGCTTAAGGGATTTGACTGGCTGAGTCCCATTAAGGTATATGGGAACCATATAGCCAGATCCCCAAGCACCACTTAAAAAATGTAGATGATTCTGTCTGTACCAGAGCACAGGATTTTGAAAGTGCTATTCAGTGCTCCTCTTATTGAATCTGTCTCAGGTTTTTATTTTCTGCATTTAACTCATGGAAATTGCTGTAGATAAAGAGTCATCCTGGAGGCTGGGTTCTGGGTCACATCCTGCTTCCCACCACTTTAGTTTTCCCACTGCTGACTGTGTGGGCAAGTCTTCTGCAGAAGTTCTTCTAACAATGTGCCATTCGGGGCACTGTAAACATGTAGGCTGGCTCTGTTCTAAACGTTATTTATGAGATGTCTTGGATCCATTTACGCTCCCCTTGAAGAGCCGAGGCAGGTAAATGTTTACCAACTGAGGAATTTTTCTCATTTGCATGCTGAGAAGTCTTCTGAAATGCAAGCCTCCTGGTTTCCCCCTGGCTCCTCTGACTACAATGTGTTATTTTCTTTCAGAATTACTAACCAACTTTTAGAAAGGCTAATGTGAGGGACAAGGACAAAGGCCCTTTAGACCTGGCTATCACAGGAGATGTTCCTGTGCCTAATTTCTCTAATGTGGGAACGAGCACAATAGAAGCTCCCAGGGAAAATGGAGGACCAGGGTTTTGATAAGTTAAAATATGTAGTGAATACTTCTTACAGGTTTGCAGACCTACAGGGAGGCCTCTGCAACGCCTGCGCTGGGAGGCCTCTGGGGCAACCTTCATGTGGAGGACCCTAGACTTTAGAACTATCACCAGGGATGGCAGTGGGATCATCAGTGCCTGGCTTTGGGGTGATGCAGTGGCGGTGGCAGCCTCAAGGAGCCCAAAGAGGACGGAAAGTTGGCAGAGGTGAAGGTGCACACACACACACGGATACATACATATATATATATGCTTGTGCCTTGCAAGGTGCATTCACTCTGGCTACCTAAGCATCTCCCTGCTGTTTCTGCTTGTCCTACTTTTATACTGTCCAGTATTGCACTAACCGACAGGAAAAGCTTTAAATATGCAAAGAACACGAGACAGGCAAGAAGATAGGAGGAAAGGATAAAAGACAGCAATAAACCAGAGAGGATGACTGGCACATACTGCATCCAGCCCTTTTTTCCTTATTGCTACTTATCCCTTGACTCCACTCATGTGGGCTCCAGGGCAGTTAGATTTGGGATGTAGTTGCAGCTGATAAGGGAAGAGGTTTTTCCATTCAGATAGAAGTGTTTACATGGCACTTGAATGTTTTAAAGCACCTTCAGAGCTGCATCTGGTGTAGCTGGAACCTGCTTTTCATACCGGAATTTAAAGTGGTCTTCGCTGCCTCCTTCATCATTCAGGCAGCCACTCTTGTGCAAAAGGTGTCTGTGTGCTACAGCAAAAATTAGATAGCGTTACCTCCTCATAATTATGTAGCAGAGATCCTTTTGTCTGTATCTGAGAACTAGAGCAACATAAACACCTTTGTGCTTCTTCAGAAGAAAGGCTGGAACTGAATTTTTAACGTAAGCTGAAACGTGCTGCTGGGTTCGTCGTAAACCTGTGCTTGTGGGCAGCTGCCTGTACATAAGACTGTTGGCAAATAAGTATCGGTGTTCAGATCTGACCCTTACATGCGTGATTTTCTACCTGAAAGGCAATGTCTACCTGACATTTAAGTGATAATGATTGGACAGGAACAAAAAGAGGAAAAAAAAAATATTTCTTTGATTCCCCTGAGTTCCTTTGAGTGGACATAATGATAGCCTCGCTGGCGGGTAAGAACCGAAAACATGTCAGAGAGACTTCCAGACACATCACTTACTTCATCCCCCTGTCAATCTGAACAATCCTTTATTTTTGTAGTTTCTGGATGCAACATAGATTTCTGTCACTCTAGGCTCCCTGTCCCACTGTCTCTTTTCATTTCCAGTCGTCGGTGCCAACCCAGCTAAATTCCTGCTTGACAGAGCTGAAACTCGGTTTCAACAGCAGGTTCTGGGAAATGCCCCAGACGATGGACAAATGCCCCAATTCTCCCAGCATCTGTGCTGACCTTGAAACCCTACCTGATAGGCACAGTGCAATCAAAAACTAATCAGTGAAATCAAGCTGGGATTTGATCTTGGGAGCTAACGGGAGGGAAAAAAAAAAAAAAAAAGATGACTGTGCAAATATGGTGTGGCTTTCAAGAGGGGAGATGCACAAAGCCATCCTTAATCATCAGCATCTCAACAGAGTAGTGACAGGAGGACCTGGCAAAGCCTGTCAGCATCTGTGTTGATCCAGTTAATTAGCAGGAAAGGACGAACTCCTCTGGAAGCACCTATGCGATGGGCAAGCTCTCTTCATATTTCATTAGGATGGTTGTTTTAAAGGTTGCAGGCAAAAACCCTGCCTGTGTTGCTTGAGAGCTTTCCCTTGCCGCGATGCTACGGTTGGGGCACGTCGGAGGACGTGTGGGGCTGGGAGGTGGGGCGTGGGGCAAAGAGTGCTGAGGAGGAAGCAGTGCCACAGGGAGAGAGTAACTTAAGCTACAGCCTACGCCGTCTGTGTGATTTTTCCTCTCCCTCCTCTTCTGCCTTTCTCTCTCAGCAAGGGAAAAAAAAAAAAAAAAAAAAAGGAAAAAAAAAGGAAAAGGCTGAAATGTGTCACAAAGGAACAGACTGGCAGACATCTGCCTCTTGCCTTATTTATTTATTTCTTTTTTTTTTTTTTTAAAAAAAAGGAAAGGGTACAGAGCCAACTCTTCACTCCAGAGCCCCCATTCCCTTAACAAACCAAATGGTGGCTGTTGGCAGGGTATTGACAGCTTGTTAATGAAGGAATTCTTGACAAAATGACAACCTGTGTGGGATGCCGTGTGAAGCCGAATCCTCCCACAAACCAGTACTAAGTAATTAGGAGGTGGTGAAAATAGCAACTAACTACTGCTGGGGAGAAGAGGAAGGGGAAAAAAAAATTCTCCTAAATTAATTATAAAAGGAGTTTTGGTTAGAAAAGTATCCCTCTTCCTTTTCCCTGAGAAGACACAACAATTTTCCCTGAACTGTGTATTTCATCCTCTGAGTTTCTCTTAGTGGGCCAAAAGCTGCATCTCAAAAGGCTGAGTCTGATGACGGTGAATTCAGTGCCTTTTTCTCTGCAAATATGATCAGCAAATGAAGCACTAATGAAAATCAAAAAGTTGGCCACTGGGGCTGCCCCTTCTGCTCCCCACCAGGGCCCTGTCTCGTTCACCTTACCCTGTTGTCCCCTTGATTTGGGCCCAGCTGTCACAGAATCACAGAATCACACTGGGCTGGAAGGGACCTCTGGAGATCATCTAGTCCAACCCCCTGCCAAAGCAGGGTCCACCCAGAGCAGGTTGCACAGGAACGTGTCCAGGTGGGTTTGGAATGTCTCCAGAGAAGGAGACTCCACCACCTCTCTGGGCAGCCTGTTCCAGGAAAAGAAGGAAAGAAGTTCCTCCTCATGTTTAGATGGAACTTCTTATATTCAAGTTTGCGCCTGTTACCTCTTGTCCTGTCACTGGGCACCACTGAAAAAAGACTGGCCCCATCCTCCTGACCCACCCTGTAAGTATTTATAAGCATTGATCAGATCCCCCCTCAGTCTTCTCTTCTCCAGACTAAAAACACCCAAGTCCCTCAGCCTTTCCTCATAAGAGAGATGCTCCAGGTCCCTCATCATCTTTGCAGCCCTCTGCTGGACCCTCTCCAGCAGTTCCTTGTCCTTCTTGAACCGGGGAGCCCAGAACTCTTCCCGGGGAAGACCACAATATTTTGCAGGAAAAACAAACAAGGCCATTAACATCTGCTGTTCAAACAGATGACGGGGAGAGGTTTCCTGGATAAGGTCGGACTCGGCACGAACTTCCACCGAGGGCTGTCGCAACAGGGGTTGGGAGGGGGCAAAGGAGAAGGGGCACCAAAATCCACCTTCAACCCTGAGTTGCCTCCCCGCAGCCCTGATGGAAGATGGTGAAGCAGCACCCCAGTGACAGGCAGCAGAGGGGGGTTTCAAGGCAATCTTGCTGATACCTGCACATACATTTTCTCCATCTGCCAATTTTCTCTGGAGAAGGAGATAATCTGTTCCCTTACTCCATTACTCCTCATCATTAAAAGCAACCGGGGCGGGTTTTTGTTTGGTTTGATTTTAATTAAGACCCCTACCAATATTGCTGTCCATCATCTCAGAAAATGGCTCAGGAGGACACCGACCTCCTTTCGCAGCTATTTTTCACCTTTACTCTTGTGCTGAATATATAAAACATCACAGTGGGTATGGATTCCCATATTTACAGAATACCTGTGTAAGCAGCTATAAATCTTTTAACTTAGAAGCTCTCTCTTCAGGTTACCATTACCATCCATCTGACTAATAAATGTACTTATAAATGTGCATGTTTTCCCAGCTCTCTCACCGATACGGTGTCACCGGGCTTGCTAATCATGATACAATTATTCAAGCCCAGCAATGTAAGTCTGTGCTTCATTCCTTGATGCGGAGAGCCCTGTACCTGTTAGCCAGCCCGGGTTTTTTTCATCTAAAAATGCTCTTAAATTGTTTTCATTCTCCTGACGTGAAATGAAATGCTTATGTTACAGGGAAGACTGGAATACGTTACTCTGTTTGTTAAAAAATAAAACTCGTACACAAACTCCCGATATAAATATGGCCCTACTAGGGAAAAGACATTTATGGTCATGTTTGCACAGTCCAAACGCCAACACATCAGTAATTTGAAATCATTACCAATCTTTAGTTTGTACAATGGAGTAAGTAAAAACGTTAATTTAAATATCTTTCCACACAGCAAAACTCTACTGACATCAGCATATTACCAAAACCAATTTTCTTACATCAACTCACATCTTCCCCTAATTCTGTAGCGTAGCTCTTGGGAGTTGCTACAAGGTCTGTGTAAACTGAAAATCTAAATAACATTATGACGCCTGTTACAGAACTAATTTATAAACTAATACCCTAGTTGAATTTAATATCCTACTTACTTATTCAAGCAAAATATCTGGAAAAGATATGTCACATCGTAATGCGGTTGTTATGAAAATGGGAAAAAATAAAGAGGAACTTTAAGTATGGATAATACGAATCGGTAGGGACAGGTACAAGCAAGAACGGTTGCCTGCCCATCACGTGAACAAAAGCTCCAGCGCCTGGGTAATTGGCCTGTTCGTTTCAGAATTCAATTATTGACAAATCTGGTCTTTTCCATCAGATCTGCAAGCTGAAAATGTTCCTTCTATTAATGCTATTAGCTCCACAGTACAGCAGCACGTAACTGGTGGACAAACTGCTGCCCCCTCGTCAGCCGCCTTTAACAACTCCTTTTTTTTTTTTTTTAACTGATTTGAGGAATTGAGCTTTGTAGCAGTATTTGTGAACGTGGGCTCTCAATATCAACACGGTCATACATGCATCATAACTTTCAAGTTAATGAGAATAGACTACGTCAGTGAATATCAAATTTACCTCTTCATTTGCCTTTTCTAAGCCCTTCCAAGTGACTACATCTCTCAAACAGACTTTTGTAAAAATATTTAGGATCACAGCAGGAGAGAAAAACAAACAGGCCGAAATCATTCACAAAACATTTTGCTATTGAAGTGTCACTGCCGGATAAGCCCTGTTAGCTCTTCTGGCAGAAACAGCATTTTATAAAAACTTAGTAGACCTGAATAGCATATTTATATGGCAGAGCCGAATGCCCAGAAAAAGGACAGCATCCCTTTTTTTCAGCCAACTTAATACCCACCGTGGAGGGCTGCATAAATCACCTTATGGTGAATGCAGAACCTTATTGCTCGACTTGAGCGGTGCCTCAGCCCAAGCTTTTGGCCTCCACCTGGCATTCAGCAGACCAGAGACAGCCACCGACCATCAGGCTCTGGCCACTGCCAGGGGTCACATAAATAGCATCAACGGCACACACACCAACAACAATAAATAAATAAATATACGTGTGTGTAAAAAAACCCACATATATCAGTTTAACCCTGTCAAGTAGTCAAATTCCTTCACTTAGACACACGATTCACTCTGGGTGAAAAGTTGTGTTGAGGCCGCTGTGAAAACACAATTACCTCGTTCGGCTAATTCTTTCCTGTGAGGGCGGTGAGACACTGGAACAGGTTGCCCAGAGAAGCTGTGGCTGCCCCATCCCTGGAGGGG
>JAOXJK010000012.1:49113527-49126096 GCA_025774025.1 Xenus cinereus
GGTTGAGGCCCCATCCCTGGAGGGATTGAAAAGCCGGGTTGACCTAGTGCTTAGAGACATGGTTTAGTGATGGTTTTGATCAGCGTGAGGTTGATGCTTGGGCTAGATGATCTGAAAGGTCCCTTCCAACCTGGACAATTCTATGATTCTGTGATTCTATGTACACACATGGCAATGCTTTACAGAGCTTCCAGAAGAGTGATGGCACTGTGTTGAATTGTTATACCTTCAAAATAATTGACAAAAAAAGACCTAAATAGAGTAAGTAAATAAAAATGAGAAACTGAAAACCAGGGCAAGGAGAGGTAAAGGAAACTGTCCAAGGAGACTGCAATTAAACCATAGGAATTTCTGACTCCCAGGCATATATTCAGCTCAGTTCATTAGACCCTGCTGCCTGATTATTATTTAGAGTGAAATGTATGTTGGCTTGTTCACTTTATTTATTCACTTTAATCATCTCATGGCTCCTTCCACTCCAGGGCATTACTGGTGGACAGGAGATTTATAATTTGGAGAAAACCTGAGCCTGGAAACGAGTGAATTGCTACAGCTCTAGTGCAGGTGTCATTTCATTGCAGTAGATCCTCTGATTTAGACCAGTGGACATTCTGGGCCAACAGAAAAACAGAGCTTGTTTGGGAGGCAGTAATATATAATTGAGAAACTATATGTTGCTGCATCGTTTTTAGCATAAAAACTAGTGCTAGGAGATATTTGCTCTGTCTCAACAGCAGGCTATCAATATTCTCAGCAGCATTATTAGTATTTATTGAAAATCTTTTGTAAAGCACTGCAAGTTTACACAGAGGTAGTTTACATCGGATAATTAGGATGCCTAAGACCATATACGGAAGGATAGATGCTAGTAGCGCTAAGCGCTTGATGGTATTACATTGCAATGCTATTCTAGGGGGATTAGAGCATTTTCTGTCACTGTTGATTGCATAGCAACAAAATGAGAAGTTTGTTGCACACGTTTCTGGGTCTGACTGGCTGTGAATTCTAGGCTGCACCTTAAAATAAGTCTGATACTGCACAATCCAGGTGATACCATCCCGCAGAATTACACGCAAGTGACATGCCACAAAATGCTGAGTCTCGTGTTTTGCATAAACCATGCTGTGTTTGCATACAAATGGTTTTGTAAAGCACCTATGTGTAAACTAGTGACTTTGCTTTTACCAGTATACAGTTTTGAAAGATAGTATTCCCAAATGCAGCCACATTTAACCATATTTATTGGTTGCTTCTTATCATAAGACAGTGTTTTCCTTTTAAAGAAAGGGAATAGCGTGCCATCATGCCATCAAGATTGAGCTTGAATTGTTCCATTCAGTGTACTGTGAAAAGAAGATCTGGATATTACCAAATCTTTTTTTCTGTCTACACAGACAAGATTTACTTTAATTCCATATGCTGCGGAACTCGCTATTTGTCCAGTAGGAGGATGTAGTTCTGTATGTTTTATGCAAATTCAGCACGTGTTTAGGTTTAGATTGGATCTTGAGCCACACAGCAGCCCACGTTAGTGCCAATCCGCCCTTAAATCCATGATGTGTTCGATCCCTAATCAATATTGGGAGCCTCATACAAGCGCCACAGAATTCGATGGAAGCTTTTTTGATTCACATCAGTGGTCCTGGAATGAATCCACTCTGATCAACTGAGGGTCTGGCGGAGGCGTAGGTCTGACCATGGTGTCAGCCTGTGTCATCTCAGAAGGGGCAATCGGTAACGCTACACTTGGAGGAATTTGTTTGCTGCTTCCTCAATGTGTGTCAAGAAGTGGCATCTGGGTTAACAGCTTAACTGCTGCATATCTGTAATCATTCACTGACTCTGCTGAGATGCTGAGGGGAGACAAGATGAGACAGGACTGGTGCCCCTGCAGTAGGGAGAGCTTTTCTTCCCACACGAGAGCTGTTAAAGGTTGTGAAAGCCTCTATGCCCCCTCCTACTGCTCCTTCCTTAAGAGTTCCCATGGGGGACAAGAAAAATGTGGTGGTGTGCCTGACAGAAAGATTTTGCTAGGTCAGGCATGAGGATGATGGTCTCCAGGGCTAAGGTTACATGAAGAGCAGAGGTACAGAGATCCAGGAGCGTTACTAAATGGGCCAATCAATACCGAATCCATTCTTCATCATTCATTCACAGGAAGAATTGGGACGTCTAACTCAATCATTCCTTATAGAAAATAAACAGGCACCTTGTCAGCCCATGAGAAAAATCATTCACTGATGCCAAGATAATGTTTCTAAACAACTGACTGGATCAAAGGTGAAATTTAATTGATTATGTGTTAAATGTTCTATCTCTTCCTGTCTCTGACATAACATTCTCACACACACGGAGTGAAAATACCCAGACAGTAGGCCGAACAATTTCCTTCTTGTTGCCATAGAAATTTCAGGTGATTATCCAGTAGCATGGCTGGATTGCTTCTAGAGACACAAGGTTTGAGTCTTTTTCACTTAAATGATGTAAATCAGGGACAGCACTGCTGAACTCAGTGAGTTGTAGAGCTGCTGTAAATGAGATAAGAGTCAGTGCTAGAGTGTTAGAAGCTCTTTCTTAGTAATTTTTTAACTAAGCGGAAAAAAATGATTGAATTATGCACATAAGCCACAGCATGTCTGTTGTGGCCAAGTTCAAAATACTGGGTGGTCCGTTACAGTCTTCTAGGATTTTTGTTAATTGCTGCTCAAGTCTTCGGCGTGGGACTTGAGTGCTCAAATTCATAGTGCAGATATACCCTTCACAGCAGGGTTTATGGCTGAATGTGGGGATAAAAAAAAAAGGTGAGGAGAAATGAGAAGCATTTGAGCAAAGTGACTTGTCTGGGGTCACAGGCAGATCAAAGGCAGGGTAAGAGCAGATCTCCCGTCCCTCCTGCTCCCATCTTACCAGGCAATGCCTGCGAGGATAAGGACAGTGCAGCAGGTACCAAGAAGGCAATGCTCTATTAGCCCGTTTGCTCATACCAATATGCATTTGTCAGATCTAGTTTGTAGGCAAAGATCCAACTGGGCATCCTAATAAACAGCGTATGACTATGACATCCAGCTGTGGTCTGTTGCTGTTGTGTTGAATTAATCAGAGTTTGGCTCACTGTGCTCTTTGTGAGAAGGCAGAGCCAAGGGAATGGAAACAAATGAGACTGAGCTTCTTTTGTGCCAGGCATGTGTATTTGTAACAGGGCATTTGATGCTCGCTCGGGGCACAAGCTCTACAAGTCCCCCTGTTTCCCTCCGGCAACAAACCACTTCCAGTGCTTGCCCAGGAGGGGAACTGAGAGGGAGATGTCCTGATGGGGATATTCAGGACATGAGATTCCCTCGAGGTCCAGCCCCACTATCAGGAGGCTGAGTTGGCTTGGACACAACCCTGGCACAGCCAGGGTGTGAGCTGGTGGTGTACAGAGTTTCCAGCCCAGGTTTAGAGAAGTGCACCATCAACCTCACATATCTGCCAGGGTCCTGTGGCTTCACCCTTGCCTGGAAAAGCTCATTTCAGTGTATGTACCGGCGTGCCTGAGAACAGCTGTGTTGGGGATCCGCAAATTCCAAGGCTGGCCTTGTTTTTTGTACATGTAATTATGCACACGTGGTTCCAAATATGTTTGCTGAGGCTCATTCCTGGCCTCCAACATGGGGAGCGTGGAGTGCGTGATATTCCCCGGGACACAGTGTTGACTCTGCATTCGAAGCGTTCGCTTCGGAGGGCGACGAGGTGCGTGACACACAGCAAAATCTAAGTTGTTGTTTTTCCTCTGAGCAGCATTAGTTTCCCATCTGTAAGTTGATTAGGCTCTCAAGTGCTAAGGCTGACGGGATGGCAGTAGTAGGGATAATGAGTCGCTGTTGCAGGAACCTTAAATGGGTCACAAACGAGTTGAAATCTCTCTCTGTGGCCTACAGAAGTCTGAGTCTACAGGGACAGGTTTTCCAGCAAGAAGTCGCTTACCAGATAGCCCTTTTCCAGGGAGACTTTCCTTCCCTTTCAGATTCACGGGGAGAAAGATTTGCCATGCTGTATCTTTCCTTCTGTTCTGTGCTGAAGTATAGGAATTTCTAACCTGAGGGCAGGGGTGGTGTTAGGCACCTTCCTTGGACACTATTATTACTACTTGCCTCTGTCTGGAAAAGTGATTCTGTAGCAGTTGCACTCTGCTCTTGCCTGGGAATATTTTCACAAAATTAATAGATGAATGCCTGTCAATAATACTGCTGGTAGATATTAACACAGTTCAAAGGCATTAAGGCGCTGTCACCCCTGAGTGAGCTGTATGTTCTGTATCAACTTTACTGGGAGCACTGTGGACTTTCACATTTGGACCATCTGTAAATACAGCAGCTCCATGACTCATGTATTATTTTTTTTTCCCTATTTGAACTCAAAGAAAAATTAATCTGGCCCATCTGCAGCTGGACTTGTTTAGAAAATCTGATTGCCTTCCAGACACCAGCCATCCATGCTCCAGGGATGACAGTCTTTCCACATGCTAATTAACTGAGGACAGAAGAAATCATCACAAAACATTCCCATCTTTGTGCCTGCAGCTGTAAATTCAGAATTAAAGTAATTTGGGGAGAAATAATGTTGTGAAGTGTCACGGAAGATTTGCAACTGCCAGTGCTTTTAAAGGAGCTATGCTTATAACCATGCACTGAATATGATACTGAAATGTAATATTCACTTGTCTAGTGGTTTCTGTGTGCTGCCAAAAAAGCCTAGCAGAATTGGGGCTCTAGAAAACACCTACATAATTCAGATTAGAAGCTTGACCAGGGAATGACAGTGATAGAAGTAACTCAGGTAGGGACCTTTGATGTCTACTCTATTCTCTGTTAAACTAAGCCCTCAGAGTCATTATGACTCTTCAAAAATAAGATCTGCCAGGAGAAATGGCAGAGGCAAGAGGCTCAGCTGCTAAATAAGGAAATCTAAATGAGCAATATCTGGAACTCCATAGATTTATGTTATACCAGCTGCCTGAAAGAGACAAATGTTAGTTATTCAAGAGGAATCACATGCAGTAAAGTCTTAGATGTTAAGAATATTACGACATTGGTAACTGTTGCATGCAAATGAGGAAGGTGAAGGATGTTCATAAGGATTCCTCAGTGAAGACTGCACTTCTGTCAGCTCTTACCTTTCACCATAAATCTTATGATATGTGCTATTTTCCACTAAATCGTGGTGCTGTGATAGAAGAATGTCAGATTGCATAGGGAAGAAATAAAACGGTGTGGGGGAAAAAAGCCTAAAAGCATGATTAAAAACATTCCCCAACCAGAAGATGAATGAAAAGAATCTGGCATTTTATCTTTACCTCAAGATTTGTCCTTCAATAAAAGTGAAAATAACTCCTTAGCTGCAGGACTTCGCTCATCGCAGTGGCTCTGAGCCGTCTGTGTACTCCCATTTACACCCACTCTGATTTCCCAACAGAAATCTTTGTGTGGATGAGTGCATTCCGGGCTGTTCCAAATCCCATTAGTCAGTCAGAGTCTTTCAATTGCCTGTAGTGGTCTTTTGGATCAGCAATGTGATCATTAATAACAAGTTAGAAATGGCCACTCCAGCGTCTGGTTATCCCAAAAGACTTCTTACAACATTTTTCTGCTGCAGCGAGCCTAACCAGTGACTGTTCTACTTTTATCCGTACCACTGAGCATAATAGGTCTGCATGAGGAGTGTGAAAAAAGAAGTCAGGAAAATGTCTTCTGCTTTTCTGTCTTCCGAGTATCTCCTTTATTTAGGTATGCCGGCATCACTGTCAGTGGAACGCTAGATGCCTTGGTAATGAATTAGAATTCAGCATCCCCTGAGTATTCTGCACGGAACAGTTTAAAAAAATAATGATTTTTTTAAAAATGACAGATTGAGAGGAAAAACAGTCCCAGAAGTTTTGTATCCACTTTATGTGTGAGTCAAATTCAGGGTGTCCAGCTGGTTCAGACAGAGCTTGCAGTGATTTTCATCCTTGTAGTTCCTACCTCCGTGGGAATGTGTTACTAAACAACCCCTTGTTGCATGGTCACATTAATAAATGTGTGTGCTATCCCATGACTGTGAAGGCAGCAAGGGTAAAAAATTTCAGATGGAATCTGGAACATTAGTGTTTGCTAATACAGTGAGCCAGAGCACTCTACAAATACATTGCAGTGGCGTCAGCAATCCATGAACGGTAGCAGAAAGCACCTTTTAATTACAGTCATGAAGACCAGTGAAGTGCTGGGAACAAAGTCCACAAAATCTGTAGAGAGGTATCTGTGAGAGGCAACACTAAGTTACTTTTTTTTTGAGGGGGAAGACTTAGTGGCTGTTGGGAATTTGTGGATCCTCAACCTTATGCTGATACAAGACAATACAAACCAGCTGATCAGTAGCATCTTGCTTACTTCTGGGTTTCTACTGGGAAATGTGGTAAACACAATCTATCCAACCTCTTATGAAAGGCAGCAGTAAAAGAAATAGTTAACCTCTTTGTCTATCTACATCTATTTTTATTTCTAGTGCTGCAATCCAGGAAATTTTAATGAAATCATGCAGTGCAGAACAGCTCCTCCACAGCTGTCTCAGGACCTGGGATACTACCACAACCTCCTGAGACAGGTTTTACTATACAAAGTAAAAGACTCCTACATAAGAGGAAACTCTGAGCGCAGACTGAAAGACTGGAAGAGGAAAGACCGAATGCAGTGTCGTTACTCAGCGCGCACAAGCAGGGAAAGAGCATCAGAGTCTGGCTCTACAGGCTACATCAAACACTGAACTGCTGGTTTCCAAATGAAGGAAGTTCAGAGGCCAGGCTGGAGCTTGCTGGACTTGCACCAACCCATATGCCCAGCTTCCCCCTCATGGAAACTACGCATGAAAGAGGGACAGAGTCTCATCTTAGTCTCGATTCTGGACGTGACCCTAGCAGACTTCTAAAGCTGGGATCTGGCCAGAAACTTGGCTCCACAGTGTAGATAGCATCACTTATTGCAGCACTTTGTTATGTGGATTGGAAAGGTGCACATATAGGGCAGTTCTTATTTTAGCTGACACTGAAAATGCACAGCTCGGTTTGCTCCATGTTAACTGCTCGTGTGCTGACACTGTTACAGCTATTTAGTAGATTATAGCAACTTCCGATGTGACTTTTTGATTTACTACATATTCCTCATTCAAATTCCTAGTGGTAAAGGAGCCCTATCAAGCTTAAATCTGTCTCCTTGTGATGATAGAAGTTTCATACTTCTGTACTGGTATTCCTTCCGAGGAGAAACACACTAACCTTCATTTGGCTGCAGCTCAGTTGCAGCTTGATTCCTCAAGCAATAGTTTAAACCACTTGAAAGGGAAGCGTAGGTTATATAAAATGCGTGGAGAAGACAAGAGACGGCTGAGCTTGTAGGCACATATTTCATTAGCAAGATGCCTTTTCATGGTGCAGCGCACAGAGGAGGATGGGGGCATAAGGTGCCAAGCTCTGTCCCCCACTGGGACCATGCTGGAATTGGGGATGAGAACCTTGTTTCTGCTGTGCTGTTTTTCAGCAACAGTGTGTTCCCACAGAAAGCAAACTCTACTCGTTAAAAAATACCTACCCAAATTGTTTTTTTTTTAAGAACAGTTCTGAAGTGTGAGCTGCTCTAAGTTCAATAAACGCTGCTTTCCATAGTTAACTGGTGGGATTTGCTTCAGATGAGTGGCCGTGCCTCACAGATACTACGGATTTACTTAGTATGGGACTTTTAAGGAGATTTGCAAAGGTATAAAGAAGCAGCAAGTATCTAGATTCTGTCATCAGATGAAGCTACTCATTTAACCTTTGTGCTCTTGTACATCCGTTTTGTGTTCATATGACTGATCCTCTGTGTTGGTGTGGCAGTGCCAGTCAATCAAGCATTGAGTTAATTAATCACATGTCTTTTACCTTGCTATGTCTGAGGCTCTATTTGGCATTCATGTGATACTCAGGAAGGTTTTTAATTAGGCTAAGCCACCTCTGCGTTTGAGCTGTGACAGTCTGAATCTGTTTGATCAAGAGAAGGAGCAAAATATGCCTGAGGTGACCAGCGCTTAGAGTAGCTCCACTCTGATTTGTTTGTGTTTTGAACTTGGTGTTTCATAACGCACGGAGCAGACTCTTGAGTACTTGCAGGGAATTATTCATGCAACAGTCACTTTATACCTCTGCCTCCAGGGACGGTCAGTGCCAGCCACGTTATGTAGCCAAGAGGATGTTAATGGGCCTGAAGTCAAGTCGTATGCCAAAACAAGTAAATAAAATGAAACAATGTGAAAATATTGTTTGAAGAGCCATATTGGCTTATCAGTACGTGCAAAATTAACTTCGATTTAAAGTCTCAATTGCATCTGGTCAGACTACAAGCTGACACCGGGCTGTGTTGGCTCCAGGACAGTGAATTCCTTCAGCCACCTGGGCCACTCACCCACTCTCTCCTCTTGGAAGCTGGGCTTGGGAAGATGCCCCCATTTCTCATCTATGCGAGCTAGTTTGGCCAGCGGTTCTAGCACTGGGATGCCAAGAATATTTTCTTAACACAGCACGAGCAGGCAAATCGACTACTTGATCTGGAGATCTGTACCGTGGCTCTTAATTTCCCCCATATCGTTTTGAAAGCAGAGGAGGAAGTTCAGTGTAAGACAGGGTGAGGTTTGTATTTCTGTGTATCTACAATTGCTGTGGGTTTAGTATGCTATTAATAAGTGCGAGAGTGTTTTGTCTAGCACTAAGAAAGCAACCAAAGGAAAAAAAAGAACCTCAGCTGCATTGACATGCAGTGTGTGTAGGTGAGCAAGAGATCTGATTACTTTTCTCCTCTATTTCTGGATTAAAATGAGGATATAATGGAAATAAAATGACTTGCTAATGACTTTGGTAATGCAGCGTCTCTTGGAAGGGTATTTAGATAAGGGGTATGACATAGTTGAGAAACAACTGCAATTGTGGCTTTTGGCACTTACTGCTCCGTTTTAGCCACCAGCTCCCTTTTCTGTAGTTACAAATTGCCAGAGCAGTAACTGCAGCCCCGGTTTAACTCACGGTGAGTGCCTGGGCTGAGATACAGGAGTCCATGGCAAAACTCCCTTTGGCTTCAGCAGGGCTCTAATTTCTCCTTCAGTATACAGTTCCTGGAACTGCTGAACGGCCCGTAAAATGTTTTTAAGCTTTTAAAGGCAACACAAGACATAATTAAGACTAGACTGAGGACTGACTCTTAAAATGTGCGTGTGCACTGAGCATACAAATGGCTGAGTAGGTAGCAGGGCAAATGTAAAGCTTGTAAGGGCAAAATTACTAAGTGTGGTCTTATGCTGGCTTTCCACCTGCATGTGAGATACTTAGATTGTAAGAACAGGTCCGTCATCTATTAGCTTTCTTTTGAACCTTTCAGACACACACGTGCATTTCTTACTGAACCTACCAATCTGTTTTCGGCTCTGCAATATTGTTGTCAAAGCTTTTTCCTGACTCCAAAGAATGTCTGCTTTGAGTGCCTTGAGCAAGTGAGATGTGGATTAGATTTGACTGAGGTCTTGTTAAGGGTCTAGAGAGAAACAGCAGCTGTGGAAGGTAGTATTGTTCTCTGCTAGGGTTGAAATTAAGGAAAGCCTTACACAAGATGATGAAAGTTTTCATTTTAAGTACAGGTTTATGTTACAGATTTCTAACACCTCTGGGGATTTCTGTCGAGAGACTGCTAATGGGAAGACCCTTTACAAAAGATCAGCTGTTTAGATTCGCTACTGCACCAGCACAAAACTTTCTTTTAGCAGGCTAATACCTTTACTGACTGCAACCTCTTTTTATAGGAAGTTCATTAACTCTCACTGGATTTTTTTTTTCAGTGGATGCTTTTCTTTCTCCCATGTTGCTTTCTGCAGGCCGGCCTGCCTATTCCTTCAGGAGCGAAAAAATATTTTCATACGCAGCATGGAGTGCACAGACAGTCCATTATTTTTGCCAGTCTGCTACTCACGCTGTGGATGTTTTCCAGTAAATGAGGCAGGAGGCTGTCAGCAGAGGTCAAAGGCTGAGCAGAAAAACAGGCTGGATGTCAGGGAGAGAATGGGCATGCTTTTGGTCATCTCTGTGGCCCTGAACTCTTGCTGAAAGGATGGGACGAGAAGCCATTTACGCTAGTGGGTACTACGTATGTAGGCAACAGGAACAGCAACTGCTGCCCAGTATGAAAAAGGCCCCTGGTATATCTGGATGACCATAAATAAATAAAATAATAAATAAAATAATAATATATAAATAAATACAATAATAAAAAATATAAATAAATAATAACATAACAAATGAGATGTTATTATTCTCTAGTATTAGCCTATTCTTATATAACTATCAGATGTATATATAATCGTCATATTATCCTAATTCCTATATAATCCTAATATCAGCCTATTCTTATGCTCTAGCATCAGAGGCAGAAGGAGAAGGGGGTCTCATGTTTTTGCTGCTGTTGCCAATGTTTAGCAGTGATAAAGATACATATTAAAACACTGCTCTCTTACAGTTGTGTGTCTGATTCTGACAGATGCATCGGCAATATCCATTGAATAACTATGCAGAGCAGGGCAGCATCTACTCGGATTGGGGAAAAAAGCAAGACAAGCAGAGTTAAGGCAGACCACATCTTTTGCAGAAGTCACTGAGTGATTTAGCCGTATCACAAGCTTCTCCATTGTTCCCTTTCCTTCTCCAAAAGTTCTCTGTGGTTTCGGCTCTGGGGTCTCTCATTCAGCTGTAGTGGATTGTCCGTAAAGTCTCCTATTAGTATGGATTTTTAGCACTATGTTGAGCACCCTGGAGGGTGAAATTAAATGTAGATGATGACAGAGTGCTGAAACTCAGCAGAATTACAGTTTCAATTACCCAACTGCAAACATGGATCAGAGACATATTCCTAAACCCTCAGTTCCATCTGGGTCTCAAATGACTTCAAAACTCACATACAATTTCCTTGTTCAGTTGAAACCTGTCTTATTTCTGCTCATGGTCCATTTATTTTCCTGGGACAGCTATTAAAGATGTTTAGTCTGGGAGGCACTAAGAATTGCTTTAGAAACATGAGCTAATATCACTGTTGGGAAATGATCTTCTGCCATCTCATACTCTGTGCCTCCAAATGACGTCTGGTGCAAGTCCAGAGGCTGAAATTAGAAGGTACTCTGCAGCTGCTTAAATAACGCAAATTCATTTTGGACGGTTTCTCCAGGAGTATAAAACTGTCTCTCACTATGTGCATGATGAGCCAGCCTCTTCTGAGACCTCCAGGCACTACTAGATCATAATCTTATAACAATAGATATGCAATATAATAGGAATTGTTATTATAAATATTGACCTCACGGTATGAGTGCATATATCAACTCTGGCAAGTATATCCAGATCTGAGATAACTTGTTCTGTTTTGAGTGGTATTTAAGATACCATGAGGCTAGGCTGAAATGGATGGGTATGACAGAGTTTGGTCCATGCCAAAAAATAAACAAGCAATAAAACAAAGCATAGGCTCAAATACTGTTGTGGTAAGTATAAATACTGAGTCAGGAAGATAAGCATATCAAACTATCAAGTTTTAGTGACATAAAAGTAGTTCTTTAGAGCAAAGACTTTGAAGTAATTCTCCAGCTCACATCTCCCAGTCACAAGCATGAGCCTGCCAATTATATATGAAATATCCCACCGGGTTGTGCAAATTCTTATAGTGTGACCAGGCTGAAAGTCAAAGATGGTGTCAGATGTTGGCTGTAGCCTTTCAGCAAGTGCCACATTAGAAGTAACCACATCGCTCAAGCTATTAGTCTTTCAGGTAAAGCGAGGGTGTCCTGGGTTCATGCTATTATTTCATGTTGCTAAGATTTTTAGGAAATATGTGGTACAGTTATATAGAGTTTCAACTCTTTCTGGTATGCTGCTCATTACAGAAATGGGGATTAACAGCAAAAGAATGTATCAGGCTAGTTAGAAATTACTGAGAGTTATGAATGGTGGCCCAGAACTTCAGTAGGCACAAATTGGCACAGCTCAGTTCAACTCCACTCGGTGGACTATGCCTATTTTAAATTTGCTGAGATTCCAGCTCATTATATCGAAACCTGCATCCATTTATAGATCACAGCAAGAAAAGGTTAAAATTTAAGATGACAGAAGTAAAGCATTAGTAGATAACAGTGCCTTTTTTCTTTTTTTTTTTTTTCAAGTATCAAAGTCAAAATGACCTTTAAAGATGACATAGTGTTTGGGGTGTTGTTACAGAATAAATCCGATATATTATTAGGAAGATAACACAGCTATATTTCTTTTTATTACTTTTTTTTTAACTACACTTTTACAAGAGATATCATAAAACGTTAATGTGTCTGAGGATTAAAAAAAAAAACAAAAACAACAGGAAAAATCTATCCAGCTGCAAGCGCTTAGGCATATATTCATAACCGTGTTCTTGCTCTGTTCCAGACCCAGTCACAGAATCACAGAATCACATGGGGTTGGAAGGGACCTCTGGAGATCATCTAGTCCAACCCCCTGCCAAAGC
>JAOXJK010000012.1:49126196-49141366 GCA_025774025.1 Xenus cinereus
GGTGTCCGCCGTGGGGGTGCCAGCCCGGGGTGTGCGGGGGGGGCGCAGGGGAGGCGCCCGGTTCCTCTCCCTTGGGCAGCCCCATGTCGCCGCGGTCGCTGTCGTCGGATCCGTCTTCCCGGGATTCCTCCCCCGGGAGGGAGCTCGCCCCGGCGGTGGCCGCCCCCCGTTCCCCCATCGCCATCCCCCGCCCCGGCAAAAAGTTCGGCTTCACGCTCCGCGCCATCCGCGTCTACCTGGGGGACAGCGATGTCTACAGCGTCCACCACGTCGTCTGGGTCAGCGGGGCCCGGGGGGGGGGAGCCGTGGCGGGAGCGGGCCCGGCCGGGGCCCGGGCAGGCCGCCATGTACGCGGGGCTGCAGGAGCTGGGGGTGGCCAACGGCGAGGACCTGAAGGAGACGCTGACCAACTGCACGGAGCCGCTGAAGGCCATCGAGCAGTTCCAGGTGGGCGCGCGTCGCCATGGAGATGCCCAGCGCCCATGGCGGGGGTGCACCGGGGCCGCCCATGGTGGGCCGGGGCTGTGGGCTGGTAGAGAGCAGGAGAAGCCCCCAGGTGGGGTCTTTTGTGGTATTTTCCTCTTTTTATTTTGTAACCAGCACGTCTTTAGCAGTCCCTGCTGCCGTTTGGTGGCTGGCGGAGCCGGTTAACCCCTCACCACCGTCCCTGTCCGCTGTTTGTGTTGGCAGACGGAAAATGGAGTGCTCCTGCCCTCGCTGCAGTCGGCCCTGCCCTTCCTGGACCTGCACGGAACCCCCCGGCTGGAGTTCCACCAGTCTGTGTTCGACGAGCTGAGGGAGAAGCTGCTGGAGAGGGTCTCTGCCATCGCTTTGGAAGGGAAGGTCGAGGAGAGGTTTGTCGGCAGTCTTGTCGGTTATTTGGAGCGAGCTGGGGATTTTATGTGAAAATTAGTTCCAGTGGAGAACAAGTCATATGAAGAGCGATTGAAGGAGCTGGGACTGTTTAGTTTGAGGAAGAGGAGACTGAGGGGTGACCTCATCGCTCTCTACAACTACTTGAAAGGACACTGTAGAGAGGTTGGTGCTGGTCTCTTCTCCCAGGTAATTAGTGATAGAACAAGAGGGAATGGCTTCAAGCTACAACAGGGTAGGTTTAAACTGAACATTAGGAAAGAGTTTTTCACAGAAAGAGTAGTCAGGCATTGGAATAGGCTGCCCAGGGAGGTGGTTGAGTCACCATCCTTGGATGTGTTCAAGAGTCGTTTAGATGAGGTGTTGGGGGATATGGTGTAGGGGAGAACTTTCTAGAGTGGGGTAGATGGTTGGACTCGATCCCAAGGGTCTTTTCCAACTTTTCCATTCTACTAAATGATTCTATGATTGGTACCAACAGCAACTGTGCACAAAGCGGCTGCACCACACATGCTACTGAGGGGATCAGAAAAGAGTCAAGCTCTGAGGGGAAAAAAAAAAAGAAAAAAAAAGAAAGAGTTTTGTTGAGCTGTAAGCTCTTTTGTGAGTTTATGCACTGCTCTGGCTTTTGAGAAGCAAAGCTGACAGGCTGATATGGTCCTGATGTTTTGATGTGTTTTCTGATAGAGTTCAATAACAAAAAGGCCCAAACACACACGGGCAGATTCATTTTTCCCTTGAACTGGAATAAATCGGGAGCAGTGGCATTACATCAAAGCCACGCTGGTGTAAGCGGCATTGAAACGAGGTTCATTTAGCAGTGCGATGCTATGAAAGATGTTATTTTGCATAACTCTCCTCACAGAAATGAGTCTTCCCCCCCCCTTTTTTTTTTCATGCGACAGGAGAAGGTGTTTGTGATTCTTGGCTAAAGACTTCCTATTCTCACACTCTCTTGTCTGCTGCTCATGATTTTAACCCTTCAGGCTGAAATTCTCCATGCCGACTCTCTGTCTCGGGCATAATGTTTTTGTAAGGAAAGCTGCAGGTGAAGGTGAGTCAGCCATTTCTCAGTATGCAATTTGAGGGAACATATTGTTTTGCCCTTTTAGAAAATGAAACCTCCTCCCCCTACTTCCCAATTCTTTGATTTAAAGGGAAAAAAAAAAAAAAAATCAAACTCCCTGGTGGTACAAATAAGCCTGAACAGCCCTGAGTGGTTCCACCTGGGGCCTGTCCGCCCCTGCACCTGGCTGAGGGGCGCCATTTTATCTCAGCTGGGGCTGGGGCTTCCTTCTTTGGCTGTGTGCTGGGGACTGGCCTGGGCTGGATGGGGGGCTCCGGTCTCTGCCTGCACCCTCCTCTCCTGCTCTGGGACCCAGCTCACCCCCTTGCTTTGTCTGGAGCCGCCAAGAGAGCCCCTCGCCAGCCTGGAACTGCTCAGGTATGGTGGGGCTGCGTGCCTCGGCCTGAGGGCTCTGTGGGTCGCAGCAGTGGGCGCCATGTTTCCTTACCCCCTCTGAAATGGGGGTGCGTGTGTGTGTGTGTAAGGTGACGGCTACAAGGTTAAGCCCTTCAGAGCTATGAGGTGATGTTTTCAGCCCCTGTGAATATTAATGGCTGGGCTAGTAACCCCTTTCCACAGACTTTCTTTGCCTCGTAGCTACTTTTTCAGTATTTCCCTTCAATCAGGCCTGTATGTGGCTGTGGGCTGTGTGAGGGTACCCGGCCCAAACCAGTGTGTAATGGCCGCTTCACCCCAGGGGCCTCTCAAGGGTTTTCAGGGTCATGTCTTGTGAGTATTAATCGGTTAGTGCTCGTGAGGGAGCTCCTTCACTGTAATCCTGGGGAACGGAAGCCTGAAAGCAGAGGCTGTATTAATATTTTTAAATATAAAATGTTTTATTATGTCTTTTAAAGTATCTGGTAAGGTGGGATGCCCAGCTTGAAACTTTAAACTGATTTTTTGGTTAGCGTGCTTTATAGAAATGTACCAAGCTGATTATTATTGTTATAGTATCAGTCCTGAGTGATCTTGTGTTCTGCAAATCCAGTGCCGTGCTGCTTAAAACAGGTAGACAGAATACAGCGTTCATACAAATACTGACAACTTGCTACCTCTTTGAGCAACGTGCTTGGCACCACACAGATGTGTTTTGGTGTGTGAAAGTGGGTGTAAATGCTGTCCAGTCCTCTGGAGAGGTGAATTCAGTTTTCACAGGTCTATGGTTTCCTGACAAGATGCTTGTTGCGACTTGATATTGCAGGTACCCCTAAATGTTCAATGCATGTTTCCTTTTAAGTGTTGCTTGCCCAAAGTTGTTGTCTTCTTATTTATTTAGTTAAAGCCACCTTAAGGTGGGGAACAGTTTGTCTCTTGTTTTTATGCAAGCTTACAAGCGTGTCCTTATTGTGGTTGTGTGTGTGTGTGAAATATTTTAGATGAACAAAGAAATGTGCAGTTCTAGTTTTCACATTAATCTTTCACATCTAAACTTTCTGAAATACATCCAAAAGCACAGGTCTTATTTGGGTGTCCTGTAATGTCAAATTTGCACTTTATGGTGAAGTTCTCCAAATGACTTGTATCCTGTGCTCTTGATTGCAGTGGGATCCCTGTGCATATATATTTATAATGGAATGTATATTTCATCCTTTGTTTGTAAAACATGAATGTAGCTTTTGGGCCCAAATATTTACTGCTTAGAGCTGTAAAATACAAGTTTTAATTTTTCATCTTCTGGCTTTGGGACTCTTTCTTGGATGAGAAGTGATTTCCATGACCAGACAATGCATTTAATCTGCTACCCTCAAGTGATAGGTAGTAAAAACTGCTACCACATGCATACATACTTATTGAACTATTTGAGCAAAAATTGCATATTTCTTGGTCTTTTTTAGCTATCTTTTTTCCTGTTATTCAATAGGAATACTTTTTTTTTTGAGTGTTGTAGGATAAATCATTATATTGACTGGATGAACAAGGAACAGGGCCTTAATTAAAGAATAAATTTTGTAGAATGAAATTTGTACAGGAAATATATTCCTTTTGAACACTGAAACTATTTAATATCTAAGCTGTAATAAACTTGGTATTTTTCACTTGAATGCTGCATCCTATTACAGTTTGATAAAACCAGCAGTAACCCCTGTTTCTTCACAGTATGTTTTCATAAAGGATAAAATTTATGCATTACTCAAGAAATATTACAAGTAGGAAATTTATTGAGTTGTCAGTACAATAAGCACAGTGAGCATAAAGTCTGAGGCTTCTGGCAATTATGTATGAAATTAATGTAGCAGAACTCAATGCAAGTCCTTATTGAAGATTAAGGTGATTGTTATCTTAAATACAGTTGATTGCAGTCGCTGTCATTTCCTTGTGGATTTCTCCCCCATGCTGACTAGAACAGTGCCCAGGTGCTCAGGCTAGGGTGGCTGGAGTGCCACATGGAGGACAGGGCACGTCAGCTGTTGAGCCCTCATTGCACCTTTGGGGTTGCCCTTCACTGGTGAAGACAACTGCTTTTTGCACAGGTCTTTTCTACCTTTTTGGAGTCAGCAGTTGCGCCATATTAAGAAGCTCATTGTAGAGTTTCAATATGAGGCAGACCTTGTGGAGAAGCTGTATTGGAGCCGTGCATCCTCTTCTATGGATTTATGACTATGAGGCCTTCAGCTTAAGGGTAGTTGCAGCCTGGCTGCAGGTATAACCACCTATAAGAAAGATGGAGGAAAAAGGGGGTCATTTGCATGGTTAATTAGGGGTAGATGCCTGCTTCAGGCAAGACTCGCATATATATACACACATATTCGTGGTCTGGTATCTCCAGCAATGCAAAGTTCGTGTGTCAGGTACCCAGATGCCCGGTGTAAAACTGGTCCCTTATCCAATATCCTGACAATCCAACAAGAGTGTTGGGAAAATAACAGGTAACTAAACAGGGAAAAGTGCATTATGCAGGGCGGCGTGAGCTAATTCTCAGATCTCCCACCAAATCCACCCCCCCAGTGGCTTCAGGCAGTGTGTGTGTGTATTCCACATTGCTGCGGAGCAAATCAAGTGAACAAGCAAGCAGGGCAGCTGCCCCAACGTATTTGCAAGCCAACCTTTGTTTCAGACTGGTCTCTTGAAAAGCAAAGGTTTGCAAAGTGCTGTAATCGACTTGGACAAGATGTGGATGCACTGTAGAACAGGAAATATTAATACTAATGATTTGAAGTAATAAAGTATCTTTTTGCATTCCTGCTCTTTCAGGGGATGTTCCTGAGGGACTGGTTGACAGGGCCCTTATTAAACTGGCAGCATGCATTTTGAGATGAGAAATTGCGTATTTGATTCTAGCATTTGTATAAAGAAAACAAAAATCTCTGAAGTCCTCAGAGATGGAAGAAGAAGGGGAAGGTCACTGGTATGATTACAGATGGGCCATTCATATTAAATGAAATAAAAAAAGGATGGAAGTTATCATTGCAATTCTGTCTGACATGAGTTTCCTTTAGAGAAAATGATGTGGCTGGGCACAATGTAAGCTGATGTAATGCAATGTGATATTATAAATGAACGGTGCCACGGGTAGTTGTAATGGATAATTTGACACACTACCTGTGCTATGCATGAGCTGGCAGACAGTGTACTGTGGTTCACTGACTACCCAAATTGCTTTCAAATGGCGAGCTTACCATGTCACGATGCACAAAGGTAAGCTAGGAGTTGTTTGGTGGTTCGGTCATAGACTAAACAGCTGTAGGCAGACAGATGCACATTTGAGTTTTGGGCTCATGCATAGGCACAGGTGCTGAACTAGATAGTCATAAAATACAGACTGGCATGTGGAAGGGATCTCTGTTACCATTATAGAGATGGAAATAGATCAGCATGGGTTTTGTTTTCTGCCATGAGCTTGGAGAGAGCCAGGCTGGTCTGAACACTCCAGAACTGCCCAGCTAGCTGGGATATGATGAACTGCAAAGATTAACTTTGAATCAGTGAGCCCAAGTCCCCACACTGATGGTTTCAATGAGAGCATGTTGTCGAAAGTTCATGATTTTTCTGGTAAATTTTACCTGCCTTTTGACCAGGAGAAGGATGGGAGCAGTTAGAGGTACGTGCTCTTACTCTCAGCATCAGCATTGCTGAAAATAGAAACAATTCCTTATTACTTAAGAAAAAGTGAGCACAAGAGAGAAATATCTCTGTAGGTATTAATGGGAAAAGAAAGAGGAGAGGAAAAATCTGCATTCTATAGTTCTCTTCTTTCTCGCTTGTGGCAAAAGGAGATGCTTAGCTGGAACAGAGAGAAGGAACGTCCAATATTGTCTTTAGCATATGAATATTTTTTCTATCTTAAAATAGGAAATATTTTCATACAAAGATTATGTAGACATATCAACCAAATCCAAGTCAGTTAATGCTTTCTCGAAAAGCAAAGAGTGTTGCCGGTGTTATATGGGCAAGATGGTTTCAACTAATGAGCAGGAAACACCGTGTGGTTGTAAGGAGAAGAGGGAACATCCAAAGAATTGTGTTACAAGATGAAATGGAGAGGGGAGCATCGCATGGAAGGTGCATGAAGGAGTTCTGTGTCCAGCATTGATAGGGCTCCAAACTGGGTCCAGTTCTGGGGCTAGTGATTGCTTGGTTAGCTCAGCTTCATATGAGACTGAATAGTCTCTGTCAGTGCTCTGTCATCGGGAATAACAATGGTTTGGGATCGTCTAAGTAGCAGAAAAATCTGAGACAATCCAAGTATGTTAGCGTTCTCTGTGTGCTTACGTAGAGAGACAATCTGAGTTTGTTAGCTCTGATTCAGAGATTGCCCTGGTAATTTCACTCCACTTCTGTTTTGGGCATAGTGCTGGAAGGAGAAAAGTACCATTTGCTATCTGTTACAGACAGCAACAGCAAACAGGTAGCACTAGGTCAGATGGGCCTAAAGAAATATGGAGCGAGGTGCAAAAATACGTGTTCTGAGGGAGGCATTTTGGGTTGTAAATGTTGCTGGATTTTTTATTTATTTTTTTTGCTGCTGTGGGCAAGGTCTTTCATGGACTTTCTGCAATTCTAGCAGCGTAGGACCGAGTAATATCCACAAGGTTAATTAGAAGAGGCTCAGTGGTATGAGAGGAGCTTGCGGTCTTAGGCCCATCTTTGTGGTAGGTGTTGTGCAAGATCATTGCATGGCACTGTTCAGAAGCGATCCTTCTCAGCTTAAAGCAAGAGGGAAGTCTGTAAAAGTAGAAATAACTTTTCTGGGGAAGGAATTTGGGGGTGTCTGCTCTGTCAGGCAAAAACTGATCAGCACCTAGGCTTCCAAGTAGTGTTTCCACTGTACCTTTCTCAGTCTAACAGCAGGCACAAACTTGTGCAGCGGGTGTGTGGTGTCTTCTTGCAGGCTTCATCCCCTCTTGGGGATGGTGAATGACACAGGAGATATCCCCAGGTTCACAAACCTGGATTTCCTCCCTAGATGCTGGGAAGGAGAAAGACATGAACCTTTTGACTTTCATCTTAGTACACGATCAGAACAAGGTAGGGCATTCCCACCAGCCCCACACTGGGAGCCGAGTCCTGCTTTGTAGATGTAATTATAGAGGGATTTCTGAGCTGGCCGCAGCCTTTGTGTTACTGGATCTTTCTTTAGCTCGTCTAGACCACGAGGACCTGTGATTAATTTGCTGTGCCAGTATCCATGCAGGGCTTCTATGCCGGATTACGTAAGAGCTAATTATTATTGTTACACAAAGTACATAAGTGATTTTTTGCTGCCTCTGTGCAAAGCATTTTAGAAAAAAAAAATCCACAAATATCTCCCTCTGCGTGCCTTTTCAGAAATGTGTCTGGATATTCTATAAATGTAGTTTGATTCACATGCATGTTTTTCTGATTCTCTGGAGAATAAATGCGTTGTTGTAGAAGTTGTAATTATGAAGCTGCATTATTAAATAAAACAATAATTATTTCAATACAAATATTTTCAAAGCCAACGAGCATAAAAGGAATTAAAATGTTCTTTTTCTCCCTGCCTTGTCCAGTGCTGAGCAGCTGGATTTCTGCCCATCCTGCAGTGCTATGCATTCATCACGCATACCACAGCAGAGGCTCCTCTGCAGGCAGAGATACGACAAACCAGAAACAATCTGCGACCAAATTTTTGATGGGTGCAAAGCGTCACTGTTCTGTGGGTTTAGCGGCCAATTTAAATGCTCTCAGGTTTTTTTTGGCCCTTGGGTCTGATGAGCCGGATGATTTTCAACGCCCTTCTCCCTCTCACCCCCTTGTTTTAGCTTTAGGGAGACTAGGGATGAGGTGTGTTTCATGTCGGAAGCAACGGCTGAAGCTGTTTTCTAACGCCATTAGTGTTTAAGCTACACCTGGCATAGCACCTTCCTTTGTTTCCACATTGATCCAGTCTCTTTCTTACTTCTGACTCTGTCGTCCTTTGGCAAGACCAGAAATAAGTAGGATGTAGTGCGTTTGCCCAGCTGGCTGCTGTGTTGCAGAGAACCGCTGCTGCGCGTGGGTCCTGCAGAGCTGAGCGCTTTGCCAAGGATACATCAGAGGATCTGGACAGAGATTGGCCGTGGCAGGGAGAAAAAAAATCACGCTGGAGTCGGAAGAAAAGCTTTTGTTTTGAAACAGCCCACTTGTGTGCCAGAGTGGACTCCATTAGCTCCTGTGGAGGAGGAAAAGCAGATGAAGTGCTGGTGTGTCTTGAAAAAAAAACCCCAAAAAGCCAACCCCAAACCAAATCCAACAAACAGACAGAAACCCACTAAAAGTCAAACAACGGCAACAAAAAAACCCAAGCCAAAGTGCTTTTGCTAAGCTTAGTGATACCTGTTCAACATTTGTGCAGACTAAGTAGAGCTCTGGGTCATCTCTTCACGTGCCTGTTCTTTTAAGACTTCCCAGCTGCTGCTCTTGAGTTTGAGATGAAGATATGTATCTGTCTGGTGATGGCTTTTTTTAGACTTGATCTTGAATTTACTGTCTGAGTTCTGAACTTTGCAAAGCTCCCTAGCTATTGATACTCTTGGGCCAAGAAAGCTGTCTGGGAACAGGGAAAGTGTATCTTCTCAGCCAGCACCGGGACCTGCTGGAGTGTAGGTAGGGCTGGGAACCTGTAGTGGTGTTCAGAGCAGCTGGGTTGGGACCCTGTTTCTCTTTCCATGGAAAATGCTTTTCCTCCAAAGATAAGACAAAAGACCTTGGGATGTGCGGGCATCCTCACCTCCAGGTAACACCCAGCAAAACTATTCTGACAAAAGGTAAATGTACTCAATACTGGAATTGGGGGGAGACATACAAACATCACTTGTGAAGTCAGGTCAAAATGACCAAATGGTTTTGGTGAGGAGAAAAGATGCACCTATCAGAAATGTTAGAATTACTTACTTTGTAAAGCTGAATTACTTCATTTCCTTGTTAGTGGTGTGGGTGTTTTGTTTTTTTAAGCCCTCTTAAACTTTTTGGTTCAAAATAGCTTTTAGCTTTTTAAAAAACTTTATTTAGGAAAAGGATGGAGAAAATCAATAAGAAAAATGGTCATGTAACCCCCAAACAAAACAAACCTTTCACATCTCTTGTAACTTTTCCCTTTGACTGCCAATGGATGTTTTCCATTTCACTCAATATCCTTTCCCCTGCCTTATTGTACATTCCTGCTACAAATCACACATATCAAAACTGAAACAATGTTCTTTTTCTACACGCTTTCCATTTGGCCAACTCAGTTCTTTCTCAGTCATGCTCTATGAAGTCTGCTGTGCTGCTGCTCCTATGGATTATCTGATTTCTCAGAGACAGTGAGCACCTGCAGTGATTGAGTTTGGGTAGATTTCCACTTGTTTGCCATGATGGCAATTCAGGGTCCTAGTTGTTTAGAACCATAATCATCTGGAATTAAAAGCTGCCTGAAAAGGCTGGACTTCGAGTTGTATATCAGGTGCAGAACCAATTCAGTGCTTGCCTCAGAACCTACCACGTGGCCAGCATGTTGAGCAGTTTGGTTTCTCTTACAGTGTAAAACATTAAGAGAAGGGACAAGAGTTGACACAGAAAGGGAAGGGAGAGAGGTTGAAACAGAGCATCTGTGGTTTGTTTAGTGCCCAGCCCAAACCGTGACAGTCATTATCCCATTCTGTGATGGAGGTAGCAACTGCTTTTTACCCTCCAACAGGAAACCATGAAAAAGAAAAACGAGCAGGGTACCAAAGTGAAGATTTTCACAATGTGATTTTTCTGCATGTTCATTTGATACCAAAATGTCAGCATGAGGACCCATTAACAATAAATTTTAGAAGCTCTAAAACAAGAGGGTTAAGGAAAGTTGAACTTTTGTCTTATGCTGTCCTTAACTTTGATATATTGTAGTAGGGGAGAGAAGTACTATGGTGGTTTGTAGTCATGAAAGTAATTGTCTATATTGTTCTTCAGAAAGATTAAAAAATATCATTGTAATTAAACCAGTTATCCTTCAGGCTGATGTATCTATTGTAACTTGTATATTCTGACAGAGAAGCAAAAGACACTGAAAGCTTATTCTGTGTCTCACTGTTGCCTGTAAAGCTTCTTTCTTTCAGGTATCACTAGTGTGCACTTTTACGTGGTCCCAGCCCTCCTCTGCAAAATACTCTTAAAATAATCTTAAAACCAGATGTTCCCTACTCTGGATACCTTTTTATATGTATATTACCTTCATACTGCGTTTTTCTCCTTCTCCTAGTAACTCAGCAAAACGGAGAGCGGGATTGAGCTCCCGTGGAAGTAAATAGTCAGATTCAGTCCTGAGCGTGTACCATCAGCAGTGGGACAAGAAGTCAGCTGGGGAAGAGGAACAGCAGCAGAGGTTCAGCTTCTTTTTTTAATAATCAGGGAAGCTTGGTCATATATGCAGGGGTCAACAGCAGGGTCGGGAGGAAGGATTCTACTGTACTGTAGCAATTGTGTTTTCTTCACATGTGGGTGTAAAAGGCACAGTATAGAAAGAATTCAGAAATACTCAACTTTTAATGTTAAGCTCACAGCAAGGGTTTGTTTCAGTCAAGCCAGCTATAAAGTCAGAGTGCTTTTTGAAAAAGAAAATCCCAAATGATGTGAAAACATACTGAAAAAGCTCATGTTAATGGAAGAGAATTTTTTCGAGTGTTTTTTTTTCTCCCAGTGGAAATGAATATGCGTAAAAAAAACCATTAATCCTTGCTTAATGGTGTAAAAAGAGATGCTCAGTCTTTTCTATTAAGTATTCATGAAATCTGACATTGAAAAAAGGAAAAATGCTTGCTTGCCAGTGTATTGTATTTTGTACCTGATCAAAGGGCATGACCCGATGAGAACTTGAGTAACGGCTGTTGTGATTGTTGCCAACTTGCTATTGTCCCCAAAGCAGAGCTGCTGTAACATTGGCTCTCCTAAAGCACTTCAGTGAAAAGTACTCTGGCGTGATTTAAAACATTGCTGGATGGCATAGGAGGAGCAATCACGTGATTAATTACTGATGCACAGCTGTAATGGAAGTAGCCAACTGATAAATAGGCACATCAGCTGTTTTCAAAGTCCACATGTGACTAAGCCCTGTTAATATCAGTGACACCAAACTGAACCTCAAATAAATATATATGTAGTGTTTATACTTGAGGCTTTATGAACATCTTCTAAAGGTGGATATTGTGGGGTTTTTTTCTTCTGGTATTTTAAGGGAGACACAGAGAGGTTAAGTGGTTGCTCAAGGTTATTTGAGTCTAGAAGCTAGGAAGAGAATTTAGTTATTTCACTAAATCTACTTCTTAGATAAAACTCTCTCATCTACCAAAACTGATTTTTGCATAAAACATGAAGCAAGAAAGGCGTTATTATTTTTGTCTCAAAGTAATGTATTCATATTTAGTAAGGGAGGAAATATCAAAATCTGTCTTTTCCAGCTATTTGACTGACAGGCTTCTGCTGTACTTTTAAGAAGTTTTATAACATTGATGTTTGATAAACTAGTGTGGATGTGTGTGTACATATATATATGGCTTTCTCTACATGCTTATTTTCTGCACATGGAGGTATTTGAGAAATCAAACAATTGAAATGCTAAAATAATGATGCTTAAATAATGCTGAGGGATACCTACCACTGCCCAGAGAATATAAGGTAATTGAATGGAAAATTGTTACAATAGGTATAGGTTATCATGAGGGTTCGTTCTTTCTTAAATTTATTAGTGTCAAAATAATCAGACCTTCTGCATTGCTTCGGTGGCTGTTTACTCATGATTTTGTTGTTTTGCCTCAAGTTGGCAAGGAGAGTCCAAGAGCAAGGCGTAAGTTAGTTATGAATACCAAAACCACATTGGTGGCACCGGAGGAAACACAAAGAAGGTGGAGGCAGTTTTTATCCTGAGTCTCTTAGTACCCCAATAACACTTTTCTTAAAACCCTAGATCTTGGAGATGCATAGTTCTGACAACCCCAGCTTTAAGAACAGTAACAAAAGTAATTCTACTCCCAAAGCTACAGAAAAAACTTCAATAGTGCAAATACCAATAAGCTAAAGAATCAGGAGATGGATGAAAGGAATCCTATTTTTGTGTGGTAGAAGAATATTAATCTTAGTGCTAATACTGGGATCAGCACTGGAAATCCCTTGCTGGGATGTGCTGCCGATCCAGCGTAAGCAATAGATAGTTTGCAAGGAGTTGTGGCAGGGTGAGCAACATCTCTTATGTCAGAGAACAGCAACAACATGAAAGGTCCTGGAGAGAAACTATACTGCAAACATCAGCAGGTGAAACTTGTTATCTAAAACCTGTGAAGGAAGAGTCTTCCCTACATTATCGTAAGAATTCACTAGTGCTAAAAGAAGATCTTAGTGGCTGGTATACATATGTCTAAATATTTCAAGAAAGAACAATTGGATTGGTTTCACAATTTTCTTTTGCAGAAAGAGAAGCTCTTGTACTTATAAAAATCATTATTTTCAGCTTGGCTTTCAATGGGTGATATGCATACGCACACAAAATCCTCAAGCCCTGGGCTCATGGATTGAGTTGAATGACCAGAGTATAGTCTCTATGTCATAACTTTAGTTCAAGTAAATATACAAACTCTTGAAATAAAGGTGACAGGAAGAGGAGAGCACAGTCTTCTTGGAGATCGGGACCTGGCCAGGTGTGAAAAGGTGTCTCTCAGCTTTTTGCAGTCCGTTTCTTAGCACTGTCTTGCTGCCTGAATTGATGCACATTTTTTTCTGCAGCGTCTTTCTAGAGCAGTGAGCCCATCTTGCCTCGGTGCCTGCTGGCTGATGATTGCTGCACCTGCGTTTCCTTAAATTAGTCACACGTTGGCTGGCAGGGCTCTAATGGCACCCAGTTGACAAGAAATAGTTTAGGGACTCATTCTGTGTCCCAGGAATAAACTGGGATTATTGAACTATTATTTTTTCCCCTGGAGGTGATCACTTTCTTCATGGGCAGCAGGAGAAAAGATGAAACAAGCTAAACTAGATTAAGGGATTTCCTCTTATTCCCAGCCCTTATTTTCATTTGTTCCTGTTGTTTCCCCCCCTGCAGTGCTATGGAACAGCAGCTATGCTTTACCTTGCAGTTGACCTTTGAAAGTGAAATAAAGGCATGTGGGTCCTTTCTCCGGCTCTGAGGGAAGACTGAAAATGGAAGGTTGTAGAAAGTAGAGGGAAATTAGGATGTTAAGGGCTATTGCTTATGGAGGCGTTTGCCTTATAGGTAATAGGCACAGAGGATGCCCAGCTGTGAGGCGTGTGTAGACTTATTTTGCAGTGTGCCAGAATGGCACTCAAATTAACCACAACTCAGCCCCTCCTGTATAAAAACCAGTACGCTGGATGAAGAGCTGCTTGAGTGGAAGACAGTAGGAAAAATGCATGTATGGAGGTACCTCTTTCTTTTAAAACGTGACAAATACAGGGTAAGTGCTTCTCATTGTTGCACGTACACACACAGAATTTAGGTATTTTGTCAGGTTGTAAAACATATGTTCATTTGGTTTTCTTCCCTGTCTGAAAAAGCTGGAAGCTACCTGTCTTGCTGAGAATGGCACTCTCCAGTTCTTTCCTTTCAACCCGTTGGGGTTTTGTTGTTGGTTTTGTCTTTTTTTTAGGGAGATGTTTTAATGAGAAGAGATCCATGAGACCAAATAGAACAAAGGGAGGAGGTACCCTATGTCCTAATAGGATATTTGCCTGGAAATTCTGGTATCCTGCTCCCTCAAAAGATGAACTATTTTATCTCATGATTAGTTTGTATAAAAAGCAAGCTTTGCATTTCATGGTATAGTGCAGGTAATCAAGGGAGAGCTGAGAAGGGTCCTTTATTTATCTGGCATTGAAATTTTGATGGAACATGTCTGTTCTCTCTCAAAGACTTGCTTTAGAACAATAAATCATATTCTGAGCCTGGCCCCAGATATTTTTTCTAGACTAGAATGAGATACATTTCATAAGAAACTTGTGCATGTATGTAGTTTTACATATTAAAAAATAAAAGGGTGATTTTCAGACTTCTGAATGGGGAGAATACTTCTTCCCTATTCCTGGAGGCTGTGAAACAGCTGTTTGGGATGCTGAGGTCTGTTTGGGATGCTGAGGTCTGTTTGGGATGCTGAGGTCTGTTTGGGATGCTGAGGTCTGTATAGAATTTTCAGCACATAGTTGAATCCAGCTCTCTTGGAGGCAATTTCCGTCTCTTGGGGGGAACAAAAGGTTAGTAAGGGGACTGCAATTTATCTTGTGGTCAAATAGTACAACACAAGTCAGAAGATAGTGCCTGTGGTCATCACCTGTGGAAAAAGTGGCCATTGAAATTGCTGCCATAACATAGTCCCCAAAGCACATCTAGGTATCTAGTTTAAAGCTAGTTCAACATGTCTACCTGGTCTGAAGTCCCTGTGCACATTAGACTAAAAGCTGAGCTGTTGCTCTTGTGTTCCTGCATCAAAAGCAGCGTGGCCAGCAGGTCGAGGGAGGTGATTCTGGCCCTCTTCTCTGCTCTCCTGAGACCCCACCTGGAGCACTGTGTCCAGCTTTGGAATGCTCAACACAGGAAGGACATGGACCTGTTGGAACAGGTCCAGAGGAGGGCCACGAAGATGATCAGAGGGCTGGAGCACCTCTGCTATGAAGACAGGCTGAGGGAGCTGGGGTTGTTCAGCCTGGAGAAGAGAAGACTCCGGGGAGACCTTGTAGCAGCTTCCAATATCCTGAAGGGAGCTACAGGAGAGCTGGGGAGGGACTCTTTGTCAGGAAGTGTAGTGACAGGACAAGGGGTAACGGTTTT
>JAOXJK010000012.1:49141466-49161995 GCA_025774025.1 Xenus cinereus
GAGGTGTCCCTGCCCAGGGCAGGGGGGTTGGAACTGGATGATCTTTAAGGTCCCTTCCAACTCTAACCATTCTATGACTCCTAGATCATTCTTGTGCTTTGGGGAACCTTTTCCTGTGCATCCTTTTTCAGGCACCTAAATTTACATTTTCTTTCACAAAAAGACAGCAGTTAGTCATTCTCTTAAAATACTGATTTCTTCACTCCTTTTCCTCCTGCTTGTAATGTCTTGAAAGTCCATTCAGGACAATTTATTGGTCCCTGCAAAATCAAACTGTTAACTGTACTCAGTGGCCAAGTCCTCCCTGACACACAATTTCCAGTGGAGTCCGAGGGGGTTGTCGTATTGTTCTGTGGGGCAGGATTAGGCCCCAGCTGTGGTTAGATTTCAGGTTTCCAGCCTTCCAAGGGTACCTAATGAAACAGCAGCAAATGAAGTATTTTAGAATGCAAAACCAGTCTGTTCTCCGAAGAGTGCTATATTAAAGAAAATGATTCTGAATGCACATGGCAGGGTAGAGAGACATAAATTATGGTCTTCCACTGTGGGAATAAATAGCAAAACAATAGGAACCGAACAGACTTTGCTGTCTCAATGCTTAGCATTTCTCATCTACCTTCCCACCTCCATTAGATGCAGCAATTAAAAAGTGGGCCATCAAACTGTTCAGACATTGAAAATTAAATGGAGCTTTGAAGACATCACTTTAAGTGTCTGTCAATTGTCTGTCATCTCTAACTAAAAAAAAAAAAAGGAAACCAAAGGTGACCATTTGATAGTTGGCTGCAGAACAGTCTGGAGGTTTCTAGGGAGTATGTGTGTGTCAGCCTCCCGGGGCGAAGTATTTCCATTTCTCTACATTTTCTCTGTGTGTTTAACCCTTTGCCTGCTGCTTTGCCAAGCATTTCCCACACGGCTGCAGTACAGGTTCCCAGCACGCTCTTTCTGTAACCTGCTCATCGCAACCATGATGGGGCTTCTGGGCACTGACAAAGCAGCCTTAACCAGCAGACGCGTGGCTCTAGCTGCTGAACTGCTGCTTGCTCTTTGCAGTGTTCACTCAAAAGGCAAAGGGTTTGTGTGAGTCACTGCCGCTGTTTTCTTTCATAGCTGAAATGAAATCTGTGCGCTCTCCCTTTTCTTCCGTTCAGCCTGGCCCTTCTGATGTTGGGCTGTGGGATCTGAAGAGCGTTTGGACTGCAAAGCCTTCCTTCTGGGGACCTCGTGACAGGCTTGGGCTCAGTGAGTGTTCCAGCACTGAGCCCTTGGGAGACCCTGAATTGCTTTGCTGGAGGCCACCTGTAACTTAATTTTACTGACTAATATGTGCCCAGGGCTTCCCTCTGAGTGTTTACAGCTACTTTGGCCCTTTTTGCCCTGGGTGAGAAGTTTGCCCCACACTTAGAAGGCTATAGATGGATTTTATTGACCCCAAGCTGCTTTGTTACCTCCTGTCTCCCACCAGTTCCTATTTCTAGGATGGGGCTGGTGTGACTATAACGCTGTTCACCTGGGTCTAGATTAATTGGCCTAATTTAGAATGCTAACAGCTGGTTGTAATCTGCTGCCTGAAATAGGTAGGGGAGTGCCCGGGCGCAGTGACCGGCTGGCCAGGTCTGTGGGAGCAGGGGCTCCTTCCACCCAGCAGAGATGGAGGTTGTCCACCCTTAGCCCTGATGCCGCAACGCACCAGCTGCCTTTACGGTTCTCCTTTGGAAACCCGCCGGCTGAACGGTAACTGAGCTGCTCTTTTAATTCTCTGCAAAACTTTCTAAAGCAACCTGTTCATGCTGTGGGCCTGCAGAAACCGCTAGTAAACTGGGGTGGGGAGAAGGGAAGGGAGTTAATTTCACAGTGTTTTCTCCTGAATGGTAATAACTGAGTTAACTTCTGATTTAAAAAAAAAAAACGAACAAAGTGTTATGTTTATAGCTATAAGACTCCTGATGATAATGCCATCAAAACCCTTCTCTTTTCTGGATTTTTTTTCACCACACCTGGTGTGAATGAGCTGCTCTGAATCCAGGCTTATTTCAGCATGGGCTGAAACAGTGTTACTGGGGGGGAAAAAGCAGAAGGAAGGTGTTTGTGCTGATATACAAAAAGCCTCATTTGTAGACTTGTTCCAAGTTACCTTCTTGTTGCTTTCTATTGTTTGACTTTTGTTTCTCACTTCTGAGATTGCTGTTGCTATTTCAAGATTTTCTGCAGTGTGGTCTCTGCCTTTGATCTTGTTTTGTTTGTTCTCAGTGTTTTTGCAATCCAAGCAGAAGCAAATGGTATTTAGGAAACAGTAAGTTTGAACCTTTCGGTGATTGCTCATTGCTGCTAGAAATTCAGAACATACTTTTTTTTTTATTTGGAATGCTGCTGATTCTTGTACAATCTAGGAAAAAGAACTAGACTGGGTTTTGGTTTTTTTTTTTAGTTTTTTTTAATGTGTGAAGAAAACTACAGGATTAATTGAAAGACTCACTAAGTAAAGCAGTTTCAGCTGGCAGTGTTTGGTGATTGTAACTGTGCTGTTCTTAATTTTGGGAGCCTAAAATTATACTACTAAATCCAAACCTGCCTCTTTCAACGGTCTGGCCTGAGTTAATTTGGGGCGGGGATGTGACTGCAACACTGAAGGCTTTTATTTCAGCTGTATTGCAGAGCATTTAATTTTTCCAACAGTGTCACTACTAAGCAGGTTCCTAAATACGGATCTAGAAACTTACCAGTAGCACCTATTTTCTAGTGTCTTGGACATAATCATATCTCTCTGAATGTATCTGTTAGTTGCTTCAGTGTTGGCTAAGAAAATTTTGGTGGTTTCTCATTCCAATATTTTCTTTTTGGTAAGTCATCAACAATCCTTAATTCCTTGTGAATCTGGGAGATCTAATTTTGTTGATGTTCAGTAACTGTGTGCAGTAGAAAACTGTCAGTGTCTGATGGTATACAGTGGCCTGGGATCTCAGCAGAGCTAAGCTCTCTGTCTAGTATTCCAAAGTCTTAACCACATATGGTGCTGTTATATATATATATTTATATGTAATATCTTATGGCATATATTGTTGTTATATATAACATACAATATTCCATATTAAGATCAGGCTCTCATGGTAGTGGCCGTGTTCCAGAGAAGTCTGGAATGAAACAGTCCTGTAATTAAAAAACGTAAAAGGTCTAATTCCCTTTGGCAACTGATAGATTGAACTGAAAGTAATTTGGGGGTGTAAAGTATCAAAAAAATAACCTGTAATCAGGAAAGGCTTTCAGTCATCTTCCCACTTCTCTGCCCCAAAGATAAAGCTTGGAGACTTTTTCATTTATTGCATATATACGTTTATTTATTTTTTTAAGTTGTGCTTGCTTTGTGAGGAGTTTTGCCTTATTCTAGAAACTTCAGCAACAAGAACTGTTTGTGCTGGTTTGTTTATCTTGCAGTAGACTGAAGGAAAAGGGTAGCGTTATGCTTCTATTCCTTTAAGGAGCTGTGGGTGTGCCATGCATGACTTGAAAGGGTAAGAAAAAGTAGCTCAGAGTGAAAGGAGGCTACAAGTTATTTATCATTTCCCCTTTAACCACTTGGTATTTGGCTTCTGTTTGTTAAACTCTATTGAACATTAGTGTTGAAATGTGTTACAAGATGCTATCTGCTGTAGATAGACCACTTTTTTTTTTCAGTTAAATTGTGAGACTTGCTAGTGCTGCAAAAATACATAGTTGGTGTTTATTTTTTTCAAGTGAGAGAAAACGAGGAAGAGGAATGAAGAAGGGAATAAACCATCAGCCCTAAACCTTAAGTATAGTTGGCTAAAGTACCTCTTTCATCCTTTATTTAACAAAGGACACTTAAGTGTTATGGCCAAAGGTATTCTTTGTGGGTCACATGATTTTTCTGTGTTGGAAACTTTCTGGAAACTCTTTCTTTGCTATCTTGCTGAGATACTGCATTGAAATATGATTTTTCTGCAGAAGAAAGAATTTTGAAGGTGGAAAGGTAGAAGTTCACCTTTGCAGCAGCTAAGCTAGCTTCCCAGGACAGCTGTCACAAAACATTTAAGTTTGTTTAGGAAAAAAAAAACCAAACAAAAAACCTGCTTAAGCTGTGTTCAGTATAACAATGCCAGCAGAGACTCCATGTTGTTGAAGTGGATGGAAATCATGTTATTGCAGGACTGGGGCTAGTGGTAGCTGCTGGGCTTTGCCAAACCATGGTGAGGACAGGGCTCCAAATCAGGCTCAGGTGTGGTTTGGACCTTTGAAAGCAGCAGCTTGTTGGTGTCACTGCCAAGTTCTGCGGAGCAAAACTTGCAACTCCTTATACATACTACCTAAAACTATTGTACCTTTCTGTGGATATAACTTGCATATACTGTTGTAAGTTGGTTTAAACAAAATTGGCAAATATTTAATACTTAGATGCTGCAGGCTGATGTCTCCTGTAACCGAAACCTGACCACCTTGGAAAGAAAAGTCAGACAAGATCATCATCTGACGTGCACTTAAGGTGTGATACTGGGCAACCTGGAGGTCTCTGCAGGATGATCCCTGTGGGTTTGTAGGGTTTGTGAAGAAGCTGGTGGAGTGAGAGCTAGACTTGGTGAGAGTCTCTAGACTTGGCGTAGTTGAGATTACTTTACAGAGGAGGCACAGCAGGTACGAGATGAAGTAGCTTTTAATCCATGATTAACTCAATTGAGGTTGCAATTTATTCCAGCTGGGGGGAACAGACCTTGCTGTGTTTGTCCCCAGTTAAATACAAGAGCACTCCAGGCCTTTGACCATGACAGTCAAGTCTAGGCACAGTGTAAAACAACAGCCCCTTAGTCATGTCTGTATTAACTGTGGGATAGTTAGTCTTTTCTTTTTTGTCTGTTTTTCCACAGACCCCATCTTGGGTTAAGTCAGATACTGAATGTACCATTGAGCAGGCCAACATACAATGTTAATACTCTGCTTCGGAACAGTCTCAAATCAACCTGTGTTTCTTGAAAGACATAGGGGATGTTACTATACACAGAGTAAAAATCAGATTTTAATTCTTCTTCTCTCATAACGGTTCTGAAATGTAGTTTTCCAGTCCTGAAAAAGCTTTAAGTGTATAAAAATGATGCAAACATTCCTCCCATGCTTATCTGGATTATGAAATTACTGTGGCTTGGGGCCTTTCTTAAGACTATGATATCTGTTCTTACTGGAAAATCCAGTCAAGATCAAGGCTGTGTAAGGTTTGCAGTTGAGCAAAGATGCGGTAAAATGTTGTTCTGCTGCCACAGAGCATGCGTTCTCCTGCACTGTAGGGAAATGATTCTGTTATGAGCTACAGCTTGGTTGCCGAGACTCATCCAGTGCAGGGACTGAATGAATTACTTGTTTGCTAAATACTTTTTAGACTTTATCAGGTCATATCTGTTTCTATGAAAAGTTTTGTTTACTGAATGAGGCTTCCTGCTGTAGATGAAAGGTTTATATTGGTGAAACCCTGAATATCAGTATGGATTTATATCTCCTAGATAGTTCTGTTTTTCCGGTAGGAAGGACACACTCAGAGAGAAGGGATCATAGCTTACCCCTATGCTGGCATAAGTCTCTTGATTCAGACTAGTAACCTCCAGGAAAACAGCACTCTAGTTTCCCCAAAATCATGAAGTATCCAAATAGGAGCAATTAACTTGGTTATGGCAGAGCTGGCCTTGAAACCAGATGTTTATTCACCATTTTTCATCCCAAAAGAGTGACAATTGTAAACTGGGATAAAAAGCTGTCATCCTCCCCCAGAAGATGCAATTAAAATATCACAGTGTTTTGCTTATGAAATTTGGTGTGCTCCCCAGGACCCCCGACTGCTGCTGGGTGAAGCTGCTGGGGGTTGACGGTTTTGCTGCTGTTCATCAGTGGGGGTTGCTAGTAAAACTAAAAGGATTACCTTGGTTTTGTTCAGCAGCTTCTTGAGGCTCCCGGGGTTCCCTGCTGGGTGGGAGGCTGTCCTGGGAGTCACAGGCTGTAGTCACGCAGCAGGGAGCTCGGGTGGCTCTGACACCTGCGACTCCTTGCATTTAGCTCCTTATTGCTGAGGAGCCAGGTAAATAAACAGTTACAAACCAGACAGATTTCCAGCCCTGCCTCTCTCTGTCTTCTGTCGAAAGACGGTGTTTCTGTGAAATGTTAGCATTTGACAAATTGCACTTCTATGACGGAATAAAGATTAGTTAGAAAATTTGTCCTATCTGGTTTTTGATCTTGCTTGCATCTGGCTTGGGAACAACCTGCTCTTGGGATGACAGGCTAACCCTACAAGTTTATCTCTGAGAAGCAATCCACAGCAACAGGTCTTTTTACTCATTAAGCCTTATTAGTTTGAGTTTCATGCTATGTTGACCACAGACATGTAGCTTCTAGCTGCCTTGGAAAGCAGACAATCTCTGTGACTTACTGTGACATCTTTGGCAGGCAGAGCCAGTGAAGGTATGCCAGCTCTCGTGGGCTTAACCTGTGATACCCTGGGCCCGGACAGCAGTGTTTGAGTGTGTTCACTCACACAAGCAAGCGTGGATGCTTGTGACTTGCTGCATCTATGGGAATGTGCTGCTAAAAATGCTGCGATTTAATTTTTAATATTTTCTCTTTTAATTTACATTCTTTAAAAGGGGAGTATTTCAAAGTAAATGTCACTGTTCGTATGACTCCTTAAAGCATTGTTATTCTACATCTTCACACCTAAATTCTGTTTGTATACTTTAAATATGTGAATATTAGTTTCTTATTTAATCAGCTAGCTTGCAATAAATGTCCTAGAAACAAAATAAAATCTACTGGATTTTCCTTTATAGCAAATTCTTCTTAAAATAAAATGAGACTAGCAGCAAGAAAGAATGTAAGTCCCTTCCCATCATCACCATTTATGCTATATTTTTTTTCTGTAAAAAAAAAAAAGGTATGTTTGCATGGAATTGCATGAAATTGATAAATAATTTAATTCTTGGTGAGAAGATTGCTGGGTTCCTGCAAAAGCTCGACATTTCTAGTAAGTCATTCAACTATGAGGGTGTTTTGTTTTGTGTCAGTAGTTATGTACCTTTGCATAGCTGTTCAAGGCTTTCATAGCCCCAGGGTCGCCTGGGTATTCTTTTGTGTTATAAAGACCAGTTATTTTAACCAAAGTTGTCTTGGGCTTTAGTTCTTTGTCTTGATACAAAGTTTTCAGGAATTGCTGCAGATGTATACTTAAAGGAGAATATAAAAAAACAACCAACCTCCCTTCCCACCAACCCACTCCAAAACAAAACCCAAAGCAGCATGTTCTAGGTGTTTTTCCACCAGATTTTGCAAGCATTTTTTAATGCTGATCTGTTGAAGTCAATATCTGAATGTCCATTTGGGGTCTCTTGAATGCCTTGAGGAACAATGGAAGTGATCCCTCAAGGTGTTGATCAACAAATTGGTAGCTTTGTTCTGTGACCCAGAAAATGACCTAATCCATGCTCACATAGATTTGTCATCTCCAGTACTGACAAAAACCAATAACAAAATAGAATATTTTGAGGGGAAGCAGATGGACGCTTTCTTTCTAAGAAAGTTGAGAGTTTTCTGTTAAAAATGTGCCATCCTCCAACTGTGCTAGAACATTTTATGTCCAAGAGCAAAGGAGGGCACGTAAAAGACCACACCAGACCTGAAGTTTATTTTTTTCTGGAAGATAGTTCAGCAATCAATCGGCATCACTAGCTGTTGAATTTCAAGTTGTAAAATGAGAGGATGAAACAATGGAATCCACCTCTTCAGAAATTGAGACAATTTTTTTTTTGATGGGCATACCTATGTCCTGTTTTCATTCCTGTGACAAATGGAAAAAAGAAATCCAAATTTTGTTTTTTATACCTGCCTTCAGTGTTTCATCATTTTCATGTCCTTGCAAACATAACTTTCATTTGGGAGAAGTTTCACAGGTGTTAAGAAACCGTTCCAGAGACAAAGATCGCTGAAAACAAGCTAATTATCACGAAGCATAATTTGTTCTGCAAGAAATTGGGGTGTGAGATTTAACCAGTTCTTGGCTTTTGAGCCTTTAGTCACAGCAATTTTCTGATAGGCTTTCCATTTGTTCCACAACAAACTGTGTTGAAGCCACTTCAGACAAGGTAGTTTCTAATTGTCACCTAATTAGTTGAGCTTTTCTGCCCTGCTAAGCAGAAATTAAATGTTAAGTAAGAATCTAAAGTATATGTTCCTTGAGTGATATTTTTGCTGTTTTAGCAACAAAAGTTTTTTGAGAAACATGTTTTTAGAAGGCCATATATATGAAAGAAACCCCCAAAGTATATTGTTAGTATTAATAAACCATTAATCTACAGTATCCCTCTACATTGAAGTCTCTATAGAGTTCTGCTGCGGATATAATTTTTCATAGCAAATTCATCCCATAAAACTAAAGACTAGCTGTCAAAGAAAAAGACTGTGATCTATAACCTTCTTTGGGGTTATCCTGTTTCTGGGTATTCTGTCTTTTTCCAACTGGAAGTGGTGAATAATAGAATCTGAGTATCGTGGATTTCTAGATGTGCAAATCACTTGTGTTTGCATCTGCAGGATTTTGTTACATCTAATGCATTATATAATGCTGCAAGTATGTTATTCAAGTGATAATATGTGATTATTTCTCTTCAGGAAGTCCTATGCAAAGATGTTTTCTTGGTTTTATCTTGGGCATGACTGGACAGTAGAGCTTTGTTTTTCCAACTGTCAAGCTTTTTTCTCACCTGTATAACCTAACAGAGCTACAGTGGCAATTTCACACAAGATAAATCTGGCAATATATGAAATACCTTCTGGAGAAAAGGGAAGGAGCGGTAGGGGGAGGAAGGAAGAAAGAAACCTGTCACTAACCAGGCTTATAACTTTTCTTTTTATCACTTAAACTAAGAAATGCAGACAAAAGTGGTCCTTTGGAATTCGCTTCCCCTGGTCTAGAAGAAGGGATTGTTGCCTAGGAAATGTGAAGCTTTGGCTTTGGTTCTGACCCTGGTGGATCATGTAAACAAAACCAAATTGTTTTGCTTCTCTACCCCTTTCCCACTGGTGGTTATTACTGTGGGCTCTGAATGTAAGCCAGGCAGCTTGAAGGCTGAGTGATTTGCATGGTGCTTAGCGCAATGGAGATTGGTGCTGGTAGGAGCTAGAGGGCTCCATATTATGCATAAAAATTTCTGGACAAACAACCCTACCCAATTAGTGTTCTTAAAACAGGTACGCAAGCTAAAATATTGTTTATGGGAACATACTATAGCAAATGCAGAGGAAAAAAAACATGCTACTTAATGAAGCTTTGTGACTATCCCATTGCAATGAAGTGTCATTCAATTAAAAAAAAAAATCCATTTAGAAATTTCCAGTGGGCTCAAAATACAATTCTGACTTCACAATTTCTAGCCAACACAGCTTGTATAAATGCAGCCCTTTGACACAAAACCAACTTGAAATGTATTGAACTCCTTGAAGCTGGAGATTTCATTGTGTCAGTTACCCACTGTGTATATTGTGCTGAAAAAAATCCAACACCTGGCATAGAAAGATTAAATCAACCTGGTTTTCTTCTTAAACATTCTCCAATCAGGCTTCTATTCAGAACACAACGCTGTTGCTGGCATTACTGAAGTTCAAAATGACATCTTTTTCTTCCTTTCAGAGGAATTTTTTTTTTAAATTATGCGCAGTATTTATGGACCTTAATAAGGCCTTGAATGTTGTGAATCATAAAATTCTTGTCAAGTGATTTCTTTTAAAAGGCATGTAGTGATCTGGCTGTTTGTACAGGAATGGCTGGTAGTGGCACATTGTTTAGTGGTTCAGGTTGTATACTATTTTACTCAGTGCTGAGCAGCTTAATTTAAGAGCGTAGTGTCTCTAAATTGAGACTGGCTGTTCAACTCAACTGATATTAAATCTTTGGTGGGGAAATTGCTTGCTAAGGGTTTTCCCTCCACCTATCCATTTATTGTGTGTGTAACTCTATTGACTCCTGATTTATGAAAGGCAATCCTAGAAAAAGAAAAGAATTGGCTTGGTATTTGCAAAAAGGGATCCTGGTGTGCAGGTGCAATAATATTGAGGGAAAAATGTAACGAGGAAGAGACCTGAAGTAAGACAAGGGAGTCAAATGATGTTTGCTGAAATACAGAATTAGGGGATTTCTTAGCTGTGGGATTAAGGAACTGTTAAATTGTAATTCCAGGTTGGTTGTTTGGTCACTGTCCAGATTTGACCTGTTAATTTCAAAGTCCAAACTTTCTTGTTGTGAAATTATTGGAATAGTATATTTTTAGTTAGACTTATGACTGCTGAATGACTCAAGTCCTTGGCCCCTTCTAGCATTAAAAGATAAGGCTTGCTAAAAGTATCCTAGTCCCACTTTGGAGAATTATTTAAGAGTCTAAATTTTATTGAAAATAAACAAGACTAAATAACTCATCTCTGAAAATAAGAAGTACAACTATTGACCTCTAGGATGGTTTTGGAAATATTACAGCAGAATATTTATTCTGAGGTACTTTGCGGGCAGAGGATAAGTACTCCAAAAGCAGAGTGTGTTAAAGAAAATCTGTAACTCTTGCTTGTATTTTATATATTAGTTTTCTCTAGCTCTTTAGGTACATGGATTTCTTGAATTTGCTTTCCACAAATGTTGAAGAAACCATTAAACTTGAAGCTTCAGGTTTCTCAAGTCAAGGGTCAGGTCATGGTGAAATGGAATGAATCAGAATGAAGTTAAATCAGTAACAACTCAGCTATTGTCAAAATTTGAAGACAATGCTCCAGATATTCTTTTTGCAGAAACCCCTGTCCCTGAAAAATTGTTTCCTCCCTCTGTAGGGTGAAGAGATAATTGCTATCTCCCCAAGAAATATGTATGTTTTGTGGAATGGCTGAATGCAGAGCGACAGGTCTTTCGTAGGGGGTGCTTTAAGTGTGATGTACTTTCTCAACCACGGGACCCTCTGTGATGACTAGTGACTGCTATAAAGAGAAGGGATCCTCCTGACCAAGTGGGGCAAGCCCATGTTTGCCAACAGGCTGGCCCACCTAGTGAGGAGAGCTTTTAAACTAGGAATTACAGGGAAGGGAGGTGTTGAGCCACGAACAAGTAAGGGCAAGAGAGACCTTATAATCAACAAACAGGGATGAAGTGAGCACATCTCAAGTGTATGCACAAAGATAAGGAAAATTTCTATACATTTACTGGGAAATCATCACAAGTGGGTACCTCTCTGAAGTGCCTGTACACTAATGCTTGCAGCATGGAGAACAGTGTCCGTCTGTGTTTGTAGGGCTACAATCTCAGTGGCACCAGAGAGATGTGGTGGGATAGCTCAAACAACTTTTGTGTTGCCAAGTATGGATACAGGCCCTTTAGGAAGGACAAGCCAGGACAGTGAGGAGAGGGGAGTTGCCCCTTATGTGAGAAGGTAGCTCACACACATGGAGCTCTGCCTTAGTATGAATATGAGCTAGCTGAGAGCTTCTAGGTCAGAATTAGCAGGCAGACCAACATGGATGATATGGTGGGTATTTGCTACCAACTGCCTGATCAGGAAGAAGATGTAGATAAGGCCTTCAAACATCTGGAAGAAGCCTCGTTTTCACAGGCTCTGGTCCACGTGGAGAAATTTTAAACACCCCTATTGGTACCGAAGGGGTGACACAGCAGGACACAAGCAATCCAGGAGAATTCTTTCTGGAGTGCATTGATAATAACTTCCTGACACAGGTGATTGAGAAACCAATGAAGGAAGATGCCCTGTAAGACCTGATACTTGCAAGAAAGGATGAACATGTCAGGAATGGCCTTGGCTACAGTGACCTTGAGATGGTGGACTTCAGGATCCTGAGAGCAAGGATCAAGGCAAATAGCAGGATCACAGTCCTGGAATTCAGGAGAGCTGACTTTGGCCTTTTCAGGAACCTGCTTGAAAGAATCCCATGGGATACAGTCCCGGCGAGAAGACCAATCCAGGTGACCTGGATTATTTTCAAGAATGACCTGCTTCAAGCTCAACAACAATCCATTCTGATTCTCAGGAAAACAAGCAAGGGTGGCAGGAGGCATGTGTGGATGAACAAGGAGCTTCTGACAGAACTCTGTTATAAAAAATTAAGAATACGATGCATGTAGTCAGTTGACCCAGGAGGAATATGAAAACACTGTCTGAAATGAGATCGGGAAAGCCAAAGCCTGCGTGGAGTTGGTTCTGGCAAGTGACATGAGAGGGAAGGAACAGGGCTTGTACAAGTATATTGGAAGCAAAAGGAAAGCTAGGAAAAATGTGGGCCTGGTACTGAGCTGGGTGTCCTGATGAAAAAGAATATGGAAAAGGCTGAGGTACTTGATGCCTTCTTTGCCTTGGTCTTTACTGGGAAGATCTGCCCTCAGGAGTCCCAGCCCCCTGAGACTCCTGGGAAAGCCAAGATCAAGGAAGACTTATCCTTGGTGGAGGAGGATCAGGTTAGGGAACACTTTTAAACCAGATGTACACAAGTAGGTGGGACCCGATGAGGAATGCACTCATGAGTGCTGAGGGAGCTGGCCCACGTCATTATGATTGCCTTTGAAAGGTCATGGAGTTAAAGTTCCTGTGGACTCCCATCTTCAAGAAGGGTAAGTGTGAGGATCCAGCAAACTACAGGCTGGATCCTCTCCTTACCTTGAACTCTATGACTCAGATGGAGAAAATTCTCCTGGAAGTCATTTCTAAACACATCAAGGAAAAGAAGGTACAAGCTGGGTGGAGTGACTAATAGATTGCCCAGGGAGGGAAGCTGTGGCATGTCCATCCTTGGAGTTACTCAAAATCCAGACACAGCCCTGAGCAGCCTGCTGTCATTGACCCTTCCAGGCCAGAGGGGCCAGAAAAACCTCCAGAGGTCCCTTCCTGCCTTTACAGTTCTGTGATTCTGTGTTTTAAATAGTGAAAGAGTTGAAGGAACTGATCTGCTCGTTGCCCTTCCACGCACACGGGATGATCTTAAGTCAATGAACAGTGTTTATTATAGCTTATTTTTTTTCACCTCAGAATTGAATATGCTGAATTATATTTCTTTTTAATTGTGTGTGCTCTCCTGGTTAGAAAACTGGTAAACACGCTTCTCTGCATAGATCCAGAAAAATTTGCCTATTATTATTCCAGACTTTATTTGACTTCTCTGACTATTTTTAACAGCTGTTATACTTCATTTCAGAGCTCAAGAGTTGCTGTCTTCTGTAATGACTGCACTAACAGTCTACAGTTTTAGTTTCTTGAAATAATTTTGAAAAGTTACACTATGAAAAAGCTTACTACTGTGGATTCCAGCATCTTAATGCATTTTCTCCAATGAATCTAAAAAAAAAAATCTTTTAGATTTTTGTTAGTATGTGTAAAGAGAGCAGTAAATACTGGCACAGAGTACTTCTCATTCTCAAAGTGCTCTAAATTTGTTGGCTAATTAATATTCACAATACTCTTGGGAGATCCGTGTTTTTAATTATCCTCATTTTATAAGCTCTGGGAATATGAAACAGTGTCACATGGGACCCAACAAGCCTTTGGTTTTTTTTTTGCATTGCTGTCCCAGTACCAAAAAATTGATTTCCTACATGATGCATCAGAAAGTGTATAAGTGGAAAGAGAAATGACCTTGAACTGGGTCAAGATCTGCTCTAGCTTCTAGCCTGCTCCCAAGCAGAAAGCCTTTTTTAGCCATGAACTTTCTTTTACTCTGTGACACCAACACCAATGAGATTTGTCTTGGAGAAGAAACAAATAGAACTTTATTGGTGCATATCTCTTAAAAGTTGCTAGAAGTTTTTCCTTATGCTTTGTTTTGTAAGCTTTGCTCATGAACGTGTTGCACCAAGCCATAAATGCATAGACTAAAATAACACTTTAAATAAGAAGAAATTAGAACCTGACATTTCAGTAGCATTTCTGTTGTGTGTCCTTTTCCAATCAATCATTTCTTTCCAGAGAAAGGAAAAAGCAGGGTAAGTACTCATTTTTTTTTCAGATTTTTTGGAAGGTTGATTAACTGTGCTAGGAAGACAAGGGGAATAAACTGCTACTCTTCCAAGTATGCCATAAATTGAGGGCAAAAGTAGTTGAACTACTGGCTCCTGCACAGCACTAGCGTACTCAATTCTTTCATAAGCATCCTTCTTAACAAACGGCAGGGCTTCGTATAGTGATCCTTGACAATTCACTCAGCCTTCTAATACAGGAAAGGAACTGTTTTACAAGTGTTAATATAAATATAGATTGCCTAGTTAAACTGACTCAGTTCCTCCTGTGTAGTGAGGTCCCCTGGCTTGTCATCTTGTGTATTAAAAGAAAACATGAGTATTCAAATTTGTCTAACTCCATCTCTCCAGATAATCTCTGATTTGGCTATGGAGAAGATAACTGGTTGTTTTGTGGTCTGATATTCTCCACTTGTGAGTAGAAAGCAAATAAATCTTTCTTTACTAGGAGCTGTTGCTTGCTCACATGGAACAGCTCGCGCTTACTGGCTTTGAGCAAATAAAGTTTTGTGGCAGGTGGCCAGCTATTCCCCCAGCCTTCTCCGGTGTTGTGTTGCTTCGGTGCTTCTTGGGCAGGGAGCCGCTCTTGCACAGTAACCCAGATGTCAGTGTTTACCTATGAAAGTTCATTCATACCATGGCAAATAATACATATATTGCCTAGATGCTTTCATTTTGCTTCTTGAGGAAAAAAATAGGCTATGTTGGAAAGCCTATGTTATGTGAGAGTTAACTCCAGAACTCTTCATGTCCCTCACTTTCTGACAAGTACTGTTAATCTCAAGAGGTTTCTTGAATAAGGCTGACTTATCAAATGCTACTTTATTTTAGGTCTGTATGTCTGTGAATTAGCTACTGATGGACTTTCTCTTGTGATTCGTGATAAATTTATTATATTTAGAGTAATGCTGTCAAGTTCAAGGCTGGGCTCCCAATTTAAAGCAGAACTGTCTCTTGTCTTTAGTCATATGCAGGCTAAAAAGTGTTGTGAATAATGTCCATGTGCTCCAACTTATTTCTGCAGTCTCCAAGATGGCTTTACGCACTCACTACTATATAAAACAATAGTCTGTTGCCAATATTTAAATGGCAGTTCTACTTTAGCATTGTAGCCATTTTTTCCTGTCTAGATGAATGGATTTGGTTCACAAATGGTGTCAATTGTAACTTCCATTGTAAAACGGTACCTTTAGATGTATTCTAATGAAAGTCTTGCCAGGCAATCTTTTTTCAAAGTAACAATGAGGAAGAGACAGAGTAGTCAATAGTCGGGTCATTTAACCCACTCTTCCAGCCTTCACTAGGGCACCAATTTGAACTGTTACCACCCACAACTGAGAGGGACGCTCCTGTTGGCTGTTCGGTTGTGGGTCTGCTTCATTTCACGTGAAGAACTAAATATTCCCCGAGTTGTTCACTGTCAGCCTGTCCCCCGATAGTTAAGATGCTGCCTTGAATGCTGATCTTCCGCTCGGTCAGGGAAAGCGGCGATTGCAGCACGGCTGGCTGACATCCTGAGTGAGCGTACTGACCAGTGAGCAGGTCAAGTCATCTCTTCCGAAAGGAGGAGTAGGCTGTTGGTGTTTGTTGGGGTTTTTTTTTTTTTTCCTTCATTACTTGTTTAACACAAACCTGTTTTTTAGTAGACTTGATTTCATATGAATCCTGAGGAATGGGATTTTTTTATATGCGTTATGGAAAACCTGTTTTATTATTTCACTTTCTTTCAAGCAGTGGGGGCTTGTGAAGGGTGTGTAGGAACATCCTTGTTGAAGTGCTGCACGCTTCCATTCTAGGGCTGACTGATTTACTTCAGCTGATGGTAGCCATACCTGCATGTTAATACAGATACTGGTGTACAGAAGGGGGTCACAGCTGGGCATACTGATGCACACTAAACCTCACCCTTTCTCCCTTTTTTAGTATATCAATATGGGGAAAAAAAGAGAAGAGGGTAAATGTCAGTAGAACAACAACAATAGAATATTTATAGTGGGGTTAAATAATTGTAGAATGCTATTTTTGAGTGATTGAATTGATACTGTAGTCTATTAAATAGGATACTTTGGAGGTGGGGGGATTAAAGAGATATAATGTAAAGAGCCATCTTTCCAAAATGATTTAAAAAAAACAAACCCCAAACTGAGTGCTGCACCTGTAAAGGATGCTCATAAATGTCAGAGGTAATACTGATTTTTAAACCAGCTGGTTCTTCACAGTAGTTATGAGATCTTTTAGCTTTAAATAAAATATTGATTCATGCAAATGACAATATAACAGACTTTGACATCCCAAAATATCCCTCACGCCCCACTTCAGCCTTCTCCCTCTCTTCTCTCCTCCTACTTCATTGTCCTATCTGCAGTAAAATACTAAACCGCAATGTCTTGCCATCCCCTGTGGGCTGAAATGCCTATTGAGACTTGTGCACAGACAGAGCAAAGAAAATGAACAAAGTACCTCTGGCACTCTTCTTCCCAGCACCTATTTACACTCATGATCAACCTGAGCTCTAAGTACATTGTTGAGACTATTATAAGTAAATTCTAAGCACGTCCTGGTTAGACAAGGAGGGACTGGAGCTGGTCTGAGCAGCTCTACAGACAGAGATGTAAGGAAAGAGCTAAAGGCAGCAATGATCTAGGAATGTTTATGCAGATAAAATGGCCGGTATCTTCAATTCTTGTTGGCTTGAATGGGAACCACATAGCACATTATCTTTTATCTGACTCGGAGAGTGATGGTACTGGAAAATGCTGAGGGTAGATGTGGCTCTCATTCTCTAACTTGCACTGGAGACAGTGAAGTCAGTACTGAGGATCTTTGGAAAGAAATGAAAGACTTATTGGGTCTAGAGCCTACTACTTCCAGATAGTGCCAACGACTATGTTGTAGATCTCAAATGAAACTGTTAAAATTAAATGCTTCTAGACTCCCTCCTCCTCTCTACAAGTCTTCACAAACGTTATTCCTCTCATGATCTGAAGTTTTTCTGAATTCCAGACAGAATGTGTCCATGGGCATCTCTCATTGCTGTTCTTTTGCCTAAGCAGTTTTCTCCCTCCCCAAGCTATGGCATTTACTGTTGAGAAGCCTTTGCTTTGCTAAGCTATAAAAGTAAGTCCTTCTAGTTGGTTTTCGTGAGTGGCCTTTTAATTGTTCTCCTTCACGGCTTTCTTTGGTTAAATGGAAAAGCTGTACGTAACCTTCCAGTTAAGGTCCCACCAGGGCCAGGTGTGATGGCTTTTTAATTTTCTCCCTGACAACACCTCTTGTGATGTGCCCTCGGTCTCTCTCATAGCCATGTCACTCGCCTTGTGGGAAAAGGAAAGAGTAGTCTGTCCCAACCTCAGCAGAGCACTCCATATGGTGCTAGATGGGAAAAGTACTATCCAAGCTGGAGGAGAGTGTGGTTAGTACAAATGCTTTGTTGGGAGTGACTGAAGGAGGTAACAGGAAACTGTGTTAAAAGAAGCTATAAGGCTGGAGGGAGGTTATTAGTAGAGTTTCTCAGGGACTGGTTTTGACATTGATCTTATTTATTATTTTCAGTAATTACCAAAAAGTAGGATAAAAGCAAGAAGGTGCTAATGAAATTTGCTAATGGCTTGAAGTTGGAACTGCATAAGAGGAGAACATCCTACAGGATTGACCTTGGTTGACTAGTGATGAATTGGAGAAAGAAAGGAATTAGTATGAAAATCATGTGCAGTTACACACTTGCAGGAAAAAATAATGAGTATTCCTGGGATTCCTCATCCAGTGGGGGAACAAAAAGTTTGAGGAAGGCTCAGCTGTATTGTTTGGTCAGAGGGTGGCTGTGCGTATTTTTTTAAAGGGTAGAGAGATCTGATCCTCCTGCCACTGGAGGGAGACAAGGACCAACGAGAACAAACACTAGTAAATGTCAGATGATGTGCAAATTCACATGTAAGAGTTGGAAGCAAGTCTGACCTCATGATGTGGAGGATATTACCTTAGATATGTCTGTCTTTGGTTGCACCATGTTGAGATGGACAGAGTGCAATGTTGTGTGGGAAGGGAAATATAAACAAATACAAACCAAAAGCAACCAATCGGGAAATTCAGTTGTCTTGAAACATAACAGTCCTGAGGATGATGATGGAAGCACCTCTTAAACAGCTGCTCTTAGTCCGTGCTCCCTGGAAAACTGCAATCAGTTTATTGAAAAAATATTTCTTATTTAATTGTAGTGGAAATGGACTGTCTTAATTGTTCTGTATTACTGTTCCAAAGTGGGTACAGTTCTAGTTCAGCTAATAGATTAATTTTTTTTTTTACATCTCTTTAATAGAAGATAAAGAAACTACAGGCAGGCCAACAAGACTCCATTAACAACAAGGCACATACAGAGTCATGAATAGAGAGACACGTTAACAGTAACGCCAAACTTGAAGGAAAGTATTTGCAAAGAAAAGAGAATAATTGCTTAATTTTATTCTCTGCTCCAAAGCAACAAAGTTCTAATGCTCCAAAATTTTCCTGCTCAAGAGCCAGGACATTAGACATTAGCAAGACTGACAGACTGCAGCTTCTAAATGTGGGGGAAAAAAAACCAGTTAAAGAAATAAGGATAGATCAAAGAGGTCCCTAAGGTAGTGATTGCTCCCACTGTTCTTTCTCACACTATTAATTTGGATTAATCCAGCCAGCACTGCCTTTCCAGCTAGCATCTATGATGCTCAGTCACAGCTATCTCTGGTGTATGAATTTCATAATCTGTTTTAAAAGGCAGGATTGGAGGAAATGGCTGCAAATCAAGAAGTTTCTATGCAGTTTCCAAACAACTTTTTCTTTTCATTTGCCAGAACTTTAATCCCTGAGTGGAACTCCCCTTTTGCTTTTTTTTTTTTTTGTTTGGTTTTGTTTTTTCCTTATTTCTTCCTTGGTTCTTTGCCCTTATGGTGGCTTTTTGGGCCAGTGTCCTTACTAAAACCAGATTTCTTTGTTGTTAAGCTCCTGGGGACTTATATGAACTCTTGCCTGTTTTGGTAGAAGTCTGTGATGCTATAGCAATCACATTCACAGGTTTTAGCACCTTTTGTTATAATTTAGCTCTGGTGATACTTATGGTAGTGTTTCACCTGAAATCTGCAGTTATTTTACTCTCTCATGAATATGTTAATGAATTACTTCACACTTAAAAAATATCTTTGCAGTCACAGAGCCAACTTTGTATCTTGGGGTGGTATTTAAATAACTTATCTTCATGGAAAATGTATAAGTCTAGGTTTAAAAAAAAAAAGATAGTGAATAAATTCAGTGTGGCACGAATCTGACATCTGCATTGCAAAAAATATTCAGTGGCAGTAAATTATGCATTTTTTTTTTTGTTACAACAGTTCAGAAAATATACTTTCAAATGTTATTTTAATTACTACCTTTATTCTACTGTTTCTAAATAAGCTTTCTGCTTGTCAACTTACTACCTGAAATCTGATATTCTAAATGTTTCCTTATTTCCTGAGTAAGATGTATCTTTTTATGATCACTCTCATATTCTAATTTTCCTCTGTCAATCAAATTGGTGTTTGAGCCTATTGTTTTCATTATACCCATAAAGACACAGGTGCATAATATTGCTACAATTTTCTTCATGTCTTATCTTTTTACTTAATTTTCTTTGTATATGGACTTTGCTGTAGTGATTATCTGTCACCCACTTTATTGCTTATTTATGACATTTGAGCTATTTTTATTCTAGATAATTCCTGGACTTGTGATCAGACTAATAAGTATTGCATTGCTCTGAAGTTCATTAAATCAGTATCTTATATATAAATTGGAATATATTAGTACTGAATGGACTAAGAGTTACAAGCATATTTTGCATTTGTAGTTTCTGCTATTTTTGTGAACTATTAGAAACCTCATTAAAAAGCTTGACAATAAGAGCCACACAACCTACTTTCCAGATCAAAGTAGTTCAAAGAAATCTAGATGTGCATATATATCTTAATTAATACTGTATTTTTTCCAAAGCCTACTCTAGTCATTAGGTGTTTGTTTTTTTTTTCCAATTGGCAGTTCAGTTTGTTGTTCAGTTTGAACAACAGTTTTTATTTTACAATACTTGTAGCATGCTGAGGTGATTTCGGCAAACGAATACTAATCCCTGGTTTGACTTGGGAGTACTTATTGCAACTCTTATGACCACTGGACTTCAGCATTGCATGACCTGTACTAAAGCCCTCTGTGGGAAAGAGCAACAGTTACTTCCATTGATGCTAGGGGAAGAGACAGCTGGGGAACCTGGTTTCTGAGAAATGCTGCGATTTACCCAGGATTTACCCTCTGCACCAGGACAGGTTGGGGGCTGACCTGCTGGAGAGCAGCTCTGAGGAAAAAGGCCTTGGAGTCCTGGTGGACAACAGGATGCCCATGAGCCAGCAATGTGCCCTTGTGGCCAAGAAGGCCAATGGTCTCCTGGGGGGCATCAGGAAGAGTGTGACCAGCAGGTGGAGGGAGGT
>JAOXJK010000012.1:49169626-49183437 GCA_025774025.1 Xenus cinereus
CCCTGGCTACACCCTCCTTTCAGGGAGTTGGAGAGAGCGAGAAGGTCTCCCCTCAGCCTCCTTTGCTCCAGGCTGAAGTATTGATGTAACTCCATGCTGCCTATGGGGAAATGAAGTATGGGAGAGGGGAAGGAGTTGAAGCATGCGACTATTGAGAAGAAAGGGGAGCTTGGATTGTGATCTACTCCCCCAGTTGTGATCTATGCCCCATCTTCAATCTCTCAGTCCCTAATGTGGTTGTCTGATGTCATACTGTTGTGGTTCGTTGTCAGTGCTGAGCCACCCAGAGTGTGTGTCTTTGGTGCTGATTAGCCAACTGCCACAGACAGAAATTAATAAAACTGTAATGATTTTCATGGTACTTAATAGAGCTGGTTGCATATTTTCCAGCTGAATGTTTTCTCTTCAGAAAATGAAAACATTTCCTGGGAAATGACACTTCATGGAAAATTTTTGGCAGCAGATTTTTGAAACACCTTGTTTCCCTTTGCATGTTTCCATGGCATGAAACTCAAAAGGATAGATTAGCCATGAAAAATTGTGCAGTTTCCTTTATCCCCAGTTTGAGCCAAGAGAGATTTCAAACTGTAGAAATTTTGGCTGTTTAAGTAGCCCTGTTAATTAGCACCGTATCTTGACATAGCCGCATTCCTTGATACTCATTAGTAGGAAATTGTAAAATAAATTATAAAACCCAAAGGGCATTAAGTATTTCCTACCTCAGATACTGAAAACAAGTACTGTAGTAGGAATAGGGATAGGCCATTCATGCTACTGCTTTCTCTTGCTCTGAAATTTCATGTTTTATTAAAAACCTTCCCAGTAGGATTATTGGGCTGGATTTATACATTAAAAATGAAAACACAGTAGTTATTGTCTTGCCTACAAAAATAAATGGTTAGCATAACAGCATATTGTTTAGAGAAGTCAATTGTACCTTAAAACAGGAGGAGGAAATGTTTTCAGCAGTGTTTTTGAGGCTAAGCCTCTGCTGAAGTGCACTGGTGAAAAGAGCAGTGAGGTAGCTGGGGGTACACGAGTATTTTGGTGTCTGCCTTTGTGAAGATTTGGGACTGATTGAATCAAACCCCCTGGGAGGGTGGCAGTCCCATTATGTTACAGGTTGACCGGTGTAATTGTTTTTTCTGAGGTTATCAGCATGTTCAGTCAAAAAGCTAATATGTGCATTATTGCTTTGCTAGTTTTTAAGCCCTTTTCTCATTATAGGTATCGATCTCGATTAAAAGCTGTTCTCCAAATGTTTGGTTCCATTGACATGAAGCTATTCTTACCTTCTCTGCTACCAGAGGGAAAGTATCTTCATTCAGGTTAATTGCTGGTGCCTTACACTAAATGCAAATACCAGAGCACTGCCTGAGGTGAAAATTCAAAACTGGAAGAGGAAAAAAAAAAAAAAAGGCAGCTATTAAAATATCCTTTCCTTCTGTATTTACCAGAACAGTGTGCTTTCCTTTGGCATTGCAACATGCCAGAGAAAATGTCACGAATACTGTTTTGAAGACAGATAATTTTCAATTCTTTGTCAGTGAATGTGTATTGTCTCAGTCCTTTACCAGAAGCAGGGGAGGGGAAAATAGTAGCAGACAGCAGTGGGTATAGAAATACACAACAATCAAAACACAATAACCCAGTGTTAAAAGGAGTGATGTACAGTCACGTTGAGTTTAGGCAAAATGAGAAGCCCTGCTATCATAACCTGAAATGTGTGACTGGACCCTTGTGTCAATGATGGTGACGATGGGCACAGGCGTAAATCTCCCATCAGAGTTTGCAGGAACATTGTAGCCTTTTACAATAGGTAACTTTTTCAAAAATAAGATTTACTTAGAGACACATACATATACAAATATATTCTCTATCCAGTAATCCGACTACTATTAAGTTAGGGCTTTATGATGATGCTTTGTTTAGTTTAACTTTATTTATCGTGATAAAAGAAAACCTCTACTAGGTTCGAGAGAAGTCGTGAAGTCTATCTGTCTACACACTACATCCCACAGTTTGACAGGCAAGACAGAAGGATGAGATAATCAGCAGTGGTTCCTATAAAGCCTGGGAATTATACACCAGATGGACTGGAGGGAGCTTTTTAGGCTAGCAGTGATGGTGTGGCTTAAAAATTTCCAGGATGGTTTGGTTTAAAGTGTTCATAAACTTTAGTAAACTATCCCAACAGCAAACGATTCTCACTTAACGTTTGGGCTCTATTCCTTGTCTAAAATGGTTTTGGCTCCGTTTCTGGCTTTTGGATCTTGCTATCTGTTGGATTGAGATCCTCCCACTGTAAGTTTCTGTGTTGTCTTGCTGGCAGCTAGAAGTCATCATGACTTCATGCTCTTCTCAATTAAATAGACTCTTCTTTAAAATTTTGGTTTTGTTCAGTAGGTCAAATATTTTCTTAATCATTTTCATGACTCTTCTCTGAAATGTTCCATGGTATTTTTCTAGGTCCAAAGTAAAACTTGGAATTTTTTGTGGAAAAAAAAAATATAAAAATGAATGCTTCATGAACTCAGTTTCAAATGAACCCTAAATGAAATGTTTTGCACTGTTGGTTGCCAATCTGGAGGATGCTCCTGTCAGCATATCCTCTCTACAGGCAAAACCAGGGATAAAAATGGAGGCTCGGTTGTCTTGGAGGCTAAACGCCTTGGCTGCCTGTCTCTGTTGGTGTTGAGTATGTGTGTCTGCCCTCAAGACAGCCGTAGTCCTCTGGCTACCTGCCTGGAAGCCTCTTACAGGACTGAAATTGGCAACAACTTCCCCAACTTGAGGGCAGGAACCCATCACTTCACTTATTCTGGTGGATTTTTCTTTTTATTAAATTCACTATGTTATGATAAATAGATTTTCTTTTTGAGAGGAAGGAGGTCAATAGGGAAAATTACTCCAATGAGGATTCTTAAAGGGGCTTTACCGAGAAGTGTCTCTCTTTCCAGGGGTTGTATTTCTTTTTGCAGTGTGCCATATGAGAACATGAGTTTAAGCCTAATTAATACAGTGCCAGAAAAAGCTTGAGTCCTAGAGGTTGTCATGAGAGAATTTCTCTTCTGTCTTACTACAAAATTGAACTTTGCTGCTGCTACTCAAACCGAGCAGCACCTTGTCCTAGCAGAGCTCTCTTCTCCCCCTTTGAAAGGACTCTTCATTATGTAGGCACTCGCCAACATGATTAAAGAATTTTATGCCTTTCAGACATTAGTTCAGAAAAATGTCTTGGGCCCCTTAAAACAAAGCAAGAACTTTCTGATTACTGTGTTTTGTGATCAGAAAGGTCCCTGGGGCAAGGTTTACATTTTGCATTGCCAGGCATCCAAATACTTACATGGCTACTATGATATTTGGGGTTGAAATTGGTGCAAAAAGCTGAAAGAATATTCCTTTTTAATGTGGAGAGCTTATTTCAATCCAGTGTATACCCATTCCTTAAAATATAATAGAGAAAAGACAAGTTGCAGAGGTGTAATTTCACCTGTCTGCTGTTGTTTATCCCTTGTCTGAGAAGCAGAGAAATTCTACAGCATGCGTCTCAAACATGCATAAACTATTTACTTTACTTCACCAAAAATTTGGCTAACAGTAAGATAAATTAATACTGTCTTGAACTGCAATAATTTCTTTTTCACTGATATTCCAAATCAATTTAAACTGTCATCCTTAATTTGCTTTGTTCAACTCTAAATGGATCTGCACCCATAGTAATAAGGTGGGATGATAATAAAGTCACTCTTATTCTTTAGGGACTTTTCTTTCTTTCTAGAAAGTCTTATATGTTAATGAAGAAGATACTCATTATTGTTCTTCTTTTAAAAGGCTCAAAAAATTGTATTTCATTGAATGGCATGAACACTCTTTGTCTTGGTTAAGTCAGAAAGTAAATAGAGGTATGCTTAAATGCAAATATTGATATAAAAAAAGCACATAAAATCTTCTGCTTTGAAAAATTTTCAGACATACCCTCTATTCCTACCATCCTGAATCCCATTAGAGATAAACTCCTACAAGACAGGATAAACTTTTAAGGACATACCTGCTTCTTCAAGGTATTGCTCCCTAAATCTCACTTGTCATTTATCTTCTCATTTGAAGTGCTGTGTGATAAATGACCTGTAGAAGATACAATATTTGATGCCATGCACCTCTCTATTTTTATGTCTTTAATAAAAATTGAGATTTTGCTAGGAAATGTTTTTCCTTTAATGACTTTTCTGATGTGTTTGGATTTCAGATAATGTTTTCATTTTGTCTAGTTCTGTGTGACATTATTCTGGTTCCTGTGAATGACATTTAAATGATTATTCTTAGGTAATTAATATAATCCTATTCAAAGAATTCATTTTTGAGAAAGTTTCTCTACAATAGATGTTAAAAAAAACAAACCACAAGAATAAAGGAAAGTTCTGCTTTTTTGTATCTAGTTTCTACTGTGGAGCATCAGAGGAATACAAAAGTCATCAGCTGTCAGTCGTCACACCAGTGACACTGTTTCCAATTTGATTTAGCTTCAGATTAATTGAAACAGGCAGTGCTGATTGCTGCCACTGAAAGAGCTGGAAGTTATTTCCTATGACAGAAGTCAAATGGGTTAGTTTGGCAAATGAGTCCAACTCTTACGCAGACATGCTTATTTTCTGTTTGGTATTTGTCCTTGAAGGAAAGAATTGTATTTGCATTTGGAAGGAGATGCTTATTCATAGCTGAATGTGTTACGCACGATCCGATCTATGGCAGTTTACAAAGGCTTTCTATCCTTAGGTGGTTCTTGGGTGCCTTCTCAAAAGATCATAAATTCGGGCTAACAGGTTTTTTTTTCTTCTCTCAGAACTTCTCTTTTACCTACAGAAACCTACCCCTTTCTGTGTCTGCTGGGATTAATTGTCTCATATTTCATCCCTTGCTCCCTGCTGGGAATTTCGGGGTCGGAAATAAGAGCTTTTTTCTGGATCTTGCTTAATGGATTGGGCAACGAAACCCATGGCGTTAGTGCAGGTCAGTGAACTGCTCTTGAAAAACAGGGAGCATCACCCAACAATAATTTCATTTTGTCAACGAAACCTGTTCCATTCCTGGATTAAGCCTGAATCCTGCATCTGGCAGCCAGGCATTTCACTGATACTTGGTTGTCAGGATTGTCCTAAATGATGCTATTCACTAGTTTATTTTAGCGTTTGAGTCTAAATGAATAAGAAAAGCTCGAACCAGATTTTCACTCGTCTTGGAAATAAGGTTAAAGTATACATAGATATTGCAGGAAATTGAGCCACAGGATTTTAATGAAAAACTTTACCTGCAAAGTTGATCCCCGCTAGGGAAATTAAAGCGGGAAGGAGAATTTCTTCTGCTTGCCACACCACTCTCTGAAGAAATAACATCACATACCAGGGCAGTAGCACTGCTTGATTGCCAAAGCAGTGCTTAGGTGCTAGAGAAGTGGTCTTGTAAACCTGTGTCACAGTGCTACACGGTGACTTCCATTGGATTCCTCATTCCACTAGTTTTCTACCAAATTCTGCCTCTGGTTCCTACATTACTTAGAGTGGAAGGAACAGCTCAAAATTCCATGGTAACTTCTGAGAAGGTATTTCATGTTTAACTCCACATACTGCAGTCTACAAGCAGTATCAGCATTTTGAGTTTCAGTGAAGTTACCTACAGGGATGAGCTTGTCCTGGATTTAAGTGTGGTCTAAAGCATCATAATGTCCATGCAGGTGTATCTTTTGTGCCAAAAGAAAAATAAATCAATATAAATTATTGATACTTCACATTACTTTGCTGCTCCAAACTGCCAGTCTGTGCTGGAAAATTATATCCTGGGTTTTGGAAGTAAGCACAGGGGTCCTGGGGGTTTGCTAAACATTTATCCCCTTTGGAGAAGGAGGATGTTTGCATTCTAGTAATGTGCTTTCTGGTGCTTGATAAAGAGGTGTTTTTCCACTTTGATTGTGTTCAAACTTATGTCATGTTCCTCTTCTAGGTGGATTTTTTTTTTTTTTAAGAGTCATTGCAGTTGGTATAGAGTGATACTCTGAATGCCAAATGATGTTCAACACTGGCTGGCCTATGTATGTGGCCACGTAACTTTCTGTTGTAGACCAGAGTTTAAGTGAAGGTTTTGTCAAGGTTCAGAATTTACCAATGTCCTGGGGGTGAGGAAGACTGGGTGACTATTGTTCTTGAGCTGCCTGCAGACCTGACATGACAACCTCACTTAACTCTGGAAGGATCTTTAAAAAAAATTAGTAACATTAATTTTCAAAAAAGGCAGGCTAAATTTTGTCCAGAATATTTTCTGTAATCTGTGGTTGAGTTTTAAGCTACTCAAAACTCAATAAATAGTTCCAATAGTTCTCTAATAAATCATTCTTGACACTGTCTCAAAGCAGAACATTGTTTTATACAATATTATTTTTGGTTAACCCATCCCCATTTCAAGGTAAAATAAGCGTGTGTCTTCCCACAAGGTGGCAGGAGTTGAAGTTAACCTCTCCCAGGTGTCCAACCTTCCTGGGAGGACAGTCAAGACAAAATGTGTCTGTGGCCCTCAGGCTGTTCAACGCTGAGTCTGGGAGCCTTGCTCCAAGCCATTGGATTTTGCACTCAAGTGGGAGAAGTTCCCTCCTGCTGACTATGCAGGGAGGGTGCCAGCCTTTCCCTATGGTGATAGCTAACTGTTGCTAGGATCTTTCACTGCCATAGGTAAGTGTGTATCAAAGACCTAAACACTTTTCATACGTTTAAAGCTCCACCTATATTGAGAGTGTGCTCTGCCTGGTGGAATCAAGGTCTTTGACGTCTGCTCTCAGGTTCATTCACAGCAGTGTTCTTTGACACTTACACAATATTAAACTCATGTTAATGCAGGATCAAAGTTTCATACTCCAGGTGTGTAGAAGCCAGGAGAGAGAGTTCACTATCTTATCGTAATAGCAATTCACTTACTTCCTATTTTTTTTCCTAGATTACTCTGGAAATAGCTATTTTATGTAGGAATGCACATGATGTGCCAAAGAGAATAGTTATTGTCAAACACTGAGTTAATGAGGCCTTAATTTTTATTTCCTTATTTCTGTGTAGTTAAAACTTTTTGCTTTCAAAAGTCATTTCAAGGCTCTTTTTCTTTTCTTAATTTGTGCTTTGGATAGATTATTAAAGAATCCACCTTCTTATGTTTATTGAAATGTGGATGCTTTTCAAATTGGACAGGAATACAGAGGTGGTGCTTCTAGTAGTCAAATTACTGTCTGGAGGAAGCAAACATTCTTAACACCACCAAAATCAGGCCTTTTAAAAAAAGAAATAAAAAAAACCTAAAGCAACACAACCCCCCTAGCTCCAACCCCACCCTACTGCTTCTCAAACAAAGCATAAATCCTCTTTCTTTCTCCTTCCCAAAGAATCTTTTATCTTTGGTACCTGTTACTGCCTATTACTTTACTGTTAGCAAGCCGTCAGTTATGAGGAACCTTCTCTTCCCTTCCCCTCACTGGTGTATTTCGAAAAAGGATCAAGATAATGTACTAAAAGGATTGAAAAGATTTCCAGCATAGAAACCAGGCAAACTACATCCTCCTCCGCTGTTTGAAGCTGTGCATCTGCATCCTTTCCAGAGCTGGCTAGATCACTGCTACTTTGAAGGACTGTTTTGCTGCAAACCCCTCTCCTTGCTTTTCAGATTATGTGCTGATTAAGTGACTCATGTCACAGCTCTTGATTGAGAGGTCTGTTTCGGTAATTACATGAAAGGAGCAGTCTAGTGCTCCTAATCCATTTAAATCACTTGTAAATGACTTGCCTTCATTTTCTTTCCTGCTTCTACTGTTGTGTGGTACCTTCTGACTCATATGTCAAGGTGAGCTATTTCCTCATGCCTAAAGAATGGGCTCACTAAATCCCACAAAGTACGAGGAAAACGTGGCACTTAACGTAAGTAACTGTTGAAACTTTTTATTCCAGGATGTGTATGGATTTCCATTAGACAAACAACTCACCAAATTGAAAAAAAATTCCTTAATTCTCCTCACCTGAGTTGCCATGCAATTGTATCAGATCCAAGGAACAACTATTGACAGGAATTACAGGGCTGTCTTGATCTTCACAATAGGACCTTCAGTAATTATTCTTTTGTCAAATATTATTTTCTGGCCCCGACAATACCTGAGTTGGTGGTTGGACTGCACAATTTGTCCTAGGCATTAAGTCTTTTAAAGATGAAACCATCCTTCTTTCTCTGTGCTAGCCAAGCATGAACTTGTAGGGGTGGTTAGACAGTGTAGCTGAGATAATGCAGGGGGCTGGGGCCACTAAAGTTGGGGGGCAGACTGATCCCTCTTTTTGCCTTTTCCACCCTTCCCCTCTTTTGGGCTGCGTGGTCTTGGGTGCTCCTCGCATCAGCTCTAGCTCTTTTATGACCTTGACACAAACTAATTGACCTGACTACCCCAGAAGAAAGATGGTCTTTGCATTGGTTGGGTTAGTTTCCTACTGGATTAATGAAGTGAATTCTTTCACTGCACAGTTCCAAAACCAGAGTTGTGAGTAATTGTTTAATAAGAAAAGTAGTGGAGGCATCCTCCTTCCAAATTTCTTTAATCTCCGTATGTAAAAGTAACACAGATAATGGCTTCTCTTCTATAAGCAATACTAAGGTATTTGGTAATTTTTTTTTGTAGTAAAGCTCTCGCTTTCCTCCCCTTCCCCCCAGTATCTGTAAAATAATACTTTTGCAGCTTGTTACCATCTAATCAGAGACAGGGTTTTACTTTCCCCTTTATGAGCTACATACCTTCCCTTGGATAATTGCTTGGGCCTGTTATTAGCTGACTAATAGATGACCGTAACATTGATTTTAATAGGCCATTATACCCTGTGTGGACCCTGGGAGACTAAAAAGGCTACGATCTTTGAGCATAGAAAAGAAAAATATACGTCATTTTAATTGCATTGGATGAAAACTGCAAAGTACGGACTAAAATCAATCTTAGCAGTGTCAGGTAGTTGTTTTCTTGATGTAGCTTAAATATCTTTCATGCAGTTCTCTGCATTAAGATTCAAATATTATTTTGAAAATGTTTTGATTCTTTTGATACCTTTATTTTGAACTGATACTAAGGAAGAAGATCAGAGTTCCCCAAAGGGAAATTTAAAACCACCTAACTGCATCTGAATCAGCAGAACTTTTTGATTTCCCATTTGTCTTTTTTTCTGTGTTATAATGGAAAAGTTGATTCAAAATGAAAATAGAAACACAATTCTGAAACTGTTAGAAGAATTTATTAAATTGTATATGGTTCTGCTTGATGATCTCAGTCTGCTGACCTCTGGGACAGGTATATTTTCCCTGTTTCTGGTGTCATTTGAGGCAACGGGAGATGCCTGAGAATTATCAGGACTTGGCTCACCTCAACTAGAAAGGAGCTTGGAGTTGTTAAGCGGGAATATGACTCTCTGTGTTAAAGCAACTGCTCTCAGGAACAGATGCAGCCTCGGCAGGAACGGGCAGGCTGACCAGCCCTAATCACATCAGCTGGCATGAGGATGGGGTGCCTGTCTGTCTTACCTCCCTCCCCTCCTACCCCAGTGCTGGCCAGCAGCATCCCTGGGGCCTGGGGATAAATCTGCGCTTGTTTAATAGCGTTGTTGATTCTATCAAAATTCGGGAACCGTTGAAGCACGTTAGCGCTTGGTATCTCTGCTCCAGTCTTATTCAGGTAGATTCTAACTGACTTTATTATAACCAGTGACAAAATATGTAGTGCTTTTCCTCTCTTGAGTTGTTTTGGTACTTATAAATAAATAAATAAATGTCACATCTTGATGCTACCCTGGTTTCTATTGACAAGTGTACTTGTTAATGTTGTACATTTTAAAGAAGCTTCCTTGTTTAAAGGCTGAAAGGTTAACAACTGAACCCAGATTGTCTCAAGTGAATCAAGCTCAATTTTCTTGAGCTTATTGAAAGCAATCTGCTCCAAAGAAGCTAATTAGAGTGAAGAATACAGAATGTCTGGGCAATACTGTCTATGTGTTCTCATATATATTATGATTTTCCTTCCTGCAATTTTGTGAAATCATGTAGTTGTGTCTAGCTCACAACAAGAGTTGTGGTGGTGGTGAAATCAAAATACATCCCCCTCCAAAATGTCTAATTGGACTTGGTGTGATACAACAAGGATGCTCTGATACTGGTAGAGAAATAACTTTGCTAATAAAAATGGTACTGTCAGATTCATCAACTTCCTCCGGTTGAATTGACGGCTATTGGCTGGCTTAGATGACACAAAGGGGATGAAACCCCAAATTTATTCAATTAAGTGTATTTAGTTGAAGCTTGTAATGTTAAGCAAGTAAGTGTGCTTTCCATTTGTGTTTTTATTTATATGTAAAGGCACAGTTGTCTTACTCTGGATTGTTTGTTTTAAACTTGAGAGTGGTAATTGAGGAGCCATCGTTGTCAAGTTTTGCTCCATGTGGGAGGGAAATATTTCTTCTATAGAAGATGACAGTGTCACCTCAGACCTGGATGTAGATGACCTTGAATTTAGTAACAGTTGAATCAAAAGATCTGATTTTTAGACTCACCTGTGTTATGTGGGCTGTGGATTTGCAGATCTAAGTTTTGACAACAGTTTCAAAATTATTCGCTTCGGTTCTGAAAGCCTTATTTTGTGGAAACCGTGACAGAACATGTTACAATTTTGAACTTGCTTGATATCCCTTAGGCAGTGGGTCTGGGGAACTGGTGGTGGATCAGATCTGCTGTGGAGTTCACTTGAATATGAGCCCTTTAAAGATTCCTTTTAAGCTTTTTTTGCTTCTGAAAAAGCATTTATACTGGAATATCTACCACCTGCTCCTCGTACTGTTGGCCTGCGACCTGCAAAGTCTCTACTTCTCTGAAGAATATTAAGGATGTTGGCAATAACCACATCCATCAAATAGAAAATGCCTAGATGTTATGAAGATGGTGCCACATCCCCCATAGATAAGGGAGTAACTGTTTTCAACAACTACTTTACTGTTTCGGAAGCTTTCCTAAATCCTTCTTTGCCTTCCTTAGAGCTATGTTTTAAGATAATCCAATTCTGCTTTTAAGCCCCAAAATGTTACAGCTAAAAATAGATGCTGAGAAACAGGGTTTTATTGTTTGTTTGTTTCCCTTTTTTTAAAAAAAAAAATGCAGCACAAAATATCAAGGAGGTGGAGGGAGAGAGAAATACTTCCAACAGCTTGATCTGCCTTCTCTTTGTGTGAGATGGCGAATGTGAAAATCTGAGAGCAATTAATCAATGTGAACTTTCCAGATTCATCATTGTTAAAGCGCACCTGTGCCAAGCAACATTGTGCTGATTCTGGGCGGAAAAGAAAAAAAAAGGTAGTATATTCATTAACCACCTCTGGTTTTTGTGCCTGACTTGCAGATCAGGGGCCAGGGAGAGGTAGGATTTTGGTTTGTGCTGAGTACAAAACAAGCAGAGGCTTTGGCTAAAGATCTAACTGCACTCTGGGCTTTTTCCCCTTCGCTGTCTAAACTTTTAATGAGAATGGAAGCTATACCTGAGCACTAACGGTCGTTTATCTAGTCCTATATACTATACTGTTTCTGTAAATGTGTTTTTAAACGAGTTTAGTAGGTTATAGCTTGTGCATAGCTAGGATAACTGGGAAGGCCTTTAGTGGCATGTAGTTTGGGAGTCTGTCTCCTTCTTCTAGTGTATTGGCGAAGAGTCTGGCTGCACAAGGAGGGGAGGTCTTGAAACACACAGGCACACGTGGAGCTGATGTCCTCCTCCTTGGCTGTGAAATGTCTGAGAATTTCCCCTGCCTAATGGCGATGAGCATCTGCAGAGAAATCTCGCTTGTGTTCGGCCTCCTTGCACCTCAGCTTTTGCTTGCTGGCTGGTGTAAACAGCTGTCAGATTCATTTATGTATTAGCCCTGTCTAAGTGCATGTGGTCATACAAGGTTTCTTTTGTTGCAACTCATTTTTCTGAATGTTTTCTGAAATTCTGAAAATTTTACCTGTGTAAATGGGGAATTGGGGGGGGGAAATACTAACGTGAAACTTCCCAAACAAAATGTGGCAAGCCTCTGCAACACGTTCTTTTTTATTTTTTGTTTTTACTACGTTGTCATCTCTGCTGCTACAGATATGGGAAAAATTTATTTTATTTTACGTGCTTTTGTGTTGAAACATTTAATAGATGAGATCCTCCAAACAGCACTAATTAGAAATTGCCCTAGAGGACACTGAAAATAATGGAATATCCATATACTGGCATCAATAATAGTAATATATAATTATACAGTACTACTTATTTGTGTGAAATAATGAAAATCCCTGCCAAATGTAGAAGAAATAATTGGAGGTTCTGATATAGTACTTCTGAAAGTTCAGCACAGTTTTCTGTTCAAAACCGCCATTTCATGCATTCACAGGAATGAAGGCTGGTTTTTGTTTGTTTCAAAATTTCCCGCAAAGCAGAAGTTCAGAGTTTTGGTCAGCTTTCGCACTCTGATAGTTAAAAGAATCTTTTCTAGAACAGGAAAGCTATTCATAATTTGTGTGTTCTTACGTTTAGAATATTAGTCTTCTGGTTAGGTAGTATGATCAAGGATTTGAGGGAGCTCTTATTCCAACTGTGTATACAGCTACCAACCAGCACTGAAATTCTCTGACTGTATAGAAGAGTGTTCATCCCCCTTTTTTGTCTTTAGAATTTAGACTGTCTCAGGTATTTTTCACAACTGTGTTTAAAAATAGGAGAGAGATATTGGGGTGTGACTGCCTGATAGAATTCAGGAACTGCACCTGAAGCATAAATAAATAATAAGATAAAGATAAGGACATACTAAATCCTGCAGAGAATCAAGGAAAGTTACAATCCATAGCTCCCACGGGCCCCATGCTTTTTAGCTGTCCATGTTCTACTTTGTCTGTAGAGGCAGTGTCATACCCATTTCTCCCAGCTTTTGTCTCCAGGCGTTTACAAAGCCGGCACCTCTGTAGGCTTGGCCAAGTAAAATATCTTGAATGCTCAATATGTATATACAGGCTTGACTGTTACTTGTCAGCTGCAATGACACACAGCAAGTCAAATAAAAGGAACCATTGTGGCACTTAAAAATAGCCCCCTCCCTAAGCCCAAGGCCCGGTACCCCAACCGTTAGCCAAAGCTATCAAAAACCAGCACAACAAGAACAACTGTAATCATTTCACATGTGGTAATATGAGTAATTGGTCTCGATAACATTGATAATAAACTGGAATGGCAACTTAGGGTATTGTAGACCTTCTTTAGGAAGTGCTACATAAATAGATGCAGAGGGGGATTGTTGAGTGTCAGAAAGCTCAAATGAATCTGGAACATCTCATGATGATACAGGAGCATCCAAACTATTTTATTAATCTTTTCATCCACCAACATGTCAATCGTATTGATCATGTTGTTGGATATTGATCAGTTGGTGGACAGCCGGCTTTACATGAGCCAGCAGTGTGGCCAAGAAGGCCAACGGCATCCTGGCAATGGCATCAGGACCAGCGTGGCCAGCAGGAGTAGGGCAGTGATGGTCCCCCTGTACTGGGCCCTGGTGAGGCCTCACCTCGAGGGCTGTGTCCAGTTCTGGGCCCCTCACTACAAGAAGGATATTGAGGTGCTGGAGCGTGTCCAGAGGAGAGCTACCAAGCTGGTGAGGGTCTGGAGAACAAGTTGTATGAGGAGAGGCTGAGGGAACTGGGCATGTTTAGTTTGGAGAAGAGGAGGCTGAGGGGAGACCTCATTGCCCTCT
>JAOXJK010000012.1:49183537-49212049 GCA_025774025.1 Xenus cinereus
AGGGAGGTGGTGGAGTCACCATCCCTGGAGGGATTTAAGAAACGTGTAGATGTGGCACTTCAGGGCATGCTCTAGTGACTGAGATTATTGGTTTGTGTCTGTCTGTGGGTGGCTGTGGGGGGGATTTTGGCTTTTATTTTTTAATTTTATTTTTGTGGTTGGACTCAATGATCTTAAAGGTCCCTTTCAACCATGAATATTCTGTAATTCTTTGATATTGATGATGGATATGCATTTTTGTTGGCACTCTTGCCACACCACTGCAGGTATGGGAGGGTAAGACATAGTTGTTTTGTACATTTTTTGAAACAACTGTGGGGTGATAGACAAGTATGTCAACATGAACTGTGTAAGGACATGAGGTATGCAGGAGAACAAGCTATGAAATTACACGTTTGATGTATTTCAGCCTTTTGGCGGTGTGGTATATTTTTTTTTGGTGGGTTTTTTTAAGGACATCATTGTTTCTTGGAGGCTTCTTCCTCATGGAGAAAGGGAGACGGCAGGTGAAAATTCAACTCTCTGTACTAGCAGATAGAACTAATGCAGTTGTGTTAGAACACATCATCAAGCTGGTTTGGGTTTCACCAGTTCGTGCTGTTGTTGGTTTGCCCCTGCTGTAGACTGCAGCAGAGTTGAGAATAAACAGAACTGGCCCAAGTCAAAATATCGTAGCTTGGGATACTGAATGTGGAAGCTGAGAGAAATGAGGTTTTGATAAAGCAATGCGGTATTCCCGTTACCAGTCTCTCGGGACTGCGGTGTGCTTCAGGACCCACTGGGCTCTGGTGGGGTTCCTACCTCTTCCCAGCTGTGAGAAAGTTTAAGGACTTAAACTCTCTAGGCTACTCTCCTGTTGGCCTAGACCAGTCAATCATATTGAGTCATGGGCGTGCACTGAACCCGACTATGTAGTCTGTAGATAACAAAATTAATGCCTGATGTGTTTTGAGAACCACTTCCCTTCCCTCCACTCTTCACCTTCCCCCACAAGCCATTTGCATTCTGTTCTCTTGTGGTGCCCCAGGATTTAGCCACTGGGAACCAAAATAAATTAACATGATGCAGGGCCATCCGACGAGGAATTGAGGGCTGCCGTTTTTGAAAGAGTATCTTACTGTGGCTCTTTAACATGCCCTGAGGTTCTTCATACCCTATCTGAATCTGACCCTTTTAATGAGGCAGTGTTCCAGCAGTATTTTGTGCGTTGCCCAGTCCCTCGTGCTAGTCTTTCTTGCAAATCCTCGCTTGTGGTGCTGACTGGCTTCCCCAGCCAGAACAAAATCTTGCTCTTAAACACAGGCTGCGTTTCTACTCAAGGTGAGAAACTCCAAAACTGGCACCATATTTTTTTCCACCTGTGTCCCTTTCAGGTTCTGGTGCTACTTACTGCGTGAGATGAGTCAGTGTTTGAAATGCACTCACAATTCCAGATTTGCAGCCTTGATGGCTGTCGGATAGACTTTTTATCAGATGTATAGAATGCTGTGTAGTGTGTATGTGGGGGCTTAAAGCTAGTATTCATTGCAAATAACACCACAATATAGATACTTTAATATAAATTCCACCCTCCCCTCTGCCTTGTGCAAAGGTAACAGTGTGGTCTCTTTTGTGTTATTCAGTGTTCCTCCCTAGGATGCCTGCCAATCACCCCCTGCCTCCTTACTCCCAGCGCCTTGTTATGGATTGAAGAAACTCCACGTGTGTATCATTAGCCATCACTTTGTGAAAGAAACTGCTTTCAGAACTGTCATCTAAAAGCCGAGGTTTTAACTTCTGCTTTTAACTGTCCTTATTTCACAGCTAAAAAATGCCTTAATGGAAACAAGAAGTTAGTGTATTAAAAATACATTTTCATCTAAAGAAGGGGGAATTGAGATGCCATCTGTACTAATGCTGGCTCCTGTTCAGCTCCTTCAAATGAATGCCAAATTAACAGCAGCACTTCTTCCTCCCCGCTTCTTCCTCCATCCCATAGCTCTTTCTCTAAGGGTCATCCAGAATGCTTGGGAAAGTATGGAATATCACCTCTGCAAAAATCTTCAAGGGGAATTTTTCATTTTTTCTGTGTTTATTCTCTGAGGCTGTTACAGCCCTAGTGTGTTGTTCCTGAGGTCTGACCCCCCTGCGGGGAGGTCGCTACTTACCTGGAAAGCTTGGGCAGAAAGTTGTGTTCCTGGAACCTTCAAAAGTTCGGTTCCTGCTCTGATGCTGCTTGCGGTTACTGATCTCAGACACCACTGGCATCCCCCACGTTTCCCCCATCTCCCTGATCTTCCATTATTTCCCCAAAATTCTCCCTGGGCCGGGATCTTCACCTTATTCTTCCTGGCTTCCCTTCTTTCTGAGAGCACTTCTTCCTTTCAGGGACCCATGTCTTTGCACTAGGTCTTTTTTTTTTTTCTGGAAAACAAGCTCCCAGTTTCTCCAGTCTAAATAGTGTATGTGAGAAGCACAGCAGGTGATCCGCCTCTTAGTTGGTGGATCCATCTCATGTCTCTTTATTAGTTGGAGGATTCAAGATGTGTCATTTCTGTTTAATTCAGGGGTTATCAAGTTTCCCAGCAGCCCCTGCTTGGGAGTTCAGGAGTTCAATTTTGGGCATTCACACAGGCGCACGTGCACATTTATTTGCTGCCTGTTCATGTTTCAGCTGGTTTTTCAGTGACTGCAGATGTCTAACTCTCCTCTTGTGTGATTCCGTCTTTGGACCAGGTGCCGTGTCCACCAACAGAATCTCATGTGTTAAAGGCATATTTTTTAATGTTTAATAATTTTGATTATGTACGTGGGTTTTGCATAGGGCAGAAGACGTTTTTGAGGTGGAGACAGAGTGCCAGTGCAGCATGGATTATTTTGGCTAAGGTAGGCTGGCTCCGTTTTGAAGAGAAAATTCAGTTACAGTGTATTTGTTTAGTGAATATAGTTATTGGTACAGCGTTTTCCAAACTCTGGATTGCAAGGCTAACACAAAGACAGTTGCTCATGTTAGTGCATAATAGACACTTCTGACTAGCTGGAATTGCTGCCTGTGCCTTTTTTTGTAAAGATAGCATTAGCTAAAACTCTCCTGAATACCTTAAAAATTCTCTGCTCATCTCCCTTTTGAATAAAAACACTTTCTGTGGTTTTTTTGATAATTAATTTGGAGATAGGGTAGGGAAAATATTTTGATGTGACTGGGGAGGGCTGCTGATGCTTAGGTGGGAGGCTTTTTCTTTTTTTTTTTTTTTTCTTTAGGAAGAGGCTTAAAGCTGTTCAAAAGAGTGAAGCTCTGAATTCTCCTACGGAGACTTGTTTCATAGCCAGATTCCTATGACAGAAAATGCTTTGCCCCAGCTCTCATGCAGCTTGGTCTGGGCTTTGTGATCAGCATTGTCCCAAAGAAGCACAACTGTTTAGGAAATTTATAGATAGCAATTTGGTCTCCAGTGTAGCAAAGGCTCATCTGTTAATTGCTTTGAAGATTAAAGTCAAGACCTTGAACCGGCAACTGAAACTGACTTTAGAGATAAGCTCCAGCCGTGAACTTCCGTCATCTCCTTCCCAAAGCCTTTGGTATTTAGAGGATAATAGATAAGCAGGATATCCAGGAAGGCATCTAACTGATGTAAAAGATTTGTTTTATGGAGACCCAAATTGTTTCGGGGACAAAGCCAGTGCGCTCTAATCCGTTATCCAGGGTTCTCTCCAGAGAAGATGTCAGCAAAGAAAAAATGCGTGAACATTAGGCCAGGTAGCCAGACTGAAATGTCAACAAGTCAGTCAAGTATGGATAACATCCACTGCATCAATAACAGCCATTCCAGTTTGCTGATTGAATTCATATGATGATTTTTTTTTTCCTTTTAAATTAAGCTTAATCTAAAGGAACATTTTCCTACATGTGATTTATTTTTCTTTAATGAATCAATGCTCTCGTTTTCTCTTCTGGTGCTGCATTACTCTCTGCTCACTCACCCCATCCGATTTGGATTGAGTTGAAATCCTCCGCTTAATGAAGTGAAACATCTTATTTTGAGGTTGTTTAACCATTTTGTCATAACCTCTTTTTTTCAATGCAGTTTCATTTCAAAATATGTTTTATTTCCAATGTTAGAAATGTTGAAGGTAAATGCTTCTGGCAAGTTAAACCATTTGTTTAGAGATGTTTAGAAATAACTGAATTCCCTGGTAGTTTTGGTTCCATCACTTAAAATGTCATTCTTCATCAAGAGCATCTCCATTAGTCAAGTATGATACAAGCGAATAGGGATGTCTTCTCAGAGATACTGCACAGCAAAGATGGGCTACCAAACATTTCCATGTTAGAATCTGATATGAATGCGATGCTTAAAGTGAGCCCTGTGGATGGCTTTTTGTTTTTTTAATAGTGTTTAAGAGCAGTGCCTAAGGAATAGCTGCTGCCCTTTACGAAGTAAAAGAACAAAGTTGCGGATACTCACTCCAGGCACTGCAGAACTTGTAGCATGTTGCTAAATGGAGGAATAGTAATACTTTCTGAGGAAGGTGGTGACAGCAAATCTCGTTAGGAGGAGATACATTTCAGAGGACAAGAATATTGAAGGGTGAAAAGTAGAGAATGAGCAAGTACTTGTTGAAATCCAAAATGGAAAGGAATTGAAGATGCTGCATGGTAGGTAATGGGAGACAGGCTGAACAAATGACCATCAGTGAGAAGTCTGATCAAAAAGTAAGAGGTATATTTTTACAAAAAAACCCCAACAAACAACCAACCCAAAACCAAAAAAAAAACCCCGCTCTCCCATAAAAACCCCAAAAGCCCCAGTCTGCTTTGGCTGTTTCTGCTTCTATCTGGTTCCTCCCTAGATTTCCTTTCCTAGGATTGCCTTTCTTGAAGTTCATTTTTCCTGTTACCGCTGCTCAGGTTGTCCGGTGGGGATGTGGTCTGCCTGTCTCAGGGACTTGGGTGATAGAGTCTGTTTTCTTTGCGTTCCCCGGCCTTGGACATCAATAAGTGGAGTTATCCTTCTTGCTGCTTTCCTGCTGGTTACGCGTTATAGGTGTTTGTAGCAGGATGACTACTGTAACTAGCAGCGTTGCTCAGCGCGGGGAACCGCAGGAGCCCAAGGGAAAACACTTCAGGCAGGCACAGGCCCTTCCAGGCTGCAGCCGAGGATGAAGGTATTAAGGAGACGTGGAAATATATGTATGGGCAACCGAGTTCTGTTTTGGGAGGTTTTGAGGGCACCTGCATAGTGGGGGAAAAAAAGTCTTTCCACCCATACATTTTATGGGAGGGAAAGAAGGGAAAAGTAAGAAAAATAAAGACCTTCCTTGAGTTTCAGAGCTCTTACTCAGCTGCTGTGGAGCTTTCCGAAAATGATGCTGGGAGAGATCAGGGTTTGCCCGATGAGCAAACCCCTCTGTTCTTTCTCGTTCCCTTCCCTGCCCCCTTCACTCCCACTGTTTATTGTGCTATATAAAGTGGATGTTGTTCTCTCTGCTACATCCCAGCCCTGCAGCTGGTGCTCTATTTTGAGAAGTAAGATGATGAAAAGAGGATCCTATGATTTGGTTCAAATTGCAGCCCCTTTTACCAGCTCAACTGGGGCTCTCCAAAACAGGAATGGTGCCTTCCTCGTCTCTGTTTTTAGTTAGACTTAAATATACTGATCCTGCAGGTAATGGCTATCCTATGATGTGTGAACCAAGCACAAATGGGATGCTGCTTAACTTCAGGGAGCTGTAGATAACCAAATTTTTACTATTTGTTTTCTTTGTAGCACAGACTGGCTACCAAGCACTCGTGTAAATTATTTGTGTGATGAAAAATACAGGGCAATTCCACAGAGCGTGGTATTGCTCCTTTGCTCAGTTTGTGCCGTAAGAGCATCCTAGAAGTTAAGTTTCAATAACTGTTGCTTGCAGGTAGCTGAGATGTATCAGTGCTCTTTTGCAGAGGGATCTGCTCCCTGCGTTAAAATGGTCCCTTCTGCAGAAGCAATTGTCAATCCCTGTTTAATTGACAAAAATAAACCTCTTCAACTTTAGAGGAAGATGGGCTGAACTATTTTCCCAACGAGACACACACATACATGCACAAGGATATTTTGATCACTGTGCTATTAGTATTTATTTTAACACTGCTTTGGCTTTTGAAAGGTAAGACGAACTTCCTTTGCACGCATGAAGAAAATACTGTTTCTACCTGAGCCCTTGCCACAAAAATGCACGTAAAAATCATAGTTCTTTTTATTTCTGTGCAAAACTGAGTTGCTAATGATCTTAAATTCAACAGCTCAGAATGCCACACATCATACAATAATCTCCCCATAAAGCCTATAAAAGCAAGGCATCCTAGGGCAATTACACAGAAAATAAGCTCGCTACACTTCAGATACACAACATGAATAAGGGAAATCTTTGTAGATGCTGTGACTAGCCTTCTGCAAATATGATGAATATGTATGTATCTTTAGCAAATTTGTTATGGAAGTCGTAGCTGATGAAGAAAACTTTCAAATGTTTTGGACAATGGCAGCTTAAAGGATAACTTTTTTTGAGGGATGTGTTGTGTGTCTGAACTAAATTTGGACCGTATCAGTTTACAGGTAGTCCTAGTTCAGGTGAGACTTTTCAAGTCAGCTTTGAAAGTTGCAGCTTCATGCTTCAGTACCTGTTGCCATGATTTTTTTAGTGCAGAGGTACCTGTGGGAACGGGGATAATCTTATTTTTTCACTTAGGGGAAATTCTTTTTAACTTCTTTTAATTAAAAAAAAAAATTCTAAATATGGCCCCTTTGTGTTTTTAAGAAATAAAATTGAAAACAAATTATCAATTGAGTAAGTTTTCAAAGAATTGACTGGACTATGCTTCTCTGTCATTGATCATCCATAGCTTTGAGGTACACAAGCAATTTCTTTCTAGTTTGAGGAAAACTCTGATGCCAGTTGAAGTTTTCCCTTGGTACGGGCTGTGGTCTTTCATCCATGTATTGGGGATTCTTTGTTGGTCCAGGTCTTGAGATGTTTTTGGCACTTGCAGCTCTCATTGGCCTAAGAGAGATCAGTAGGTAATTCAGTAGCCTGTGGTATCAGCCTGTCGCAACTAAGCAGAGTTTAATGAATATCCTTTGAAATCCTGTTTGAAGGCAGCTGTTATTTAGAGGGCTTAAAATACTTGTTATAGATAGCTTGTGACATTCCCATCCATCGTGGCTGCAATCAAAATAAAATAAGAATTATAAACAAAACAGGAGCTTTCAAAAGATAAGAACTCAATAATACTGTATGGGTTTCTCTTTTCTACTCCTTTTCTGTCTTCAGGCTATAAAATTCCTTAACATTAAGAAAGTCTTTAAAAATAAAATAAATTTTAACGGAAGAAGAATATTTTTTTGTTTTGAAACAACAATGGCAATATATTGGGGGAAAAAGTAATGTTGTTCTGCACTGATTACAGAGAACTTCACACTTATCCCAATCTCTATAAATTCTAGAGATTGATTGCAGGGGTAAATGTTGCATTGATTTTCACCCTCCCCAAAGTTACGGGGTGCTTGAATCTGTGATTCTGACTAATGCTTGTCTACAATCTGGGCCAGCTTCTGCCAACATAAATTTGTATAGACACATTGATTACAGGAGTATCATCAGCAAAGATTTTAGGCCATTATGAATGATATGGGTAGGACATGGATTATCTGTTTGTTACTAACTTAATAATTACTAGATCCTAAATAAAAATTCACCGATTTATTTCAGCAAAGAAAAAGGAGAAAAAGGATCACTCTATCTCTGCTTGCTAGAAATTTGCAATGGGTCAGTCAACCAAGTCAACTTTCTCCATTTGGTAACCAAATGTTTGGATACTGTCCAAACATTGTTGGAAGTTGTTTGATCTGCACCATTGAACTGGAAGATCTAAATCTTACAGCGGTCCTTCTGTTTTTATCAAGTGTTGAGACTAAGCATTAAAATGAGAAGGTACAAAAGTGAATATCAAAGGCAAGAGAAGAGTTTTGATGCTCACTTTGAGTGAGCTCTTGTCTGAAAGAGCAGACGAGATCTGTATAAAAGTCACTTTATGTCATTTCAGAGTTGGTGATATTAGGCTGTTTTGGAGGAGAGCTGATGAAAATATTGATAACTTTCTTTAAAATTGGACCAGGAAAGATGATGAGCAGTAATTCATCAACTACCAGCAGACGCTTAAAGATCTCTTTCTTACCTGTTAGTTTTCTATAATGATGCTCACTATTTCAGACTAGTTCTTTAAGCAGTTCCTGTTGGTAGCTCCTTCATTTTCAGCATGATTTTATTTTAAAGTTTCAATTATCCATAACTGATTTCAACTGAAACTTTTTAGTCTGCACCCTTCTACCACCCCTCCCAGGTCTGCCCTAGAAGTTAGGGGAGATGGATAGTCAGAATTGAGAGGGGGGATCTGCACACCTTGCTGAATACTGGGCTTTCTGAGAACCTGCCTTGGGCTAATTGCACAAGGGTAAAGAGTAGTTATGATGAACTACTTTGTTAAAGCGCCCTAGTAGGCTCAGATTAATTTTTGACAATGATTTTAAAATATAATTTGGACCTCTGGTGAGAGCAATAACAAGGCTCAAACTGAGTTTTCACAGATTAGGTCATGCAGGTTTTTTGGCTACCCAATAAGGCAACCTGAGAGAACAGCTCCGGAGAGGACAATTCCTCAGGAGATCAGCAATGCTGGGATGGTTGTACTTAAACATAAGCAGCATGACATGACCTGAGGTTGTAGCTGCAGCAGGAAGAGTTTCTCTTCTTCATAGCTTAGACTTTTCAGGTCCCCATCCATTTGTTCAGTACTGGGTTGTTAAGCAAAGCTTTTCCTGAATTTCCTTCACGTTGGAGTGGAGATAACTCGGTGCCTTGTAAAGATCCTGAGAGGGATCAGCTAGGTATCTGTGAGGAAAGGAGGTGTTTTCAATGAGCCTGTCTCTATGGAGACACCACTTGTACACAGGGCAATTTGACAGATGAGTAGGGATGGAATTGGTACGTTTTCTTGCTGTGTGAATTGCTATAGTTCATCATATGTAACTGCCAAATTTCTCCATATTTTAATGACCCAGTAGACATCAAGTAGCAGCAAATCTGTGGCTCTTGCTGAATGTTTAACTCGGCTCTGGATTAGAGACTCTTGTCATTCAGAACTGTGATTGTCATTTGCCCCCTAATTGTAGCTGTTGTGGCTTGCTGTAGTTTGCCTTAATTGAGGTTGGCTTTAATTTCCTGAATAAAAAGTTCTTTCATAAATGGAGACGTAATAATAACTCAAAAAAGTTGTCACAATATATCTGACTTTCTTGAACTTACTAAATGCATTAATAAAGATGAAGAAGACGAAATGCAAATATAAAACTGAAATTACTATTCTTTTACAAGGTGAAAAATGTCATTTGAATTGCCCTTTCAGACCATGAGGGAGATGATCAACCCTATGGGAACAAATTGTCAGATAAATGCAGATGAGGAGGGAGTACAGGAAGGAAACTCAGGAGTTGAGAGGGTTTGTTTTCTCTTTTTGTTTGGGTTTTTTGGTAAACTTTTTGAACAGAGCATTCAAAATTAATTGGACTTTCTTTGGCTGGTTTTACTATATACCATTTCATGAAGAAATAAATAAGAGGACATTTTCATAATACTGCGACAAAATTAATTTACAGTGTGTACAAATCAGCATGTCCTGTTAGCCAGTTGAGAACCTTTCTCATTACTAGCTTTTTGCCTTCTCATGTTAATTGGACAGACCTTCATGAAGCTATATAGGTGGGTGGGGAGCCTTCTCCACATCATATACATGCGACTTTGAGAGTCAGACGTGCATGGGCCCTGCTTGAACAACAGCAAATGTAAAGATATCTGTTCTTCTCACAATGTTATTGTTTTCATTACAGTTCAGGATAGGAACCCTGCCGATCTTCCATAAGATAAATGTAAATGTAGTTAAGAAGGGGGGGTAGGCATAATGAGTTGCAAAATGCCTGAGTTGGTTTTGGTTTGGTAGTTTATGTTGTCCTGCAGCTCTGACCTGCTCTCCAGCCTTTCAATAATTACCTGCAATAGATGCATACTGTTTTCTGTCATCAGTTACAGGAGATAACCTATGGCTGGCTTCTGAGCATTGCTTCAGTTTCCCTTGCTTTGGTCTTTCCAATGTCTTTTTGGAGGTTCTGCGACAGCTTAGTAAAAGTACAGTTGATTTGTGCTCCCTCGTTTTCCCGATCTTTGTCTTTGCTATGTATTGTAGTTCTTTCCCAGTGCCCAAGTATCTCAACTTAAAATTTCTCATAAGAAAGTAAATTTGGGCTGCTTATCTTTTTTGATGCCCACCTTGGCATACTTTAAACATTCCCAGTTTTTCTGATATCTTTGTTCTTTAAATCAAATGTATTTAATTTATTCCTTGTTAGGCACTTTGATCCTTAATTGCCTTGAAAATTTCGGCAGATGTGGATTTGGATTGCAGTTGCCCTTCCTGAATCTCATCTTAAATTCTTTCTTGATGACAAGAATATCAATATTACCTGTCTTTCCATGGGAAGGTTTCATTTTATTGCTCAAATTCTAGGAATAATTAATCCTGTGTTTTCTCTCCCAGTCTACTGCACCATTAAATTAATTACAGCTCCCCAGGAGAACCTGTGAGTGTGTTGTGTTTTGGTTCTGGGAGGGAAGGATGAAGATGCACTTGGAATATCTGAGCCATTTTTTTTACTCAAATAACCAAAGTCTGGAATCGGTCTTAAAACCTGTTTTTCAGAAAGCTTTTGAGTGTTTGTTAAGCCTCTATAAAATGACTCATGATTTAAATGATAAAACAGCATCCTGCTCTTATCGGAGATTAGATCCTTATCTTCTTATCCTATCTGTTTTGAATGTAAATTTATGTTGCCTATTTTAGGTTTCAAATTTCTAGGGACAGGGAGAAACTGCTTGTAGTCCCAGTCATGCAGTGCAGTGAATGTTATGCGTATATGTATGTCACTATACAAGTACTTTTTTTCTAAATAGAAGTCTAATCCTGTATGGTATTTTCTTTTCTCATATTTTAGCATCAAGTAAAAACACTTCTGGATGAAGTACCTGTTCATGTTTGACCTGGATGAACTGTTCTAGTGATCCTCCTGGGCTTGTCTCAAGTGTAAATGCTTTCCTGCATATATAAAATTAGAAACTTGGAAGAGATAGCTCTTGCATGGTCACTACAAGGAGCACAATTAATAAGGCAAAGTAATGACTTGAATTTCCATTTCTGTAAATGTCTGGAGAGGGAGGTTTGTGCAGAATTTACCAAAAATGTTAGCCATATATATTGAACTGGTTCATCTTAACACCTGGCCAGCGGAGCCTGCTGGACACAACCATGGGGGGACACCATGTGAGATGAAGCACGGCTCTTTGCAGCCTTCCTCACTTCCTCATCTTCCTCTTGCACCCTCAGCAAGTTTGCAGATGACACCAAGCTGAGTGGTGTGGTTGACATGCCTGAGGGACTTGATGCCCCATCCCTGGAGGGGTTCAAGGCCAGGCTGGATGGGGCTTTGAGCAACCTGCTCTAGTGGAGGTGTCCCTGCTCATGGCAGAGGGGTTGGAACTAGATGATCCTTAAGGTCCCTTCCAACTCTAACCATTCTATGGTTCTATGATGACATCCGGAGGGACCTGGACAAGCTTGTGAAGTGGGCTTGTGCGAATATCATGAGATTCAATAAGGCCAAGTGCAGGGTCCTGCACTTGGCTTGGGGCAACCCCTAGTACCAATACAGGCTGGGGGAAGAAGGAACCGAGAGCAGCCCTGCAGAGAAGAACTTGAGAGTACTGGTGGATGAAAAGCTGGATGTGAGCTGACAGTGTGCGCTGCCAGCCAAGATGGCCAGCTGCATCCTGAGCTGCATCAAAAGAAGCGTGGCCAGCAGATCTAGGGAGGTGATTCTGACCCTCTACTGTGAGACCCCACCTGGAGTACTGCATCCAGCTCTGGGGCCCTCAGCACAGGAAAGATATTAACCTGCTGGAGAGAGTCCAGCGGAGGGCTACAAAATGATCAGAGGGCTGGAGCACCTCTTCTGTGAGGACAGGCTGAGAGAGTTGGGTTTGTTCAGCCTGGAGAAGTGAAGACCTTATTGTGGCCTTTCAGTAGTTAAAGGGGGCCTACAGGAGAGATGGGGACAAATGTTTTAGCAGGACCTGTTGTGATAGGACACAGGGTAATGCCTTTAAAAGAGTGAAGATTTAGACTAGTTATAGGGAATAAATTTTTTACAATGAGGGTTGTGAAATGCTGGAACAGGTTGCCCAGAGAGGTGATAGATGCCCCATCTCTGGAAATATTCGAAGTTGGGTTGAATGGGCTCTGAGCAACCTGATCTAGTTGAAGATGTCTCTGTTCATTCCAGGGAGCTTGGACTACATGGTCTTTAACGGCCCCTTTCAACTCAAACATTCTAAGATTCTACAATTCTGAAATCCTGAAATCTAGACACAAGGTCTACTAGGGGAAAGGACAGGCCACACTGAAGAAGTGTGCACCATGAAACTTCTCCAGAGTTTCCTCCAGTTCTGTTTCCTCACCAAAGTTTTTCTTGTAGTTGTTGAGGTGGCATTTGAAGGCCCTTGTGGAAATGTTGCCATGTCCCAGCAGATGCAGCAGTTTAAACACCTCTCAGGATATCAGATTTGAAAGAGAGATAAAATGTCAATTCCAAAATGTTGCCCTTACTGGAGCGGTGGCTGTTGCTGACGGGTCATTCAAACCTTTCATTTGATCTCATATAAGAGTATTTTCTAAAAACAAATGAAGAAGCTAACTTCTACGTAAAATACCTATTTAAAATTAATCTTTGGGCTCTGATACTATAACTGCGTCCTGAAGTTTCCTTTTTGTTCTAGTAGGCATCGTTTTATACTGGCTTATGATATTCAAATTGATTTATGTTGGGCCGGGGGAACTTTTGAGTACTAATTGAAACAGTCTGAAAGGAAAATTGAGTATTTCTCTGAGAAATTCAAAGCAGAAAGAGTTGTTAAATTATTAAGTGGGGGAAAAATACATTTTTTTCCCTCTAGGAAGACTTGAATTAACCTGAAATTATTAAAATTTTTTTTGTATCCTTGTTTTAACAATGAATAAAACTTCATTTTTAACTGAAAATGCTTAAATGCTAACAGTGCTTCTCTGGCTTACAAAATTGGATACAAAATTATACATGTTGTGATAGAGGACTAAATTTTTTTACTTTAAAATATTTCTTATACGAAGGCATATTTTGGTTGAGGGTGTGCATGTTTCCAGAATTGACACTTTCCTATGGAAAAATACTCATTTAGACAAAATGGATATTGGAAGGCAGATTATTCGACAGCTGTAGGTGCAACTCTCAAATGATTATGAAAGAGATTTGAAGTACAAGAACGGTGAATATAATTTGAAAACTGAGCAAAGTTTCATGTTTCTTTTAGCTTGTATGAAGACTCTGTGCAGTGTACAATACTCTTGATACTTTTGAAATACGGTCCCTGTTCCCTGCCTGTGCGTTGACATGACTCACCATCGGTGTCTTCTCTGTCAACCTGTAGCATGTTGTAGCTGATGCAGCCGAGAGCAGCCGTACCACAGTCAGGTACACCTCGGTTGTGTTTGCTCACCTCTCGAGCAGAATTATTTTCAGACCGTGAAAAATTTGACCTCTTTTAGGAATATACAAATTTTGGAGTGGATAGGTGCTCTAAGGAGGGAGGTACCTTGGCTTTCGCAGCACGTTATGCCAAAAAAAAAAAGTGAAAGGCAGCTGTGTTAGCCCTGGCTGCGTGATGTGCAGATAGAGCATATGTACTTTATGGCCATCCTGCTGTCTGTTATGCAGTGCTCTCATTAAGGGTAATGAGGCTCATCTGAAAGTCTTAATAATCCTTCAATATATTATTAAATCCCAATTATTCATGAACAATGCCAGTGTATGTGCTTGAGGTCAATGTAGCATGCAAGTGATTTAATTAGCGCATCGTCCAGTTGTATTCACTTATATTGTTTTAATTAGAATGGTAATTGAGAACTGAGTATGTGTGTTTTGTCTTGCAGTTCCTAAACCTGTTTGTTGCTGCTGTAATTACTCCTTGCCCTACATCTTCTATCACCCTTCATTTATTTATTATTAAATTAAGATAATTTAAAGAGGATATACAGCTGTTGCATGAAGCTTATTTGTTTCAGTCTGGCTAGGGCCCATAATAATGCAAATGAGCGGTCATCAGAGATGACTGTGAGATGGAGTCTTGCCTGTAATCTCCAGTCCTTCTCTGCCGTGCTGGATCTTTGGTCCTGATTAACCCATGCAAAGCCAGTGCTAAAGCAAGGAGACACCTCTTCTTGTCTTTCAGTCACTTTGCATGCTTTTTCTGACGCTCAACTCATCGTGTACTCTAAATACCAGCTGTGATCTTATTAACCGCCCTAGCTGCGGTATCTTGGAGAGTTTTGCTGTTACTAAGTTGACTTGAATGTTCTGAGAGATAAAGTGGAATGGAGAGTGAAAATGGGATTTTTATTGAAGTCAGGTTTGCAAATAGATGCAGCTTGACTCTGAGTTCGCATTTAACATTTGAACACATAAGAACTAATAATAATTTCTGTTGCAATGGAACATCTGTTAGATAATCAGAGCTTGACTTAATGGGGAACTGAAAGCAATTAGCTAAAGGTTACAAACTAATTAGTATAATAATATTATTAAACTAGCCCTCCTATAGCTTAAATTGGAGCCAGATTCCATAATGTAAAACTCATTATTTTAAGAGCTCCCAAAATCTTGGTTTGGAGAACAAAATTAATCAATGGAAAACATTTCTGCGAAGTTTGAGAAACTACATTGAATTGGTCTAGTCTACTTTAAATTAAAATTAAAAAACCCAACACCCTTTTCATTTTTTATTTTAACCTTTTAGTCTCACGTGAGGTCAAAAAGGTTTGTTTTCACTCTTTGTACTATCTGTACAGTGAAATCTCCTTGGAAACAAATGCAGCATCTTTAATTGAAGAAGGTTGGCTATAACTGAAATAAGTTGTTAATTTTGTTGCAGATAATATTGAGACAGACGAGCTTGCCTCCTTGACTTCACTGGCTGCTACAGGCGCGTTCCTGCTTCCACTCAGGTAAAAAGATGTTTTGCTCTTTGGTATTATCATGTGGCTACCTATTTCAAAAGGAGACGGTTTCTGCTATGTGGGGTTCTTTTTGTCTTTTTTTTTTTCTTCTTCTTTTGTTTTAAGACGACTGGCATGTAGATATTGGTTGAAAATTCAGAAGCCTGAATTTTTAATTTTCTCTGTCTGAGAGCTGAGGGATTTTGGTGGGTGGGTGGAAATGTGGGTGTGTTGACAAGCTCCTTCACAGTTATGAGAATCTTTTTCCTTCAAGGGCTCTGCTACCTGGAAGTAAACCGTTCTCTAAGAAATTGAGCTAACAAAGTCAAATTTCTTACAGATTTCTTTTTTGGGTTCTGGACGGAGTCTCTGTAGTCTAACAGAAAGTGAATTTGTAGCTTTTCCTGCGGCTAAGCAACTCGTCATCTCTCTTGTGTGAATTCTCTAGTGGCAAATAAGTTGAGCTCACTCTTCAGTCTTTCCTTGGGCAAAGGCAGTAATAATGCTTCTCATTTTTCTGCTTGCTTGTTTTCCAAAAAGCATGAAGAAACTCAATATCTTGGAGACAATTATTGCTTTATTAAAAATAAAGGGTCAGGGGTTCAAAAATCAGTGGCTGAGGGAGGGAAGAGGCAGTGCGTATATGTACGTATGTCACATGATTACATAGGCTTAGTTTCCTTAAAGGCACACTGAAAACCTCAGTGTTATGTTGGCAGTGAGAGCTAATATAGCTCTTCCTTGAGCTACTGTAGGAGTGTTCTGTGCTAGATTCCTTGCTCTTGGGTTCCAGTACAGGTGGATGATGTGGTTTAGTAAGGGATGAGCTACTCTATTCCTAATAGGGCCTGCGAGGTCCCAGTAAAAGTCTCCCTTAGATTTTGTGCATTTGAAATTAATCGAGTGTGTTTTTAACGAGTAAACCATTTAATAATGACTTGCAAGGGTTTTGGAATAAAAGTATCCAGTGCTGTCTTCCAGCAACCCAGTGAAATCCTAGCATGGCAGGTTTTGCTGTACACATTGCCTGATTTATTTATCTTTTTATAATTTTATTTTATTTATCTTTACTGGAGAGGCCTGTAAGAGTACTTTAACACTAGTAAGGAAACCCATGTAAGAAAATGGACAAGTCTACTTCACGCATATTGCTTTATTTATTTCTTTTGTCGTCAAATTGCATTCCTTCATCTGTCCTGCTCCCAGACCCGCAGCTGCCCGGGGCAGGCTTGTGCTCAGTGCAGATCTCTCGGTTGGTCACTGTGCAAGGTTTGCTGAGGTGAGTTATTTCATACAGGCCATAGAACTGACTGGTCTGCTCGATGAGCCAACTTTTGAAATACCTGCTAAGTCTCCATCCAGAACTTAATAGCTTATTTAACTTGTCTGGGGAAAAAAAAAAACCTCAACAGCTTTGGCATCTTTGTAGAGTGTGCTGTGTTTATTAATAGTCTCCCTCTTGAGTTTTTTTGTTTGTTTGCATTTTTCATGGAGGGATGCCCTGGTCCCATCTGTGCAGCAGTTACTGCTGCATTAGCGCTCTCACTTTTAAACAAAACTGTGTTATGCTTAGCATCTGAACAGGAAACACAACCTTGGAAAGGGAGAAGCATCAGGATACTTTCATAAGCTTTGTTATGAAGTTCGGTCAATGCAAAACACTAAGTCATTTGAGGTGTAGCCTGCTGGAAACTTGGAGGCACCTTCCCATCTTTTCAGCAAGAATCTTTTCCTTTTTGAGACTGCTAATCCTTTGTTTAGCTGTAGGTAGAAGTCCATTAAAATCAAGGCTGATGCACCCTGTTGGTGTTACTGGCTTTGGTTACACCTCTCCTGTCAGCAGGCAGCCCACCCTGAGACACGGACCACCGCCTCAGCAGGACCTTGACCTCCCTCCAGAGCTGCTAAGTATCTGGAGCTGTCGTTCTGGCATACTTTGTACACACACACACAAAAAATAGTTCAAAGCAATCCTTGAAGCAGTAGAAAATCATTCTACTTTTATTCCTTAGAGCGCTCCATTACACATAGACATGCGCACGGCGTTTTGCATTTTCTCACTGCCCCAGGCTCCCCATATGCGTTTGCTGCCTGCCTCGCTGACACCCTCTCCTGTGAGTCAGCAGTTTGGGAGGGAAGGACGGGCACCACAGCCATTTTTTTTTTTTTGCTCCTGTTCAGAAAAGAAGCCTGCTTCTGTGACACAGAGAATAAAGCTGCTTTCCCCAGCCCTTCCTAAAACATACACATTGCGCTCAGTGTGATATTTGCTTCTTATTGGCACCATTCAGTGTTTTGTTCCAGTGCCCTTCCAATTATTACTGTATATTAATTTTGATTAGACAGGAGGCTGCTTTGTGAGTCTTGACTTCCTGCCAGTACAATCAAGTGTGAGCCATGGGAATGAAAAGCAAATGTTACTTTCAAAACCTTGTGGAGAATATATTACTTATAACTTGCAGTGTATATATATAATTTTAAAAGGAATTAATGTCTTTGTTGGTCGGCAAGGAATTGAGATAAGGCATCTGCTCTACCCTGGAAGGGGGGAGAATATCTGAAAATAGATGCTGTATCTGTAGAAACTATTTTGTTTGTTTGTATATTTTCAATACTCAACCTTTGTATTCTTTTAATCTTTAGTCAGCTGTTTGTTTAATGGATCAATAGCTGGTATATAAATTAGAGGAGTAGAACCAATGTCAGCTAGAAAGAACAGGAATGGCATAGGTTCCTAAACTCCTTATTGCAAAATATACCACAAGGAATTCAGGCAGGAATTTGTTCAGGCAAGTTCTGTGGTCTGTGTTATTGAGAATGGGTGAGCACAGAGCCGTCCCGTCCCCACCACCAGTCTCATTATGAAATCTGCAAGTTTAATTCTCAGAGCTCACAAAAAGGGGATTAGAGTACTCGTACAAAGCTTTTGCGGGTAGGGTCTGAAAGAGGAGTTCCGAGTTTATTTCTTTCCTTTTTCTTGCTCTGCTTATTTTTTCTGGCTGAAGTAATTGTCCTTCTGAGTCCCCTTCTCCACCTCACTCCCTTCTTTGGCTGGTGACTACTGAGTTGTCATCATACATTACTTACTGTTGAGAGGATAACTCCTATGCCCCTGCTGTACACAGCTCAGTCGGCAGCAGGTGCTGGAAGAGCAAAGCATGTCAATATTTCATGCATTTAAAATCAAACACATTGACTCACATATGGCTGCTCCAAGGAGCACTATACATAAGTCTGCTTACTTTAGGTGTGCTAAACTGCTATCACTAATGTCCCACCAGCCTGCTAATATAAATGTGATTGTAAGCAAGCAGCACGATAAAGAAACATTACCTAGGTTATGAAATGAAGTGCCTAAAAATTAGAAAATAGCAGATTTATGGCTTGGGACTGAATGGAATTTTTGTATGTATGTATTTTGTATGCATGCGGAGGAAAAGAAAGGTATCAGAAGCAGTCAACAGGGATTTTGTGATTCACCAAGGGACAATCATGCTTGACCAATCTGGTAGCCTTCTACGATGGCATGACTGGATGGATAGATGAGGAGAGCGTGGTGAATGTTGTCTACCTTGACTTCAGCAAGGCTTTTGACACCGTCTCCCACAGCATCCTCATAGGTAAGCTTAGGAAGTGTGCGTTAGATGAGCGGACAGTGAGGTGGATTGAAAACTGGCTGAAAGACAAAGCTCAGAGGGTCGTAGTCTACTTGGAGGTCTGTATCAACTGGTGTTCCCCAGGGGTCAGTGCTGTGTCCTGTCTTCTTCAATATATTCATCAATGACCTGGATGGAAGGGACAGGGAGTACCCTCAGCAAGTTTGCTGATGCCACAACACTGGGAGGGGTGGCTGACACCCCAGAAGGCTGTGCTGCCATCCAGCGAGACCTGGACAGGCTGGAGAGTTGGGCAGAGAGGAACCTGATGGAATTCAACCAGGGCAAGTGTAGGGTGCTGCACCTGGGGAGGAATAACCCCCTGCACCAGGACAGGTTGGGGGCTGACCTGCTGGAGAGCAGCTCTGAGGAGAAAGACCTGGGAGTCCTGGTGGACAACAGGATGACTGTGAGCTAGCAATGCACTGTGATGGCCAAGAAGGCCAATGGCATCCTGGGGTGCATCAGGAAGAGTGTGGCCTGCAGGTCCCTATGACAAGAAAATAATGTGTGATCATGGAATTACAGAATGGGTCATAAGGGGGGTGCACAAAGTGGGGAGAGGCTTAGCATGGACACTTCTCATTTGTTTACTCCTGATTTTACAGCTGCAATGTTATTTTAATTAGGCTTCTGTATATAATTTAAGTCTACTGGAGTTAGAACATTATACACTTTATCACTGCCATCTCCTTGAAATCTTTCTTCAGAAGATGAGCTTGAGCTCTGAATTTTTAGTATTACAGCATGGATCTCCAAGAGCTGCGCTACAGAAATAACTGCTCTAACTGGGTAGGGTGAGAAGGTTTGCAGGTCAGACGGGGGATGTTGGATTATCGGCTGTGCTTAGTTGAGGAGGCGTAGCTGAGATGTCTGGTTGCTTCCATCCATACGTTGTGTGCATTTTAAGTGCAGTTCTCTCCTCTCTAGATATGCCAACACAGACCTTGGCTTAACAGGTTTATGTACCAGTGTTGGTCTTGCTACAAGAAGGAGGATTACTCAAATGAAAAGGAAAGAATAATTTTTTAATAGTCTACTTCGCTGCCAGACTGAAAACCATGAACAGTTGTCTCTGGCTAACGAATTCCAAATTTTCAAGTCTTCTGCCTTAGGACTTAACCAGACAACAACAAAAATACTCTCATATGAGACCTTAGGCTGACTGCTTAGAAACTTCATATTAAGGAATTTTTAACAGCTTCTCCAAAAAACAAACACACACGTGCACCCCCTGAAAAAAAAAACCACAACGAACCTCCATATTTTTTTATTATTAATCATACATTAGCCTACTGAAAAAAGACATCTCTGTCCTTAAATTATTCTAGCTGATTCTTTGTACCATTGATGGGCATGTTGTTGAGGTTTAGCTATCTGCTGAGCATAGAGGGTGATACTGCAGATCACAAGGCAAGAGAAGCAAATGGAAATGTATTATATGAAAATAATTTCTCTAGGAAATTAAATTATCTATAGGATTTCATTTTCTGGGCTAGAATATTGTCTATGATACCAGGTTTATAACTGCAAAAATAAAATGACTTTGGTGTTTCTGTTTTTAAACCGATTGAAAAGAATTAAACTTGATGCCTTAATGGGGAGGATATGTTATTGCCTTTTTATTGAAAGAATAACTCCCACTCTGTTTGTAAAGTACCGTATACTAATGATATTTCCTACATGCAAACGGGAATAGGGGTTTTTTAATTGTTTTTCCATACTATCCATTGTAAAGCACTCCAGAAATCTCGAAACAGTCTTTCTCAGAAAATAACTCTGCCAGTTAATGTAGTAGTTGCAAAGCAAAAGATGTATCGGGTCTGACACTTTTTTTGATACTTTAAAAAAAATAAATCCTAATTTTGAACAAAATTACTTATTCTCCTCTTACTTTCTCCCTCTCCTTTTCTTATTCTGTCTTTTGATCTACCTGGCTTCAGGAGGTTTGGGAGCCTGAATATTTACCCTGAGGGACACTAAGTTGATGTTGATGAAACAAAATGTCTCTGCTTTGATTATATTGCAAAACTACAGAAGATAAAAACAGAAGCCAGGTAATCCTCTGTATTGTGGACTGAGAGAAGGCAGAAGTGGCTAGACCCTACAAATTAATGTAATAAGCAGAGAGAAGGAAAAAATGAACAAAGCAATAGAGGCTTTATAGGAATCCTGGGCTTTTGGAAAGATTTTTAAAGGCATATTTTAAGGAAATTTGTCTCTGCTCTTCTCTGTTTCCTGAACAATGGGTGTCAGTGTTATCTCTGCCTAGATACACTGTCAAGTGAAAGCTCCCATCTGTAGATCCCACCCAATTTCAAAACCTACAAATGTATATAATCTCTCAAAATCCTTTCACAGAACCAGGGAACATCAGCTCTCTGTCACCAGCCTGCTCTTGACTTCTGAAAGAGATTTATTTTACCACTGTGGATAGGAGCAGTGTGTCTGATGTTAGATGCTCACAGGTGTAATGAACAAACTCTGCAGTGTGGAAGATTTTCTTTTAATTTTGCGTAAGTAACAAGTGCCCGTGTAAAGGGAATAAGCAATGAAATTACAGAATCACGGAATTATAGGGGTTGGAAGGGACCTCTGGAGATCATCTAGTCCAACCTCCCCTGCCAGAGCAGATTCCTAATCATTTGTCTTATTAGCAGTTGCCCAGCAGTACCAAGGGGTTCCCTCTCCCCTACAACCCTCCATGCCTTTTTCGAACTTGCTGAATTGTGGTCTTTTAATTTGATTAACAGGTTTTTCAAAAATAAATGCTTGATGTACGGTTGAGAGGGGTTTGTGCAACTGTGCGTACATTTTCATACATGTAGAGACACAGGAATTTAATGTGTTTTTCTTGATGTGTGATAGTATTGATCCCAGGACTTCCAGAACTACATGTGCAGCTTACCTTGAAGGAATGACTCTCTGGGAAAATAAACAAATAGGAAATAAGTGAATAAATGTTTACTAATTTATATTTATTTTCACAGAGATTCTGCATATATATATGTATGTGTGTATACTTAGACATATATACACATAATATGAAGAATTTGACTTTTTTTTTTTAAGACTCAGGTGTGTAATAGAGAGAAATCCCATTCCTGCTCTGCCTCACATTTTAGTTTACAATGGAAGTGGAGTGACTGAGAGATTATGGGCTTGACCTGTATTGTCTTCATTCACCGCACTTAGATTTTGTCTTCCTTAGCAAAATGCTGAATCCTTTTAGCATTAAGTCATTGCCTGCTATGCAAAAACAAGCAAACAAACCCCAAGCCTGATAGAAGATTTTACAGTAATAAAATAGATAGTCATCCCATTATAGCCTTCTGAGGCCAACCCTATGCAACCATTCTTTTCTTGGTTGGGACTAGCAAGAAGGTAACAACGTGTTTCTGGCTGTATTTTAATGGATGTTTTCAACCACATTTAAGTAACACAGAGCTGAGTTAACCTAACAGAATAATACATTCTGTTTGCCCATTGATTCTGTTCACTGAATCCGCATATTCTGGAAATAACAATATATTCTGAAGTTTTATCAAGTGCTAGACTGGTACTGCTGGTGGTACCTCTTTTTCTATGCTGTATAGAATGCTGAATGGGTGTTTCAAACTTTCTGAGTCTGAATATTGGGCCCTGTGAAGTGAGACCCACAAAGTGTATCTCATACAGGAAATGTGAATGCAGGGGGTCAGTTATGTTTCCTTTATCATAGAACGGGCGACTTGGAAGGAGTCGCTTCTTTTTTGTTCTCTGCCTTAACTGTGGATCTGCTGGGAAGTTCGAATATCTGGGTTTCTCAAATTATAAATTCACCTTCCTATGTGTTTTATCTGGGAGATGTTCTCAGTGTAGGATCTAAAATGTGCTGATGGGATCGATTGCCGCATCTTGTTAAAAGTATTCCTGAAGGAGGCTTTGTACTTTACTATACCATAGTTCAGTGGATACTGCACATGTTTAGGACGTGGGAGACTTGGTTTCTCAGATGTCTGCTGGCTTGGAGTCACCCTCCCCAGGTTCCTGATAGCCTATACTTGAAACCCTGACTCTGAAACCCTGAAAATGGCCAACTTCAAAGATGCCTCCTTCTCAAGAGCCTGTCATAGTGACTGCTTTAAATGGATTTGCATCAGCAAGCTCTAAATCCAAACCCTTCAAAACAAAATTCAGTTTCATCTAAGGATACTGAGCTGTTTCAAAACAAACTCAAAACTATCTCAAATACCAGAAGCAGACCTTAACTAAGCAAGTCAGGGTGCTCCATGGCTGTAACCCTACTGTTTCTTGCATTAACCTAAAGCTGCCTCAAATATTCCAGTGTGGTAATCTTTCAGAGACAGGCTGGTCTCTCATGCATTGCATAATCTGAGGTTAGGACTTGCCTTCAAGTTTCTGCTGGAAGGTTAGAAGCTGTAATGCTGTCTCTGTATGCATAAAGTCTGCTGAGACGTCATCGTGCCATGTCCCTAAAAAGTAAAGGACTTCTTAATCACAATTGCTAACAGTGCTAAACACGGGGGAGAATAAGTAAATCTTTAGTGAAAATCGCAAATGGATTGCTTTACCAGTGGATATGAGTTTTCTCTCTGAAGGATTCACTGAAAGCTACTTGAAAACCACCTGATTAAATGAGAAAGGAGGACCTTTAGAACAATTTAGAATCAATTCAACAAACAGCCTAGAGCTTGACCTCATTTGACAGCCAGTCTCATCCGTTGACCTTCTGACTTCAGTCACAGCCTGTTCTTGTTCTGCTCCTGCCAACTCCCTTCCAAAAGGTGGATGCCTTTTGCAGAAACGGTCTCGGACTAACCATCTGGGATCCTGTTAGCCTTGAAATCTGCACCTAGCAGTCAGCTCAGTTCTCTGGAAGTCATGTGCCGAAATTCTTGTCTGCTTCATTTAAGAAGGTTTAGCTCTAATTCTTTCAGTGTCCTACATAGCAGCATTTTCTCAGCATGCCTGCACTATGCCAGTGAGGGTCATTCAGAAGTGCCTGAGATGGATCGAGCTGAAGCAGCAAAAATCCCTGTGGACCTGTACAGTCATCTTCCAAATTCCAAAATGTTCCTGAAATAGGTATACCTGTGTTTTCAGGTTGGCACCTTTCAGCAGTGCTTCTTTGTTTGGATCATGGCGCCACAACGGTTGCATTGTTTTAGGGTGGTCTGAACTAGCACCAGTGTCTGTGCTATGATCTCACTTTGCAGTTTTAGTGTACTCTTTGTGGTCTGGATAAAACCTTCTGTTCATGGCAATCCTGTGGGCTAGCCCCTCTATTTATACTTTGAAGGGATAGTGGTAAACTTAAACCCTAACTTCTTATAAACTTCACAGAATGATATGGGGTTGGAAGGGACCTCTGGAGATCATCTAGTCCAACCCCCCTGCCAAAGCAGGTCCACTCAGAGCAGGTTGCACAGGAATGTGTCCAGGCGGGTTATGAATGTCTCCAGAGAAGGAGACTCCACCACCTCTCTGGGCAGCCTCTTCCAGGGCTCTGCCACACTCAACGGAAAGAAGTTCCTCCTCATGTTTAGATGGAACTTCTTATATTCAAGTTTGTGCCCATAAAAAAGCGCAATAAAGTTAACAAGAGGCCTGTGAACACTACAAGAAAATATGGAAAAGCCAAATATGAGTTCTTTCCTTTGGAAAGGCAGCCGTTAACAGGTTTGCCTTCCCGTTAAGGAAGCGAAAGCCTACAGGTTCCTGGTATTTGCACAGTAACCTTCAGAAGTCTTCCCAAAGAAGAGGAGATTAGCAGCACTCGCACAGGCGTTGCTCAGCTGTAACGCAGCAGCGCCTGATGTACTCGTCTATGAAATTACAGCGCGCCGTATGTACACAATCGATGCCTAAGTGCCGTTCTTCTTCAAGGGCAGTAAAACCCCAGACTTGCACGACCGGCAAAGTGAGAAACGCCACGATGTAAAAACATCCGAAGGCTTCGCGTTGCTTTTTAAGAATTAGTGGTTTGTAGCATCAATTTATTGATGCTTAGAACTGGTTGGAAATGATAAAATATTTCTTTAAGTGCTGCATATTTTTTATTTTAAGCATCTTGTCCCAGGGTAGTTAAAATTAGAAGTATCCTATAAGGAAAGATGCTCTCCAGTGCAAAATCAATCACCTCATTTAATACAATCATCAAGGAATGTCTTTATTAATTATTATTAATTATACAGAGCAGATTATATTTTACTATTAATAAATGCTACACTTCTTCGCTGGACAGCTGCTAAAAAAGCAGAAAATGGGGCCATTTTAAAAGGGGCAGAAATAAAAATTGGAAATATTGAACATTATTTTACTCTTGGTGTTAAATTTATCTTAAAAAAAAAATAATGAAATCACTTCTAACTATCCTACGTTCAGATCATCCTGAAACTGCACCTTCAGAGAAAGCTACTCTTGTAGCACAGCAAAATCTCCTGATTTCTAATAGTGATTTTCTCACCTGTATCATATGTCACATCCTCAGTCTGGTATCAAAGGCTGGTGGCAGATATTAAGTCCTGGAGATGCCCCTCTATCTCCCTCCCCAGTGACAAAGTACCTAAACAGTTGGCTTACCATAAACAGCTGTCTCATAGATGGTTGAACGCATGTGGAGTTAATGCTATCCTAAAAAAAAAAAAAAAAAGAAACCCTCTTGGCTCTTGGCATGCCATGATTCTGCAAGAAGAAAGGCTTTTTTACTATTTATTGATTGTCACCTGGGAAAGTCCACCCATGGTTTGCTTAATTTAAAAAAAAAAAAAGAAAAACAAAAAACCAAACACAAACAAACCACACAATATACCAGAAGAAAATTCCCTCAATTTCAACAGCTTTGGTTTCTAAAGTTCCCTTAAAGATGTTTTTATCACAGAGCATCGAAATGCCAGCTTGGGCAGAGCTCCCCCAGAGGATGAGAGCAGGAACCCCAAAATTCAGAGGGAGAGACAGGATTCACTTTTGGCAATTTTCCCCTTCCCTCACCCCTTCTGCTGATTAAAAAAAAAAAATCAAGTTGATATGAGAGTGAATTCTGCTTTCATAGCCAGGATTCAGAATTCATATTTGTCTCCTGAGCTTGATTCAACAGGAAGTCTCTTGAAGCGAGAAGCCTCTGGTGTACAAGCATTTTAAAAGATGTGCTCAGTGGTTTTATATTTATTTTTTATTGCTGCCTTAGAAGAAACTCCTGCCAAGATATCACACTTTTTAAGAAAATGCAATAGCTTCCCTTAGTAACTCTCACTCCAGTGACATCTTCTGCTCTCACACCCAACCTTATCCTCCCAAAGCAGAAAAGAGAAAAAAAGCACGTAAGACATTTAACTAACCAAACTGAGAAGCAACTCACGGTGTAAATCCCACAGGGTAAAACCCAGGCAGCATAAACACACGTGTAAATCATACATTTTGGGTGTCACATACATTGGGAAGGAATGGAATCGTATCTTCTTAACCTGAGTAAGCCCCCATTCACCCTTACTGCTCTGTAAGTAATGGTCAATATCAATAATAAAGCCACCAGAGATGAGGACGCCACTGCCAACGAGCCAGACCTCTAACCAGAACCCTGGGAAAATAAACCTATGATCCCTTCAAGTCTTTTTCACACACCTGAGCCACCTCCCTGGTCAGCAAATAGAGATGAAAATCATTCCGTTCTGCGGGGGGCACGCACCGGGTGAAATAAATACGTTGCCACTGGAGAAGCTCTGCCCCTTATTGAATACCGGAGCACCATTAGGCACATCGCTGGCATCCACGATAAATATAGCCCTCCTAAATTTAAAAGACCCATTTAAAATATTCCTAGACACAGGGAACATTTAACAAGTTTATAGTGAATAGTGTAAAAGAAAACAGAACAATTTGGTTTTCAAACACCCAGCGCTGATACTATTGACATTTAGCTCCCCCCCAGCCTTAACCTTATCTTCTTTGTCCTTGTCTCTCCCATTATTCTTCCTTCCTTTGTTTACTCACTCTTACTTTTCTCGTCCTGTCATTTACACAGTAACATTATTTTAACGAGTACATTTGAACAGGAACTACACCAATTACTACATCATCCATTTTTGCTTCGCCTTTATAAAGAAAGGGTGAGGAAGGAAAGGAAAAGATTAAACCGAATGCAATAGTTTTGAGTTCTTTGCAAATTTCCACTGCGTCTCAAGTTAAGGCTGCTCTGCAGCGAACGTGTAAAATATATTCAGTGCCGTATAAGTAATGACATATCAATTAACTGTGTCACAAGGTCTAAAAATATGCAAATTACTGTACTTCAATTAGAAAAATCTACATCCTTGGAGAATATTGTAAATCAGGAAATTTGGGAGACATTAAGAGTAATCAGTGAAGGAAAGCATGCACTTTTCCCCGTATCCTATTTTTATACATACATAATGAAATAATTATAGCTACACTGTATTTATGCCTCTGCAAAAATATTAAAATCTTAAGATCTTTACAATGATAAATTTAATCCACGTTACGTTTGCAGACAACATTAATTATATGAAAAAGAAATCTATTATCATTCAATATAACTAAGTTGAAACTAATTTGGACATGTAAATTAGACATACGACTTTTCCCCAGCACCGGCATATTAGAAAACAGAAATTCAGGAAAGATATATAGATTAATTAAAGAGGTTGCATATGTGAAAAAGGCAGGAGTGTTTCATTTGATTCTATAACCAAAAATATGTATTGAAAGAAAAAATGTACATACATATTTAGAGAAAGAGAAAAAGCAGGGGTTTATGTTTTAGCAGCAGCTCTTCAATGATTTGTTTTGAAGGAACATTTCATTGGAATTCTGCAAAGCCCATTGGCGCAGGACGTACACACACAAACGTGTATGCCAGCGTCAAGTTTGCAAAGACCAGGTCACTCACCACCGTGGAGATGGAAAAAGTTCCTCCATCTCCTCAAAGCTCTGCTGATGACTATCAGGTGACCAGGACCCTCTAAGGCCTTCGTTGTCATTTGGCAGGATGCTCAACCCCACCATGCCCAGGTCACCTCCTAGAGGAGCCACCACGGTTCCTTCACCAGCCGGTGGGTGTTAGGAGAAGACTGGGAAACCCCAGGAGACAGCTGGGTGCAGTTACCCAAGCACACAAAGAACACACACAAAGACGGCCAAATCCACGCCTGTGTGACCTGCAGAGGTGAAGCAGCCCAATATTCCATAATTAAAAGCGCAACTTTTTAAGTACCAAAATTCTGGCTTTGCACTGGCATTTATCTAAGGAATCAGGGGCACCCAGTGGCCAGTGAAATTAATCACAGGTAACCAAGGAAGGACCAACATCATGAAAGACACCAAAAAAAGGGCTGAGGCCTCTAAGCCACATTTGACTTGGGAGCTGAGGCCACCAAACTTGGGAGCTGAAGCACCTCTGCTGTAAGGACAAGCTGAGAGAGCTGGGGTTCTGGGGAGACCTTAGAGCCCCTTCAAGTGCCTAAAGGAGCTACAGGAGAGATGGGGAGGGACTCTTCATCAGGGAGGAGAGTGACAGGACAAGGGGTAACAGTCTTAAACTGACAGAGGGGAGATTTAGATTAGATCTCAGGAAGAAATTCTTTCCTACGAGGGTGGTGAGACACTGGAACAGCTTGCCCAGAGAAGCTGTGGCTGCCCCATCCCTGGAGGGGTTCAAGGCCAGGCTGGATGGGGCTTTGAGCAACCTGG
>JAOXJK010000012.1:49215523-49236332 GCA_025774025.1 Xenus cinereus
CAGGGAGTTGGAGAGAGCGAGAAGGTCTCCCCTCAGCCTCCTTTGCTCCAGGCTGAACACCCCCAGCTCCCTCAGCTTCTCTTCACAAGACTTCTTCTCCAGACCCCTCACCAGCTCCGTTGCCCTTCTCTGGACCCACTCCACTCCCTCAATGTCTTTGTTGTGGGAAGGGGCCCAAAACTGGACACAGCCCTTGAGGTGGGGCCTCACCAGTGCTGAGTAGGTGATAGGGGAAAAAAAGAAAATGCAAGGTTGAGGTGGAAAGGAAGCACCACTTTGCTTAAGGCAACAATTTACAAATGGAGAAAGTGCACAGTGAGGAGGAAGAAACCTGTCTTCAAGACTGGAAAAAATGTGAATGTTCCTCCCATCTTCAGAGAAGGCAAGAATGCCTGCAGGCCAATTGGCCTCTCTATGCCATGAAATGTTATGGAGGAAGTCCTTACAGAAGCCATGTCCAGGCACATGATGGATTAAGTGACTGGGAACAGCTAGCATGGGTTTACCAAGGGCAAATTGTACCTGACCAACATGACTGCTTTCTGTGGTGGGACGACTTGCTCTGCGAACAAGGCAAAAGCAATGAATGCTGTATACCTTGGCCTTAGGAAGACTTTTAGTTGTGGTTTCTCATAGTATTCTTGTAGTCAAACTCAGGAGGTGGGGGCTGTAAGTGTAGACTACAAGATAACTGAGAAACTGGCTGGCTCGTCAGCTTCAAAGTGTAGTGGTAGCGGTTCAAAGCCTAACTGGTGGTCAGTTATGGATAGTACTCCTGAAGAGTTGCTACTGAAATGCAGTTTAATGTTTTCAGCAGGAGTGTGGACAATGAGCTAGAACACACCTCAGCAAGTTCATAGGTGACTCTAAACTGCAGAGAGTGGCCACTGTAAACACAGGCAGGGCTACTCTTCAGAGGACCTTGACAGGCAGAAACAGGTAAACAGGAACATTGTGAAGTTCACTAAAGGTAAATGCATTCCTGCGTGTGGGATGGGATAACCCCCTGCAGCAGCAGAGGCTGGTGGACCACCTGGATGACAAGGAGCATTGCAAAGAACAACCTGGGAGTCGTGGTGGACATGAATCCATAGCGCTCCTTTGTGAGGTGAAGGCTCACTGCATGGTAGTCTGGATTGATGAAAGTGATTGTTTCTCTCTGCCACTCACAAAGGAGAACCTGGAGAACTCTGTCCAGTTCTTCCCAGGCCTCTCCAGTACAAGACAGATGTTCACAAACTGGTGTAAGTTCAGTAGAGGGTCACCCTGGTTACTAGGACTGGAACATAGGAAGAAATGATGAGTTGAACTTGTTCAGCCAGGAGAGAAGACTAAGGAGAGATCTTATTGCACTCTACAAAGCAAAGTTAGATTGTAGAGAAGGTGGAGGCAGACTGTTCTCAGCAATGCATGATTTAAGTCCAAGAGAGACATGACAATCACAAGTTGCAGTAGGGGAAACTGCGACTGGATATAAGGTGGAAAAAAAATTAATAAAAATCCACCGTGAATCTGGTTAACTACTGGAGCAAGGCCCAGAGATATTTTGAAATCTTCATACTTGGAATTTTGACAAAACTTGACTAGGCAATGTCCTGAACAACCCAATCTAACATTGAAGCTGGCCTCGCTTCAAGCAGAAGGTTGAATTTGGATGTCTCCAGATGTTTCCTCCTAAAATTATTCTGTGACTCTGAGTTGTCTCAGTATAGTACTTCCAATAATCACTACAAAAGCCTGATTGAGTTTTGTCATGCCATCCACTGTACTTATCTCTCTGTATTCAGCAGGAAAACAATATTAAAGGCAGGTAATCACTTCAACATTCAATTTGCATGGTGAACAACTTATCGTTATCAGTAACTGCATCATTAAATATGTAAAAAGCCTTGCTAATCACTGGCCATTGTTAAAGATTCATGTAGCCTAAATACTTTCCCAGAGTTTTAACAACATGCCTCTTCAATTAAAAAAAAAAAAAAAAAGAAAAAAAAGCATCAGAGCACAGAGAATGATCAAGTGCAGAAAAGTACATTTGAAAGTGGACATTCTTACTTGTCTGAAAAAGTCACCTAACCAATGGGATCATTAAAGTAATGCATAATCAAGTAGCAGGGAGTGTTCAACAGCTTCCCTGTGCATGGAAGTTGTGAATAGAATTTAATTGTTCCTGGGCTGACATCTTGTCCTGAAATCAAGGTGTTTCTTCAACCACCTTGACTCCTATTTCAGCCACACCAGTGTATGGAGCTCTTACTAGCAGTCAGACTAAGGAAAGGTTTGCTGAAGTCTGTAGAGAAGTCTTCAATAAGCAAATAAGAGGCGTGTTTCATATGTGTATATAAAGTTGCTTTTGTTCAGAGCTCAGAAAATCTTAAGAACTAAAGGGTAACACTTAAAGCGATCAAATCCAGGAATATCAGTTGAGGAAATACACTGATTTTTTTTCTCTTTGTGCTGGATTGTTGCAGTGTTTAAGAGACCCATAAGAAAATTTTAATGGAGAGCGTTTTCTGTTGAAACCCATCAAGTTTTGGTTCAGTGAAGGCCCTCTTGATAAATGCTGCTGTTCACAGCCTGTGTTTTCTGGTGTTGCCTTTGTAGATAATCTTATGATATAATAGGTTATATATTCATTTGTCACATTGAGTCCTACCCTCAAATTAAGCCCTCTGGAAGCAATTCTGCTGATGTTTTGCATAATGCTGCCAACGATTTGTGTGGGACTTCTGGATCCACATCAATTATCGGATTGATACTGAAGGGATCTTACATTATTTTTGTAAAGCACTCTTTTCTGTAATGGCTACAGGAGATAAGAGCAACGCTGCCCGTTTTATTGTTTGTGCTAAGCAACAGAGGTTTGGTTTGGTTTTTAAGGTGCCCTGTTTTTCCAATATTGAAGTCAGAAAAGCTTATCGATAGCTTCAGTGGGTGTTTGATCTATGAAACCCTAGTGATTGTCTAGTGTAAGCATTCTGATAGCTGCGAAATGAATGGGTGCTCTGGTGTCCTAAGAATTAAGGATTTGGAACTGAAGGAATTCTAGGGCGAGGTGTGTGCTTTTTATTGTTTTTATAATTGTAAGTGACAGATATGGGGATTACTACTGTTTCAGTTTACCCTGGAGTGTTACTGGATGCAGGAGGTATTTGCAAGGAAAGGATTGATGTGTACAACAGGCATGGCTCTGAGAGGAAACCATTTTATAACAGGGATTTTGCAAGCTTGTGGCTGTCTGCCTTTTGCAAAGTAGTTATCAGAGCTTTTAGAAGAGAGATTTGTCAATTGGAAGTGGATCTGGATGTTAGTGGAGTATATCATTTGGCCTTAGTCTTCAGTGTGCAAGGTCTGAAGGGCAGAGAAGCTGCCATTCTTACGTAAAGGAAAATACAGTTTGTAGCTATGGTGATTAGATTGTTATGGAAAAGCGTCATAAAATGTAATGTAGAATTTTGTAAAAAACTAAAACACTCTAAAAATGCCACCAAAAAGTGGTGTCTAGTTGTTCTCCAATTAAAAGTTATTACTCTCCAGTTTTAGCTTGTTTGTGGAGTAAATTTCTTGGAACCTTATTGGTTTCATTCTATTAAACTCATCTCGACCCCTTCCTCCATAACATGAGCGAAAGAAGACCCCAAGGAGCCTGAACTTACTCTTGGCTGTTATTTTTACCCTATCGGAGAGTTTGTGAGTGAAGTACAGTGTTACGTACCGAGAATGAAATCTGTCAAACAGTTTGGAAAAACGTGGGTAATTTAGCAATGTTAGATAAAACAACTCCTTTCGCTTTTTCCTCTGAGAGTAATAGCCTATATTTTCAGCACAATTGGCCTTTGGCAACTGCTGGTAACATGGGAGGGTATTTTTGGAAGAGGAAGGAAATAAAAAAGGATTAAACCACAGGGAATTGCAAAGGAGACAGAATGCTGAAGAACAGCAATGCTGAGGAAGAAATAGCTTTACAGCAAGTTCCTGGACTATAGATTTTTATTTTTCACATCTTCCCTATATGGGTTCAAAATAGATCAGTCAGACACAGAAATGCATTCTTTATCTTATATACATACACTTAGATATTAAAAAGTATGTATCTACACAAACACTCAAAGAATGTATACATGTACACTGTAAGAATATACTCTAGCCTTTACATGAACAGATTGTCGTGAAGTTTTGCATCTAAAGTTTGCCATCTGAACAACTTCAAAAAGAGAATTCCTTATTCACCTGAGTCCTTGTTCACACAGAAGTGCAGGTGCCCTTGTCCATTCAGGGGAGCTTTAAACAGGTCACCAAGAACTGGCGTATCCCAAGAAGTACATGCATGTAGACTGCTGTTTCCAATCTTATCATGGATTTACTTCTATTTTTTTTAATGGCCACACCTTTTTTAATACTTTGAATAATGAACATGCATATAGAAATAGCCATATGCTCTTAGATGTTCCAAAAGTTGGAAAAGGCTATGTTATTATTTGTCTAATAAAGTGCTTATTGCAAAATGTTTCTTAACTTACCAGTTAAACAGTAATAAGAAGTGACTGCCAAACTGACTATTAATAGATGCAACAATCTATACTAGGAAATTCATATAGTATGTTGTCCTTAGTGAAGGAGGGACTGGATTGAATAAAGCCAACTTTAAAATTATTTCTTGAAAGCCAGTTTGACAGAAGTTAATCTCTAATTTGCCATGAACTTCTGCACTGCAAAGTAGCATCTTTTGCATCTATAGCCATATTTTAATTTTGTTTTGAGGTTTCCCAAAAGACATCTTAGAACTCTAGACTCCTGCTATTCTTGCATATTAAACAGAGATAGCTACATCTGTACTTTATTTATTTATTTTTTTTTTGGAAGGGATTCCACTGTGTAAAGGTGAAATAGAGTACTTGAACGTTGACTTAGCTACAGCAACTTATTGGGAGAGTTATTCCATTTTGTGGACTCCCAGTCTGCTTTCTTTTTCAAAGCATTCCTGCTTTTGCAATAAACTTATTTTCTCCCAGAGAAAAAGTAAAAGGCTTTAATAGCTATCTTGAAATTAATTTTCATGAGCCATCCCTTTAAGTGAAGCTATTTTTAATGATCTGCTACTAGGCTTGTAATTGTGTAAGGAGAATCGTATCAGGTGGTTAGAGCAATTCCACCCATGGGCAATTCTGGGCAATTCTAGTCTTGTCAGTGCATGATTTTCTGCTTTTGTTTCTTTGTGGAGAATTCATGCTTAAAAAAGCATAGAGTATAAGCTTCAGTGTTGCAACTGGAGACGCCTCACAACACCAAATTTATGTATGCCACTGCAGCGTAACACAGGTAATTTCCTAGTTGTGTTTTACTACATGGGTACATCTTAAAAATAGCTTTACTGCTTTGATTGGTACCATCTTCATAAGTACATAGTGATGCTAGTGGCAAAATCTGTCCAAACGTTGGTTATGTTGATCTCCCAACAAAAACTAAATGTGTCGCACCAAGTCTTTCTGTAAATTATGATAAAAAATTTGTAGAAGTGTCACTTAAGGACATGGTTGAGTGTTGAACTTGGCAGCTGATCTTACAGGTCTTTTCCAACCTAAATGATTCTATCTCTTGAAAATAGAAGGACCTTCATGTTTTTTCCCTTTTATTTTCTGTTGGCAGATATACCAATCATAAAACAGAAGTCAGAGATTTATGTAATTTAAGATTTTCTTAACAGTGCAGACTTAGTGTGAAACCTGAATGTAGAGGAAACAGATGAGCAAATAAAGAGAGTCGTTTCATGGTTATGGAGTATGTAACTAGGATGTCATGAATTCTTAGCTCATTTATGAACTTCTGGCATAATTCATTTTTGTGTATGTTTCCTGATCTTTAAAAATATGGATACTCTGATTTAATAAGATTAAACCCTATTAATATTTGAACAGAATGCTAATAACGAATTAAATTCTGCTCTCAATTCTATCAACATGAGTCCAAGATAACCTTCGTGGTTTCTTACGATATTTGTCCAATAAAGCAGTAGTACAAAGAATTGAAGGCAATTATGGTGCACTGCTTTTGACCTCTTGAAAAGTACTTTCTTGTAAGACTAGATTATTTTGTTTCCACCTCACTAAATAGTCATTAACTGCACTTCAGTTTACACCAAAGTTTTTTACCAACAGTGATTAGATTGAACTTTAAACCAGAATGGTTCTTGCTGGTTCCATACCAGCAACTGTGGCTGAATTTGGAAATTAGCCCAAGTCTGCAGGATGTCAATTTAGTGATGCATCTACTGAGATATTCTTCCTGCTTCTGCCCATGCTACATGTCAACCTGGCCTGGTGCCAGATAAGCTTGGATCCTTCAAATTACTTTCATGTTAGCATAAAGCTGTTCTTAGGCTTTTTTAAGAGTGGTAAGGATCTCCCAAGAAAAAACAAACCAAGCCCCCAAAACTATGAGGAGACATCTCTTCTAGGCTTTTTGCTTTTTATTTTTCTTTTATTTGTTATCACAATCGAGGCATCCTATCTCATGAGTCAACGGCAGCTGAGTGTCTCCAGGTATGTAAGCTGCCCCTGGAGTTCCACTGACTAACTTCTTAACATCTCGATTTACTAGTAGGTCTCAGGCCTGTTACCTTATGGTTACTGCCATTGCTTAACCCCAGCTGGCAGGTAGGACCACACGGCTGCTCGTACGGTTCTCCCCCTTCCCCCAGAAGGGCAGGAAGAAGAGGAAGAAAAGGAAGGGGAAAAGGAAAAAAAAAACCTCCAACTCATGGTTTGAGATAAAGACTGTTTAAAAGAAACAATAACAGAAAAGGAAAATAACAGTAACGATAACAGTAATAATAATAATGAGAAAAGTAATTCTTGCTACCTGGTAAATTGGCACAGCCTCAAGCAGTGATTATGAGTACCCGGCCCTCCAACTTAACCCCATTTATATACAGAGCATGATGTCTAGGGTAAGGAATGTTCCGTTGGCCATTCTGTCGTTCTGTCTAGGCTCTTTCTCAGCTTCTATGGGAAGCTGAAAAAAGTAATTGAAAAAATATAAACATCACCCAGCAGCAACTCGAACAATATGCATTATTGACATTCCTTTCAGACTAAATCTGAAACACAGCCACCACTAGAAAGAAAACTAACACTGTCCCAGGTGAAACCAAGACAGATATCATTCTGCAAGGTTCAGTTATAGAAGTAGTTGGAGTTGAGAAACCGCAGGAGTTACTTACAAACAAAAGACTTCGTAGAGTTGGGCCCATTTTCAAAGTAAGAAAACGAACCTGCGTGGTGGCCCAGTGCTGACAGCTCTGAGAAACACTGGCTTTTTGCACATTTGTTGTTGGTTGACCTCTGTCTTAGCTGAGGTTAATAACTTTAATGACTGACTTTGGAGTCAGCATTGTATGATTTAGGGAATTTCGGTCTTAGTCTAAAAGTTGCTGAGCGGTATGCCTTCATGAAGATATTGTGTATTCACAGGTTATTCTACAGCATATGCACAATTGGCGACTTGTCTTCATTGTGGATCAAAGGCATTTTTGCAACCTACATCTTAAACGTGTAATAAAAATAAAGAATTTAATAGCTTAGGTAAACTAAAAAATGTGAACTGAAGTTTTGGTATCGTGAGTGACTGACATCTCTTAAAGTTGGATAGGACCATTGTGACTTAAACCAGACTACTCTGTTTAGTGATTAGAGGCAAAATTATTGTCTTCAGTAAGAGATAATGACGTTAAGTATCATTAGTGCAGTTTCAGTAACAAATCCTAGTGTCATGAGGTGCAGTGATATTTGCATATGACCTTCACCAAAATCTGCTGACAAAGTCACCTGCTATTTCTAGCTCTTAAAATAAATTCAAAATAATTATAAATATGAATAGTAACATGTTTCTGATGTGTTCTAGCTATCTGTCATAATTATGTGTTGGATGGAAATGCACTGATCTCTGATCCGGTCTCTATGCTACTATCTGAAACTGGGTGATTGCTTAGTAAAGTTTCTCTTAATTAGCAGGGGTAAATTTTGTCCCTAAAATAGTCCATAAGTTGTTTTTTGCAGCTTATTAGAGATTGTCCTAGCAGTTAACTTCCCAGGGCTCTGCCTGGGGCTGAAGTGGTTTCTAACAATCCATCATTAACTTCTATGACAACCGTGGGTATGCTGTGATTGTCAGAATTAGTCATGACATACTGTAGGCCTCCTACTGTCATTCCAAAAAATGCAGTTACACCAGATTTTGCACTATTTCTAAGTGGCTGGGTATGAGAGTGAATCTGGAACTAGTTTATTTTACATACTCTTCAAGACAGCTTTATACTGCATTTGTTTAAGCTCCTCCTTAACATCTTAAATGTCTACTAGGGGAATCATCCTTTCTTCAGTACCAAGTCACGTTGTCTTGCGCTCATGACAAGTGCTCCCATTTTTGCCAAGTGCAAATCCCTAGAGGGGATTCAGAATCTGCAAACAAACCTGATGAAGCGGAAACGATCGTAAGTATAGGACGGATTGTTGATCGCCTATTGAGAAGAAAATATGGATAGGCAGCTTTAGCTTCTCAAATTTAAAATCCATTTTTAAGCATGTGGTGCTAATGCCACGTTTCATATAAATTGCTCCAGGCTGCTGGTAACTTATGTATTGACGGTGTTATATGTGGTAAGCAGGATATAGAGGGTTAGCATCACATACCTGAGAGCTCCCTCTCTTCTCTCGAATGAGTTCGTAAGAAAACCCCAGTCCCCTCCGTTCCATACCTCCCTCAAAACCCCAAACACAATCTATCTGGTGATCTAGATGTTTATGTTACCAATAGGTAACTATGTTTCTAACGCAGTGAATCACATCATGTCACATCAAAAAGATAGATCTGGTGTCAATCATTTGAATGGGAATCTTGCCTGAGAAAAAATATCTTTGTAACTGTATTTATACTGTGACTTACTATGTTGTATTTCTCTATTGTATAAGAAGGAAACCTATACTTTCCTAGACTGACTTTGTTATGAAGTAAGCAGAATGTTCACACACAATTTGAAGAACCTTTTTTTAAATTTGTGTGATTAAATGTTGATATTTCAACATCTTATTTCAAGTTGAGAATTTCCTAGGGGAAGAAAACTTACTACATCTGTTTCTGTGTCTAGTCATGATTGATAGGAAGACGATGCCTTTCTACTCTGCTAGGATGCAAAACTTTGTAGTTATTAATTTCTTTGGACAAGTCATGTTTGCTGAATGGAAAAATACCTGAGTGATAAAGAAGCTCTTGTATGATAAACTGAAGGACTTGGGTTTGAGGAAAATGGAACACTTTAAGGGCCAAGTGAAGTGAAACTTCAAGTGATGTGCAACTGATGTCAATTAACTAGAAATTATAAAGACTAATCAGATCATGGTGTTATGTAGCAGCATAAATCAAAATGACTCTTTCTGAGAAGATATGATGAGCTAATGCAGGTGTAAAGGAGTGGCCTTGAAGGCAGCCAAAAGTTCAACAGGCTCCATTTCCCTATTTGTGTATATAACACGTGCTGAAAACTCAACTGCTTATCCACTGGAATTTTTAGCCTTACTTTTAACTGCAGTTCATGAAATTGCCAGTTGAGAATCACATTAAATTTCAAAAAGCAACACAACAATAATGTAAGGAATCAAAGGACTGAAAGAAGCTTGAGATGTCATCTAATCCATGCCTTTGTCCCCAAAAAGGATCAAGACAAAATAATTTCTGAATGATGTTTATCTAATCTTTTTTAAGACCAAAACCTCTCCAGCTAGAGATCTGTAAAGTCTTAGTCAATCTCTACACTATGTAATCATTCCTTCTGCTACGAAGTTTTTTCCTATTTTTTTTCCCCTCCTTTCACTGTAATTTAAATTCTTCACTTACCCTATCTGCAATGAGGACAAGAAGACCAATTTATTCTCATTCTTTTTGGCTGTGCTTATTATAATTTTCAGCCTTCTCTTGTCTAGATTAAATAAGTACTATCCCTTTCCCCTTTCCATATAGATCATATTTTGCAGACCTCTCACTTTCTCATCAGTCTCTGGACTTTGTCCAACTGGAACATGTAATAGTCAGATGAGACCTTACCAGCTTCATAATAAGCGAGATGATTACTGTGTGTGACAGGCCAACAATACTCTTATTTATGCATCTCAAGATAGTGTTTGGCTTTTTCTTAAAAGCACAATATTCTTGCCTTATGCTAGCTTGTAATCCATAATCAGACATACTCTCTATGTATTTTGCAAAACCAACTTTTCCTTTCCTGTATTTGCACAATTTGATTATTTTTATAAACAGTTGTCTTTATTGATTAGTATCTTGGCTTTTAAAATAACTTCCCCGGCTTGCCCATACTTTTGAACAGCAACCATGCTTCAAACATGCTTAAATCTCCTCTACGCTGATGCTGTTTGCATCTTTAATGAGCATACTTCTTATTGAGTTATACAGATTTGATTAAGGATAATCTTCAGTAGTATGGGACTAAGACTAGTCTCTTGTGGAGCTTCATCTTGCTATAGACCATAGTTTAAGGCTGAGCCACTGAAAAGGATTCAGAGTGTGGTTTTCTGTAGTATGTACATCTGGTTTTAACAGTCGCATTTAACCCATGGCTGTGTGGCGAGGTGCAGTGATCTGATTAACAGCACTGTCACCTTTGTGAGAGATCTCTCTCTCTCTCTGTGTATTTGGAACTTGTGATTGAACAAAGGAGTGAACATTTATCGGTTACATCTAGAAACAGAAACAATATCCCTTCTAATAAGTGCAACTAAAGCTAATAGAATCGAGAAAATTTGAAAAGCCCTGTTTTTTTTAAGCTTGGAACAGTTTTAGCAAATACGAAGTAAAATTGCATAGAAAGAAAGTGTCTGAGGGATGCAGTATGACAGGCTAGAGACATTTCACCTTTGTACCTTTAGAAATAGTACGGCTCGCACCCTGCACACGTGGACTCCGTGGTGTCATGGGCTTAGAGCTGCACTGAACACACATGGTCACGTGCACAGCCACGCACAAGTGGCCCCGGGGACGGGGACATTTGGCCACATTTGCTGTCTGCTCGTGGATGCTCACCCACTCAGGGGTTGTTTCTTGACTACTCCAAGGGAACACCACCACCCACCCTCCTTGTACGCTTGCTACAACTGCGTGTATTTGTCATTTGTCCGCATCCCAAAGTCTGATCTTGGTCTAGGAGCCTCTACTGAGCTGGGCAGTGGAGGCTTCCTGAGCCATTTTGCAAGGAAAAATGGGGCTTGTAAGTTTGTGCTCCACAGTTTCTTAATAAGTGTTGGAAAGGTGGAGCTGTAACTGTGGAAGTGTGCCTTCCTCAAGCCTTTTCATAGGGATCTGAATGTCGGTAACCTCTTCACAGCAATCTGTCCCTCACTAGAATTTCTGTTCTAGATGCGCTGCAGTTTGTACGGATTTCTGTTAAATCAACATACAATGTAGAGGAGAACGTATAAAAAGAAAAACAGAGGGAAAAGTCCATATAATCTCAGCAATATTTTTGTGAAATATACAATGACTTTATTTGCAATAGATAACTATAGTTATGAAATCCTTTATTCTTTTCTATTTTCATTCAAGAATTACTTAATCAGGCACCAAGTATTTATAAGTTTTTCTAATCTAGTACTTTTGGAGACATAAATACTACCAGGCCCTTTCAAATTGAATATCATAGCAGAGAATATATCCAATGATCAATATTTAGTTGTGAGAAATTGTTCCAAAAGTGCAAAATTACTTTCATAATGACAGCGATCAAGATAAGAGTGCTCTTGTTTATGTGGAACTATCCCATTTTTAAAATTAATTACAAGAATTCTAAAACCTAAGCCATTCTAGATGGGGAATATCATTTTGCTACTGTTCTGAAGTGCTGTAGCAAAGGTAGTAACATGAGGTGATTTCTCTGCTAGCCGTAGTTCTACGTAAATACCAGGCTGCCTTCATGCAATACATGTCTGGGTAAATCAGGTTGTTTATAAGGTACTTTTTACAGAGCCGAATTTCTCTCTCTGCTACGGAAAGGAACGCAATTTCGTAGAAGTAACTTGGCTGTACCAGGTGATGGGTAATGGTGGGAAGGGGGGATTTTCCTGACGGTGCATTGAGATGGCATTGGATGGATTTGCTGCTGTTTCTGTCCATTAATACTCTCTTTCTTGAAGAGGAGGTTCTCCATGGGTAGCTGGATTGTAGTTTAAAGGGAATGTTGTGTTCTTTTCGTTCTCCTAGTCATGTGAGCATGTCTTATGCATGTTCTATTCATGTGGACTCTGTTTATTTTCAATATGACGTGTAACAAACTGTAAGGAAATTCAGCACGGCACTTGGAGCTGTCTGATGTCCTCCAGGAAGAACTGAAGCCATAAGATAGGATCGTACTTCTGAAACTGGCAATGCTGCTGAAGTGGTTAGTGTGGGGTTAAATCCTTGTCATTAAAGCCCAATATTAAGAGAGGGAAGTGATTCTGTTTGCCTGTGGCTGTTGGGGACCCCATCTCAAATTGTGTTATTTCTGATGGGCAGGATCCCTGGTGTGAGCGTACCTTGTCTTTATTATTATTGATTATCTTTATTTTTATTTTAAGAACTATAATTTCTTTCTATGCTAGAGGAAAACCTAATTTTGAGACTTTAACGCTTCTTTCAAAGTGGAATTGAACTGGAATTTCCCACTACACAATTTGCTGTGGAATTGCAGAGGGATATATTTTGGCAGGATCTAGCCTTTACATGATGTTTAAAAGAAAGCTTTTTTTTGCCTTTGATCCATGTCTGTATTCCCCAGACTCATCCACAAGGGGGACATAGTTCTAAACAAATACACAGCTCATGGTTATTTTTAAATATGCACATTTCTAACCCTTCTTAATTTAAATGATTCTCTTGGAATGTCTTGGGACAACCTCAAAACTGTGCAGGCTGTCACTGAGGAAACTCTGACAGGAAAACAGAAAAAGGCACTTATATTTTTTGTTGTGTGGTTTTCTTTTTCCTTTTCTTTTGGGGAGCTTTCTTTTTTGTTTACAGATGAAGATCTAAGTCCTGGGGGAAAATACCTTGCTCACCTCAGCGTCATCACTGACTTCAGATTACTCCTGTATATAAATGTGCTCAAAAGATCATTAATTTTTTTTTTCTAAGGAACATGAAGTAATGGATTGACATTTCTCCGTTTGCTTCAGACATAGCTGAAACTATCTGGTAATTAATCTGTAGGCTGTGGGAATGAGCATTCCCCCCTCCCTACGTCTGTCTTTCCTAGTAATTAGTACTGTGTGAAACAAAGATTTGAATTAGGGGAAAACAATATATAGGTTTATTAAACAACTTGGCTTGACTTCCATACTCTAGAAATTCAGTTTTCACTTTGCATTATCACTAGGTTCTAGGGCTCCTAGAAAAATGAGATGTGTAACTGGGGCTGAGATCACTGTGGGTTCCATGATTCTTTCTAACCTTCTGGTTCTTGTAACCAATCCTTCACGCAAGCAGACCCTCCTGAAAGGGAGGGAAAGCAAGCTAAGAGTGATATCCATTGTGTGACAAATTTTGAGTGGGACCCTTCGCTTCCCATTGCCTGGCTGAATTTGAATTTTGGAAAGGGAATTTGGTTTTTGGTTGAGCAGAATTGCCTTGACTACTGACTAAAGAAAGGAAACTCTCCCTGTGGCCTGTTTCTTCACCAAGCTTTGACTTTTCTTATGCAGTCTTAATGCCAAATATCTTTGTGTGCTTGGTATTTAAAGCGTAGTTCTGTTTATATAGATACCCAGTATCAGAAATGAAGGAGCGAGATAACATCTTTCTTTTCACCTAGCTGTAAATATTATATTGATGAACATTATTTTCCAGAATAAATTGCCGTGAGTTTACCTAAAATTACTCCCCAAGCCCACTCAGATGACTCAGACATCATATCATCCACAGGAGACCAAATTAGATTGTCATAAATAATGTGCTTCACATTTATGTTTATTTCTCAGCATCTTATTTGAAATTGTTCTTGTGAATGAGTGACAGTTTTTCTCTGTGTATTTGACGCTTGCTTTATTAGTTCATTTTCCACTTAAAAATCCCAAATGTCTAAATACAGACTTTTCCATCATCCTCAGCAGGGAAAAGATGGTATTTAGAGATTTCTAGCCGTGTGAGATTTTGTGAGGTTATATAGCCCAACGCTCAAGTTCCGGAAGTACCGAGTGCAGTTAGAATTGACACTGGCTCGGCAAAGGTTTGTTAAACCTATTCCCCAAATCCCTATGGGTAAAAATCCATAGAGCCCCGAGTATCTTTTTTTAATCCTTTGTAATCCTTGCAGTTAAAAAGCTTTTCCCAGTAGCTAACCTAAACCTTATCTGCTTGAAATTTAGCTAATCTTTTATTGTCCTGTCTCCCCACTAGACATGGTAATAACTGGTTACCTTTCTCTTCAAAGCAACCCTCTGCATTCTGTCATTGTCGCTCTTCTCCTGTGATCCTCTTTAGTTTTCTTTTCTTTCCTCGCAAATCTTATGTTTCATGTAGCTCTCCTCTGCTCTCTCATTTGGCTTCATCCTTCTCAAATCTGAACGCAGTGTTGCAACTGCAATCTCAACAGTACTGAACAGAATAAATAATCACCATCCTTATCTTGCATAGGGTGTTTCTGTTAATACATCTCAAAGTGATATCTGCCTTTATCTATCATCCTAGAAATAAGTCAATGGGCTGTGATCCTCTAACGCTTCAAATCATTTTCTTCAGAACAGTTGCCTGCTCTGGTTTCTCAGTTTTGCACTTGATTTAGCCTTAATAAATGCAGTACTTTGCATTTGTCTTCATGGATTCTTTTTTCCCCTTGCTGACACTGGATTATTTTTGATTTCTTTCAAAGTAATGGCAAACCATTCCAGCTTGGTGTCAGCTGTATCTATTGTGTGTTTTCTCTATTCCATGACCTAACTTCTTGATGAAAATAATTAATAGAACTGGACTTCTGCAAGGTCTGAGCTGAAACAGTCTCCCAGCTTGACAAAGAACTGCTGACCAATAATGTGTTTTAATTTTGGCCCTTTATTACCAAACACAAACGCTCTGCAGCATAAACAATTTCGAGCTGGCTCTTCAGTTTATGTCTTCTATGACACCTGGTGCAATCTTTCAAGATAGTGTTTGGTATGAGGGTACATTTTATAGTCAGACAGAATGACCTGATCAGAATCTCCATCATCAATGGTTTGCTTGTTTTGAAAAAGCGTCACTGGCAGTCTGAAGACTATGAGCCAGCCTAGGTGTTCCTCAAGGGATTGTGTTTTCCACGTGTTTGTGTAAAGTGGAGATTTGGCTTATTCAAACGCTTTTCCTATCCCATGTTCTAAAGAGAATTCTGCTGCTTCTGTTTTCCCGACTGGATGATGGAGGCGGTTACACCAGGAAGAACGTGAACAGCCGTGCCAGGTCAGGCAGTGTGCCCCTCTGGCCCACCATCCTGTCTCCACGTGTGGTCAGGAGCCATGCCTCCGTAAAAGCACAAGAACAAAGCAAGCATACAGTAATGACTGTTCCTCCTATTTTTTTTTTCCCCCAAGTAATCTCTCAGCTTCTGATGGTTTATGGTCTCAAGAGCTTTCTAGCTTTCTTAAGCAGAGATGATGTCTCTGTATAGAAAACTGTTCCTGCTTTTGCTTGATTTAAATGCGCAGTATCCCATTTATCTGGATTAATCTGCGTTCATTTTGCTTCAGTCTTTGCGAGACTGATCAGAACAAAAGGTAGGATGCAGAAGTTTGACATTGCCAAAGTAGGCACTGTCAAAAATCTGCCCTCCCTGCGACTCTTTGTGCTACGTGCTGCAGTCTCAAACTTTGCCTATTGATCTGTCCTGGCTTGTTTAATCTGAGCACAGAGACAGCAACATTGATGAGGAAAATATGAAATACTTCCCCCATATATGGCAGTTGCACCAGTAATTACACTCCCTTTCATCAAAATATATCTGAATACTGCCACTGTAGATCCTGATTCATTGACAAATGATTTCCGTGTTTCTGTTGCTGCTTTCCTCCCACCTTTTAGCAACAGCTGTAAAGGGGATGTTTTTTATTGGATTAATTTTAGACACTCCTTTAAACTAGCTTTTCCTCAGTTCCAGACCTTTTGAATAGAACGTGAAGGACTCTGTTTTTTCTCCCAGTGAATTAGCACTGAGACAGGGCGGCAAAGGCTCGTCCCTCACTGCTCCCACCGTTACAACCACATTGGCAGAATCCGTCTCGCAGACCTGCCTTCCCAGGCAAAGGGAAGCAGACTGTCTTCTAGCACAGCTATATGTCATCTCTGACTGACGTAGCCTAAACTAAATCCTAACATTTTGCAGGTATTGCTTTGCTGGTGGGGATGTGGGGCTTGGTTTTTTGTTTTGTGTTTTGTTTGTGGTTTTTTTTTCCCTGCAGGCTTGTAGCTCATAAACCTCTCCTAGCAAAAGTTTATAATAAGGACACGGTATAAAACTCCCCACGTGGACTACAAAATTACTTTCAGGTTATTGCATCTAATCGCATTTCTTGCTTGTTAGTTTTCTGCTGGATTAGCTAATTGAACAGGCCCACTGAGGGGGCAGAGAAACGGTGGAGCCAGAGCCAAAGGCAGGGGGAGGCAAAGCAAAGTGTGAGAGGGGAGAAAGGCAGGGACCCGCCTGCTCCCACTCCTGCTTGTGGTAGCAATAAAACTAAACGGGCTTCGCGGTCTTGTCAAACTGCACCCCAAAAAATATGCTGATTTACATGGTGGTTTTCCCAGCCACTGGAAATAATGATCTTCCAGAGAGTATTAAGCCACAGTGAACTTTAAGCCAATTTGCTCGTGAATGAGAGTGTTCCCATAGGTACGTAACATGCTTTAGCTTCTGCACGCTAATTTCACGCCTTTAAACTTGTAGCTTCTCAGCGGTCCCCCACGTAGGTCCGTCCCAGCTCTGTTATTGTTTTCCTTATTTTGAATTTAATAACGAAGGGGAACCTGCAAAACGCAAATGGAGCTAGTGAAGGGCTTGAAAAGTTTGCGGCGTTTACCTTAACCTCGTTGTTAACCTATCTGGGCCCAGCAGCGGCAGGTCACTGCCGTCACGCTTTCTCTTAGACAAATGTGGGTTTCTGCTCGGCACAGACAGGCGTTAACGGCATCTACATCGGCTTTTTTGACTTGATGCCGTGCACCCTCTTTTACAATGGCGCTCCAAGGCAAGTTAATCTGGGGATGACGTGCCAGCCAGCGCTCGGAAGGCGGTGCTCCCGGCGGGCGCGGATTGTGCTCCCGCTCTGCTTCTCTGCGGCGTGCCCGAGCGGAAGGAGGGTGGGAGTAGTGGCAGCGGGTACTGAACCACGGGTGACAGATCTGACAGGTGCAGAAGCGAGAAGCTTAAGCTTTGAGACAAAGCTCTGCGTCCCGGCCATCTGGGAGGCAGCTCCTTTTTCCTTGGCTCTGCTGGTGGGTGTTGCCGCTCCGGCGGCTAGGGCATGGTCTGCTGCCTGCCGGGGTGTGCGGGCTCTTCCTCTGCTATTAGGTTGCGAGTATCTGCTTGCTACCATATGGCTGCATTAAAAAGAGACAGAGAGGAGAATAAGCTGTAAAGCAACTGTAAAAATTCTGTTCAATGCTGTACCGCGGTGAGAGGGCTGCTGGCTCACCCTCCTCTTCCCCTAAGTCATTACAGTTATGGGTTTAAATAGACACACCTGCATCCATTCAGCCCCTGTAGTTTTCCCACTGAGCTGCTCTAGGCAGAGAGACACTTCTCTGCTTGACGCTCTGAAATCCCATATAATTCAGGGTGCTCGGATAAAGGCCCAGTTGTATTTTTTTTGTTCCCTCCCCGCCACCCCTGCTATTGGGAGTAGGAGGCTTACGGGTGGAATTAAGTGAGATGGGATGGATCTCCATCTTTGATGGAGATGTTTTGGAAAAGTTGCCAAGCTTGCTGGATGGATCTGGTGAGGAAATGGGGACTCTTCTGTCCTCTGTAAGAGGCTAATTCCATCACACCACAATGGGAGAGAATCACGTAGCGGCATTGACAACAACATAAAGAGGATATTTTGCAATATAATAATTGTCTGTATGGCTGAAGAATAACAAATGCTTTCCTGGCTCCCCATGGAACTAATAAAGAAAGGCAGGTTGAGGAGACTGGGATAATTATTTAGTCATCTTAAATATTTATGAGCTACAGAATGTGCTACATGCAATTTAAGAGGGACTTGACAATTACAGCATACATCATCTTGTTTCACAGGGGCTAAAAATACTTAATCTTGCTCCTTTAAAATAAAAGCATTAATCCTAAATATGTCTTAAGCTGAGAACGAAGCAGTAAACTGCAAGAGGAAGGAAAAGAATTTTTTTTTTTCCCCCCATTGTAAAGGCACAGGTTGGGGAAAACGCTGCAGGAATAAAAGTTTAGTTGAGAGGATTTTATGTGAGCTTTCTCGGAGTTGTGCTGGTGGTAGAAGATGTTCTTCATAATAAACAATTTGCCATTGACTTCACCAAGGTTTGGGGAATTTTGCTCTGGGCTGGAAAAGAGATAGACTTTCCAACTTTGTTTTGGTGACAATAAAATCATTGCTGCCACTCCAAAGGACCAGTTACAGTGGGCTAAACTGTCCCCGTGCCACCTTTTTACTGTACTCTGAAGCCACGAATCCATAACGTAGAGTCTCTTCTCTCACTTTTTCTGGCTTTCACAGGGGATTCTGTTCTGTGTGTGACTTGCTGATGCACAGTCAGTAGTGGATATTTCTGGAAAGTTTGAAGTGAGATTCATGTTGAGGAACAGATTCTATTGGCTACTGAATTCACACAAAGTAGAATCCAACTTTTCTACAATATATTGGTATATTTTAGCCAGTAAATTTAAGTGCTTGAACAGACTTTCTGAATTTGGGATGTCGTCATTTCTGTCAGCATCTGAATCTGCAAATTAGTAGTGCTGGTAATAATAAAACCTCAGTTCCATGGTCTTGTGCTAGGTAGAATAATACTGGTTTTTCAGCTCATTTTGGTGAGAGCGACACTGTTGTGGGAAAGACCTCCAATGTCTTTGTTCCTGATTTCTTCACAAGTTGTATAGTAGACAAGTTTGCAAGCATGAATGGTTCTGGTCTTATGTATTTGTCCCCATTTGCAAATCTCTGTGCAATCACTATGCTTGCAAATGTTTCAGTAATGCTTTTTGGCAGCCTACTTAAATTTTGGCTTTTAATTTTGGCAGTCTTTTTTATCCATTGTGGTAGCTCAAGAGCGGCCAGGATTAGAGTTACCAGGCATTTGAGTTTCCTCAGACATATCTTATTTTTCTGCCAGGAAATTTTGTCCAGGAGGAATTTGAATGCCTTGGCTTTAGGATAAGATGCATCTCTATATGTGCACCCCAAGTAAATCCACTCGCTTTACGCTACATGGGATTCGGTATGCACATGCAGATTAAGTGCAGAGAGGCACGTCCAGAAAGCCAAATGCTTTCAGACCATCTTTGCTGAACAGATGTGCATTTGCTACTCGGCCTCAACAGGACATTGCAAGCCCGTGCGTGCAGCACGAGTGCTGAGGAACTGCCTGGTGCTAGAATTCCCTGTCTGGCTGCACGTAATCAGCACATGCATGGAATGATGCTCAGAAATCCAGTCACGTTCTGAAGCCAGTTTCTGTATTATGTCAGCTATGGCTTATACGCATCGAACAATCTGCATTGGAAGTGATCAAGGTAAAAAAAAAAAAAGTCCTCCTCCCTAGCATCTAAAATATTTGATATCTTTAATGCATAATATAAAGCATCATATGCAACAGCAGAAACTTAAGGGTTTTAATTTACTGAAATGAAAACGGAGACGGCATACTGTAAAGGCAAAGGCGTTGATTTTGGTCCGGTGTAAATTGTATAGGTGGGCTGGATATACCATAACATACCCAGAGCAGGGAGCCCGTGAGACCCCTTCCGTTGCAGCTCACTTTTCATTGCTGCAAAGCGGAGGGTTTCAAACAGGGCGCTCGCTTGGGCTTGTGCCCGCCGCACGCCACGGTACGTGCTCTCGTCTTTCTGGCTCAGTGGCAGCAGCAATAATGGAATCTGGAGCTTGCTGCAAAAAAAAAAAAAAAAAAGAGAGAGAAAAGATGAGGGAAAGGGAAACGTGCTTTCCAATTAGATAATGGCAAATATCATACTTGTACTTGTGGAAGGTCAGAAAGGTAACAGCTGAAGGAGTCAAATAATAGACAAATTGATGATGGTAACTAAGAAAATATAAAAGGGACCCAATCTCTCTCTTACTGATAAAGCTGTCTGAGGTGCAGTAGATCAATTTAGCCATGGATGTTGTTAGGAAATTGCTCTTGTTTGATGTTCCACAAGCAGATCATGCAGTTTCCTAGGAAACATCTTTTTCTACTTAAAATCTAATTTTCCTACATTGCTAGAACTGATGAGTCACCCTGCCTGACTTTTCCTTACTTCCCCTTACCTATTAAAATATACTCACCAGGTGGAAATCCAGGGATTTATTGGTCCTTACCACCTGGCTGTTGAATTAACTCTTCTAGTGCCTCCCTGTTATCAGACAGTGTGCTTGATATGACAAGACAGAAGTCATAGGAAAGAAGAGCATCAAAATTGGAAAGAAATCATGCATGCCTTAATGGGACATGCTTCCTACATTCAGAAGAATTCACAGAATCACAGAATCATCATGATTGGAAGGGACCTCTGAGATCATTGAGTCCAACCACAAAAAAAAACAACACCCCC
>JAOXJK010000012.1:49236432-49246684 GCA_025774025.1 Xenus cinereus
GGTCTCCCCTCAGCCTCCTCTTCTCCAAACTAAACATGCCCAGTTCCCTCAGCCTCTCCTCATAGGACTTGTTCTCCCATATAGAATGATTTTTCCATTATGTGCAACCATGAAATGGTCTGTCTTCCATTGCCAGTAATACGCCATCATATTATTATTTCTGTTTTGTTAATTATTGCCTTATTCAGCTGATTTATAGATGATCTTTAATTTAGCAATGACAATTACACCCAGTTACTGCAAGAAAAGAAATGGATTTTTGTTACATGTTGCAAACTGTGCTCAAAATCTAACAGCCTCTGTTCTTGGTTGTGAAGCTGCATTTTAGGTTCCTGTAACGCATGGCACTTATGCTGAATGGAGAGTTGCCAGAAAAAGAGGCAAGGCTTATTCCTGGCTGTGGTCAAAGGAACAGAGGTCAAAGAAGAGGTTGGCAGCTAGCGTTTTCAGTGACTGATCAAATTAACTCCCAACTCCCTGATAAAAGGCAAAATGTTATAATTTATAGTTACCTGTTGTTTGGCTATATATAAAATCCTCAGAGTTTGCAGATTCCTAATGAGCTCCTGCGGCTACAGCGTTAATAAAAGTTTGGTTCAGTAGAATAGAGCTTCCATGAAAATTCTCTGTGCTACAGTTCTTACTCTCAGAATCAGTATTCTTACCACTTCCCAGCGCCTCTGACGCTTCAGTTGGCAGCGTACCACTGATGAGCCAAACACTAGTTACTAACACTATGAAGCTGAGAAACAGCTTTGTGTTTAAAGGGCAATATCCCTGCACGGGTAAGAGCACGGCTCGGTGTGACTCTGCTATCCCAAGAAGAAGATGGGTAAAATAACTGACCATCCTAACTCTGTCTTAAAACTTATAAAATCTTTTGTGTTAAGGTTTTGGTGTATTTACTTATAATTTGATTATGGACTTGTAGCTCATTGTATATCTGTTTGTACTCTGCTAGCACATGGCTTGTTCGGCTGCAGCTGGTGAGTGGGTGGCCTTATCGTATAAAGCTATGCATAACGCTTTAAAAATTTCCTAGGCTTGTCACTTGCATTGGCTCTCACTGTTTTTTGTTTATATTTCCTAAATACCAAGAGTTAGAAGGAATGACCATGGGTTTCAAACAGCAAAGTTTCAAACTATGGTTTGAAAGCAGTTTCTCTAAATATCATTAGATTATAAACTCTTTTAAAATGGTACTTACTTATCTGCGATCTTGTAGACCCTTTAGAGCTGCTTGCAAATAATGAGCCTTTTAATGAAGAGCTTTACAACTTCATTTCAGATGATTAGTTCAATTAAAATAGGCCTTTCAAGCTATATTTCCAGTTATTGATGGTAGTTTTGAGGATTTAAGGGGCAGCAGACTGAGTTCCAGCAGGACATAGGCTACAGAACTTCACCTGGCACAAGCGAGGTTCAAGTCATAAGCTTCTGGTTCGACTGCTGTGTTTATTCCTGAAAGACACCTGTAATATTGACAGAAAGGTATTATGTGACCTAGACTTCACTGAGTGTAAGTTGTTCTGGTATAAAAGAGCTGTATAGATGACACGTTCTCTTTGAAACTTGAAAATGTGAAAGATAACCTTCGTTCAGAGTTTGGACTCTTGGAAAGTTTTGCGTGGAAATGTGTTGGTGGCTTTGATTTTTTTTTTTTTTTTTTTAAAAAAAACCAAGTTACTGGCAAGGAGAGACTAGAGAGCCAGGGGAATAATAAAAAGGGACATGCTTTAACATTGTCATTGCTAAATGAAGTATTTGCCAAACATAAATATTCACCCAGGCTCTGGGACTCACCTTTGATGAGGCAAATTCAAGCCATTGATTGCAGGCGGTTGCTGAGGCCCTTTCCCTCGGATTAGTTTTCTGTGCTATGCTACAATAAACCTAGCATAACCTTCCCGCTCTTTTCAACAAGAAAACGGGCTGGATCAAACCTCTGGCAACAGAATCGACTTCTTTCTAGTAAAATGATAAAACTAATGGGAATTTGGAAGGGGCTGGCTGCTGCACTCCCCTTGCATTCTGCCAGTGATGTGTAAGTGCCCTTCTCTCTTTTCATTCCTGCCTCTAGCCCTCTGTCCCCTCCTCGATTAAGAATTTTGATGTACCACCGTGTGGTGCCTACGTGGCATCTGGTTGAGGTGCGTCGCTTCAGAGGCTGGCTGCACCCAGGCACAACGTAAAATGCCAGTCTGATACCTTTTATCCTGCTCAATGGCTCTTCATGAGCTTAAAAGCGAAGCGAGTTGAATTATAGGATTGATTTACTTATTGCTAGAAACGTGCTGAATGGCTCAATAGAACATTCCTAGCAGAGAACATGAGGTCTTTTTACTGACCTGTGGGTCACCAGAGTAATTCACAGTCAAAACCTCTGATCCGCTGGAGAAGGTGAGTCTCCAGATCACAGCTTGTTATCAAGGAACAGAGCACAGAAAGGAGGATAACTTATAAAATTTGTGCTAATCTCAGCACTTCTTGCTTCTCCAGTTCATGCAAACTTTTTCCTTGTGTCTATTCACGTGGGTCATCCCTGTGTGTTAAGATCAAAATGAAACAGTTGATTTTCTCCTAGTTCCTCAGAGAAAAATAGTTCTTCGTTTGTTATCAAACCATTTCATGGGCTTGAGATTTGATGGTGCAAGACACACAAAAGCCCCCAAGCTTCTGCAACTTTGGGAATATTCATGCAATTGTTGATTGATAACACACCCCGTGAATTTTTGGGCGTAATTTATATGTATAGACTATCTAAATCCTGTTAAGCCAATGCAGTCTATTGATGAAAAGTCTCACCATTCATTCCCGTCTTTTTGTCTGCTCTGTTGGCAGGAAATCATTTAACCTAACACTAATGTAGCTCATGCCATCTGCGTATAATCTTTACCTAGCTCACATTTGTGTAGTGAGAAGTAAATTGTGTCCAGAGACACTTTGAGATTCTCGAAGTAAAGCCGGGCTTTGCTTTTATGTGTGCAGTATTGCTCTGGGAGAAAAATGGGACTATACCCAGTGTGTTAATGGTATAATTATGGGGCCTCTCTTCCAGGAGTAGAAGGAAGATATTAGTTATCATAATGTGCATGAACTTGGACTTGAATGCAAAATTTATAAAGAAGATACTAAATAGAGTAGGTCTTGGTGAATAATAGCATGGAAAAATACGCTTAATATATGTAACCTTTGCACTCATGGAAGTGCTCATTTTTGGAGAAAGATTGCAACGTCTTTATTTTTTTTTTTTGTGAAACCTTTTGCTGTATTGCTGATTCTAAGTATTTGAGATGTAGTTATTGAAAATTGATCTCTAGTTAGGGGTAGGAAGAAGTCACATACTGTTGTTTCTACATCCTTACTGTATCAGCAACCAGTGAGATAGCTTAAAATCCCCCGTAGCATTCCTAAGGTGTCCTCCTGGGTAACAAAAAGAATAGAGGTTTTGAAAAAATTGTCAATCCGTTTCTCAGTCCTGAGTGGCCAGACCTTTCCTGAGGCATCGCACCTAGAATATTCTGTCTCCTTTCTGATATATTGGTTGCACACAGAGCTTAAAATTTACCTTGTCATCATATTTGCACAAAAACATTGCATAAGCAAGTAGGGTCCTAATTGAGATAGATCTTTTTCTACCTTTTTAATTAGCTCTACAAAGGTCTTTAAAGGGGTTTACAAACCTAGATTATGCAGTGTCCCAGTTGCATAAAATCTATTGCTTGCCTTTTATTCATATGCATGCTCAAGATTGCCTGTCTTTGTGTGGATATGAGAATAGGTATTGATTCCTTGACAGACTACGTTAAGCAAACAAAAACCCAAAGGAAATAAGTTTTCAGGCTTTTGTGACAGGTTTTGCTGTGTTTGCTCTGTTTAGAGATGAGTGATTCGAGATGAAATGGAGGAGCCTCAAAGAATTAGGTATCATAAGTTTGCGCCAAGGTGAAAAAGTTCTGGTATCCTGCCAGGTTTGTCCTGGAAGCAAACATTTTGAGCCTGCATAACCGAAAAGACAAATTTTCCGGTTTAAAATGAGTGCGTTCAGAGCTTTCTGCTTTTGGGAGAGAGCAACAGTATACACAGCATTATTCTTGAAAATTTCGCTCTTGGCTTTTCTCGCATTTCTTCCAGACCTAGCAGGTGTAAGGTAGCATGGGATATGATTTCACAGGAACAACACGCACAGGCACACACACAGCTAACACTACCATAAGGGTACGTTAAGCGTGAAACAGCATTTAGAATTGGAAATTACCAAAATTAAGGATCTCCTAATTTAGGAAGGCTGACTTTTTAACCTCAATGTTGCTATTTCAGTAGTTTCCTTTCAACTTTAAGCTTCTTAAAACAGCAAATCAATTCTCTTCCCTCATTTTCTTTTCATCCCGTGACATAATACTGACAGCAGTAGAAAGCATCTACAGAGATGGGCTCTTCAGACTGACCCCTCCGAAGCCTGGTACCAGACCAAAGGGGCACAGTGTCAGATCCTCATTCCCTGTGTGTACAGGTACCCAAAAGAGGGGTGAAGCAATCTCAGTGCAGTGGGGATCTGCTGATGGCTGAGGGTTATTTGTTTCTGATCCAAGCCCGAGAGGAACACGCCACTTGCCTTTCTGCTCATTTTTTCCAGATTATATCTCTGCTGTCTCCTGTGCTTCCACGTTGTCTGAGTTGTTTTTATTCCTATACCAAGGTGTATGCAGGGGAGCCATTTTCAGCTCTTCAGTGGATGGTTTTCACTGCTTAATGCCTTTCTGTCTAGTCTTGTCTTGCTCCTGCAAGTCTGAAGGTTTCTCTTCTGATCACCCATGTGTTGTTCCCCGTTGCCTTCACCAAGTTCCCACTCCCAGTTCCCTCCACTCTTTCCTCTTGTAAAATGTGTCCCTCCCTTGCTACTTCCACTTATCACGCTAATCGTGTTTTCGATTCCCATTTCTCTTGTCAACGTCCTTCCCTGCTCTAGTTCAATTACCTCCTCTAGGGAGACCTCTGAGGTACAATCAGCAGTTCTCTGTGTGATAAATATTTATTCATTTACCACCTTAGATGGTTGGGTCCAATTTTAGTCGATTTGGAGGTGATCAAAAAATGAGACAATACTCGTATTATTGTCCAAACCTGTCTATTTGCTGCTACTAACAAGCTGATTGTGATTTTTACTGTTCGGGGTTTGGGTTTTTTTTGCGGAGTATTTCTTCAGCTGTATCATTCTCAGATCTAAATTTCATGTGGAGGCTGCTCTCAGTGCCACCACTTGTCTTGTCAATAGTTTTATTTCCCAGCCCAGATGGGATGTCTGGCAAATGACCTTTCCCTAAGGGTCTTTTCATTTCTGCTGAAGAAGCCAGAGCTGGAATTAGAGTCAACATAACTGTCAGAACAATGCTGCACCCAAGTTAACAGTGACCTATTAGGTAATGCAGCTATATTGCTATTTTTTCTCCATATGGCATTGCAGTGAGTGGATAGCACAGGATCCTTGCCCTGTGCTCTGCTACAGGGCGTTGCAAAGTGTGGACAATGAAAATTTCTTATGGATATTTCATCATTATCTTTTTTTTTTTTTTTTTTTTAGGGTGAGTGCAGTAGATATGTACTGAATGCCCAGTATCAACAAATAATTTATAGCACGGGTGAATCGCCAACAAAACATCCCAGATTTCAGGTGCTAACTGTGCTGCAGAGACAAATATAGTCAAAATCTCCAGGGCCTTCTTTCTTCCCTCCTGCCAACTTCGTAAAGTGGAGACCTTATCGCGTACAGTGTGACAATGTGTGTCTTTCCCCTGAGCCTCCTTCCAGGCATTGGGGCTTCGGACATCCTTTTTGCCCAGGAGACTTTATAAGCTTGACACCCTCGTTGGAGGCAGAACATATGGAAATGAACTGCAATGCAGCATGTGGTATGAAAATGATTTAAAATTCCGTCATTATCACAGTTTAGCATTGTGGTGGGAGCTTTTCCTTAATTACTCCCTAAAGGGGAAAAACTGCTGATACTAACTAGACTGGGGCCATCTACTAAACCCAATGCCCCGTTTTTAATTCTAAAAATTAAATATTTATTGTTGACAGGAGCATTTTGTTAAAAATAATAATAAATAAAAAAAGGTATTGAGAGAAAGAAGAAAGTTTGTGGGGATTTAGTACCTTGCCTCATGGGTGTCGGTGGCAGATGTGGATGTGCGTTGCTTAAATAGGCCAGACTCCCTGATGGCAACAGCAGTTGGAGATCTGAGTCCAGGCAGGTTGAGGGGGTTTCAGGTGGAGCTGAGCAGCAGTCATTTGAATGCTCATCTACACTCTCTCACTTTGAAGAGACTAATTTTTTAAACCTCAACTGCGTAGGAAATGACATACTGACTCCATAGACTTCAGAGGGTTAAATTCACTCTGAATGTATTTGTGAGAACTTAGGCCAGCAGAGTCCAGCCTTTATTTTAACCTCTGCTTTCATGCCTCGTCCTCTACAATGATGGAAAGTTTCCCTGAGTTTTCTATGCTGCCGTGTTCACACCTGCCGTTCCTCTGTAATGCCACATACTCTTTTTCTCCCTCTCCTTTAAATAGTTGTGCGATGAACAACCATCTCAAGCAGGTGCATGTACTGTGTGAGTGAGCGCTGTCCTGCAGCCATTAGCCCTCAGTCTAGCAGATGACAGATGAGATTCCAGGAGCGAGGGCATCTTGGTATTACTCCTGATTTTGCTTCTGACCAGGTGTACAATTTTGGGCAAGTCTGCTGGCGTCTGTTTTCCAAGGAAGGGGAAATTCTAATTGTAACTGGAGTGATCTGGCACGGAGGGTAAGAAGGCCCAGCTACAGGAAGGGGTTAGACTGGCTGGAAGCAAGAATGCCAGAGACAGAACCAGACTCCTTGCAAGGGAGTGATGTTTCTTTCGGTGATGAGAGAAGAAACCGTCTCAGCATTGTCTTCCCATCCTGGAACGGCAGCAGAGCTGGGCTGGGCAGAGGTGGCCTGTGCCACCACGCTCAGGACTGATGCTGGTGCAAGATTGTAGAAGGAATTAGCTTGTGATGCATCTTTGCAGCCTCCATCTAGAACCATGTACTGCGGTAGGACTCTGCCCAAGGCATTGTTCATTTCATTTATCTTTTATATTTAAGCAAAACTGTGTTTTTAATTTACCCGAATGGGTAGCGTAAACATTTCCTAACACTTTTCTCATGTTTGTCTCTCTCTCCCAAGTACGGTACTCATTTTTCATTATGAAGGACTCTCTAACCATGTGATTTTGATGTGGTTTTACACAAGGGAAGCACAAACTTGTCTGGGGATTAGTGCTGATGGTTTTGATGGTAAAGGACATCTGAGCAAAACAGATTGAATTAAATAGGATCCACAAGATGAACTCAGCTTTTTGCGAGTTAAACTATACGCTCAGTTCAGTTGGCAATTTTTTTTTCTGGAATTCGAATGTTTCTGCAGATCTTTTTAGGCAATGTAGCGTCTAGCAAGCCCTTGCATGGAGAACAGAATCGTCTCCTGTCCCTGTAGACTTTGCCTGTATGTCTGTTCCTGGTTTTAGCTTTGCTATCTGAATACCAGCTCCTATGTAGATAAATCAGCTGTGCTCAAGTTTAGAAAAATTACAATTTGGGGATTAACCCAAGTATAGGAAGGCTCAGGCAAAATAAATTTCTCAGCGACTTTGAAGAACTAGTGCAAAAGGGAAGGGGTGCAATGAAAGTAGGGGTGTCAGCTTTGCCTCCACGAGAAAAGAGGCTCTGATTTATGTAGTTATAGTCACCTATTGCAAGATACAAGCCTAAGGAAGATGAAGGCATAAACAATTTTTATTTTATGTTTTTAGGCTGTTCCTCAAAATCCTTCCTTCAGGGTTTAGCTCGAGGTAAGAGATAGACAAACCACCTTGTCTGTACCAAGGTCTTTCTCTAAAAATTCGATGCTGTTTTAACACTCCCAAGAACCAGGGCTTGTGTGCTGGACTTAATAGGCATTTCTGAAAGTAGAGATAGGAAAGCTAAACTTAATTGCTTCATTTTATTTTCATAAAGCTCGGTAATTTTCAGTGAGTGTCTTTATGCAAGCTCTCAAGCCAATTTTTAATTATTTAACAAAACATTTAAGCACATGCTTTGAACCATCCTATTTAGCAAAGCACTTAAGCACCTGCTTACGTGCCACTTAAACAGGTTGAAAGAGATTTTTAAGTGTCTGCTGAATAGGGAAAGATTACCGAGTCAGGACCTTGAGAGGGAGGTGCTGGAATATAGTCATCAGAGATACAGATACCAAAAAAATGTCCAACTCTGTCTGAGCGTGGAAGACCTGAAAGCAGAGTTGATTACACAGTAACGTGAATGGCTTCCCCTGGCAGATTTTGCACCCAATCTTCAGCTGGTGTTGCCCACGGATTGATTTTTGCGTGTGCGTGTGTGTAATTTCAGTGTCCCCAGCCTGGCGTGCCTGACACCGCAGTCTTTTTCAGAAGCAATAAGCCATGCAGTCTGATGCTGAAACAAGTCTCCATGGAGCTAATCGGCTTTGGTTTTTTTGCTCTGAGCACTCGCTCTATTTCTTTTTTTATTATTATTTTTTTATTTCTTGCAGTGATATTGGAACACTGGGTTAACTCTAACAGAACTATTGATTGACAAGCTAATGTCATGAAGTTGGCTTATAAGCTATACTGCGGGAGTAACTTAAATCTTACTGTGTCAGAGGGGCAAAAGATAAAAAAGCTCAGTTAGTAGTTAGAATAACTTTTAGAATAATCATAGCTTGGCTGTTTCAATGTTTAAACAGGAAATGCTTTTAGGAATCCTGGCCCAGGAACTCAGCTAGGGGCACGTCTGTGCCTCCGCACCGTGCTGCTAATCAGTAGCTCAGGCCTGGTTTTCTCTGCTGCCCTGGAATGCAGTGTATATTTTTATCAAGTCACCGAGTTGGTTGCAGGGAGTCAAAATAAGCCATGCTAAGGTGATACTGAACTTGCCTAGGCACATCTTCTGTATGCAGTCCCAGTAGCCAAAGCGTGATTTCCAGAGAGCAGCACAAAACAAAACCATTCACGCTTGTTTCTTCGTCTTTACCATTGTCTTCTTTTTTCCCTTGGGATTTCTTTTGGGGAAGCAGGGTGTTGTCTCTGTTGCAACGGCTTTAAAATTCTCGAGAAATGAAGAAACTTTATTAATCAGAACTGCAATGAGAAAAGTCATCTTACTAAGCAAGCCAAGAGGTCAGTGGGATTTTGGACACGTGTAGTGCATCATATATGTTCAGGCAGGAGTTGTGGGGGATTTAAGGAGGAGGGGTGTATGTTTTAAAGCACATCAGAGCATTGACGAAGAATTAATAATGAAACTTACTTTGAACAGCTTTGTTCACAGTAGGAGCAAAATTCCTCAAAACCAAACAAAAAACCCCAAACCAAAACAAACAAAAGAAAAGAAAAAGATTGGTTTCCAGGATAACAGAGGAGACCTGGCAGTCTATCAGTGGGACAACCAGACCAGCTGACAGACTGAGAGACTGCTCCAAAATCCCCAGCACACCTGCCTCTGTGGAGCCACCTGTCATAGGAGTGAAAAATGCGTCCCGAGTTACAGAACTGCAAACTCAGCAACACTTCTGCAAGTGATCAGAGAAGTGAAATCACCCTTGTGTAAATTTTTATTGCCAGTAGGTTTCTCACCAAAGGAAAGAAAAAAACCCTCAAAGTAATTTTGTAATTTTTTTTACAGTATTAAGACTTCTAGAATACATATTACCCTAGTAATGAAAAATGTCCACACCTAAATGATGACATACAGTGTATTTATATAAAGTTGGGTTGGGTGAATTAGGTAGGAATACTGTCACTTATATACTGCTTTGCAGCTCAGGATTATAAAGGGTGAGATGCAGGGTGGAGGGAAGTGGGACAGGCAAAGGAAAGCTTGCAGAGTAACCCAGGAAGATTCACTCCATTCCCAGTACTCACCACCAGCAAACGCTTCCCAGCTCTCAACTCATGCCACAAGTGTTATATGCTGCAGGAGAGATCAAGTTCACGATCCTCAGGGCTTGAATCTGAATGGGAAACCTACTGGGTAGAATCCTCAGATTATTTTAGGAAACTGAGGGTACCCCAAAAGATATGAAGACTGTCTTTATTCGTCCAAGGAATCTGACTGTGGGGAATTGGCTGAGGGGAGACCTTCTCGCTCTCTCCAACTCCCTGAAAGGAGGGTGTAGCCAGGGGGGGTCGGTCTCTTCTCC
>JAOXJK010000012.1:49259191-49270277 GCA_025774025.1 Xenus cinereus
GGTGTCCCTGCCCAGGGCAGGGGGTTGGAACTCAATGATCTTTAAGGTCCCTTCCAACTCTAACCATTCTATGATTTTCTGATCTCGTCACGTCACCTGGGTGAAGAGGAAGTCTTTTGGTTTTGGGTTCTTTTTTTGTTTGGTTGGTTTTTGAGACAGGACAAAATAAACCAGTAACGCACAAGCTAAAACATTGATCAGTAGTGTTTGGTCTTTGGAAATTTCCAGGAGAGCTGTTCCATTAGTTGGTAGAAACTCTACATGCTCCTCAACTCTCTCTGAACACATCAGGCTTTGGGGGGGTTATTGCATGTTCTTTTCAGTGCAAATGGCTTTTGTTTTCGTCTTAGTTACTCAGTTCTTGAAGATGCAAAAATTAGTTTTATCTATATAGTTGAAGAACAGAGTGGACACTGATAATAAACTGCTTTCAAGCATATAATGTTACCTGTAAAGTGAAATGTTAAAAAGTGCCGGCTACTTGCTATGTAAGTATCTTGTTTGATGACACTTGCTAAATAGTCAGGTTACCAGTGCCTGCCCAGGGAATGCTCTTAAAATGGTACCATTTGGGGTTTAAATTGATTTAATCGGTGACAGATTAATCAGTCTTAGACTCTAGTAAGCATTACTATCACACAACAGTGAAGAAGTTGCCCGAAGTGTGGGGTCTGAATGCTGGAAGTCTCCAAACCCTCTCCATGAAAAATTTTGAGAACAGGCGTTTTAAATGGTGCTTCTCCATTGAATGGTGATGGTAGAGGAGTCCAAAGACAGCAAAGTAGGAGTATTAAGAATGGAGCTGAGAGTGAACCATTTTTGAATTACAGAAAACATGAGAAGGTGATTGGCAACGGACGCACTTTGGGCAAGGGGTCCCACTTCTGAGCGCACCCCAATAAAATCCTTACCTTAACCAAGTGCTTTCCCTGAGCAGGGCAGCGCAGGCGGAGCACTGCTCCTGTGGCTGGGCTCTGAGCTCTGCTCTCAGACACGTCCTCTCGGCTTTCCATCACACTTCTGCCTCCTCAGCGGCTTTGTGAAGGGTGCCCATTAGAGAGGGCCTTTCTATGTTCACAGGATCGATAAAATGGAAGCAAATGTTGATGTTATTACTATATTTTAATATAGCAAGCTTTTCACAGTGAAGATAAAATCCACTTGTCCTTATTCCCTACAGAACAGTCACATTCTGAAACATTTTGCTCATGGTGAAGAAGATAAGCATTTTGCGACAGAGTTGGACCTATGTTCCCTACTGAATGGACAAAGGGTTTAGTCTGATGTGTTCAGGAGTCAGCTGAGAAGTTAGGTTATTATGCAGGTTGTCTTCTCTAGAATACACCATTCTTACTAAATATTCACATTTGTAGGCCAGCAAAGAGTTAATAATCAATTGCCATATGATGAACCTATAATCACCTTATTAAATCCACATTGAATGTGTAGTTAAGTGTACTCAGACTATTTCAACTTAAAATGTTACCATTACATCTGCAAGAGGAATTAGTGTAGTGCTTTTGAGATTACATTAGCAGCAAAACAGGGGGTGAATAGTTATTGTTAATTAAACCATACAGACAACATCCAGTGGAATCCTAATGGCGTGTAAGATAAATCTATTTATTTAACATCTTAGAGTTTCAAGAATCTCTGCCCTCCAACTGCTATTTTTTTCTCTCTCCTCTCTCTTTTAATTACCAGGGGAATTTTTTGGACTGGTTTTGTTACTCTGGAAGACTGGTGAGATGTAGAAGTGAACCTTCTAGTTGTCTGTTATGGGCTTGACATTAATATGGTACATGTAGCGATAGAACAATATTATTTCACTATGAGTTTGTTGTTAAACTATTGAATCATAGAATCAATAAGATTGGAAAAGACCTTTAAGATCACTGAGTCCAACCATTAACTGTACGCTGCCAAGTCCACCGCTGAACCATCTTCCAAAGTGCTACATCTACATGTCTGATTTTTTTTTTCCTTCCATCTAATCAGTCTCTGAAGAAAACTCTTGATTTTATTTCCTCTGATAAAAGTGTCCCTGTTCTTATAACATATTCATGGCCACGAGGTACTTCCCTGCTTATGTCAAATACCACAAAGAGCCACCGTATTCCCTGATCACTGTCCTTTCTCCTCCTCCTTTTTACACATCTGCCTTTGCAGTACGTGAGACTGAACACACCATTTGTGTGGGATATTTCAATCGAGAAGAATTTGCTTGTGACAGACTCACTGTTTAATTTGTGCTACAGTTGGCTTTGCGTTTTGAAGTAACCTCTTAAGAAGTTCACCTCTATATAATCACCTTCAGTGTTACACTCCCCTCGTAGGCTTCTTTTCAGTACCTGCTGGGCACTCAGAAAGGGAATAGCGCTAAATACCTGTTGTCTTTTAGCTGATATATTCCATTGTTTGGGTTAAAGGCTGCAGGTGTCCCCCAGACCTGCCTCCCTGGTTGTTGCCTCTGCTGCTGTCATGGCATCACTGTCCCTGTGGTATGTAGCCCTTTTCTTGTCTAAAAGGAAGAGTCCCGTCCTAACAAACCTTTACTAATATCATGAACTCTGGTAGAGGTAAGGTCATGAAGATTTTATATCTTCTGCCCCTGATCCTTTACTGCTGTTACCAGTCACTTAGTGTCTCCCCTGCTCTCCAGCCCTGACACTTCAGTAGTCCTTCTCCCTTGCTGGTAGTTTCTGCTCTGACTTTTCTCTTTATGTATGAATGCTTCATCAAAGGCTTTATGTGCTTTGGCCCTGCTCCTGCATATTTTCTGTCGTGGATCGCCCGTTGTCCCCCAAAATCCTGTTTCCACACACAGTTCCTTGCCCATTTCTTGTACACGTATCCCTTGTAAGGGGATGATGAGAGTGCTTATTCCCTTTATTGCTTTCTGAGACAAACAAACTTGCCCAAGTAATAGCATCTGGAGAAAGATTTGGGGGTTTTTTTGTTATCCTTCCTACCCGAGATGCCAAAACCACACTCTGTTGCTCTCATCCATTGCTGTAGAGAGTTTAATTTAGACCCTCTGCATCACTCAGCACTGTTTTCACTTCTCTGTAAAGGGCCGTGCAGCTGCTAGGCACTCGACGAGTGTGACACAATAATAATGAACAGGAGACTGTGCTTCGGCCATCAAACAGGTCTTTTTACCCTCAGCTATACAGACCACGTGGTTACTCTTCATTTGGAAAAAGGCAGCTAAAAGACTCTTCTAAGCAAATCCAGTCTACAGTGTGAAGTGTTCTTTCCCAAACACACTTAAGACTACAATCCACTTTGATTCATTTACTGCTTTATTTTAATCATATTGATCCGATTTTAGCTCTTTTCCTTCTGTGAAGAAAGGGAATTGCAGCTCTGCTTGCTGAAGGTCATAGCCTGGAAACCTGAAAGTTAAGTCAAGCCCCTGACCCCTCTGGAGTCGACAGGACCTCATACGTATTTGGTAATCCTTTCCATTCACTCTCTGTGTGTAGCAGCGTGTGTGTGTACAGGCCACAAGTAAGGATTTGCAGAATGGAGCCCTCACTTTGTTTATAATTGAAAACCATTGTTGGAGAAACAATGATTCAATAACCTTTTCTGAGTCTGGCCTAATGTCTCTCTCCAGAGACCATGGTGAGCACAGTGGTAAATTGATTTTAAAGAGAGTACAGCATTTCTAACTCTTTATGCAAGACTGACTACGGTTTCAGGCTTCTGCTTAATAGCTCTGGATAATGCAGGCCTGGAAGCATCAGTGTGGAGTGTGTGTGTATAGCAGGGGCAGATTATGTTATCATCTTTCTTCAGATTTTTCCTGCTGCAAAAGAGAAAAATCACTATTGAGATGAGTGAACAGACCGTTTAAATGAAGAAATAAGTGGTAGTAATTTGATTCCCTATTGTACACAATGGTGATGTATATAGTCTGGAGGCAGTTGCCCTTTTTACATCTCTTGAGGGAGTTTATGCCTTTCCATTTTCACCTTACTATTAGGCCGACCACAGAGGAAGTTGAAGAACTGTGGAAAGAACCAAGGAGCTTTTATCTGAGTGGGTGTTGGGGGAGAGAGCTTTCCTGCAACTACGTATGCAAAACAAAGCAAATCTTTCCTTTCTTGAAGTAATAGAACTGGCACACTGATTTAAACACGCATGCACACTCCTGTATCCTTTAATCTCAAAATACGAAAAAACCCAATGTACTCTGATGGAATAAGATTAGCTGGAGATGAAACTAGCAAGGGTTGTGAAGGGTGACAAGAAATTTTCCCGTACATCAGTTCTGAAAGGAAGGCTAAGGAAGAAAATGTGAGGCTGCTACTCAGTGGGCCGGGGCACATAATGACAAATGACAGGAAAAAGGTCTAAGTACTCAGTCCTTGGCTTGATTTTTCACTGCCCTCTGGCCTTTAACTTTCCTGGGTTTATTAGCAGGGACTGAGGGAGTGAAGCATTAGCCACATTGCAGGAAGGTAAAGTCAGGCGTGCTTACACTAACTGGGCACAAACAACTCCGTGGGATCAGATAAGGTGCCTCTCAGGGAGCTGGCCAATGTCACTTTGAGGCCACTCTCTAACACCTTGGAAAGGTGATGGCAACTGGGGAAGGTTAAAGAAAAAGAGAAAAAGGCAACCATCAGAGCCATCTTCAAGAAGGGCACGATGCAGGAAACTAAAGGCTGGTCAGCCTTATCTTAGACCTGGGGTGGTAATGGAGCAAACCCTTATGAGAAGCCATTTTGGGCCACATGAAAGGGAAGGTGGTGACTGGGGATGGCCAGAATGGATTTACAAGTCCACATTATGCCTGACCAACCTGACAGCCTTCTCTGGTGAGGTGAATGGCTTTGTAGATGAGAGCCATGGATGCCGTATACCTTGATTGGAGAAGGTCTTTTAACATGGTCTGTGAATCTCCAAATAGGCAAACTGACAACATATAGAGCGGATAAGCAGATAACAAGGTGGGTGGACTATCAGGCTCAAAATGTGGTGATCAGCAGGATAAAGTCCAACCTGGCAGCTTGTTGTCAGTGAAGTCCCTCAAGGATCAGAAGAGGGGCCAATATTATTTAGCGGACTCTCATCAAGTTTGTGGACAATAGTGGATTGGTGGGATTGGTGAATATTTTGGCAGGGAGAGCTGCTGTTCAGAGGGAACTGGACAGGGTGGAGAAATGAGAGGACAAGAACCCCATGAAGTTCAGCAGAGGAAAATCCAAAGTCTTGCACCCGGGACAGAATAATCCCATGCCACAGCATAGGCCAAAAGCCAGCTGCATAAGAAGCAGCTTTGAAGGCAAGAGGGGGTTCTGGTGGGTGAGCTGAGCCAGAGCCAGCAGTGCACCCTTCCAGCCAAGAAGGGCAGACGTATATCCGTGTGTATATATATATATATATATATATATTCTGTTTGGTGCAGATGCAAGTTAGTACCTTAAGGTAAGGTACTCACCCTTGAAGACTCACCCATGAGGACGAGCAAAGTCGATTCTGATAGTGACATAGATTGATGCAGTTAAAAATCACAAGTTGTTAAACATAAACAACTTTTTTGGGTGTGCTGAGGGGTTTGTTTTTTTTTTTTTTTTAACAGATTAATTTCACAATGTGTCTCATATTTCAGAGGAAGACCAGATTGTTAATTGCAGGGTCATTCTCCTCCTTTACTTGCCAAAGTCGGATCTGTAGCCTGCAGCATAAATTAGTTAATATTAAAAGAGTATAAACAGAAATCTTCTCTTCTGGTGATCATGCAATAGTCATGATTGCTAAAGTATGGAAGAGAGACAGTTTGTAAGAACAAACTTTTTTTTTTTTCCCCAGCTATATCTACTGATCTAGGAAAATGTGCTTTCAGGTTCAGAAGCTGATCTGGTCTGTTTACCTAGAAGCTATTCCTAATTGAGGTGCAAGTTATATTTACAGCTGGGCAGGCTGGAATTCACTGAGGATAAACAAAATAGCCAAGATCGCAATCACCACAGTAGCGAGGGGGAACAACAGTCTGAAGTCAGAAGAAAACCTGTAAGAAGCTTTAAAACTTGTTCAATTTTTCCATCGCAGACGGCTGGTCCGGTAAAATAGTCTACCTCTCTTTACAAACCTGGCTTCTTTGAGTAATTACAGAGAAGATGGGTCACTTGTCAGCCGGCATTAAATATGTTTTAGTTCCATTAACTTTGTGAGGTTAAGGCAGCTCATGCCAGCTGAAGGTTTTTTGACCACCCTATATATTTAATGTGCCATTCATTGGGCTGTGTTTGCTCTTCCCATGCGGCGACTTCAATACAAGCAGAGAATGAGTGACAAAGCAAGGGGGGTGAAGACATCGGTCACATTTAGTGTTTGCTATTAGAAGTAAGAAAAAGCCAACCTGCCAGAGAGGTGGGAGGAGGGAACGGGCTCAACCCTGGCAGGAGCTGGTGGGCAGGTGATGGCATCTCTTTGCATTACATGACTAATAGAGGTCATTGTTAATAGCTTGCAAATCAACCCATGGCAGTTTTCTCTGCTACGCAAGGGCAACAGGCAAGATACTGCTTTGTGCTTTTTCTCTCATTTGTAGGTGTTTAGAAAGCAAGTTGATATGCCCTCCCCCACCCCCATCCTCTGAAGAGATACATGAGCTGTTATATTTAAACTTTAGTAAATATTTGAAATATACTCAATAGCGCATTTTCAATTTCTGGAGACTGAACTATGATTTGGAAGATGTGAATTGCAAGAGATCATATCATATTTGTTTCTAATAGCCTGTACTCTGTAACAATTTTAACTGTGTTTTGAAGAAGTGTTCTGCAACAGATATACTCTGATAGTTCAATAAGTCCACTCAGAATTACTTTCCACTTTGCGAGGGTAATTATCTTTATTAGTCCTGTACCTTGATAGTGTTTCAGCAGAGCATTTAGGAGTGTCAAATTCTATTAAGCATAAACTAGCTCACGGAGGAAATAATTTGGAACTGTGTGCAAATGGTGATACTTTAAAAGGTTTAAGTGAGTGTTCTGCTAGGTGGTTTTAACGCTTATTAACAAAATAAAATCAAAAAAAGAGACAATATAATTTTTATTTATATGAGGGGAGGGGAGGGAATGAGAGCCTTCCCCTCGTAAATAAATGTGGAAAATCTTAAAGCTTCTACATGCAAACAACTGCTCACCAAGATAAGAGGATGCTACCAGATTTTAATCAGCACATTTCAAAAGTGTCATTTTATTGGTATACTGAATTTTGAGTAGTAAAGGAGTGCTATGTAAACTATGATGTTTTTCTGAAGTGCCTGCTCTTTCCAAGAACTGAACTGCAGAGGTCGGGCAGGAGATAAGCGTGGCCAGTACTTTCATGGCATGGCAATCCGGTCCCATCCTCTTGTCCTGCTCGTGAAAGCTGAAGTAGCTGTGAAGTTTCTGTAGCGTTGCACCCACATGCACTGGGGAGGTCTCTGGGATGAATTTCAAAATGATCTATCCCACCCGAGCTGCAGGAAAAACTATGGGAGAAAACCAAAGGAAAGTGCCGAGAGCCAGGGAAAGGATTTTGTTAGTGGAAAACAGGAAAATTAAACTCTAGAGGAAGAACGTGGTGGTGCAAAGTGTGTCCTGCTTGATTTCCCCAGACAGCTCAATTTCATTGCATGCCATTAGCACTTACATTCAAGACTCTGCATGTATTAATCATGCTGGAACTGCTGTCCTCAGCTCTCAGGAAGTTTGACTTTCCTCCCTCCACAGCCTCTTTAGCATCTCCAACTTGCTCTTTCTCTCATTTTGTCACTGGTTGGTATTTGCCCTGTGGTTAAAGGGAACCAATACGGAAAAGACAAATTCTCTGGACTAGCAGATAGGACATACCAATTGTTGTGAGCTCGAGAGCGTTTCCTTTTGCTTGAAGTATCATCTTTCCCACTGGTCCTCTTCTTCTGGAGTTAGTTATTGTTCTGTTTTGGGGATGCAGTAATAAGGAGCTCAGCAAGATGGCTGTGACAAAGGCAAACACGGAGCCCTGCAGCGGGGATGGAATAAATCCCTGCAGCAGCCCAGGCTGGGGGCCGATCAGATGGCTGAAGAACAGCTCTGTTGCAAATGACCTGGGTGTCCTGGTGGACCAGACGTAGGGCACGAGCCAGCAGTGCGTCCTGGCAGTGAGGAGGGCTAGCTGCCTAGCACTCGCCCTCAGCGTGGCTATAGCCAGCAGGTTCAACTGACTATTCACCTCTATTTTGTGCTTTTGAGACGGTATCTGGAGTACCATGTCCAGTTTTGAGCTTCCCTGGCGCTCAAAAAGACATTGACAAACTGGTTTTCTAGATACCTACATTTAGGCAGCTGGGCCCTACCCAAAGGCACGGTGGTGTTCCTCTGTGTGCTGAAAGCTACTGCTTTAATAACTGTTGTAAAAGCTTTTATAAAGCTTGGTACTTGCTGTCAGTCTACAGCCACCTTACCTTGCTGAACATTAAGACTCATGGCTCCTTCTGAGAGAAGAAACGAGGCTACAAAATGTAAAAGTGCAGTTGAATATCATATCAGAGAGGAAGACCAGGAGCAAGGCCCCATAAGGAAGCACTTCTGGCTTTGAAGTGCTTGCCCAGGAGTAGTGCTATCTGCCTCGGAGTCAGACCGGGTAAAATGATGTTGGGACAAAAAGGCAGATGAATTTGGCCACCAGAGGAACAGTAGAGAGTCACAGCTGGCAGAACCTCTTGCCCTCATTGTGGCTGAAGAAAAGACAGGAGAGAAGCAGCTGGAAGAAGGAGGTCTGGCTAGGTTCACTGAAGTGTACATAGATCTGCAGTGTGCCTTTGTAAATGGGTTTACATTGCACACTTTTGTCTGTCTGTAACAAGGTGGTTTCCGTGGATGTTTCTTGGACAAACCAGAAACACTTGTGCAACTCTGTGTGTGATTTTTATGTCCATTTCTAGCTTCCCCTTGCTTGGCCAGGCCGTGTGCTGGTGTCCTCTTCCAGCTGTCGCTGCCTGTGTAAAGACGTTATTCCCTCCAGCCTCCAGCGATTAACCTGTGGTTACTGCCGGGTTCTTCTGGTGTAATTTGATTCAGTCAGGATGACCTGGGCTGGAAAAGACTATTACGCCGTGGACTGGTAGGTCTGACAACATTTTTGCTGCTCTAACAGAGGTCAGTGATAACCCAAGGTAGTCCAGTAGCAGAACAGAGCTGTGCTTCCTTTATCTCAGCACAGCTGGGACAGGATATGGCAAAAATAATGTCGGCATCGTTCTTGTCTCACCGCGTTTGGCCTCAACTTATTCTTCATTTCATACGTTTGTTTTGCCCTGTCTGGCTGTGTGCTCTTCTGGGTCTCGTGGGGCTGGTAGAAGAGTTTCTGCCCAAAGGTTCTTGTCTCTTTTTCCTTGCAGGAGGTGTGTGGAAATGTGCCCTAATCTACTTTGGGCAAAACCACCTGCACTGACTAAACTGGGTGATTTAAATGTTTCAGGTAACCCACTTAAAGGCTGAATTTGCCTAAGGCAGGCTAGACATCTTTAAAGCAGACGCACCCCAAGTTCTGTCAGATGACAGGGACTCCCATGCTGTCTGGGAGAAGGTACCCTCCCGCTGGAGCAAGCACTACTCTGACCAGCCAGCTTGGATGTAAAGGGGATGTCTGCGTGTGAACTAATTGATGACACAAACTGAAGCAATGTGGGTCAATTTTTAAAAGAGGAGAGTGCATACATTAAGTTTCAGTGGTGTGACTGTTTCCATTTAAGCTGTGTAACGTTAGGGAGACCTATTCATGTGTTAATGGAGCTGCTCCATCTCACTCTGAAGAAACACTTGCTTCACAAAGCACTATTGGTATTTCATTTGTCTAATGGCAATTCCATTTTGTGCTCCTTTAGAGTACCTATTCTACAAATTCTTTTTTTTTTTTTTTTCCCCTCATGCTTTTTTCTTTATGCAGGCACTTAAACTTGTGTCTATCTTCAGGTATGTGAGCAATAATAATGAACGTCAGCAGGATTACCATCACGGTCAATGTATTTAAAATCAGCTACTTTTATGGTGCTGGTTACAGTTGTTGATTCAGTGGAACCTGAGTTTTGAGCCTGTCTTCTCTGGGAAATTAATCCAGGCTGGATGTAAATCAGATAAATTAAACCAGATTAAAGTCATGCGAGGCCTTTCTCATTTTGAATACAAGCTGCCTGAATTCTGTTTTGTTGAATTCACTTCCAAATCAGAGAAACTATTCTGATCTAAAATGATTTTATATTCATGCAAGGAGTTGTTTTGCACCAGTAATTCAGTACAATCCCTGTGGAGACAGCCTGTGGTTTTTATTTCACTTTATAAATGTGTGTGTACGCTGCTGCTGAGGAACATCAGCTTGTCTAGAACCAGGTGGAGACCAGTCTATTACATTTTTGCAGTTGAACTGCTGTGTCATTTAACTACCATTTTAATGGATGAAGCTTTCTTGTTGGTATCAGCTTTGGAAGTTGAAAGCAAGGAAGTTTATTGTTCAGGAGTTTAATTTTGGGTCAAAGCCAAAAACTTTGTTTGCCTGGCAATGGCTGAGGTTGTTCCTTTAGCCTGGACCCACTAAACACGATAGACTCCTCATGTTCTCACAATGCTTTTCAGTGTGTAATATCACAAACAAAAACTCAGCCCTCCCAGCTAAGGCTGAACACAGAAGGTGGCAGCAGGTAATAGAAGCAGGAATGAAATTGGGTAGTTTGCTGAAAATCTAATTTGATGGGTAAATAGCCCTGAATGTCAAGAGGACTCTGTTTGTAAATGTGCAGGATGGTGATTTGATGCTTAAGAGTTTGTGAAATCTTCATCACTGGAACTTTCTGAACATACTAAAAGATGTTTTGGGGAATGGCGTAAGTATTGTTGACTCTATCTTGGTATAATCCCATTTTTTTATCATTCATCAGCATTATTTTATTAGAAATAATTTCTTTAGAATCAGTAAGAAAGACTCTTTCATATCTTCCAAAGGGCTCATTTTATTTGTCCCCACCTCTACATTAGCAATGGTGACAGGAGGAATTGTGTTGGGCAGACATGGTGGTTCGTTTACCATTTTTGTAATAAAATAAATGGCA
>JAOXJK010000012.1:49270293-49291361 GCA_025774025.1 Xenus cinereus
GAAACTTTAGGAATTGTGAAAACCTATTCTAAATTCTTGATCAGTTTTATACGACAAGCAAGTTCAAAATAGTTTGAGTAAGAGCAAAATAAATGTTCAGAAGTGCAAAAAATTCAGAGTTTAAGTACAAAATTTTTTTGGTGTCAGTTACCCTGATTCAGCCAGAACAGTAAAATGTGGGAAAGCTGTACTGCTGTAAGTAAATAAATAGAATAGGATTTGATAATGATCTTCATATCTCAGAGGCTGGACTAATACATAATTTGTAGACAATTAAGAGGATGGTTTTCTGATTTAAGATAGTGACAGATTTGAGTCTCCAGTAGTCAGAGGAATGAAATTTTATGAAATGGAAAGGTCAGTGTTATTAGAGTTTTGTTCTGTGGGAAGGTTTGTCTTTTCAGATTTTGTTTACATTTTTAATAGGTTTTGTTTTTTTTTTTTTTTAAAAGCCAAAACAGTATGAAAATAAATGTTGCACAAAATGTTTAGAAATACTTCATTTAACAGGTTAACATTTAACAATTAATTCAGTGTTGAACCCTTTATCGTGAGTTACCATCCTGCCTCCTGGGAATGCCTTTTCCCATCTCTGGGATGAAGCTCCATTGCCAGACTCCATCTCCCTTACCTGCGCTTGTGCTTAAAGACTTTGTGAAGCACTTCATTATCTTGGCAAGAGCAAAGCGGGCTAACCAGGGACTCTGAACTGTAAGATAAGGAAAGAGGCTTGAGGCTCTGGGACAGCTAAGGTGAGTTTGCTTTAATATTTGAATATTTGGTTCTTAAAATCAAAATATTTCAGCCAAAGAAGATATTTCTTGGAGAAAATGGGGGGAAAAAATTTTTGCGGAAATTGTTGGTTTGGGGTTTTTTTATAGGAAGTTGCTGGCTAGTTAAGCTTATGCTTGAGTATCTGCCTGAACAGAAATGCCTTTCTGGTTCAAGTTGTCAGCTGTGCTCAAAAATCTCATGATTCCCAGGAGTGAGAGAGATCATTAAACGTCTCTGCTGCGTTAAAAGTTACCCAATTTTCTCGTCACCTGAGACAGGTAGAAACTTTAAGCTGCTGTACGTTTCCCCTTTTCGGTGCTACTTCTTGCCCTGTCGCGGTGCTAACCATTAGCCCTGTCGTCCACCCTCTATTTTCTTTGACTGGGGCCGCGATGGTTCTTGCAAGCATCATACGCCTCTTCTAGATCAGTGTTATAAAAGCAGCCCTGCTCAGCTCCTGATGTTACACTGATGGGGTCCCATGACTGACAAGAGGAGGTAATTCTGCCTAAATGTAAATTGCTGTAGATTTTATTATTTTTTTAAAAAAATTGATTTTGAATGCAGAGTTTGGTGAGGGGGATGAGGGGCTCGTTTTGCTCTTTCTGATTTTGGCAGCTTTATGAAAAAATAAATATGAATGTCGTCTCACCAAAAGCCCTGACAAATTCTCTAAAGAAAAAAAAAAAGAAATGCAAAGCACGCAGCTTCGGGTGCCACCGCTCTCTGTGAAATGAGGGACAGGAACCCACAGAATGTTAAGATAAGGGAGACAAATGCCCAGCCTCGGTGTATGTAAATAGTAAGAAACAACGTTTTCTTGTTGCAATCAAACAACATGGCTGAAAGCAGAAAAAGGGAAGATTACTGTCCTTGTTCCACAGATACAGAACTAGTCTATGATCAGCCGTAACTGTGCTAGATCGGGCATCACAAAACAGTGAAAAGCTGGAGTACTTAAAAAATTTGTTGCAGAAGCTGCAAAGGATGGAACAATTTGGCAAAGGCACTGATAAAATAAATGATTTCTGTCTCTCTTGTTTTTTTTTATAAAACAATTTTTGGAGAAGTTGTTATTTACGTGCTTATTAATGCAAACTGTCAAAATCAAACGTAAGTGTGAGCGCTTGAGGCAGATAAGCTCACTCAAGAAAGCTACCTGAGTCTCAAATAAGAAGTTATCCTGGTTTTCTGGAGAATATCCTCCCAGGCCGTACCTGCCTGTAGACGGTGAGAAAAAGCTTTTCCCCCCAGTCCCCTGCTGCAGCGAGGCATTCAGAACATCGCTCAGGCTGCTTCAGATTTACTTCCCTTTTATGGTACCATTTGATCTGCTTTCCAAGTAATATAATTAACTGTCTTTTAATATTTAAAAAAAAAAAAAAAAAAAGAAAAAAAGTGCTTTAATAGGGATAATTTATAAACTCTGAGAGGGAAAAAAAGATTGATCCTTTCACAGAATTTAGGAAATTATTGCTTTCAAAAATGGATTATACAACTTCTTTGATTGAGTGACAGTGGTGCATTGTATGGATGAATCTTTTGGAGCCTTGCAGTTGAAAAAGCTGTTCAGCAGTTAGAATAATCAGTCTCTTTAAGAATTTTAAGCAGGGTGGTTTTTTCAGCTCAATACTCAAGCAATTTACTTCTTTAATTTTTAGTGTGTTGCAGTATATAATGCACAAAGAAACAAGTAAAGGAGAAGTTATTTCTCTGTACTCTCTTTGCCCTTTACCCAAAACCAGCTGTCAGGCAATTTCTGTGCAAAATAGTTGCTTATTTTTTTAATTTTTTTTTTTTCAACACGTTGCTTATATTAAGGGCCAGATTAAACTAGTTTATGAAGGCTGTGTAGATGCAATGAGTGAAGAATCTGCATATTGCTATTTTATTCTTTTAAGATGCAATTTCAGTTTAATAAGATGATAACAGAGAACAGTGAATAATTAATGGATCGATCCTTCTTATGATGACACAAAGATCATACCTTTCAGAACAGGAAGCTAAATTCCACTCGTTCCTTTTTAACTTTTACCGTTCAACCCAGGTGCCCAATTTAGGTGGCTATAAAATCCCTTAAATTTCCTTAAATAAAAAGGGAAAGGTCCCTTCCGACTAGGAGCCAAACTTGAAATAAATCACGCATAAAACGAAAAGTGTCCCACTGGTGCTTGTAGCTGTCTCTCTCGGCTGTGGTGTTACTGTATAGAGGTGCTGCTCTTGGAACTTGTTTTAAAGTTAACAGCACAATTATGTCCAAAAATCTGAAATGCAGGCCCCAGCATCCCTGGCTCAGACTCTTTCTCTGATGATACACCTTGCCCATCCTCTGTTGAAAGAAGTTGCTGTTGCTTAATAAATGAAGGGTTGTCTCAGAGTTGCTAATACTGCACGAAACAAATCACTTAGGACCTGGGCTTCTGAGAATCCTGTAAAATAATCAAATATTTACTAACGAGTGTTATATATGAACTGTCTTTAGGATTATCAAGTCATGAAGTAATGAGTTCCCCTAGAAGGGGCCCTGCTGAGCCGTTAGTGTCGCTCAACAAGGGATGGTCAGGGTCTCATGAGTGTGTAAACTGTCACCCCATTCAGAAATCTGCATTGCTGTGAAAAGGGGGGGGAGTTTTGAGGGATTTAGGGAAACTGTACCACTTTGTGGCTTGCACCTCAAAATTTCTTGCTTTTTGGTATTTTACCACAAGAACAAAACACAGGGCTCTTCAAAATTGTCTGTACCACCCATCTCTTTGGGCAGGTTTTCATCCCTGTAGCTACTCAAAGAAAACAGGTGCATGTACTTGCACTGTAAAGCCTAATAAAGGAACGTATATGCTTATGCAATGTTTCCTTCCACTGCCTCTTCTGGATTGCTCTTGTATTCTACCGTGGCAAGCATAATGCAGATATAATAAAAAGCTTAACCGAAACAGACAGAGAAATGAAAAATCAGGATTTCAGACGATATCTGTCCCTTTCAAATACCATAATAATAAAAGCTTGTTCCCATAGAATAAATATATTTAACCTCCAAAGAGTTAGCAGTGCATTACCGCCCTACCGCTTATGAGAGAGAGATTCAACTGGCTCATGAGTTATCTGTCTTTTTATGCTCATGACAGAAAGATAATCATCCTCAGGGGTGATATATGCTAAATACTGCATAACTCTGCCAAGCTGGCAGCAGCTGCTCCGTTCTTTATAGGACTGCCATTTGCTCCCACCCACACCACGCAGTCTCTGGACAACTATTGCTTTTCCTTCTGAAACCCATTTCACTGTATTTAAAACTGTCGTTAAAAGTTCAGCTCCCTGAAGATTTCTGTAAACTGGGCCACTGTTTGTAAACATGGCGATTCAAAATTAGTTCCATCATTTCCCTGTAGTCTGCTAGAACGCGGGCCAATTTTATTTTATTTTATTTTTCCCCCCAAATGCACAGAATGGCATTGCACTATAAAAGCAGCAGCGGCAAAGGATCAAATGGGAGAGGCACCAAATGGGGCCAAATATGCCCCAGTCCCTCTGATTGCTGCCACCAGCGTTCCTGAAGGGCAGGTTTGGGTCTGTGGGAGTAACTCCAAGGAGCCTTAGGGGTGTGCTAGGATGCTCCCGGATAGTCTGTGTTTTCCTTTAATTGTGTTCTTAGGCTACAAGCACGGTTTCTGGAGATAAGTGCCTTTTTATTTCTGTGTCGGTGTCTATCTCCTGGTAATCTGGGTTGGTGAATGGCACCCTCAGTCGTCGTCTTGATTGTGTAATTAGTAATTACAAGGTTTTGCAGTTGTGTGACATGTTCTAGTAGAGTCTAACCAGCAGTAATCCCACACAGAGCAGAGTATTTGCTTTTAATTGTCTATTGCGAACAGTCATATGACTGTTTTGGTTTCTTTTTGACAGCTGTCGTTTAAGGAAATGCAAGACTATAAATAGTAAAGCAAGGGTACAACATGAACTCATTCATGTATAATGATAGGGCTGATTCCTCTCAGGCCATTCTTTGGGTTAACCTAGCAACGTGCTGCCTTCTCACGGTATATTGAGCACATTCACCTATTTCTGGACAAAAAGTAACAAGCTTTATCGATGTAGGAAAACACAGATTTTTTTCATTTTACCGGGTTGTCTTTAAATCTCTTTCGAGGATTCAAAAAATGTATTTCTGATCTTGATACCTTCTTAAAAATCTTTACTTGATTTACAAGTGGCAGCTGGTCACTAAAGGGCAAGAAGGGAAACGGTGGGAGAGAGGGTAGGTTTCTGTATGGAAACTTTATCATGAAACTGCTAGTGAGGCGGTTTTGCACTTAGGTGGACTCTAGGAGGGGAGTTGAAAATGGTCTGTCGCTCCAGTAGCACCATCTTCTTCCTCACTTTGAGAGAGGCTGCTCCTTCCTTACAAACCCTGGTAATCTGTGGTGGGAACCTAAAAGTAATCAAATATATGACAGACCCTACGCTGTCTGATAAGAGAGTTTGGAGCCAGCCTTGTGGGCTAACCGTCTGCGCTTGTGAGAACTTTATGTAACTTGCATTCTTGTTCTTTTCCCCCTGTTTCCTGTACTCACCCCATTATGGTGTAAGATCCGTTACGCTAAATGAGTCAAATTGTTTCACTTCCTTTTCAGAAGAGAAATTTTTCATTCTTATGATGACCTTCCTAGTCATCCTTCCTCACGCACGTTCCAGTTTGAATTGGCTTCTTAAACGTGCTCGACCAGAACTCTATTTCAGATGGTGTTTCAGCAGAACCCTTATTATTTCCTTAATTCCCGAGGAAGTGCCTTGTGTCAGGTATCTTAAGATTGCATTTCTCACAACAGCGGTACATTGGTGCCTTGTAGATCATCCTGAAATAAACTGCTACATTTCTATCTTCCTAATTTTCATAGGATGAACTCCCAAGCCTTAGCTGAAATTATTGATACTGGTCCTTAAATCTGTGACTTTGCACTTAAAAGTGTTAATTTTCAAGGTACATTTGCATCTATTTCTCAGTCATCCAGCTCTTCCAAGACAATGCTAATGTCCTTACCGTTTTGAGATGCTTTCAGCATTACGTCGTTACTGGATTTCATCGTTGTGTTCTTACTTACTATGACTTAGTTGTTAATGAAAATGTTAAACAGGGTTAACCAAAGACTCATCCTTCCTTACTGGTATTCTTGTCTTCTCTATAAACAAATTTTTATAGGCCTTATAATATTTTTACTATTACTGATCTTCTCAAGTTTAGTAATTTCTCATGTGTCCCTGCTTTAATTAAGTCCAAATAAATGAGACCTACAGCATTCCCTTTGTGTAGAAAATCAGGTTCATTAGCAAAAAAATAATAGTTTGATGCAGTATACACGCATGTACTGTTACTTTTCCTTTTTCATTTAGCACATCTTTCAATTGTTTTTACCTTCGGAATTTGTTTCAAAGTCTCTTCTGTCTTTGCAGAGGACCCAAACAACTTTTCCCTCGTTAAGTAAAATGGCCTAAATTTGATGTTTTCCATCTACTATAACAAACTAAGGTATAAAATATATGCTACTGGATCTATAATTTAGGTTCTTAATTTCTAGGATGCCAATTATCTGGTCTGTCCAATTTTAACTGCATTTTCTAATATGTTGTTTGTGGCAATTTCCACTCCTGTAGAGTTTTCATTTCCCGTAATATTCCTCTTCCTGCCTTCTGATGGTCTTGTATTGCTGTAGTCTTGTTTATCTCATTTCTTTTCTGTGCACTTAAACCAGCCACGAAGATTACAAGTCAAGCCTTTTCTGTTCTTCTCACCTCTTCTCTAAGCCTAACACTCATCTTATCAGTCATGCCAGGCTTGATTCCTAAAGGTCAGCTACACCATATACTCAGGGAATTATCCATCTGTCAAGAAAGGTCCTGTGCCTGTGAATACTTTCTAGGGATTGGACATTCAAAATCTTTCTCCTAGTGCCAGTTCTTCAGCCTCATGTTGATCTTTAGTGTCCTGTCCTGTTTCATCCTCGTTCTCTAGGGATAAGTTGTAACTGTCCTTGTTAGAAGCTGTTTGCCATCAGAGTGATGCTTGTAATACAAATGCGCTGTTGATTGGAAGGGATTAGGGCTTCTTTTTTTTTTTTTCTTCTTTATTTCCTGTGAAACAAGTAGTCTGGGAGTCCAGGAGTACTTTCTTGAGGGACGGCTCTTCCACACTCAAAAAGAAGATTGCCACTGAATGAATCTTTTTCAGGTGCCTCTCTGAGTATGTCTGCGTGTCTGAAGTACCAGCAGCTGTATTAGTCAAGAGATAGCATTTACTTTGAGTCTGATAGACACTCAGAAACATGAAAACTTTATTTTTTTATATAATAATTGATAGATATAACCTTGCTTCAGTGATGTAGAAGAACACACAATATTTTTGCAAGTTTCCCAAAAGTTATCGGCACTTACAATAAATGCATAATTTAGTAGGGAGTAGTTGAAAGCAGTGCTTTTCTTGGCTTTTAGCACTGTGTGGTCTGTGATGTATTAAAAAAGCTGGAGGGCAGCTTGCATTACAACAGCAGGATCTTACGGCAGTGAGATAAATCAGAACAACTTACTCTACAAAGTGAGGAGAACCTTGAAATTAGTCCTCTTGCATACTAAAGACTCAGATTCACTTGCTTTCTCTTGACAGAAAGATAGAGATAGGAAAGGTATCTTCAGCCCAGATGTGTTTTATGTTACCTGAAGGAGGAAGGAATGGTCTTTTCAAGTGTACCTGTTTCCTCCTTAGAGACTAGGAGGATCCTGTCTAAGTAGCTCCCTAACTTTGAGATGATTGCAGGAGATGAATTGTAGCCTGTGAGTATCAGTGGAACATGCCTTTTTTTTTTTTTCTTTTCTTCTCACAGTTGGAAAGAAAGGTGCAGTAAAATAAATTAAAGGATATTTCAGTGTAAAAGTGCTAAAAAGAGATGTGGCGTCTGTTGAGCCTGCAGAACTCGATTATTTGGTCATGAGGCAAAAGCCTACACAGGTACAAGAGACAGTTAGACACTTACATGAAACGAAAGGACAAACATCACCTGCAGCTACAAACGGTCACTTTGAAAATGTCTACAAAAGAGTAGCTGTTGGAAGTTTAGCGTATAATCTCCCATAGCTGGGGGTTTGTTTGGAAAGAAGCTTCCTTTAAATCTCCAGAAAAACTGTTCTAGGTTCAATTGACTGACTGAACGTGTATAGCTGAGCTAAGCATCCTAGCAGATACAGCCAGACCCCAGATATCTTGGCATTTACTGATCTTACATCATGCCCCTGAATTCCTGAATGTGTTGTCTCTCAAAATAATTACATATTTCCCTGCTTTTACTGGAGTTTAATGTAGGTCAGCCTCTTTTACCCCATAGAAAAAAATCACCCTGGAACTATTGCTATTATGAAAAGCCTTGCTCCAGTAGCATTTAGAGAATAAAAGATGCTTTAAATAATAGCTACTTGAGATTCATTGTCATGTGATATCACTGAGGCCTCCTAAGTGCAATTACAGAGTTAGAATTAACAATTGCCTGTCATGTATTGTTTCTTTTCCTATATAAATTGTCAGCAAAGTTATCCAGCTTCCAGTTCCTGAAGCTACTAGATTATAACTTTAAAACTGGTTCCAGGGGGATGAAAGGCCATGTTGCTGTTGATGCTTCATCGTTTCAGGTAACGGTCCATTAAATGTTTCATTTACAAAAGAAGCTTTCTCTGACTGGTGGAGCCAAGGCGCTCCCAGCTTGGGGACCTTGAACTGAACACCTGGCTTTGTGTTCAAATGCTGTGGTGGTGTTGAGATTAGTTTGAAGGTGAAGAAGTCTGTGTATGCTGCAAACAAAGCTGGGACTGGGATTCATGGTGCAACTAGATTTAAACAAGCAACGTAGCTGCAACAGTCCGGAGCAAGGTGTAGACGTAACCATTTATGAGCTTGCCCAGCTTTTGCTGGGTTTCTGTAGCCCATGGTGGGCTCTGGGACGTTGTAGCGTAGGCAAAACTAGCTTTGTTGTGTCAGCTCGAGGAAAAGCAGCATCTTAACCACGATACAGTTTCTCTGCAAAGTTGTGGCTGTGGCCAGGGCTTCTTAGTTCTCGTTATTTAATGGTCTGTTATTTAAGCGTCTGTTATTGTTCATTGGGAAGATGGAGCGGTGTGTGGGAAGGGGTTCTTGAGTTTTTGGTTCTTTCCCTTCCCCGAGCTGTAATGACAGAGATTCTTAACTAGAGAGCCTTCGTAAGTCTATCAATTCATATTTTACGTGTTAGTGGAATTTTTGCTACCAGGGTCAAACAGGTGCTACCAAATGTCCATGGCCTCAGCACTCCTGATGTCATTCAAACGGTAAAAACACTTTAGTGCCCTGTGTACCCCTCGGCATTACTGTTCTTCTTGGATTTTTAAAAAAACTTTTGAAAATGCTAATTATGTGGTTAATATTTCAGACCTTTTCATTAGTGAGGCCTACAAATGATCCCTTCTGGTTTGGATCGTTTGGTTTTCGATTTCCTGTTGCTAGCTGGACAGAGAGACTAACGGGAAGGAATGTATTACAGTTAAAAAAAAAAAGAAAAAGACAAGTATGTGTGAGTCACAGTGACGCTCCCGAACTTGCACCAAACATGCTTTAGTACCTTGCTATTATAGACAACATGTTTTGTTTCCCTAAAACTGTAGTACAGACACTTCCACACTCTGAAAATCATGCATATATATTTTTATATATCACAAATATGACTATTTTAAAATTTCTTTTTCAACAAAGATAAGTCGATACCCATATAGATTTTGCCCCTCTGTGCAACTGGAACCATTTCATCCATTACTGAAACATCGCTCTGGACTCAAGCATTAGTTGTTTATTTTAATCCAGTTATGTATATGATAAAAGCACAATTTCCCTAACAAAAACAATGTTAACTCTGACATGCTGTATTATTAAATTATTATTTTTCCCCTCTCAGTTCCTATCAAACACATCAACAAACTGTTAAGAACAGTTTGCTGGAGACAAATGATTCCTAAGCAGTCGGCATCAATCACGAGCGGATCCTTCTGTCAAACGCTCGGCAGGATGTGTGCCGACATCCATCAGAGATGGTTCAAGTCCATGGTTCAAGTCCTCCATGACACGTTGTAGAGGTGGCAGAATGGCAGTGTGTAGCACACGCAGGTACCACTGTTAGGATTCAGGGATGCAGAAAGACAAATAAACCTTTTTTTTTTTTTTTTTTTTCTTTTTTTGTGGGAACTTGTGCCTGTCAGTTGTTTGTCTCTGCTTACTGTGCATCACTTGTGAAGACCCAGATTCCATGTTTCTCAGAAGTCAGGGCTGGAGAGAGCTGGGATTTTGCTCATACTGATGATTCTCTCCCTGGGGGATTGTAACCATGTGTCAGGGGACCATTTTTACAGATGGTAAAGATTTTTCTGACAACTTGGGCTCCCACTGGAAAAACAGATCATTAAATTGATTTTTTTTTTTCTTTCTTTCCCTTCTCCCTGTATCGGAATGTCCTTAAAGTTGCTTGTAAGGAGTTTCTTTCAGATTAAAGTAAGGAGATGGGAAAGTTGTGGCTGAAGGGGATAGAAGGGAAAGAAAGGAGAGGTCATAGGCATATGCAGAATAGGCTGAATGCTTTTCTACTCCGTGAAATGAGCTATGCTGTCATTGGGACAGCAGATTAGAAACACTTTCCTACCTTCCAGGCCGCAGCCACCAGCACTGGACTGTAGAATAATCTGTTCCATTGGGTATAAATATTCACTGTTTTCTACAAAGTCAAATGAGCTCCATCAAGAGAGACGAACAGAGATCAATCACAGAATTTTCAACAGCCTGGTGTTTGGTTTTGATGATGGATTCTGAAGTTCAGACTTCCAGTTGGACACTGGAAAAGTAGAGCTCGGGCATATGCCTACGTTTGCCTTTGTTTTTTCCTGACAAACCACACACGTTTTTAAGGATTTTTCTGAGGCACTATGAGAACATTTTTTCTAATTTTTAAAATTCCAGGGTTTCATGAATGGTGTTTTCCTTTTATTTTACTTGAGGGCATGGCCGCTTTGTCTTGAAAGAGGAGTTTAGAGTTGGTCCTGATAAAAGAAAGGAAGGTCACAGCATAGGAAAAGCAGCAATGTGTTGGTCTGTCTCTAGAGAACACTTTTCTTACGTTCTAGTGCTTTTGAAATGAAGATACACGTGGAAACATGTTCATTTTCTGCTTGCTTTTATGAGATTAAGAGAGTGTGTAGTTGGGGTCAATTCCAACCGTCCACAGTGACATCATGATCTTAGATTTCCGATCAGATTCCACATAAAGTAGTTCCTGTAGAAGAAATGTTTCACAGAGGACCACCCTGTCTTCTTGGCACACCTGACTAGTTTTTCTCACATGACTGGGAGGCCTTCATTTAAAAAAAATGAACAAAGAGTTTGAATTTAGAGTAAACTGGATGAAGAGCTTATCAAAAAGGGGTCAGCAGAACTTGTAAGGCTAATGCTGAACTTTTTTTCTGAAGTCTATTTCTCACTCTTTACGTTATCTTCTCTAGGTCCCTGCAGCCCCCAAATTATATTGGTACTTTATGTGCTTGTTTTGAATTATTAGTATATTCTAGATAGATGCTACTGGCTTACAGACAACTACTTGGGAGTTTTCTCAGACTGCTGTTAATATAGCCAGCGTGTTTTACAGATTGTCAGAACTAATTTTCTTCTCTGGAGTGAGTCTTCACTTCCAAAACAATTTATTAATACTCTGAACCAAATTCTGCCTCCAGATACATCCCTGAGTTTGCATCCTTGAGGGCCGTTCTGCCTAGGCTTACATTTTTCAGGGTCATTCCCGATCTTCCTTTCAACGATTTGCCTGCACCGGTGAGTCAGCAGGATTCCCTTACCTCTCCCAGGAAGATCAGCACTTGCTTAACACAGTGAGTTCACAGGCGAAAACAGCCATTTGTGTCGTTACGGATTAACCTCAGAAATAGATTCAATTGCGTTGTGCCATAAGTAATTTATTTCCAAGGACAGCCTCTCTGTGTGAGCAGGAGACGGTCTTCAGTTGCCGGTCACATGTGGGCTTGCAGGCAGGTTGCTGGGAGCTAGTGGTGACAGTGGTCGCCGTGGGGTACTGGACAACCATCTCTTCCACGGAGAGATTTCAAGTCCAACTTATGTTCTTTAATACGTAGGAAAATTGGGAGTAGCTCAGGACTGAGCAATGAGCTGAGGGTTTTCGCGTATGTCCTGGGAAATGCTTGGAATAAAGCTTAGGTTTTCTGATACTTGTGTGACTGTGAATATTGATCTTATGGTGTTTTGTATTCAAGAATCACTACAGTTTGATTTAGCTTGAGCAAAATATACAAGAGCTCTCTTCAGAGTGGAGCTGTTATTGCTTTGAAGATTAAATAAGCTTTTTTTTTTTTTTTTTGGCATTTCAGTCCAGCTAGTTAAGTCTTATGATCTAATTAGCATTTGGTATTTGGTAACTTCAGAGACTATCAAGAACCTCTAAATTAAATATTTCAGAAACAAAATGTCCTTTCTGAGAACTAAATAAAATTTGCAAAAACAAAACAAAACAATTTTTCTTCTATTCATCACTGTTTACATTTGAGTTTATTCGTTAATGTTTAATGCACAGAATGAAAACTTAATGACCCCAGCATGTGGCGTTTCCCTTCATCCTGAACTGCTCTTTGTCTTTTTTTTTTCTCTTTCATTTCTTGGGCAAAAGTTTACAGTCAGAAAATGTCCCCGGTTTGCCATTGTCTGAAAACTTTGGGAATGACTGAGCAATAATCCCTGGCAACAAATCATTTTCTGTCTGTCTTAATGAATGTCACAGTAGAGATAATGACCATTGCTCATATATCAGGGGATTGTGTGCCTGAATACTTTGCTGTCTCATGCAATTATTCTGTATTAGTGTACAGAAGTGCAAGGTAATCAATAGAATTCATGTTTCATGAGAAAAACTGTTCAGCTCCTTATAGCGTCACTTGATAATTTTGCCTGCATCTGACTAGTATGCCAAAGTGAGTGCTTACTTGCATACATTATACCTGTCATTTCACAATAATTACATATTTTTTAACAATTTAACACTGGTTCTCAGCAGATGAAAAACTAAGGAGAGCTCAGGCTATTCAAATCTGAAATTTTATTTTAGGCCCATACTTTGTTTTGCTTCTCATATATAGTGAGAAGAAAAAATAATATTCCAGGTAACAAGAAGCACCTTTTGTATCAGCTTTACAAGAATAGAAGTGAACACAAAGTATTTGTGTATCTGTTCTTTTTAGCCCTGTTCTTTTTTGGTAGTAGGGCTTAATTCTCTGTATTTAGGTTGAGGGACATTGGCCCTGCATCTTGCTGCTTGAGGAAAAGTGGTTAAAACAGTTTGTTTGTGTTCCTGACAAAGGGAATATACTCTGTGCAGCAGAGCGGCAGAATCTGGATGAATGACACAAAGGAGAAGGGAGGATGGCTGGTGTTTGTACCTCTACATACAGAAGAACATCCCTATGAGACTGGGAACGCTAAAAATCCAGAAGTATTGGTGAATATTTATATCGATGGTATGTAGAGGTCCCACGTGTGCCTAGGATTTTATTATGCTGTGCAAAATAGAAAGATGGGTACCCAGAAAAGCTTGTGGCTCAGGCAGGAGAGGACACAGTGGCACAGATGGGTGAAGTCCTCCAAATGACAAAGGAAGTCCGAGGTAGACTTGAGAACTAAACATCATTGTTCAATCCAGATCCATAAACTGAAGATGCTTCAGCTTTTCTAAACATTTACTAAAAAGAATAGGAAGGGAGTTACATTGATATAACAGCCTGATCCAAGAAATACTGATACCAAAGCGTTCGTTGTGCAGTTCAGGCATCCCTGATAGCCCATATTCCAAAAGATTTATGTCATAGTGAGCCTTCCCAGCCTTTGGATCTATTCACTGAAGAAAACTGAGAACAAGAACACCTCGCTCCGTGGTACAGCTCAGAGAAAGAAGCATGTAACGGGTATAGTGAAAGACGGGCTTCTTCCATTGCTTTCCTGCCTGCCTGTCTGAAAGGGCTCCTTCCCTCTGCTCCTGGTGCTTCGCTAGCGGCTGGGGAGGTGGGGGAAAGAGTATCTTGTGTGCGAAGAAATTACGTTCAGGTGGGACTACTGCAGAGAGGTCACATTGATAACAGGCTTTTACTTTTAGGCTCTCAACACCTGTCGATAAAAATCTTTCTTTAAGTGGATTGAATCTATCGGTTCTCTTTGATAGAGTGGATCGTGTAGTATTCCACTGGGGAAGATCTGGGAATGCTTTTTTTCCCCTATTCTTCTCTGCATAGGCCAGTCATTCTCCTTTGCACAACAAAGCTTTCCTCTTCATACTTACGTTGGACTCTGTTTTTCTCCTTGCTTTGCATAGGATGCCTTTTGAAGAAATTATTTTACATCTTGTTTAGTATCTTCAGTTTGCAAATAGCGTGTTGGCTTATGTCTACTTTTCTGCAAGAGCAAAGGACATAATTTTCCTGTTGAGACACTGTGTGAATGATAAGCTTTTGATAAGGCAGAAGCGTTGATGGGTGCTGGAGGAACAGAACCCAATCTGATCTGTGTTCAAACTCGGCACCCGTCGTTGTGTCTGTCTGCCTCTCGAAACGGTAAATGCAGCATCCTCTCTTCCTTCAGGAGGGAATGGAGGTCGGTTGTTGCTTTTTACCTTTCACTGAGGGCATAATGAAAAGTTTGGGTGGGGAAATGGACCTACATGTTTCTGGGGATTTCTACATGATCTTCTCTAGTGGTAAATTCCACTTCTGTCATGTAGCTTCTGTTTTCTGCTCACCCACGTTTCCTTCTTGAGCTTGACATTCACTTCTGTCACTGACTCCAAATGCAACTTGGCAACACATTTGCAAGTAAAAAGGAGCCATTTTTACCTCATCTTACTTTGGATACTACTAAAAATAGCTCCTCATTCCCATGCCTCTTTCCAGCATCGGCTCTCCAGAGAATATAGGCCAAGGAGATGATACCGTGTCTTTGATGCCTCCTTGGCTTGAATGGAAAGGTGAACCTTGAAAGAGGCTTTTCATTTGAATATTATTATTTTTTTTTTTAAGATAGGGACATCGCCACACAGAATTGTTCCTTGCTTGCTGTTGCTGATACTACCTGCAAGTGTAGCAGAAACAACGCCTGGACTTTTCTAGGTCACATTTTGGTTCTTTTGCTTCCACACTAATGTCTGAAAAGCAAAAACATAAACCACCGAAAGAAAGGCTGGTACACAGGTGCAATAGCTGCTACCGAACTGAAAACATGGTGCGGTTTTCGTGGTAGTTGCCGTAGCAACAAGATCATTTACAGAACATAATCCCATTAGGAGAAAATGTTTTTAAACTGAGCTAATTGTACATGAGTTTATATTGCTTCACAACCTGTTTTTGGAAGATTTCATTTTTAGGATACTAATAAAAGACTGATTAAAAGCGTTACACATTGTCCTAAATTGCCTACAGAAAGAGAGGAGATAGAAATATGTAAATTATTGCAGGTATCCTTAGATTGAACCAGTAAAATCAAGTAAATTAATTCATATGCTGATTTCTGTATTGGAAGTCACAAGATAGCACCTGTGTCTGTATTAGAATATCAGCTTGGTCAAATTCTGGTCTTCATGAAAGTATTACTTAAATCTTCCTTTCCCTTAGAGACCATGTTCATTCCCCTACAGGTATATACGTGTTCATTTTTTAGAAATTTAGGTAATATTTCCTCTGCACTGACTTGTACAGTAAGAGGTGTAGAAAGTCAGTTGAAAATTGACAGAAAGCAAGCTAATGGATTGTAAAAAAGCAGAATGAATAAAAACTGGGATGAAATGTATCACCTGTAGGCAGGCAAAGTTAGATTTAGGGAAAAAAAAAAAGGAAAGTCAAAAGGAGTACTGAGATCTGCAGGCGCTGTAAGGAACCAGGGATTTCCAGCTAAATATTCTAAGAAGTCATGTTCAAAACCCTGTCCTTTGTATTTTAACCTTGCTTCAGAGAAATGTTGCTGCCACATACTTGTATAATAGAAATAGAGATGTTGTTAATGGTTAAACAGCAGGATTGTACCTATTGAATTAGAGCTGATGGGGGTATTCTGCTTAGTAATGCTTCTAGCCATCAGTCACATTTTCATTCAAGAAGCGATCTGTGGAATTCATTGGCACCGCAAGCCAGGGAGGTCAAGAACTCGGAAAGTTTCAAAAGGGATTTGATTGTCTGTATAGCGGCTAAAAATACGTGAACTTACACAATATTGGTGATTTTGCTTTTTTGTCTCCTCTCCCTTTCCATGCCCCTTTGCTCCGCGTGTGGCTATCTTCAATTTTGGTCCTATTTAAACCTGAAACAAATGGAGTTGATGCTGTGGGAGGCACAGTGTGGTCAACGTGGACACAAACTCTTATGCAGTACAGTGTCATCTCAAAGCACGTGGAGAAAAAAAAAGCTATCAGAAGTAGTCAACACGTAATCACCAAGGGCCTTTAATGCATTCTGGAAGAGATCCTGGCAACTCCAAGATGGTAAACGTGATGTCTATACCAGGTAAAAGAAATGTCACAATGAATACAATTACGAGATCTGTGGTTCACTTTGGAGATGTGAACTTGTCTTTTCCTCAAAATACAAGTAATTAAAAACCAGGTCTGCCTCACAAACTTTCACTCCAACAGCCACGTGGACAGGGAGCTCCACTTCATGCACTTCGCTTGGAACATGAGTTGGATTTCCGAAAGGCAGTTCACAAGGTCCATCACCAAAAAAAAAAAAAGGATATTAAGAAGCTATGAAATAACAGGGAATGTTTGCCCTTTTATATAAATTGCCTAAAGACAGGAAACAGATTATGTGCAAATCACCGCTGCTTGGGGTAGAGAAGTTTCCAGTGAGGTTCTGTGGGGAACTGTGCTATTGAGCATATATCTAACTGACCCAGAAAAGGTACTGAACAACGTTACAATTAATTTTGCTAATTATACTAAAGCATGCAAGGCAGCAAAAAAGAAAGCTTACTGGGAAGAATTGCAGGAGGGCCTTATGAGACTGTTAAAATATTAGATGAAATTCAATATAAGTGTAAAGTGATGTATAGAGAAAACACAATCTTAGCCTTACATATAAAATGAGTTGTTCGGTGATGATCCTTAGAAATCGGAGCGAGATCTTGGGGTTGTGCCTGTAGAGGTTAAAAAGCTAAATGGCAGAAAAGAGAAATGAAGGTCCTTAAATGACTGAAAGCTGGGAGAGTATTCAAGGAGTGTTTCATCTACATGTGCCCTGTGCTTTACGGTCTTCCTTGGGCATCTGTCTTTTGTTGGAGACAGAACATGGATGAAGATGCATCCTTGACTTGTTCCCTATAGCCATTGTTAGTCTAAATTCTGAATGGCTTTTTTTTTTTTTCTTCTCTTAATTTGAACATGTATACATAGATTATATTAAAAAAGTTCTCTTAAGTCCTTCTTCAGAAGGAATGATTCCTCTTATGAATGTTTTTCAACTTAGTGAGGTAACTTTATGAAGTTTATTGTTCTCTTCTTTCTCCTCACAGAACAGCCGGTATACTAGTAGGTGGCAGTATATCCACAAATAGCAAAGAGAATATTTGCTGTACTGATGGGATTCAAATATTTGTCCTCTCTAAGTGGAAAGCATGGAAAATATAAATATAGTCAGGAGAGCTTTCTTCTCTTCACAAGAATGTTATGAAAGGGGGAGAGCAGGTAAAAATTAGCGTAATACAGCTGAATTTGCAAAAGACTTCAACGGATCCAAAAAATAGATGGTAATATTTTTTTAAGTGGGCACTAAACAATAAAGCATAATAGACTCTCAACATCCTCTTTAGAAGGTTTTTGTGCAGTCAATGTGATGTAAGTGATTGCAGTGGCGCGTGTCATATTTTTGTCATGATCAACTACAGATTTCCTCAAAAATTCTTCAGCTATAGGCTTTGTCTTTGAAAAGAAAATTTTTTTTTTTGCAGCTGCAACTCTATGAAAGAGTAACTTAATTCTAACAAAATTTCCTTCTTACTCTAAAAACAAAATTACTGTTCCTATGTTGCTGAAGTGTCCTACTTGATATTTTAAAAATTAAAAATGTGATGACAGGTCTATGGAAAGGAAGAAGTAGGATTCTGTAAAACCCTTTTATATTTAAAATTGTGTTACAATAAAAGCCAACGGGTTCAAATTAAAACATGTGAAAGTAGTTAAATGAAAGGGTTTAATTGATCCAACACAAAAGAAAAACACCATTAAAAATGTTGGATATTTTCACTCTCCATCCTATTTGAAATCTTAAAAATTATCACACTTTTGCCTAACTCTACTAGCTAATAAGTAGCATTTTGGACCAAATCGAATGTTTTTGTTTCATTGTTCACTGCACACCATTAATCTCGTTCTTTAAGGCAAAAGCACGAGTAACTCTCTCTCTTTTTATTCTTTTTACTCCTCCTTTTCTAAATCAACTAAAATCTCTAAACCCTAAGGGTAGCTATTATGCCTGCAGTAAGAAAAATGCACTGTTTGCAAAACAACTTTGATTCTTGTTTCCATGGGATTTTTTTACTCAGGTTTAACATTTCTGCCAAATCATGTCGTGCTGACCTGTGTGGTACTCAATTGATTTTACTAGGTCATTAAAAAAAAAAATCTTTAGACAAAATCATTGTAGTTTACAGCCTTTCCGGATCATGATCTCAGTCTGATTGTTGATAACAATAACATTTTACACAGAAATGAATCAAGTAGTAGGATAGTAGAGGGGTATTAACCCCTGCACTGTGTGTTCAGCTCCTCTTAAGAGGACGCGTTAGTGTCAGGGAAGTTCTTAAAGTCAGGCTGGGTCTTCTGTGTCACTATTTAAATCTGACACAAGGTAAAATACACAGGAGGCTGCTGCTCACCTTCCTCAAAAAGTTATGAATTTGTTACGGGAGAGCCTGGATTTTGTATCCCCAAGTCATCTCAAACACCTGGATTGCTTTAGCTTGCCTAGGGCATGAAGCTGCCCAGGCACCGAAATATCCCTCAAGAGGCAGCGTGGCCTCCTGTGAATTTACTAAAACACTTCAGTTTTTACCTTTAGAGCTGTTTCGGGATGCTATTTTATTTCCCCGCCGTGCTTAAGTGATTGTTGTAAAAGTTTACCATTTCAAAGCGTCGATGCTGTGAACATTAAAGTTGATGAATTCATCACGTAAATTGTTATTAAGCATGAGGGATCTTTATCTGTGTATTAAGGACTGCCCTACATTCCTAAATGCTGAACCAAAGATAAGCTCTTTCTTCAAGGTTATGGTAATTTGTGCCGCTCACTCAGCACCTGCTCTAATGGGGTTTCATTCAAAGGCTAAAATAGAGAAAAAAAAAAAAAGGATATTTCATTCATCTTAGCTTTTAGTAATCTGTGCCCTTCAGTTGAAGGATTTTGCAGGCTGAGAATTAGCACTGAGGTTCTTTCTCTTTTGCTTTTCATTTTTTTCCTGCTCCAACCACAACCGAGCAAAACCCACCGATTCCTTAGGACACAGGGCTCATTGCTCTGAGACGGGCTGGCCGTGAAGGTTGAGGCAGCGAACCCAGCCTTTTCAGTAACTTTGGGAATTGTTTTCTAGGCTTCTGGTGTTGCTTTTCTCACCGCCAGGAACCTGCTTCAACTTTGGCATTGAGTCAGGGACCAGAGGCACTTGAGCAGACCCTCGTAATCGCAGGTGAATCTGGTAAGGCGAGGTCCAGGAGGCAAAGTCACCCGCTGATAAGAAATAAACTGGGCTGAACAACTGCATATATTTATTGGGGAACAGTTAGTAGATGCAGTTTTGACAGACTAAGGAGGCTGGTGGTATTTTCTCTTTATAGCCTTGCAGCCCGGCTGCGACGCCCATCCCTTGTTCAAGTAGATCCTAGTATTTCTTCAATAATTTCATCCTCGTAATCTGACTTATCAGAACTTCATTTGTTTTGTTTTTCGTGAATAGTTTATGAATTTACAAAGAATCTGAATTTTCTCATCAGAATTTTATCTGGCTCAATAGTATCCTTTTGAGGGAATGAGTTGTCTTTTTTTAATTGCATTATACAATATTCATCATAGTTGTTTGGAGATTTTAAGTAAAAGATGATCTGTTTTTAAATTGCCTCTCTGTAGTACTGGAGCTGGGAAGACAAAGCTTACCTGTATGCATTTTCCCCTCTGCTTTCTTGTCCTTGTTTCAGTTGGGGTTGGCAGTAATATACTTCCTTATAAACTAGGAAGCTTTCCTAGCAAGATTTCCAGCCTTGTTTTACATTTTGAAGCAAAAAGAATAAATCTTAAAATCGAATGATTTGAAATTGTCCAAAACAAATCCAAACCCCAAGTCTTATAAGGTTTCCGCATCGGTCTGTTCTAATATTTTGGTTTCTACATTTAGTCAGGCATTTGTATGTGGAGCACCTCTAACTAGGAAGTAGAAATAATTTTCACATCTGTATTTGGCATTCCTGCCTGGTGCCTCTCAAAATCTGTCTTTTGCTCTGTATTGTGACTTCCTCTCTGTTCTGGAGTTTTTTCAGAGCTGTGTATCATGCAAAAAGCTAGATATGGGTTCTGCGAGTAAATTAAATTTCATCCGGTTGCCTTCTTAATTTATCGTTCTAGCGGTGAGCAGAGCAGTCCAGAAAAAGGCAGCGCTTACATGCACAAAGGCTAAGTATGAAAAGACTGCTTGGGTTCTTCTCTTCATTTTGGCTGGGCAACTTCTTCCTGTGCAATGCAGCAAAGTATCCAAACATCTCCATCAGGCCACGTATTTTAGAAGGTCTCTGCAGAAAAGGACCTGCGGGTGCTGAGGGACAGCTGGCTCAACATGAGCCAGGGGTGTGCCCAGGTGGCCAAGAAGGCCACCAGCATCCCAGCCTGTGTCAGGACCAGCGTGGCCAGCAGGAGCAGGGCAGTGATGGTCCCCCTGTACTGGGCACTGGTGAGGCCTCACCTCGAGGGCTGTGTCCAGTTCTGGGCCCCTCACTACAAGAAGGACATTGAGCTGCTGGAGCATGTCCAGAGGAGAGCCACCAAGCTGGTGAGGGGTCTGGAGAACAAGTCACACAAGGAGAGGCTGAGCATGGAACTGGGCATGTTTAGTTTGGAGAAGAGGAGGCGGAGGGGAGACCTCATTGCCCTCTACAACTCCCTGAAAGGAGGTTGGAGAGAGGTGGGGGTTGGCCTCTTCTCCCAAG
>JAOXJK010000012.1:49291461-49302554 GCA_025774025.1 Xenus cinereus
ACAGCCTGCCCAGGGAGGTGGTGGAGTCACCATCCCTGGAGGTATTTAAGAAACGTGTAGATGTGGCACTTCAGGGCGTGCTCTAGTAGCTGAGGTTGTGGGGGATTTTTGTGTGTGTTGTGTGTGGTTGGACTCGGTGATCTCAGAGGTCCTTTCCAACCATGACAATTCTGTGACAAGGCTCTCCTGCAGCCTGGAGGTACGAGGTGGTGAGTCTCCAGTACAGTGGGAGGCAAAAAGAGGAGGGAGACATAGTGGGCAGATGAAAAAGCAGGTAGTGCAGGAATGATGTTATGAAGGACTGGGAATGGAGAAACTTTTAGCAGTGAAGTGAGTTGGAAATGGGTAAGAACTCCACACTTGGAACTATCTATCTGAATTTAAATTTTATCCCCATTCTAGTCCTGTGTGTTTGTAGATGGCCTGATCCGCTGACCACAGGGAGGAAGGCTACTTAGACTCCAGCAGAGTTCAAATACAAGGACAGTCTTTTTTTCTTCTTTCCTCATGACTGGAGATATTTCAATATCTTATTTTTAGTTTTTTAAAACAAACAAACAGACACCCCTTATGTTTCACCACTGTTCATTAGTTTTCATAAAACAGCATTTTCTTTGTGTTGATTCTTATGGATTTGTAATGTGATAGCCTCCATGATAAACTGATCTCCGGGCAAAGGGAGCCTATTAGGTAGGTACTACAGTATTACAATTAAATAAAACTTGTGGGATTAATTGTGTGGTTATTTTGTAGAGAGGGAAAAAAAGAGAAAAGCTAAATTTTGAGGCTATGCTTCACATGTTCCACTTTTCCAGCAAATGACAGGTGTCCCTTTTCTTGCCAAAACTGAATTTTCACACTTATCCAAAAGAAGTCTAAGAGACTTCAGTTGTCCCTGTCTCTTGCTGTTTCTGAAGCTGTACTTTTAAAGAAGATATAATTACTGAGTTCTAATATGACTTGTGTTACTCCTGCCAAATGCTATGATAGGACCCCCTCTCCAAAGCTAATGTATGGGATCTGATGTGACATAATTATTCAATCCATGTATTGTAGATCTGAAGCTTCAGCTTGTTTCCTTCTTTTTCTTAAATTATTAAAAGGATACAAACGATGGAAAAAAGTCTCTTTGCTTTGAAAAGCCCCTGTCTGAGCCCCACAGAGCTCCCCTTAATGAATATTTTCAAAAATATACCAGGAAATAAACTTGTCCTTTGAAAGGGATAAAAAGACTAGAAACTCTAAACTACGTTTTATAGAACAAATATCTTTCTACAGAACCCACTGTGTGCGATAATAAGCTGCAATATGGAGATACCTGAAAATATAATAAGCAATGTTTTCATCAAGGTCAAATCCATCTAACTTTCTCCTTGTATTTTAAAAAGGTTCTTGTGGGAGGGAATTGGTAATGACTTTGAAAATACTTAAGGAATTGAATGTCACAACTGAGAATATCTAGTCTAAAGGTAAATGCGTTATACATCGGCATTTGTGTTTAGTTCAGTGGGTAAACTGTTACAGTAACAAATTAGGAGAAATGTGTCCAAAGCAAACAGGTCTTTTCCAAAAATCCAATAACAACTCCTCTTAAGCAGAGTCTTTGGACTTTTCTGTGTTGAAAGGAAGAATATTCTGGAAAGCTCCATCGAAGTAACTTTATTTCTTTTCAATGATAATTATGTATGTATTGTTACAGTTAGAGTCTCAGGCACAAATCAGTATACCCCGTTTGTGAACTCTGTTAAATATGGTGCTTCCAACCCAAAGAGAGAAAAAGGGATGACAGTAACCTCTGGATATAACCGTGTAACCCAAACAATGAAAATAATCAAGCTTGGGGTAACCCAGAAACCCAAATGTTCTTGCTTACGGCAATCAAATGAGAGGTTATGTACCCACACTAACGCATTGGGACTCAGAGGGTTATCAGACAGGATGAAGGATGCTGGGCAAAGGTATTATTGGAAAAGAAAGGACAGTGCCATCTGAAAACAACATTGAAACAGTCCTCTCTTGGAATAATGAAAAGGACCAACAGAATGTGAAAACTCAGTTAATCAAACTGTCTATCACAATATAAGGCTTAGCTGCCTCTGATCTCTGCGATGCCTCCTCTGGGCATTTTCACCAAAGCTTCTGTTTAATAACTGCTCCGGTGGTTATATCTTTATTTTTTCGCTAAGGGAACTAAACCTTGCTTGTAATTAAGTAGTCCTATTGGTGGCAGCTAACAAAAATCTCTATACGTCTGGAAGAAAAACAGGATGGAAAAGGAAAGAGTTTTGGTGTCTTGCCAAGGGCAGGGAGGTTTGCGCATTTCTGGAGGATGCTTGAGATCATTACAGTCTCTGTATTTTCCAAATCCAGAAAAAAACCCCACAAAATCAAGTAACTTACTCAATTTATCCATGACTATTGCCATATTTTTGTATGTTGCCTTCAGATCCTGTCTCCAGAGGTTAAAAGACTGAAGATGAGTTATTATTTTGGGATTATGCTGAGGAAATATCATTCCATAATTGTCTTGTTTTCTGTATTTTCACCTGCTCATGCATTACTGGCCTATGTCAGAGAATGGTCAAGACAGATCTTTCATCTGACTGAGTATGGCTATTCTTATGTTACAGTTTTGTTTGAGATCAGAATGTGCTCCTGAATTTTTATTTTTATTTTAACATAGGCAACTCTGTCATATCGGAAAAGAAGAAAATGATACACTTTGTGATATCTCAGTGATAGAAACTCTAAGACTAAATAGTAAAGAATGGACAACTTTATGTCTTTGGATTCTCAAATTTTCAGGCTGTTCTAAGGATCTTTCACAAGTAGTTGGTATTTCTGTGGGTTTCTACAGGAGCACTTACCTTTATAGGTGCCTTTTTTTTTGACCCCTTTGGTAGTTTTGACTCCATACATTTGTAAGACTATAAAATGTAATGATTTCCTGTTTTTCTCTTATTTAAGTGGTGAACCATGGTCATAGAATATTTTTAAGTAAGACCACAAGTACTCCGGTCTATTTTGCAGTGCCTGCTGGAGATATCTAGTATGAAATTAAAGTGTTAACCACTCCAGAATATTTCTTGAAAACAACTTAGGACGTATTCTTTGAAGGTTTGGTTCCATTCTGAACAGCAGCAGTACTAAAGTGTCACCTTGCTTATGAGGTCTGCTCCATAGCTGTGTTCAGAGTTTTAACTGCTGACTTCAGCAGCAAAAATATGTCTCTGCTGCTTGTTTTGCTCTTGTTCATCCTTCAAAAGTGTCACTGCTTCATGATGAGATCTCGATTCTGCGCCTTTCTGTGTATCTTTATCATTAGAAGGGTTTATTGAGTTTTAATTAAAAGGATACATCAGATAGCCTCAAGAGACTGTATCTGAATCCGTGGTGTTGTGCTAGTTCAATACGTACGTTGATGACAGCAGAACTTCTAAGATATGATATCAGACCTAATTAGTTCTCCACAATTATTTACTGATGGTCATGTAGCAGAGAGGGAGGGTCTAGGCTGGCTTCGGATGCACAGTGATTTTTTTAGAATGGCTATTGGGAGAGGAAATAGGAAGCAAATAGCCCATCTTGAAAACAAATAGATTTGATCTGAAATTTCTGAGAGACATCGACTTCTGAACTCCATGTTGCCATTTTTACTGGTCTGCTTTTCTTAGAAGAATTCTTTGGATCCCTGAGCAGTGGAAAAGGTACCTAAGGAAAAATAAAAGGACATGCAGATAATTTAAAGGTTTTTATTTTGGCTTTGTGTACCTGAGCAAGGGTAAAGCAATCCTGTTGGTCAAATTTCTGTTCAGAATTTTGCCAGGATGTTTTTTTTAGCTTGCTAGTGAGGCTACTTTGTGCGTATGACTCACGTATGCCGTGCTGCTGAGTACTTTTATTTATTATTTATACAGCCATGCATATTCCATGAAACGGACATTTCTCTGTCACCTTCATTGATGTCTGAAGCTCTGTAGAGAAAAAAGCCAGCTCTAAAAAACAACTTCTCGTTAAAGATGGACGTAAGGAGTTCAAAATACAAGTTTTTCTTTCCCTGGATTCAAGTTGCATCAAAGTCCTCAAATTGTCATATGGAGAGGAACTACAATTCTGTAATTTACAATGGGTTAAGATTTGGAGGCTTAGTCTCTACCTAAATTTCCTCACTTGAACCCAGCATCAGTTTCTCACTAGGAAAAAAAAAAAAGATAGCTAATCATAACACAATCTTGTGATGCTCATGTGCTTGGAAACTATGGTAACGAATGTTGTATAAATATATAGACATAAGGAAAACCTATAATGGGATTAAAATGTAGAAAAGAAGCATTTCACCTCTTCCCCAAAGCCCTTCAACCTCCCAGAGTAGTACACTTGGATTTTTTTATAAATTAAAAAAATAGCAATTACATTGGAAGGTTCATAGGATTATACTTATACCATGTTATTATTCATTTGAATGTAGTTTTAGGAATGAAGATTTTGCAAAATTTTCTACTTGCCTTTCCTTTACGTAGCATCTGATGGCGAAATGTTATCTAGTCTCTGTTAGAAAAGTTTTCACCGAGGAGTGGTCTACAGGCTTTTGTGAGTAGCTCTATTCCACTTTATTCCATTTATTTTAAAGAGAGAAAAGAACATAGTGGGAAAGGCTCTTAGGCAAGTTCTTTCCATCTTGAAATACATTTCCACATGCATATCTCTCAATGCAGCAAAAATGAAAACCTTTTCGTAACTGCTGTGATATACTGCTTTGCTTTTAATATCCCGGTAAAAGAAAGAAAATAAAATTGAAGTGGTGGATCTTGGGACTGAAAGGATAATGGAACAGCGAAGATGGGTGGAGGTGGAGAGTCAGGTGAAGCCAGCTCAGCAACATCTAAAGCAGGCACCACATAGAGGAGCAACGTGGGTGCAACACCCACAAAAGAAGTTGCCAGGTAGATTGTATCCCTGTTGCTTTAAATTCCATCGGTCTCTTTGAAGATTACGTGCAACTGATTTGACATTTGAATAAATAAATGAATGCTATTTTATTCTTGGCATAGTAGACTATTATAAGGCTCATCGCTTCAAGCTGTTGGCCATCTTATTGATGACATTTTTATCCATGCATTAGGGAAAGGTGAATCAATATTGGTTATTAACAATCCTTTTATTGCTGTGAGGCTCCTGTGCACGCGGGATATGATCACAGGATCAGCTATGCTGTTCCCAGCTCTGGTATTGATTCTAGGCATGAAACAGAAATATAAGCAGCAGAAGCCATCTCCTGCCTCCCTCAAACTCTTTGCCATCTTATGCTATATTTAACATGGGCCATTTTCAGGGTCTCTTTTTGGTTAATTGGGGAGAATTCATTCTTCAGATGAAAAAAAAAAAAAAATCCAGCCATGGGCATTGCCATTGATTCAGAAATACTCAGTCACCAGCACCCTCAGATGTCTGTATTCTGCTTGGGTGCTGTCTCTTCTAAGAAATATTCTTCTCTTATCTCCTCAAGGTTACATGCTGGATTATCTGGTCATTTTTTTTTTTTCCCAGAGGCGTGGGAATCATTTTACCTAACTCTAACATTCAAACCTTGGATGTTTTCCCAAAAAATGGCTTCTGGGCTTACTGCAGCCAATGGAGAAGACAGTTGTCTAAGATACTGAAGATAAATTGGCCTCCTGAACATGTTTCCATTGACAACAGAAGCAGGCTGATCAGCTAGCTGTGTGTAGATGCTTACTTTTTAGACTAAAGAAAGATTAAGCCAATCCTCTGAATATTGTCTTCTGAGATAGCACACTGACCTAGGCAACATGTAAACTGTAATTAATGGTAAAGCAATACAAAAAAGATCATATTTTAACCATACACTCAAACAAATTGCCACGCTATATGGATTGCATTCACTCAGACATGTAAAGATAAACATATAAATATAATTCCTATCTGTCTGTCTCCTAACTTAATATCTAGAAGGAAATGAATCCAAGGAAAATTTGAGCAATTGGTTCTATTATTTTTCTCTATTTTAAATGCCATATTGTCTGCTCTACTATAGTATCTGAGATGACACATATATTTAATATATATCCTTATGATATTACTCTGAAGGAAGTAAAGGGATATGAGCCCCATTTCACAGCTGATAAAGTGTGACAGACCAACTAATGCCTGAATTTAGGCTCCTCTCTCTTTCCAATTTCAGTATTGTTAGATGGTGACAAATTGAATAAACTTACAGAGGGACCTATAGTAAGGACTTGAGCTAGTTTGGTGGGGGTTTTTTTGCAATGTATTGTTTGAGAAAGTCTGCTGGCTCATCATTCTTAGTTTAGATGGTGTGCATTTTTTTCCTTGGAAGGATTGTGCTAACTTATTGGTCACAGGAACAGTATTTATCCTACATCTCAAGCGCAGCCTGAATAATCATCTAGTCTTGAGAAGAAAAGTGAATATAAATGACTTCTTTATTTCTGAGAGATGGGAGACAGGGATTTTTTTTTTTTAAATATATTTTTCCTTTCTTCTGTTTTTCTTCTCGGGGATTTTCCCTCCCTCTTTATTTCCGTCCCAATTTTTCTTCCTTTTTTCTTCTATTTTCCCTCAAACATCAGTTTTTAAGGGTTTGGACAGTATATTTTTCATTTGAATGTGTCTTCTGGTTTTGGTACCACGAAACATGTGTTCCAGTATCTACTTTTTTTGTTTACTTCGGTAAGAAACTTAGTGTGCAAAGTATTTATGGTTGTGATTATTCTCCCGGTTGACCCAGTGGTTTTAGTGGTAGCCTCCCACTCCGGTTTGATTGTTTCTCTTCTCTGACCTGACATTATCACAATGACACGCATAACTAGTTTTAGATGCTAAGTACCAGCTGAAGCTTTGGTAGTCAGTGGAGGGTACAATTTAGAGCCTAGAGGGGATGAACCATGCTCTGGAGAATCCTTTCTCCTCCTCTTGGCTACGGGAGGGATCCAGCGCTTTGCTGACGTGCCAAGTTAGGTGTGATGAGTATGGGCCAATGAGTCTCTAGCCAATTAATTAGATGCTTACCGCAAAGGAATAGTTTAACAAGTAATCCAGACAAAGATTACTCTTATTTAATAGCTGGACACACACACTCCCCCCACGTCCCCCCCAAAAAAGTGCTGTGCGTGCAAACACAGACACTGGGAGTGCTTTGCTTTCGTTCACAACCCAAATCAGCACTGGTCTTCCTAAATCTATCCCACTGACAAAAATATGTGTATCCATTGTGTATGGGATTAATCATGCTCCTAAATATGTCAGTGGAAGTTTCCCATTAATTTCAGTGAAGGTTGGGTCAAGTTCTGAGGTACCAGGGATGTCATTTTTTGGTTGTTAAGAGGTCAAATTGCTTAAGGATTTTATTTGATTTACTTTTTTTTCTGCTACCTCAGGAATGACATGGTAGAAACGACACTGTTTAGCTTCTACAGCCCAAGTTGTTCGAGACACATGGGCAAGCAGAAGCAGTTTTGGGACTTCTCCTTAAGGTTTTCTACCAATTTCTTAAGTCTTAACCAAAGTTAAGACTTTGGACATATTAATGCAGTGCTGGCTCAGGACTGACTGGCAAGTTTGCTGTGCTGGTTGGGAGAGAGAGGAGAATCTCCTTTTCCTTTCTCGGCCTTTGGTGGGCACCCACAGGGGACCTGCAGGAACCCTTAAGAGGTTTGAAACGTGTCATCTCCAAGAGAGTCTCAGCGAGACCTGCAACCCCCTAAGACGCTGCTAAAAATCTCTCCCGAATGTCTGTTTCTTATCTCTTGGTGACGGTGGCAGGTCGCTGGTCTCTTCAGAGCAGGCCCTGTGGTCAGTGAGGCGCTCGCCTTCCCTCCCCTTAGGATGAATATCTGTCAACAAGGTGGTTCGTTGCCATTCTGCTGTGGAGATGGAAGAAATCTGCCTGTAGCGACACAGGAATGGCAAGGTCGGGGAGAAAGAAAAGGGTTTGCCAGGCTTTTGCTCTCAGTGGGGGAAATTAAAGGTGGCTTGTGTTATAAAATATTAAATAGTGATTTAATCAGCAGTGAGATATGTAAGTGAGCTTAATTAGAAATACATATTATTCTTTGACTTTAAAGCACAAAATGAAAAATTAAAGCAATCTTAGAGGATATGTAATCAGCGAGGAATAATATGTTGGAAAATGAGCCTGATGTTGTAATTGGTGTATGCAATTAAAATTAATTAATTTTAGTTAGCATACATGCATGCAAATATGAAATCAACGAATTTCAGATATTAAACTCATAATTATAGTGATACTATTGCCAGAGCTAGTGACAGAGGAATTGACTTTTCAATGGTAAATACTTGCTCTTCAGATTTGAGGTCTATTCTCCCTGCTATCATGTCAAGCTGAAATCTAATGATTAAAACTATCTGATCAGCCATGATTAAAAAAAAAAATAAATATTTAGAATCCCCCTCATTTTGACTTGCACTTCCTAGCTTCTCAGCTGTATCAGTCATACTCAGCTATGGGATAACTGCAAGACATTTTTCCATCAAGAGCAATTTGAGTTTCAGAAGCTCCCACCCACCCACTGGCTGGTTGATGTACAGGTTGCTATACCTCTCAGCCCCTAGATTGCTCTCCCCGTCTCTTTGCTAATACAGGCTTGCAGAGCTGTGCTGTCAGCCTGCTCATTAAACGATCCAGCTTTGTGAAAATAAATCCCCCCGCTGGCTTCTATGCAGATTATTTCATTCTTTATGAACTATTCACCAAACAAAGTGATTTTCTTTATTTCACCTACAAATACCTACAAAGTAGCAGTCCTCTCAGCTCTGGTCAGAATTTGCTTCACGTCTTTACAGTTCCTTGCTTGGGAGCCTGACATACTGTTACAAAAGCTGCTGCTTTTCCAAAAGTCATCCAAGGTAACATAGGAGCAATTCTAACACAGAATGATTCTGCTGCTGCTGAAATGAATAAAAAGTCTAAAACATCAGAAGTGTGATAAGTCTAAAACTACAGCTATTATTAAACATTAGATAGGGTACGTTATGCTCTAACATTTTTTGATCCAGTTTAGCCTAGCAGCCAGCACCACGTTAATCCCCTTCAGATTATATATGCAATCCAAAACAGAAAGCAGACCCCTGTTGGCTTGAAGTGTCACTAAAAAAAAAAAAAAAAAGCCTTTAAAATAGCCTTAAAGTAAGCTTCCCTGTTCTCCCATGGTATAAATATACATGGAATGAGAATTCAAGGACACTCTCTAAATGTGCTGATGGAAAGGAAAGATGTGCTGATGAGTGTAAAGGAGGGCAGAGCTTCCCTGCTTCTCCCCACGCGTACCTGCGCGTCGGGCACGCTGGACCCCAGCAGGCCTTTGGTTTTCATTTACTCCAGTATTCTCCCCTGTTCTGGCAGTCATCTGCTCATTGAAAAGCGTCTTTCTTCGCTAAAGCCTCCAGCTATTTTCACACGGGGTCTCTGGGGAGGCTCACCCGGGCTACAGGAGCGAGGTGCCCGGGGAGGTTGTGGGAGTCTCTGAAGGACAATTAGGTGGGTGCCATTGCACCTTTGTCCTTGGTGTCCATGGACTCAGCAAGGAGAGATGAAGCTGCTGTTGCTTTGGGTTCCTCTGCCTGCTTTAGGCACCCATGGGTTTTTATTTCCATGTCTCTTCCCCCTTTTTTACACTGTAGCCTGTTTGTGCGCGCGCTGTATATTAAATGCAAATTTAATGTACTGAAGGAATGATAATTCGGCAGTGCAGGTAGTCTGTGCAGAAAGATCATGTTTGTGTAAAAATGGAACCTGAGGAGAGTTATACAATCGCCAGGAAAATGTCTGATTTGTCTAAGCATTACCACTTTTATCCGCTGCACGCAACAGCAACAGGAATCAAAGCAGCTAACTTTCCATCATCTCAGGACAAAGGTGCCTGTTTGATTCAGCTTCAAGGGCTGCATGCACAATCAGACCCCTGGAGATGCTGAAAGGCAGGAACCAGAGAGATGCTTCAACAAAGTTCATAGGGAGGAAGCTGCCTGCATGGAAAGGAAAAGAATGAGAAGGGAAATGAAAAATGGGATGGGACATGAACACGCTCAGAGGTCGTAGAAAGGTCTAAAAGGGGAAGGAGATATTCAGAAAGACACTTAGAATGGAAATATGGTTGCTGTTAAAACAAAACAGAGTCGTTACTTAGGTTTAATGAAGTTAAATTTAATCAAGAAGGAATTGAACAGACTGTTTGATGATTGCACTTGTAATGTAACAGCACAGTGTGGCAGAGCTTTGCGAAACGGTGCGAACGCTGTCCCTGCCTCCACGTGCACGGCGGTGGAGCAGGCACCCACGGCACAGCTCCGTTCTGCGGCAGGAAGGGTCGGGTCTCCAGGGCCCTCTTTCCCTGGGAAGCGCGGATCTCAGGTGCTGGCACGGGAGGGAGGCAGGAGCGCCCTGGGGCAGTGTGTCTACCTGATGCTAGAAGTGAGAAGAGCCAAGCAGGGAGCAGCTGGGTGATTAAATCTCCTTTATTCATTGGGCCGCTGCTTTCTCAAAGGGTCTCCTGCGCGTTCTCTCCAAGATGCACGCCTCGGCTCTCCCACCCGCGTGTTGGATGTCAAGCGCGGTCATCCCAAATTCTGGGTGGAGAACTGTGCCTCTGCGCATAGGCTTGCGCTGCGAGTGTTTGAAAAGCAGCGTGGTGCAAAAGTAAATACATAGCTACAGACTTCTGGGGTCAAAAGATGAGCCTGGAGAGATTCTTCGGATGCTTTCTTTCCTGATAACGATTCTGTAGCTTGCTATATTTATGCTTGCTCCAGCTGCTCCGCCTCTCACAGCGTGGTTCTTTTGGGGCTCTCATAAGGCATTGAAAAAAGAGATGCATCCAGGAGATCCACAGGTCCTACCTCCCCCAAAGTTACAGGAGGGTTGGCACAGGCCACAGAGAAGAAAGTGGTTTAAGGGGGGGCAACCCTTCAAGTTGAGTCCCCCAGGGGTCAGTGCTGTGTCCAGTCCTCTTCAATATGTTCATCAATGACCTGGATGGAAGGGACAGGGAGTACCCTCAGCAAGTTTGCTGATGCCACAACACTGGGAGGGGTGG
>JAOXJK010000012.1:49345763-49356471 GCA_025774025.1 Xenus cinereus
TTTCAGGGATGTACACTTTATAAGGTCCATTTGTCCTGCCTGGTCTCTAAATGCTTATTTAGAATGAGCAGGAGTCTGCTGAGCGTTGAATGTACCGTGTAGAAGCTGCAAGGTGACTCCTCAGCAGCTTGCAGGCATTGATGCACTATGGTTTTTAACTTCTTGAGTCAAAATTTTGAAAGTGATTGGCATGTGTGAAATTAAATCAGCAAAAGCTTACAAGCTTATTGAATCATGGCACAGGCAACAGCAAAATGATCTTCTGCAAGTCTGATGTTTTGACAACAATTAATATCCTACTGAAAGCAGGGAAAAGAAAGAGGCTTTCTTTCTAAACAAATAGAGCCCAGCTATAGGTTAAGGTCTGAATTAGATCTGTCTCGCAGAGCAATCAGAAATAGGAAATAAATTAATGTCCTCAAAGGGTAGACTTGTTTTGGTCTTTTTTTTTTTTTTTCCCCTTGAGAAATACCCGTCATTAACCTTTGCTGTTGGAGATTTCGTAGCTTATATGACACGAAGTAGTTTGCCCCTGTCTGTGCACACCGGTCCTTTGTGCTTGGCACCGGCATATTTCTGAGTCTTAGCCATTGTTTGGACACATGAGAGAAATAGATTGGGAGAGAATTGAAGGAAATAAGGTAGAATTTGGAGACAAGTTCATGGGCACTTCAAGTAAACATATTATCTTAATTTTTTAGGTTAAACTATCATTCATCAATAATAAACTGAGGCATTAATTCCTTAAACTTTAAACAGGATGACTTGTGATTACTTTTAATATAATTTTTGTAATAGACTCAAAAGGATAAATTTCTATGCACAACAAAAGGGAGCTGGTAAACACTGGAGAAAATTATTTATTATTTTTTGTTTCTGCATGACTCATGCTGTACATACGTGTTTATAATGGAGAAGATGCCCAGCACATCTGTTAAAAATACTTGGAAATGTAATTCATATACTCAGGAGTATTTCAAAAGTAAATAAAAATTATTGTAGTTTGAACAGTTCATTAATGAGTAAAGATGAAGCATACTTTTACCATGGTAATTTAATTCCTAAATGAACTTGGATATGTCTGAGGCAGAGGCCATATTTCAGCATGAAAACTTGAGGACAGAACCTCTCCACATATACAGAACAGATAAAGAAAGTAAACGCCTTTCCTTCTCTTCTGTAATATGGTCTTTCAAAAATATTAGTTCAAGAGAAATTACTTTTAAAGACTGTTTTGATGAGAACCTAACTTAACTGTTTATTTTAATGTTTATTTTAATGATATTTTATTAAAATATATAGTTCTGTTGGAATTGTTCAGCTTGGTTCATACTCATTCCACTAATCAGTCTTCATCATAAGGAGTTTCCCTCTCTTTGACCCAGCTCTATCTGCTAACATCAAACTTTAAATGTGAAATGGCAGGCTTAATAATGAAATCTCAAGAAAATACTATTTCTGCCAGGAAAAATCTCTCATTATTTTAAATTGAAATGGTGCTGAACAGAAACAAAAAAATGCAAATGTGCAGGACAGGTTTTGCTTAAATGTAGGTCTCGGATTTTGAAGGCTATCTTAAAATGCCATCATGGCGTTGTTAGAAGGTAGCCAGTGAACTACTTTTCTTCTGCATTTCCTTGCTCATCTCCTTGCAGTATAAGTGAAATAGAGAACACATCTATTCTCGTACAAAGGAGTTTATTTTCATTGATTCTTTTCTTATCTATATATGAGAATATTTTATCCTACAGCTTAATTGATAGCTGACCTTTTCTCCATCTGCTCTAAACCAGGGAAGTACAGTGTTTCTCTTGTAATTACATTTCTGCCACAAGGTATTTTTCTTCTTTTCGGAGATCAAAACCATTATTGACAGCAGGATGCAGTCTTTTCAATATTTTAATCAAGAAGCCCACTATGTTTGTCTGATGCTTTAGCCTGCCAACAGGAGTTTAATAGTCTACTGGAGCATTAGCAGGAACTGATCGTTGTTCGGAAGATCTAACTAGCCCTAGGTTATAGCAACTTGACAGACAGGACATTAGCTGAGGGCAACAACTCTTCATTAATTGTTTATGCAGATGACCCCGTGGTGGAAAGGTGGGCATTTTCTCTTTTGCCTTGGGCAGTGTAAACCAGGCTGAAAAAGCCATTGCAATTACAGGATGTTAATGAGGAAGCAAAGAGAGAGCGGGTGGCACGGAGAGCCCTACTGCAAGCCCAGCAACAGCAAGGGTTTATCCTTGTTCCCACAGCAGCCAGTGGTCAAATTCCTATTGATTTGAAGAGGAGAGAGAGTGGCACTCCTGGCTGAGATCCAGCACGATAACTTCCCGTCTCTCATATAAGCTGCTGTCAGGGCATGATGGAGTGATGTTCTGTCCCGCACGGGGCTGACATTGTGAATGACTGTTCTTTCTCTGGTTGCTCTTGCCACAGACACTTGGATCACTAAAGATGCAAGGACGGAGCCGAGCGTTTCTCTGCCCTATAGTCTTTGTTCAGGGAGTTGAGAACTGAAAATATCATAGGTTGTGAGCTGCAAAGGGTGGGATCAGTAATAGGGTTGGGTTTTTCACCTGCTGGAGGAGATGCCATATACAAAACTTGAAGTCCTCTAGTATTCACAGTCATGGTGGCCAGATAGCCTGAAGGGAGCACTTGCCATAGCAAGCAGGGTGGACGGAGACACCTGAATCTCACCATTGTGGAATCTTTTAAGGAATAGTGAGGACAATCATCAGGAAGGAAACAGATAGATCGAGAACGAAATCACCATGGGGTCAGGGTGACAACCCTGCTGGCAGAACTGAAATCAGTGTAAAAACTACTTTCCGTGTTGTGAAATATAAGTGCTTAATTGCTTTAGTTTTATTACATCAAATCAGAAAAGCAAAGATCTGCTGCCTGTTCTGAGCCCTCTTTAGGATAAAGGTGACAAGAACAGTTAACTTCTGCTCTTTTAGATAGTGTAAATCTAACAGTGTTCCTTTCTGTAAGCAAAATCACATTTGTTTATGTCAGAGTCTGGTTTTACACTGCAAAAGATGGTACCATACCTGGAAAAGGTGATACCATGCAATTCTGAGAACGTGTTATCAGGAAGCAAATAAATGTAGTCAGCTAAAACTCATGGCAGGAAGAGACTGGGGAATGAGATTGTTAACTATGTATTATTTATTTTTAACGTGTAAAATTACAAAATGGTTACAGGTAGCTTAGCTTCAATTTCTAAAAGATTTTTTTTCTCTGTTCCTGAAAGATTTCAGATTGATAGCCAGAGATTAAAGTTTCCTAGATAAATCACTGGCACCTCCCCAGTGCAGTCTTGTCCTAAAGCACATTGTGCTACGTCCAGAAGGGCCACCCAGGCAGGAGAGCTTTCTGCTCTTGCAGTTCTCCTTTTCTTTTCATGGGACTTTCAACTGTGATGATCCATGCCCCTACTTTATCTATTTATATAAGCAGTTCCTTTCCTGGATCCAGATAGGTATTCCTGAGCACTTGCACTCCCTTCAGTGTGTCAACTGTCTTGTGTACCCGTGGAGCCTGAATCTCCAATCTGGAGGAGGAGACCTCATTTTAGCAATAAAACGTGGGCTTTGCCAGGGACAGTTTGGTTGTGTTTGGATGAACTGGCTGCTAAAATCAAAACTGGGGGCTGAATGAGCTGCTAAATGTCACCTCTAGCAAATGGTTTGCTTTTCTCAGGAGCCTCTTTACCTACACTCTGTCCTTAGGTGATGAATCCTTCCTTGGCAAGAGGGCAATCCCCCTTGGCCCATCCCTTGCCCTGTGCTCTCCAGCGTTGCCACTGTCATCAGCCAGCATTCAATGGACAGCACGCTGGCAGATAAAAACCGGTACATTTAAGAGAATACCTAGATAACCAGTAAGATGGGTACCATTGTGCGAAGGCTGAAACTGGAATAAGACAAAGTATTTAATGAGTAAACAAGGCCTTGCTGTTGAGGATGTAATGTAAATACTTTTCTCGTCCTTCAGAAAAGGACATTTTCCTGCTGCAAAAAGTATCTCCCCCATTTCCTCTCAAAAGCATTTATTTGTTTGATAAATTTTATTAATTAAAACCAAACATTTGTCTTACACTTGCCTACCAAGACCGGATCTCTACATTCCTGAAGCAGGGATAAGACTTTCCTTTTGTTTGCTTTTTTTTTGATTCTGCGTTGAACCTATGAGGTGGTAACTGGCTACATTGCATCTTGGGTTTTGTATCTAAAAAAACCAGGCTGAGAGGGAAGGACAATTCCCCGTGCATAATCCAGAAATACCAAAGTGAGACGTTCAACCTGCTCATGTCAATCCTTCTGTTTAGGCTTAGCTGGAGGCACAGCTAATCTGGTCCGGGGTAGGCAAGGGGGGGTGGCTAATAATTGCCGGCTAGCCTGCGCCTGCCGTAAATTACTGTCAGACAGGAGCAGTGAGAGAGCACAGGGGACTGGTGACTCAGCCGTGTGTGTCTGAGTCACAACGCCTCCCGAGTCTGCTCCGCCAACGTCATTTCTGTGCAGGGTTTTTGGGTGGTTTATTTTTGTTTTTTTTTTTTTTTTTTACTTTCTACAGCACTTTTTCAGAGCGGTGCCTGGAATCAGACACCAGCTCTAGCACAAGTTGCCTCCTAATGCTTTCTTTTATCCGGTTTCCATATGAGTGAGCTGTGTAAGGAGAGGTGAAGATGTTTTTCCTGAGCATGGCAGTAGTAATACAAGTGATTTAGGTATGACTGCTTCATACTGCAGGCTGAGGTTAAGTGCAGTTGACTGGTTCAGTCAAAGAGAGATGCAGGAATTAATATAAATGGGCGTCATAAATTGGACGTATCCTAATCTCTCATCTTTAAGGAGATGGTACATATGAGACCTATTCTCTGCCGCAGTAGTCTCTAAACTGTGGTCCTTAGAACTGGGAAGTGGGCTTAGAGTCACCAGACCAAAATCCTGGGTATACTCCTGTGCTAAGTGTTTATTATTTTCTGCAGCTTGAAGAGCTTGTATGAGAGCGTGGGAAGCGCTGTGCGCGGGATATGAGTAGGATGTAGGCCTGTCTAGGCTCTGGCTTTTCTTTTTTTCTGGTTGTATTTCTAATTGAACCCTTTCTGTTCAAGAAAAGTACCTAGGTGGTTATAAAAAGCACCTGGAAACAAGGATCCTCTGTATTAGTATGTGACTAAACAGTAGCAATAGCTACGGCTATTGCAGAAAAGGGGAAAACTATAGATGCTGTTAGTGACACAGTTAAAATACCTGCAAAATCCCTACGTTTTCTCTGTCCACAGTGGTAATAGAATACTGCAAAATCCCGTGCGGGTGGGTAGGCTGTTTTTTGTCAGGTAATGAGGAAAGATGTTATGGTTCATGTGTGTTAATGCTTGCACGTCCTTCGACCTTTTGGATATCCAGCCCCCTCCAGCACCAGCAGCAGTGCATTTGGGCAATGCAGCCTGGACACTTTCCCGTGACTGGCACACGACTGTGTGGCACATGGAATGTGGATTTGAGGATACCAGGAGTAACTGTGTTGTAACCCCTGTTCCTTCATACTTCAACTTTCAATCACAATACGTAGATATTGAACTCTATAACATATCTTGAAGGCTTGGGCAGGGTTAGGGTGACAAGGAACGGGATCATTTTTGTCCATTCCCCCAGTTCCTATCTATAACCAGCAGTTTTGCATAAGCTCCTCTGTTGGGATGGGATGGGATGATGGAATAGTTCTACAATGCTGGCACGGCAGGAATCTAGAACAAACTCCTGATCTCCTGATTTCATTTCATTATTTCATTACAAATTCTTTATGTTTCTGCTGTCTGGGCTAAGGCAACAGCTTCTGCTGTTGCTTCTTATGTGGGCTTGCCTTACGTGACTAAACAGGCTGTAAAGCTGGCAACTGTCAGAATAATCTTTCCATTAAACTGATGGTCCTTTTTAATGTAGTCTGTTTTCTTTTAATGGTAGATAGTATAGCACTGCAATGGAAAGCAAATTATTTTTTCTTTTTAGTTTAATCTTCTTAGGGAAAGAGGTAATCCTCTGCTAATTTCCTCCATCAGAGCAAGCATATGTCTCAATCACATTTGTAGCTGGAGCAGAACAGCACTCGGCACTCAAATTATGCTAATAACCATTTAGATTACTTCTTCTCTGGCATTTATTCATATTGGGGATCCAGCAAGTAAGTTTTTCCACTGTGTGAATTTATGTGTTAAATCCACATTATTTTCATTAATACCTCTGCAAGCTTTGGCGTGCAACTGTCCAGTTCCTTGGCTTCTTCTCAAGTTAAGTGTGAAACAGTGCTGCAGTCCTACCCCAATGCATCTGAACCCTGAAACCTTACTTCTTACCCTTTCCTACTTTGACCTGGCAGGGACAAGGATGAGGGGACTGTCAATGTTGCCTCAAGCAGGGAGCATATTTGATTAAAAATGTTATGCAAGTAGATGAGGTTCAAGTCATGTGGTTATGGCATTCATGTGAGACAGCATAGTTATGTTATCCAAACTGTTAAAATAATACTGGGGATGGACTACACTATGTATATAGATGCATATAGAAAGGAAGAAGAAACCTTGTTGTAAGCTGTGGTCTATAGTTTTGATTCCCATGCGTGCTGAATACTAGTTTTGGAGCACTATGCTTTTGTACAATACAAACTTTTATGATTTCATTTGTTTTGTGTCTAAACTGAAAATTTATCTGTTCTGCCTGGTTTCCTTATCATATGGAAGTACAAACACTATTGCATGCATGTGTATCTAATACAGTATTTTAAGAGTGATTGAGGCTAAGTCAATAGGATTGTCACTCACATTTTGATGTACCTTTCCCTTTCTTGTCAACTTTCCCCTCTGAGCAATTCTTGATGGATTTGTTCTGCTGCTGAAATGCAAAGCCGAGTAGTAGCTGTGAGAGTGACACTAAATACAAATTTTTCTGCAGCATCTCCTTAACAATGCAGAACAACAGATATCAGTCATTTGTAATGATGTTCTTTGGATGAAAGACCTCCTTTTGCATCAAGGTACATGTGAATTGCTGAATTCAGATATGATGGTTGTAAGGATCAGTTGTCATAATCCAGACATTTTATTTTTTAGAAGCTGATAGATATTGAAAAATCTGACCTGAGTGTTTCATGCAACTGTGTACACCTCGCAAAGGGGTGACTGGAATTTAAGGAGGATTTTCCTTTACTCAGACTAGGCTTCCAAGAGGTACAGTGGAGCTTGTTACAAGCTCTCTGTGGAGTGAAAGGTTCCTCAGTGTAGATCTGTGTTTAGAGCTAAAATTAGGTCTATATTTGTGCATGTATACTTCAGGCCCTTGGCATTTATGCTTGCAACAGAAATGGGACATCTTCTTTGGCCAGAAGCTGGAGACTAGCTGTGAGCAGAGAAAAACCTGCAATAATTATACATCATCACCAAAGTTAACAGGAGGGTTGCCTGTGAAAGCAAGACAAGAATAAGTCTTTGCAAATATATATTTGTTTCATCTTTACTGTCTCATCTTTTTCAGAATCAACCATTTGAAATCTTAATTGAATAATATTTCGTTGGCTTTTTTCATTCTTAAATTTGAAGTTAATTGAAAGAGTTGAAAATAGTTGGGTTACTCTTCTGCAAATAATCATTGCTTAGCTTTCTGTTTCCCACATAACATTCAAAGCCAAATCTTCAGCAACATTAGGAAGTATTTTCTTAATTATGCTATGAAGAAAGCATTTGATAAAGTTTTTTGTTGGTGTGGCTAAGCTGTGAAACCATTATGTATTTCCTACCATTGGAGCAAAGCTTCCTCTAAGACCCAAGATCAACAAAACACTTAAGCTGCTGCTTATGAAATGAAATCCCATCCCAAGGCATTTTTTTAAATACCACTTTTAATCATCTTCTCCGTGATTCTCCATTACTGTTTTGTTTAGGCTGCTTGGGAATGAAGGAAAACAGAAGAAAACTTTGTTGATGATGTTGTTCACAGATGGAAAAAATCCCTGAGGAGAAGCACACCAATAGTTTTCAGTTTCATGCCAGTGGTGCAAGGTTTAGATGAATGGATGTTAAAATACAGAGGTAATTTACTGTACCAATTACTCTGTTCATTTTATTGTTTTTTGGTTTTTTTCCAAATGTGCCATCGAGCCAGTCCACTAATCATTTCATCAGTGGTGTTCTCTGTCTCTCAGTCACTAACCTAATTCTTAAAAAATTGCTTTTTGAGTAGAAGAATTTGAATGAGGGATGCATTGTCAGAGCTGATTTACGTTGCTTTGGTGTTGATTCAGAATGCGTAGATATTCAGCAGAAATTACCTTTCTCTTCCATTTACGTAGCATAAAAGGAATCACCTTCTCACATTCTTGTGTGTTAACAAATGATATCCGGTATTTTTATTAATATCGTTACCAAGGCAGCTGAAGGCTCCGTTTAATAGGAGGGGTAGTGAGAGATGACAGTGGTTCTGAAGAACTTTGAAGATATACTGGCAAGAAGTGAGTAGGGAAGCAAATTAGAGAAATGACTTGTCTAAAATCGCAGGTGACTGACAGAATTCAGGTTCCTGACTCACAGTGTCTGCTCAGGGCACCATCTATTTTGGACAGACAGGTATTTGCATCTGCATACACACTCAATCTATGCTAATGCACAATCCTCTTCTTACAAATTGTTCTCTTTCTGAAGAATATAAGGATTATCCCATCCTTAAGAGGATGACTGAAATACCCAACGATCTGTTAGGGGGTGCCAATTAAAGTTTTAATGCTGTAACAGCTGTTGTCTCCTTGTAAATGATTTCTCCTAATTTTGGGATTTTCTGTTAGCACATAAAATGCTTTGTTAATAAATGTGAAAGTCCTCAAGGAATTCTGTGCATTAAACTTTAATAATTGAAAAGTGCAGAGGAATAGCTGAAATAAAAATGACTGCGTTATGGAGCAACTTTTAAAATGTGCCATGTCTACTAAAGATATCATAAATTCCCATGATACAGCATCTATTTTCTTGTGGGGTTTTTTTATCTTCTGGAGCGATCAGCTCTCAAATCCTTGAAACAAGTTAGTTAGGATAGGTTATTTGGAAAATTAAAGCTCCCCTTGAAATCTCTGTGTCTAGTAAGACATCGTTACCTTCTAGTACAGGTCTACCAGCTTCAGCAAAAACTACAGCTGTTTCCATCATCTGAAAACCTGGCCCACCGTATGCATAAGACTATCTTTCATATACTATTCGACTGGTGTCTTGAGCAGTTTCCTTTCAAGTCTTCTTCTTTCCCATTCCTTAAAATCCTCACATCAGGTCAAATTTGACACAGTGCTGGAAAATTCAGCCTAGGTGAGTGAGTAGCCTGTAGATGATATAAAATATCCAATGAAGAGGCTGACTGGAGGTAAAAGAATTCCATATTGTAAGCCACATATAAGGAATATTAAAAAGCCAAAATTTACCAATGATTCAGATGACCAGCTTTCCCTAAATGTGTTTCTTAAAGTAGGCGTTTGGCCAACTTCAATATTTGCAGGGGCTATAGAGGTTTATGATAATGATAACGGTAATAATAATTACCAGTAGTAATAATAAGAACGATAATTAACAATATATGCTACCATCAATAACACAACCAGGACAAACACAAGATATTAAGTGACAAAACCAGATGTAATAAATGAAATCCTGCATATTCCAGGCTAGTGTTATCTGTGGCCAGCATAGGACTTTTGGCACCCACCAGCCTCATCCTGTAATATTGCTATTCTCTTTGGGTCTTGCTAGCAAGGATGGCGATGATTTTTTTTTTTTCCTCCCAGGTTTGTTCACCTTGTATTTCAGAGAAATTAGTGGCACTAGCTGTCGTCCTAGATGGCGCACCGCCGAGTTGCTGCCGAGGGAGCTCAGTGTATTGCCATGTTCAGCAGTGGCTTCACTGTGTTTTTAATTTAGAGGAGTCGAACCGGTGAGTACCTTTTCCATTACAGTACTCATTTGTATACGGCATCATCTCTGTGTCTATGCTAGTCACATACATTATGCATATAGTACACGCTGTCAAATCATTGCAAGGCCCAGGGGTAACCTCTCTCAGGTTCGCTAGCAGATTTAAAACCATTTGTTCTTGCACATGAGCGGTTTCTCTGTCAAGATCGGTGCCTGAGTGTATCTCCATCCTTAGTCCCGGGCAGCTTTGCCCCCAGCGGGGGACTCAACAGGAGGAGCAGCCTGGGTTTCCTCAACCAACATGGGCAATGGCATGGGGCACTGCTGTTTTTTGCCTTTCTGCTCCCTCAGCAGAGAGCAGCTCAACAGATCTGCTGCTGTGTTGCCCAAAGATGTGGTGCGTGATTGAGCTGCGGTGGGCTGGAGCCACAGGCTTCTCTCTTCTCATCAAAAACAGGCACTTGAGAATCTGCACTGGCAGAGGTCATCCAGAGCGGCAGTTTTCCACCTAAACATGTGGGGAATCTCACCTCTTCAGAAGCAGCGTTTCGGGCTTTGTGAAATTCAGTTGCATGACAGGTTTCCAAATCTGCATTAGAATCATAGAATCATAGAATTGTCCAGGTTGGAAGGGACCTTTCAGATGATCTAGTCCAACCATCAACCTAACCCCGATCAAAACCATCACTAAACCATGTCTCTAAGCACTAGGGCAACCCGGCTTTTCAATCCCTCCAGGGATGGGGCCTC
>JAOXJK010000012.1:49369654-49394413 GCA_025774025.1 Xenus cinereus
GCAAAGGAAAAAGATGAATACAAGAAGTGGATATATATGTAAATTAATTTGGATAGAGATTGTGTCCTTAACATTGTAAAATGAGCATTATGTGAGTTTTGCTGACATCTGAAAAGTGAGCAAGGAAGAGAAAAAAGAAAAGGAAGATAAGTTCTATACTTTGGACAGCAAAGATGTATGAATATTCAGGAGTCATAAACCATAGATAAATCTCGGTGGTTCAGAACCGACAACATCAGATTTTGGATGTAGGCTTGTAAGATATCTTTATCTGAAGTAGAAAACAGATATACTGTGACTGGTGCCAGAGCCCTGTGTTTTGTTTTGGTGGAGAGAATACACATCTCGTGCTGCTTTACTAATGAGTCAATATTTATAGTCTCAGCTTGGCCTTTCTTTAATAAATTCTACAAAGGGAACAATATTTAAAATCAGTATTGGTTTTGAGTTTGAGAAGATTTTTATTTCTTCAAAGTGTATCTTAAATTTAAGTAACGCAGGCTTTACCTAGACTCTTTGAATCCTCAAAATTAAACTGGAAAGAGTCTGAGATCAACCTATTTAGCTGAAAATTCTCAAGACAATGTCAGGGCTGGAGAATATCTCAAGGTATTCGTATTTTCTGTACCGTTCTTAAACTGCTTTGAATGCCGGTTTGAAACAGCCCAGTGTGTGAACTTCCCTTCAACACAGGACAGTGATTTTTTCCCCAAAAAAACTTATGGCACAAATCTAAGGGAGAGTCTAGCAAAGAGATGCATTTACTAAGAATAAAGAGGTTCTTTCATGAGGAAGAAAATGTTTACGTTTTAAAAGTTGGAGCTTGGTGTTAAACTTTTAAAGGTATCTTGACTTAGAAGTGCCGAGAGGCCTGCTGTATTTATTGATTTGAAATTGCTTATTCTTAAATCACTTAGTTTATTTAAAAGTTTTAATATGTGGCTAAGATCTGCACTTCAGTCTTCTGCTGTTTAAAATTTAGGCCCGAATTTATTACCAGGTCTGCAGACTTTACACTTGGTATATAAAATCATATGAAAAATCTTACGGTATTTATGTTTTTAAAGAGTTAATTGAGACAAACTAACCATGCTTGCCTAGTAAACAAGAACTGTTATCCCTTCTTAGAAAAGTCATATTTGGGATTCTGCTAGTAGGTGGTAGACAAAAGATGCAAAAATGTTTATTTTTAAAAATGAAAGAGGTCCCATTTTCCTAAGCACACAAAGAATGGAATGGGGTGTATTTCTTTGCCAACATCTGTTAGATGTAATTCTGCCCACGTGGTGCTCTTTCCAGACAGTTCTTCAGAGCTACGCTCCTTTTCCAGCCCGTTACCTTCACTTTATTTCTAGTTTGTTCTCTCCTGCGGCTTCTGCTCCTCACATAAGTGAGTACCTCTACTAAAAATAATTGTCCTAGAACCTTTTTGTACGTGTGCCTGGTATGTACTTCTCTGTTGGCCAGAACCTCATGTTTTGGAAGCTGCAAATCGTTCCCATCTTTTTGCTCCACGAAAGAATTTCTTATGTTTGTTCCTTTCCAAATGAAGAACACTTGTTAAATCACTAACTTTCAATAGAATTTTAGCGAATCGTGACAGTACAATGAAGATCACTGTTATGCATTACTTGGTTGTTTTGAAATGGATTCTCTATGACTGTTTGTTACCAGTTTTCCAATAGCTTCTCTCAAGTCCTTCTAGTAAAAGAATGAGAAAGGAAGGGCTGAGCTTTACACTGAAGTCATGACTGCTCTGGTTGCGAGTAGCGTCAGATCAAGAATTGCTTCCTATATGTCTCTAAACATGTTGCTGAATTCTTTAATACTTTAGTTCACAAGACAAAAATGGAAACAATATTTTTCTCCTGTTATTTACATTGGGCTTTTAAAGAGCTTACCCTTTCCCATAAATATTTGGGCAGGGTAAGCCCTGGTTTATCCTTGGTTATCTTGTACCCAAGCGTATTTATTGCACTCATTTCAAGGCCATTCTTCTCCCGCTACTACACGGTAGTTTTCCTCTTCTCAGGAACATCTTAGGGTGGTGGCAGGTAATGTTTGGATGTTTCTGAAGTTGAGTTAATCACAGAGAAGTTCAGATGCATAGATGTCTCTCCTGAGATTATTTGATCTACCTGCAGTTTACATAGAAGCAGGCTCCCTCATGAAGCACTCTCTCCTGCTTCAGACCTAGGTAGAAATGCCACAAAACCAACCTGTCGCTGGTGTGTGATGATTTCAGTTATTGGTACTGGTGGGATTCAGTGGGAATGTTTAAGTGCAATATACCAGTAAAATAAATAAATCATTAATTTAACTTAATTCAGTGTTCCTCTCTCTCTACCTGCCTTAGGACAGGGTTAATGTTTTTAGTTTTTTTTCCTTTCAGAACTGCAGTGCATTTAATTAGTGTTGGGAATACTTCTGCAGCGAATGTGTACTTCGTGGCCACCTAAACTGTAATGCTTTTATGCTTTTACTTCTATTACAGAGTAACTGTTCTTATTAGGAAATGGAAAAGAGGTCTATAATATACCTGTGCAAGGTACTTAGTTTATATGGACTTCAAAACTGTTTTCTTTAAATTTCTGCAACCTTTTTAAATTCCTCCATACACTGCTGGTCAGGCAACACTTTTTTTTCTTAAACAGCCCTTAACAGTTCATGCTTTTGAATACAAGTGGTTGACCACATACCTCAATTACAAGAGCAAATCAAAGGCAGTTGTACTATTCATCAAAATAAATCGCGTATTAGTTAACTAATGAAAAAGTCGACAGACAGAAGAATAATATCACAGCAGGTTTAGTAAACACAGGGGCAAAATTCTTAGCTGGTGTAAATCAGCATGGCCTTCATCTCTTCAACTGAGTTGTGCTGGGAGATACCAGCTAATGATCTGACCTTTTTTTGGTAAACGTGTGAAGAATTATGTGCACGAATTTTCCTTTGGGAAATTAGGGGTCAATATTCATTGATGCTTGATATTTAGATGTTGCTTTTTTAATCTGTCCTTTCAGATAAAACAAAGAATCGCGTTGTTCGTATAAAGGGAGGCTTTGGCTTCTGTTCTGGAGAATGTGATTTGCAGTTCCCATTTTCCAAGCCAGCTTGATATGCTTACCTAAAGAGATAAAACGTCTGGGATCAGGAAGTTCAGTCATTGGGTGAAGTAAAAAAACTGTGATGCTGCGGATATAATATTTTGAGAGCTAGCTAGATAAGAGATTAAAGACCAAAGTTATTCAGCGTACAAGAGAAAACATATTTCACACGTAAGGATAATGATTTTCTTATAAGGGAGGAGCGCAATAGCTGTTCTCGGTGCAGTGCTGGCTCACATAAACTGGAATGTTTTCTCCAAACACTACTTGGGTCTCTTGTTTTATTGTTTTGTTTGTTGAGAATCCCTCCAGTGCTGCAGGTGCGTTCCACTTGTACAAAGTTCCCGTCCCTCCAAACCTAATCAGTAAACAGAGGTCAGAGGAAGGAAGTAACAACATGGATTTTCTATAGGAATCAATACATTTTTGCTATGAAGACAGCAGGGCAGAAAATGGATTTTGAAGCAGAGAGAAAGAACAGAGGGCAGAGGCAGCTTCAAGATAAATTAGTAAAGGTCAGCTGATGCAGAGGGGGACTGCAGAAGGATGCCACAAGGTGACTCTTAAAGGTTGTGATAAAAGGGCAGAAGAAGCTCAAAAGTGGGGCAGAATAGAGGTAACGCGAAGGGCAAATCGCCTGTTGAAGTGTAGTATCTACATGGCTTTAAAAAGACCTTCAATGCATTTGGCTATAACAGTATGTACCAGCACTTGCTATTATTTGGGGGGGGGAAGGCTAAATGCTAGAGAATTGGGAAACGCCAGATTTCTGGTAGCTGTGTTGCTTTGAGTCTGTTCCCATGTGCTCTCATGCTGGCTATGGTATAATGTAAGGGCCCCGGAAAAAAAAAAAAGGAAAAAGTAAATCACATGAAATATTGAAAGAAAGCAACACAGTACAGAGGTGGATGGACGTTTTCAGTGAAAGGAAGTACCCTAAACCACCCTTGCATGGAGAAATATAGAGTGAAAAAAAAGAAAAAATGACTTTAGGGGTCTTGCTAAGGGTTTCTTTGACCAAGGATTCTGTCTCCATACGTACTGATGTATAGAATAATCCCATCCCAAGCATATTCTTCCAGTTTCTATCAGTCTGCATGATAAAGTGGGCAAAACATGAACTAGATGCTTTCTTTAAAAAAACCTAAAATGTACACAAGTGTAGCTACTTTGTAAGAGTTAACAAGCGGGAAGACTGAGGAAGAACAGGCTGAAGTACTTTCCATTAAGCTTTCAGTTCACATAGACATGACCTTGAGTTTAAGCAATAGACATCTTTACAAAAGATATACTTGGCTGCTTTGGCCACTCTTTCTCAAGAGCTTCTGATTTCAGTGCATGCCATTGTCAGTGACTAGCTGTCAATACTTGGTGAACAAATGTTCAAGTGATTTTTCAGTCTATTTATAGATGATTTGTGAACATGAAAAATAGGTGACGTTATCAGGTTGTTTACAATGAAAATCATCTATGAGAAATGTGAATTTAAGGGACCTTATCAGCTCAAGCAAAATCATAGACCAAGTCTCAAAGACATTTCTTTTTAAGATCTTCTGCATGACAAACTACTTTTATGTATTTGCAAATGACTATTCGAATAATTTCAAAGATTGTTCCTGTGCGAGTGCTGCATAATCTTGAAAATTTGTGTAAGGGAAAGCTAGCAGATTCATTTAATTATCCTTTTCCCCTTGCTTCGTGCATCAGAAGGCTTTGTTTTGTTTATGGCGCTTTTTCTTTTGCACAAAGGGGAAATATTTTAGACACTGGCGATAGCTGAGGTTTGTGTGAAGCGTAGCCCTGATGGTGTCTGGCCATCTTGAAAGCTCCTTTTGGTTATAGGGCTTCTTCGCTCCTGAAGCAGAAACAATACCCTGGGACTTAGACAATCAATCACGCAGCATGAATAATGAGCAAACACTCAAAGCAACAGTCACATTTGCATAAACCATTCATTCAGTACATTTGAATAACCACCAAATTAATGAAAATCAAAAGGAGTCCATGGATCATTTGCCAAGAGGAACAAGGGCTAAAACTGTCGAATAGATGGCTTGCTGAAAAAAATTTACATGGCTCTGTCTTTTTAGAAGGAAAAAGAGGAGGCTGGGTGGAGTGAAAATTACAAGGAGATGATCCTCTTCTTGCCCACCCCTGTAGTTCCTCCGCATCACTCTATTTCTTCCCGTGAGTGTTGTTTTCAAGGAAAAAAAATATAATCTAGGAACCCCACTTTGCAACAAAGCAGGAGAAAAAGCAAGTAGGTAAAAAGATGGGTTTAATTGCCTTTTTGCAGGTGGAGAACCAGATGTAAACATTATCAAGAAATGTTGGTTTCCAGAGATGCCTGCATAATTGGGGTTTTTTATGGTACACTACACGCCTGGCAAAATCAGTAATGTGATGGTCTCTTTAGATACATTCAAAATGGGACAGTTTTGAAAGAAACTCAGAAAGATGCGTACTTTTGTTTTGTCTGTTCAGTTTCTCTTATTTTTGTCCTCCCTGTTTCAGAAGGTGCTGACAAGCCTCTGCCAGGAGTCTATATTCAGTTTCTAGAAAGTAAACTCTTCCAGCTGTCACACCTGAAGGCAAAACCTAAAATCAACGAATCCTGATAAGCTTATCAGGAGGTACTTTTTACTTTGCTGCTCCTGCCACTACTCAGGCTTCCCATTTCTTGGAAATCCTTGTCGGTCCTTGGTCGGTCTCTTCTCCTAAGTCCCAGGCGATGGGACAAGAGGAAATGGCCTCAAGTTGTGCCAGGGGAGGGTCAGATTGGAGATTAGGAAAAATGTTTCCATGGAAAGGGTTATTGCACATTGGACTGGGCTGCCCAGGGCAGTGGTTGAGGCCCCATCCCTGTCTGTATTGAAAAGCCGGGTTGACCTAGTGCTTAGAGACATGGTTTAGTGATGGTTTTGATCAGAGTGAGGTTGATGGTTGGACTAGACGATCTGAAAGGTCCCTTCCAACCTGGACAGTTCTGTGATTCTATGAATGAACTGGGTCTGTCCCTTTGCACGCTCACAGTAAGGGCCTTACGTTCAGAGACATCACCACTCTCCCCGGCTTGTGTGGTTACTGTTGTTTCTGCACCTAAATCTCTGCAGGGTAAGCCCCCGAAATCATGAACTTCTCTTTCCAAGGAAAAAATATGGATGCGAAAACCACCTTTTCATATGTTTTCTGTATTATTTTAACAATAGCCATCTGATGTAATGTTCAATTCCAGCAACCCAGAAAGGAAATGGCATAAGATGTCGTGCAGGTTTCTCATTTTCAGCTTGAACTGCACCGATCACTTTTACTTTCTCTGTAGCCAAATGTAGGCCAAGTGATCTACCTGTTCCTTTTCTTCCCTTATTTCCTTCCCCTTCTGAGAGCAAAACTTGTGCCATCTAAATGCCAGATGCTAATGACTGCTTTTTGGGAAAAGTATATCTTAAATTAGTCCCCACAAAGACCATCTGAATTATATTTTAAAAGTAACACAGCCATATAAAACAAGCTGCTCATAGATATAAAGCAGGTGAGTTTCATGGCTTAAGTTGCTAGGAACATAAGGTTATTGGCATCTGGAAATTTGATTGTTATTATGCTTTTTATATGTTTTATATGTTAAACTAGATCACAAATAAGCTATTTATTTATGTTCCTTTGCTGTTTGTTCTGAAAAAAAACCTTGCTGTGATACCTACCAGATGTCTGTCTCAGTTCCGTATGACTTTATTTCTCATACCTGCATTTGTTGTGGCTTATTGCTTGCCTGACTGCCTCTTCCTGTTGATTTCTTATGCAGTTTTAGACTGTTTTTGTCGTATTCTTTGTTCTCACAGCTGCTCCTCGGTCATCTCAAAAGATATGACTTGTAGCTGGTGCCTCTCTTAACGTTCATGTCCTATGCCTCTGATAGCAGAGGCTTTGCCTACCTTCAGGCATGTCCAAAGCTGTTCCGATTGTAAAACTTTAGGTCACCGTAAGCGAGCAGTCGTTATCATGTATATATATCTTCTTTCTCTGCAGCAGAGGATCCCATCAGTACATCTTCTTTTTACCTCTCAGAACTCGCAAGTGTTTCAAATCAGCAAAGCGCAAATGAGAACGGTGTGGTAGGAATCAACAGGAGAGGAGTACTGGTAAACCAAATAAATGTAAATGAGTCCCAAGGGGAATGGCAGCTCCAGGGAAGATTCCAGTTACCCGAGGTCATACCCACTTTGTCCTCATAAAGTCTCCCTCCCTCCTGCAGAAGACTGGGTTCACAGTTCTGTCCTCTCTCCACTAGCTCGGTAGAGTTGTCCATGGCCTGCCGACCTCTCTTAGCATATTCTTGATGTCTATCCAACAGACCTTAATTAATGCTGGCTTTCTTGCCTACTTTTCAAACTGCAGAACCCCTGCTGTCTTTGCGGAACCAGCACTTTTCTTTGCTATCCAGGTTTGTTTTCATTTCCTAATATATCCCTCAGCCGTGCTTTTTGTGTTGCCAGTTTAACATGCCCTGACACTCTTGTGCTTGTGAGCGGATCAGCTGGATTTGGCAGCGAACCCCGAGATTCCTCCGTGTCTTCATTGGCTTCTGGAGGTCAGGCAAGCTCGGCCTCCTACTTTCTTATCGGACCTATCAGTTAGCTTTTAATGTCAGTCCTTCACCACTGGTAACTTGCCTGATTTAACCTTCTCAGATTTAATATTCACACTGAAAGAAATAAAACACTTTTGGTTTTCAAGCTAATGTGTTGTATAATAATATACATGTTAAAATACATTGCTCTGTCAGACTACAGTCTTCGACTTTCAGCCTCCCATATACTCCTCGCATTTAAATTAAGTTCTCAAGCTGTAAGTTGCTGTGACAAAGTTTGATGTCTGTGTGAACATTCAAAGAGCCCATACCAATGTTAAGGCTCTGTTGAACAGCACGTAGGACCAAAGCCTTAGGGCACCAGTATGATCAAGAAAGGACTGTCCTACTACTTCATAGAGAAACTAAATGGAGTCAGGATATCGTGAAGAATTTGTCAGAAATCCAGAACAATGTTAAGAATTTCAGTGCTTCTCCAGGTTGCTTTGAGACAGAGCCAGCTCCACACCTGCTCTTATTCCAACCTTCCAGCTCCTTCTTTTGACCAGTTCAGTGCGTTTCTCCATATTCTTGGAAGCTGCACAGTAGATAAAATCATCTAGCTGTATTTGCTGTCTCCCTAGCTAGATACTTGTCTGCATCTTTTACAACCATCTGCTGCCTTCTCAGCCATGTAGCAGAGCAGAACATCAGCAAAAATCAAATGTCTGAGCTAGAGATTTCAGCTTTATTCTAAGCTCAATGAATAGTTTTATAATTAGTGATTTTTTCAGTTTAACAGCATGAGAGCTGAAGGGCACGATATCACATAGACTTCATTTCCCTCCCCTGAAAAGTGGTAGTACTTCTAAATATTTGTGACATCACCACACAGTTTATCAAATCCAAAGGTATTGTGAGCTTTTCATTTAGGGCACAGCTCTGTCATATTTCACTTGTAGACAGAAGTGGGTTGTATTTCTCATAATATTTGAATCCAAAGTATACGGAATGGGTAGACTGTGAATTTTAAGCTTCTCTTGTGTCTCCTCGGATTCTTCCATTTTTGCTATTTTGTACTTATTTCTTAAATAGATAAATAGATGGTGCTTTTGAGCAACCAATCAACCCAATTCAACAGGAAATAATAGGAAAGCTGTTCCCGACTGTTACTTCCCATTTTTCACATCTGTGGTTGGGTTCATCAGAATAAAATCTCCAGGCTTGAATGATAGGCTGTTAAGGGCATGAGATAGGTACTTACCAATGACTCAACCTACTCTCGTTTAATCAAGAAAAACAGTTGTTTGCTCCAATAACACTACAGCAAGGAGGAAATGAAACTTAGCCAAAACCAAAGAGAAAAAATATCTTTATAGCTTACTGGCATCCAAACTATTGCAAATTCTTGCAACTCTACAGTTTAGAATCAGAGATGGGGATCTATTGCTCCTTCTCTTGTATACATTTCTTTTTTATTTCTTAGAAGTTGGAAGGTATGGTTAGGTATGTTGACATAGGTGGACAGCAGCTGTTGAATGTTGTCATCTGAACATAGGCAGCCATAGGAGCCCCATGATTGTTTTCCCTGTAACCACAACAGCAGAGCTGTTACAACCATCTGGAGGACAGGAATACGCTTTTTCTACCCTGTGGAGTTCATCTAGCTTCTTCCCAGTTTATTTTTCCTAAATAGCCTGGGATTGCGAGAAGTAGAGACTTTCCAAGCAGAAGATGATGATGGATCAAGCAGGGGAAGAGCATCACTGAAAGGTTTAATAATCTTGCGGTTTTATACTCTACTTCACTTTGGGGCACAAGAAGAGCAATCTATTCCGGCTGTGTTTTGGTGGGTAGAAGAAGTGTAAGCACAATGTTTTGAGGGGATGTATGGTTGCACTATTATTTGTCTGCTTGCCTAATTTTACATCAATACCACTTGAATGCCTTCATCTGCAATCAGGTGCTTTGAACGAAGAGAGCAAAGGATGTGCCCTCTCCATTTGTCTACATGTCTAAAGCAGAAAAATTACATTAGAAAAGATACCTTGATCGCATCCACGTTACAGTTGAAGAATTAAGACATAGCAGTGGTTGAGTTCCATTGGCAGAAGGCCACCCATGGCCCGTGACTACACTGACAGGGCAACTACACGAGAAGCAGCAGCAGCGAGAGACATTGCATGTATAACAAAATAGGGGGTAGGAGCTTAACACCGTTGCTGACCAAGATTGAAATTACTATAAGACTGCCACGTCACAAATATTGTATAAAAGTATAAAATCAACAAAACTGGGCCCATGGGAAAGAGTAAAGAGGGGTTGGCTGTTTTTTAGGGAGAGGTTGAGGGTGGTAACGGAGAGCTTGGGAGGGAGCAAATCATGTGTTCAGAGATGGCTGGGCTACACTTGAAACAGTTTTAGTGCTTGTGAATTTTATATAGTTGTGATTAGTCAGCTTTTGATGTTATTGGTCACTAATCCTTGGCTTTTGTGGCAGCAACTATGGCTATTCTGCAAATACAGAGAAGTCTGTGTGTTGTCAGATCAGCAGCGCTGCCTCAGACTGCATTTTACCTGGAGAAAGTTTATTTCTGAATCCTCTAGGTTCTTCTTAAAAAGGTTAAGCTGTTGCATATTGATCTCTGTTTTATTGTTGAGGGCTGTTACTTTCTACAGGCCTGACATTAGGAACTGCAATGTGTTTTGTACAGCAGAGCAGGGAGTTCAGAAATGTGCCTCAGGGTGCCTTGCCCAGTAAGAGAGAGAATGATCCGTCCTACTACCTCCATCCCTTTTAGGTTTTCTGAAGTTTAGCGTGTCCTCTTGATGTTGAGTGTGACCTTTCTTTGGCACAGACGCTCTCTCCGCTCTTTAAAGACGAATGCCTGTTCTTTTGGAAGTGGCTGCTGTGCAGTGCAAAGACCTCTGAAGTCTCTTTGCAATCCATTAAGAGATTGGTTTATTTACAGTCTGCTATTGATTATTACTTAATCTTATATTCTTTCCCTCGAGGGGAAAAAAAAAAAAAAAAAAATCTTTGTGGAGTTTCTGGTTTGTTCTGTGGCCAGAGAGAACAAAAAGCAGTGATGTAGCTGACTGAAGAGGCTTTTCAGCTTTGAAGTGAGTTTGTTTTCATTTTCTATCTGAGTTACACACCAAAAAGATTTATTTTGAGCTAAAGTGTAGTGGAAATTGCTAGATTGATGTCCCAGGGACAAATTTCTGTGTTTACCTGTAGGACAGGTACAACCAAGGCAGCTCTGGCACATGTTGTTCCCCAGATCTCCTTTCCTATTTTGAAAGAAGAGCTTTCTGGTTTTAAAGCATTCTTGAGCACCCCAAATCTGTTTAGGCAATCAGAGAAATGACCACTAACTGCTGTCGTTGGGTGCTCTCCACTGAAATCCTATGTGGTTCCCACACTGATATTGCTTGAACATTTTTGATTGCAGCTGATGGTAGGGTAGATGTAAGCAACATGTTCTACTGGGCCATGCACAGAAGCAACCATTTCATCCTGCTTCTCCCACTGTGCTGAACAGCAAAGCTGTACGCCAGCTCCACGGTGGACCAAACCCGCATCTGGATGATTTAGGGAGAAATAAGAGCCCCCAGATAGGACAGAAATTTCTATTTATAGCAGAGGGAAAAAATCTCCCCAAGCAACAAAGATCAGTTCATGAGGAGCAAAACTCGAGGATGCCAACTTTCTGTGCTTTTGCATACTAACCTCTGTGCTCCTACCCACCGCAGGGGCTCCTCGCAGGCTTCTCATCACCCTGCTCTCTCTTGGTTTGCTCTCGTGTCCCCTGACCACCCGGTGTGTGAGAAGTTGTGCATGCTGGAGACAAAGCTGAGAGACTCATATGCTGCCGAGTCACCGAGTAGGTGAACTGCTGGGTGGGTGTTGGTAGGTGAAGCTCAACAGATGAGGGTTCAAGTTCATGCTGCAGCCCATTTCCTCCTGGGAAGAACTTCTTTGGCTCTCTTCTCAATCCAGCCAGCCATCAATTTGTATGAAACTTTCAGGAACATAATTGTCTTTAAGATTTCTGCTACTCTGTCAAATCTGCTTCAAGTTAGCTAAGAGGTCCAAAGGTCCAGAAGAAGAAAATGGACTGATGAGCAGACAGAGATTGTTGAAGTTTTTGTTCCTTAAAAAACAGGCTTTAAAATGGGGGGGAAGGGGAGAAGCGGGGGAAACTAACAGTACAGATTTAATTACTGGTAATTTTCTTGTCCAAAATTATTTTTGAGCTGCACTTTGTATTTAATTATGACAAGAAATTAGTGAAAAGAAATAATTTTCAATATTTCCTGTAGATTTTGTGCAAAGATTGTGATCAAACCGTCTATTCTATGGCCGGAGAAAGATAAAAGCAAATCTGAACAGCTTGATGCAGTATTTCAATCTCATAAATATGAAAAACAAATCATTACCCATAATTATGAAGTACAATAAAGAATAACAACTATTTCTATTTCTATAGTTGGGGTTTTGTTTTTCTTTATTTTGTGTGTTGTGGGTTTTTGTTTTTATTTTTTTACATAAGTGGTGGTTTTAAAGGGCTTTTAATTACATACTTGTAATGTACACTAAGAAAGCTGGCAGCTCCCTTGCATCTAGCAGTATCTCACATATAGCTGCAAAGTTTTAAAGGAGCTTTTCCTTCCTTTCTTCCTTCCTTCCTGCCTTCCTTCCATTATCTTTAGGAACCAAGTTTGGTAGACCTTCTGTCTGACATTCCTGGAGACTTAAATTCTTTATTTGCTGACTGAGGGGCAAATTATCCCATTTCTTCTTTCCCCCCTGCCCCATCTCTCAGCTGAGCAGATGGAAAACTCAGAAGTGCTGTGTGCTGTCCCAGCCCTGCTCCATCCCACCAACTAACATGGGTTACTGGTGACAAAGGCTGCAGCTGAACAAGACGGTCTTGAAAAGACCATCCCATATGGTCAGCCCTGCGTTACCCATACCTGTACGTAAGGAAGCAATGCAACTTTTCTGACCAGAAGCTGTAAAAAATATACACCAGCAACAGAGTTCAGAATATTTCCCCAATCCTGACTAAGGCCTTAACTCCCGCTGGGTTTGTTTCAGTTTTATATCCCTGAGATCACAGGATTCTGCCACTGTAAGGCAGAATTGGCCCCGTAGCTCTCATCGGCAGGTAAAGAATAAAATGGGTTGTTGATCAAGATGTATGAGTGGCCAAGACACCCATTTCTTCTTTAGCCCACATATTAATCCTTGATTATCTTTCAGGATGGAATATTAACAAGCAAAAAGCCTCAAGACATTTGCTTAGGAATATTCTTCCAGAACCTAAACCTGCTTTTCTCTGCAAGGATATTAAACATAACTTCCAGCAAAAGATCGACGGTGTTTATTCTTTTTAGGCAGAATTTACAATCCTTCTCTCTTAGTTAGCCACTATTACACTGCACGGAGCAGGCTGGGACCAGCAGGGCTCTCCTGATGTGGTCAGTGAAACCTTCTGCGACATCACGAATTAAGTGCCCATCTGCGAGTTAGGAGTGTATTTACTGCGATGGAGCGAGGAGCTGAAGATAGCCCTTTCCGGTTCGTGTTTTTTTTTTTGCTGGAGAGCATGAACTCCGGATGATTTGCTAGAAAAGGAACCACCTGGCTGTTGAGCCCATTCCCTTCTCCCCCTTCCCTCTCCCCATCCACAGCACCTGTGCTTCCAGCTGTGTGAGTGGGATGTGGTGCCAGCCAGCCCAGCCAGGGTTCTGCATAGCTCAGCATTACCTTTGTTGATATTGCATATCTCTCTCTTTTTTTAATTTTTCTTTTGTTTTTGAGGGGGTGGGGACTGTTTTGTGAACTTGCTTTACAAGTCTTCACTTTTCTTACGGCAGAGAAGTTTCCGAGCAGATCTTTCTGGACAGAATCATTTCACTCATTAGTTTAGCAAGACATTTTCACAGCCATCTCTTCAGCGCTGGCCCCGCATAACCCTGGATGTTCCTGACTTCTCCAAGCCCCTCGTGTTTAACGTGAAAGTTCCCAGGCTGTGGCTGTGACCAAGCGTTGATTTGGGATGGCCGGCCAGGCTGCGGGATCACGGGGGGGCTTGGTATGGGAGGCAGCCCCTGAGTGCATAACAAGTTAAAGCTGGTCCCACTTAGCTGGAGCTAAGCGTGCACAGCTGATATTTTAGGAGAGAGGATGAGCCCTGATGTTATGAGGCTGCAGCTCCATTGGAGGGTAGTGGTGGAGGACAGCAACAACGTTGTGCGTCTCTCCTTGACTTATGGCCAGGAAACTCTACAGGAATGCGAGCACCTACTCTGTGACTCTGGCAGCCAGGTAATCCCAGGCAGAGATGCTACACTGCAGCTTGTTAATACATGAATGTAGAGGTTATAAGTCTGATTTAACTACTTGTGATGTTTCTGTTCTGCCCTGTACTCAACTTTTCTTCTTGGGTACTCCTTAGAGTCTTTTTATGCAGTCTGTGCGTTTTTGAATCTTATTCTTAGATATTTAATTCACTCTGTGTACTGAACAAGGAGATGGGGGAGAGGGAAAATCAGGAGTGTAAATATAGGTGGACTCGTGGACTACCTTAAGGCACCTAAAATAACACTGTGCTTAAAGTATCTTGCCTAACACAGGTTACCTGTTATATCCACTAACTGTGTATGAATGCCACACAAGCCTAGGGATGTCTAAAATGATGGCAGATGCTTGAATTTAGACACATGGATCCCACCGTGGAGGTTTGTTTTTCTGTTCTGGATTTCACTTCAGAGGTCTTAAGTTGTTGGCTGTGGGATTGGTGGGCAAGTCTGCATGCTTTTCTTGGATATAGCCTTCACTACTGTTAGCAGGTGCTGCTGCTAATAAGGGTAGCATATCTCATGTTCATCGGGTATACTCTAGAGAATTAATATCTCAATTAATAAAAATACCCACCTATCGGCCCAAAAAATAATAATCTGATGAAAATGTTCTGCCCTGGTGCCTCCAGCAGATACTTGCTTCATGATCTCATTTATGTTTCTAGTCAAGTTTCCCTATTAGAACAATTTCTGTCATGAGGTTCTTGGAGAAAAAAGGTGGGGTTTTTTCCCTTTGTGAGTCCCTGACCCAAGGAGGGGCTACTGCGTTAGGAAGAAGGGTTTCTAATAACCACTGTGAAAAGCACAGTGACTGGACAAAGAAAAATATTCAAGATGTTGGAGAAAGCAAAGAGAATTCATGCAAACTTTGAACTCAGTTGAAAATTAGAGGGTGTGATTGGAGGCTTTTTTTTTTTTAACTTATTCTATATGTGTCACTGTGACTTATTTTAAAAAAAGTTTTATGAAACAGGTTTTCAGGGGTTGTGAATAACAACAAGTGAAATAGGGGGTTTCATTCAGGCAAATGTTTGTAGTGCTGCTTTGTTGTGTTGATGCCGCACCATCTAAGCATTACCTCTCAATTTAATTTTAGTATAAATTAACTTATCTTCATGCAAGTGGCTTTAAAGCTAATAATCCTAAAAGAATTAAGATTAGAAAGTAATGCTATCAGTGACAAAGCTCATTAATGGCTTTTTATCACTGCAAACTGGTGAACTATAACGAGGATAATTGGCGTAAATGGAATATACCGTTCCTTCAGCCAGGTATCCTTTACTCCACTTTACATTAATTACTTCAAGGTTTTGTTCTGGTCAAATAAAATTTGGACAGCTTGTCCACCTCTTTTCTGAAAGGCTGAGCAAATGTCAGATGTGCTGCTTTGAGGAGTCAGAAAGGGTAAATCTGCAGCAGGCAAGATAAGGATGGGCAGAGGAGGTAAATACAGAGGCTGGAACAATTGCCGCTGCTGGCTGCGGGGACATTCAGGCAGCATATTCCCACAGAAAAAGGAACCTGTTTTTCCAGAAGGAAAGCTGCTTGGGTTGGAAATTATACTCGTATTTTGTAGTGGATCAACTCGGGTTCGCTAGGGGAATAGGGATTTTTTTATTTTTTTTTTTTTTTTAAAAACCCCCCATATGATGTATGTGACTATTTTAAAGTTTTTTGAGAGCCCGGTGAAGGCTGGTCTGGTCCAGGCTTTTTCTGTGAAAGCACCTGAACAAAACAGATGGTTTTTGATTGTGAATCTTAAAAGCCCTTATCAGAGCAATAGCCTTCTCTAGGAATTTCACATACAGAAATTAAAGTGTAACATGCATCAGCATGCTTCCATGCCTTTAATAAAGCCCTTACGAGACCCTCTCGGGGGGCCTGTAGGTGCTAGATAAAGACCCTTGGCCTAAAGAAGAAGCATTCAAGTAAGAGAACTCTGGTCTCTCTCTGCTGGGAAATACTGGTTTATGACACAGACATACGTTTACCAGCTTCATGAGGCAAGAAGAGCTTGTCTCTTTTGTCTAGTTAGTCGAAGTGTTGGTTGTTGGTAGCTGGAAAACGGAACCGAATTCAAAAGGAAGCAAACCAAAGTATCGGAGCAACCTTTTTCTGCCCTTCTCTGCCTCTCCAGACTGGATTCAGTTGAGCTAAGGCCATCTTCCCACCTGGTCTTGTGCCCCACTGGACAAGCAGAAGGGATGCTATGGGGTTGAGGTTTTGAAGGCGTAAGAGTAAATGGTCATATACTACTGGTTTGTTGTTTGTTTGTGTTTTTTTTTCTCCATTGGTTGGACTAGATGATCTTAAAAGGTCCCTTCCAACCTAGGTGATTCTGTGATATACTACTACTCTGTGGCAAAAAGTGGGAGAAAAGAGTTTTTTAGTAGTTTGAGATAAGCTTATTTTTTTACATATATACCCACTACAACAAAAAAAAAAAAATTAAGCTGGGGGGAAGGGGAAGTTCTGATAAAAATTTTCTGTCTGATAGACATCTTCTGAAAGTGAGCACAAGCTTTTCCTTTCTTCTCCTCCCCTCAAAGGGTCTGTTTCTTCCCTGTCCTGCACCTGGTTCACCGAGCAGCTCCTGCACCTGGCAGAGAAATCAATTCTAAACCAATGGGTTTCAGGGGGCTTGGTGCCACGATGGATGCATTTTTCAGCAATTCAAATGGAAGGAGCTGCTTTACCCATCCTAAAAGTCTGCCGCGTTAGTGCGGTACCTCAGTGAGCACTCTAGGACATGTGCAACTAAATGGAATGAAATAGGTACTTAAAGATTCATATAATGCATTAACCATTTTTGTAACTTAATTCAAGGCATGATATATACAGCTGACATCAAAAGCCTTTCATAGCTGTTCTTTAATTTCAGTTTCAGTAATTAGTATAGATCCAATTAGAAGGGAGCTGATACACGTTGAAAAGAATTAACAATACCCCTAATTTCCATGTTGAAGTAATGGCTACGATTATAGACTTCTTGATTTTAATCAGATATTCTCAAAAATGACAGCGGATGGGGATTCATAATGTTCGGCTGATGCTACAAGGGATCACTCTCTCTGTCTCTTGTGTCTTTTTTAAAAAATAAATTCAATCTTACAACCGTAGAACAAAAGCTTCTTCCACGTGCTACGTGGTTGGGTTTTTTTTGGTTTGTTTTTTTTTTTTTTTCTGGCACAGTGATGTTTACCTGAGCAGGCAAGAAGCAGATCACAAAGAGCACGTCTGCTGGTGGGGGGGTTTGCAGTAGGTGGCCCTGAGCCCCAGCTGTGGTAGGTAAGAGGTTGGTCAGGCTTGCTTTGATCCTCTCCCGTACGGTTTACGGGTGGCACTATCTCCAGCCAGGGGCTGAGGCTCTTGCTTCAAAGCATTTTGTCTTCATGGTATTGAAAGGGACGTTGGCGCAACTTAAACTGGATAAAACTTCGTGACGTTTATGTCACCGACTGCAGTGACTGGGGAGAGGGTTGGGGGGGAAATGCCCCTCTGAACTGACTCTTTCAATAAGTGGTCACATAGGTAGTGTCAGAAATATATGGCAAACTGAACTGGATGAGAGCCTGACGGTGGTGCAGGATTGCTTTGTGTCCTCTTTTGTGTCCTCTCCCCAAGGCTGCGTGCCAGAAATTCTTCTGTCTTCAGGGTTGCTCTTATTTCTACGGCTTGTGCTGTTTTAAGAGGGAAGAAAGATTTGTGAGTAGATGCAACACCCAGGGCATGAACCCACTTGCAAAGTTTTTCCTCTCATCCGTCCACCCTTATGGTAAAATCTGAGTCTGCTGCTTCTGTGATGTCTGTGTTACTGTCCTTTATACAGCCGTTAGGATCTGGTATTGCAGGGAAGAGTGTGCCACGTGAATAATGGCATGTGAATAGGCTCGCCTTTTTGATAGGGGCAACATCTAAGGCTGTGATGTGAGGTCTCTTCAGTTTGACTTGCTTTTTCTGACGTTTTGGAGTTGGTCTGTACCCCAGCTTCAGTACGTGTGGGAGAAGGTGGGGTATGTGGCATCTCAGGTAGAGACACCGGAGAATAGTATATTTTCTGGAGCAATAAAGCCAGGCAGCTTAACTGGACAAATAAACCCGTTTAGAGAAATTGAAAGTGTACTGTTTTGTTGTCACTGAAGACAAATTCCCCAAACGGTCTCACCTTTCAGCAGGCGCTTGACTGACGCACGAGCTCAAAATGAGAGCTATTGATGGTGTCTGGCCATAACATCTGTAACGCAATATGGGATAAAATCTCTCTGAATCTGTATTGAAGAATACCTTGCATGCAGCTGAGCTGTTACTCTAAAGCATATATTAGTCACAGAATTTTAATCAAGTGGTTTGAATTAGGGAATCTCATCAACAGGGATGCAATCCTTAATTTGAAAGCGATACAGCATGCTGCTGAATGGATGTACTTTTGTGTTCAGATCTGGCTCCGTTAACAAATAGCTTTTAAATGTGCTGCGTTTATTCCAGTTATGAAGCTTCTGTGGGTTCTCTCTGGTATGTGCTTACTTTGACTCAGCAGGTGTCGTACCCTATAATTAATACTGCCTATACCAGTGCAGGGAGTATTCCTGCTTCTAAACTAAGATAAAAAAGCCCTCATTTATTATATGAGATGGTGGAGAGATGGCCTGACTTGTGTCTTTGTCAAGAGCCAGCCCTGAAACCGTGTTAAAACACGGGTAGAACAGAGGGTAGTGGATATACATAGATGTAGTATCAGTAGGAAAGAAAGCTGGGGAAGTGGCAGCTGCATTCTGCAGTAGTGTTAGGAAAGGAAGTATTAAAACTTTTTTTTTTTCCATTTAATAATACTAATGCATGATTCTATGTCTCTGTTTGGTACTTGGGAGCCATGGTATTCCAAGATGTAATATGTTTGCTGTACTAGACAGATGTAACTTGATCATTTCCAGTGTTGTATCAGACACGTATGAGGAGAGAGAGGACATTAAGCTAAGTATTTTTTCTGCAGGTTTTTTGGGTGGGTTCAAAACTGCTTCACTATAACTTAAACCATTTATGCAGAATATATTCAAATTAAATCTGGGTGGGGTTTTTTTCCGAATATTTGAAGAAGCAAGAACATTTGAGTGTTAATATCCTTGGGGGGTTTATTTGGCTTTCTGGCAAATTCTTTTAATTCCTATTCCAATACCCTATTTAAAAATGTAATAATCAGTACTAGTTTGGAAATGCTTCTTTATGCTAAACAAATATTTGAAAAGAGTTAATAAGTTATTAATTCATGTTTAGATGCATGAAAGCTTAATCAGTTGTTGCTGCTAAAGGTTTGCATCTCAGGTCTTGTTTATAGTATGACTTATAAATGTCTATTCACAATGTGCACCAATGATCTCCTGTCCCTCCTGATATTGTGACTATAATGTGTGGTAGATCATCTATTACAACTGTATCAACTATTTAAAACATGCCCTACATATAAGGTGAGTTTCTTTAGCCATCAAGCTTCAGTAATTGCTCCTGTTCAACATCAGTCCTTCCGTCCTCACCATATTAATATTTGCGGTAACCCAAGACAGCAGGAGGAAAAAAAAACAACAAACAGTGACAGATGAAAACCCAAGACCCCAGATGAAAAAAGCAGCATTAAAATTTGGCTCAGCCAGAAATGCTGGGAAGAGTGGAGAGAAAAGTCTGGCTGTGGATCTACTAGAACTGGTCTTACACGCAGAATTCAAGAACATTAACCTCTTGTCAATCCATTTCATACCTAACTTCCTTCCTTGGGCATCTCTTACAGCGTTGAGCTGTGAGAGGCATTGCCTTGCATCCTTTCTTAGATTCGCTCTATTTATCAAAATAGCACATCCAAAGTTTTTCAGGCTCACCAGAGACAAAACCTATACTTATTATAAGCTGAAGTCACAGTTTACAGTAAAATTCAAGGCCAGACTTTAAAAATTGGAAACAAAAGGTAATAGGTAACATGAGGTATCTTCGTCTTAGTCCAATTCTTTACAGGTCCATGCCTCTCTAGTTGTATAGCCTCTCTGGAAATCGGACTCTAGAAGCTGCAGGTGGCTCTTGTGTGTACACAGATACCTGGATTCAGGTTAGCTTTAGGTGTTTATCTTCAGGACATCTATAAGGATTGTTGTCCTGGCCTCTCTCCAGACAAAGAGAGGGAACGGAGACAAAAATGGGATGAGCCCAGGCCTAACAGATCTGTTGGGTCAATCTGTGCCAACCCATTCAGCTTGAAATTATCCTGATCACTAGACTGTTAATATTTGTGCAATTGATGTGGTGATAATGTCTTCTCTTCCTCCTCAAATGGAGAGGAAAGCAAGACCTTTGTCACAGAAGTTTTCTGATGATTTTTTTTTTTTTTTCCTTCTTTTCTCTGCCCTGCTCAGCAAATAGAGCGGGGACTGTAGATGGCATTTGTTTCAGAACTGTGCCTTCGAAATGATGATACATGGTTTAATTTCGCTATTATGCAAAGTCTCATTGAATCTCAGAGAGATTACTCATGGTAGGGAAGTGCAGGACAATAAATGCTTGCAGCATCGGGGGTTGTCTCTGTTCTGTAGTCTGAAGCATTGTCATTACATTGTTCGTTACCGATAACTGGTCTGCCTCAAAAGCTTTTCGCCTGCCTTTTACATGTCCTGCTTCTATGCAAGATCTAATTGCTGTGGTTTTCTCTGCTGATGCGTGGGAGTTCTGGACGTAAAGTCGTGCTGTATTAAATGCTCTAACCAAGCCAATCCGTATCGGGATGGTGTTGCGCAATAAGCAATTGAGACCTAGCAGGCTCCAGGCTTTCCTGGACCGAGGGCTCCGAGCTTGGAGTCCAGGTGCACAACTCATGTTCTTGTGCAAGTTCCCCTCCTATACCTGCTGGGTGAACTCTATCATTCATTAACTACTCTTGTCAGCTTTCTTGGTCTTTGCCATATATTCTTTATCCACACGGCGTCCCGCCTCACTCAGGCACTGTCACACAATGTGCCTTCAAGGTGGAAAGCAGATGTTTTCTCCTACTGGGAACCTCTCTGCTCTTTCCTCAATGAAGAGAAATAAGGGTCAGCTTTAAATATGAGTACTAAAATGTGTTTTCTCAGGCTTAGTTCTGTGTTCAAAGGCAATGAAGAAAAATATGACCAGCTGGTCTCTAAAGAGGCAAATTATTTCCAATGATGATAATCAACAGCTGGGAGGTTAAAAAACTGATTTCTTTTGGGTGTAGTGATATTAGGTATTACAGCAGCAATAACATGTTGTTGTTTGTTTGTGGGTTTTTTGTTTGGTTGGGTTTTTGTGTTTATTTGTGGTTGGGGTTTTTTAATGAGTATTTTTAATGAGTATTTTAATCCCCTCTCTGAATCGAATGTGTCTAGGTGCAGGTTTAGTGTTCCAGTTCGGATCACAGTAATGAGGATGCAGATACTGATCTTCCTCATTTGAACTTTTGAAGGGGGGGGAAATACAAGTAGATCAGAATTCTTGGATTTCGGTGACTTCCTCTAGAGATTTTTGTTTAATGTGGGCTTTTTCTGTTGATTGGTTTTCGTTTTTTTGGTGGGTTTTTTTGTTGGTGTTGGGTTTTTATTTTGTTTTGTTGTAGATTAGTTGTTGAATATGCTTCCTTTGCTGTTAGTGGCACTCTATCAGATATATGGTGCAATTATTGAAATATCCTATAGATAAAACAGAATAATTTCACAGAGCCAAGAAAGCAGTAATTGCTCATGCAGATGAATTGCCAGCTAAGAAGAATTTCTTATGAGTATTTTCAATTTTTAATGTTATGTAAATTATTCCTACACTAACATAAACAGGAAAGCAGGCTATGATTTTCAGACCCCTTTTGAATAAGGTTTGTTCACATTTCTTTCATTCGTTCTGCATTTTTATCGTACCAGCCAATAACAGTTTCCCTCGCTTTACCACCCCATTCATCCATTAACGCATAGATAATGACCTCATTGCGTTGCTGCAAAATACACTTATCGCTGGGATTCATTATTCTGTCATGGCAAGGCTATTTTTAGCCCAGACTCCAGCTGGCAACTGAGAAGAAACATAGGAAAGGAAATTGCCTCAGGTGCTATTAGTGCTATCTAGTTGCCTGTAGTGTCTACCGTTTCATGTGAAGTGCCCTGGAGTGCATGGCTCCAAAAATAATTTGATTTTATTTCTTTAGCCTAAGAAGCGGTACGCCAGTCTAGGGTGGAAAAAAAAAATAAATTTCAAAATAAAAAAATGAATACGTGGCCCTGCTTTGAGGGCTTCAAATCTCATCAATAAGGACGGGTAGCAAAATATATAGCAGCCAGAGTTGTGATCAGATTTGTTCCCTTTGCTTTGTGCACCTTGCTAGGCAGAAGCTTGCCTCAAATTGGTGTCTCCAGATGGTTGGGAGATGTTTATTTAGGCGTTTTTGCTTGGGATTGCCAGCTAAATTTTACATTTTGGCTTTCGCGCAGCACTCAAATTTGGATTTTTTTTTTTTTTTTTAAGGACTTGCCTGAAAAAACCTCTGGGTTTTTTTCTGATATGTGGAAAAGAATCTGCAGATGTTTTCAACCTTGGCCTAAGTGCAAGGTTTCAAATGTGTCCCGTTGGTTGTACTATTTCCTTAACAAAATATTTCAAGAGGTATTAACTCTTGGAGTAGAAAACTTGCAGATGTGACTGCCGTCAGTCAGAAGAGAGTGAAACGGGCTGCCCTCTGCCTGGCAGCCTTGCCGTGGGGAATGGGAGTTTAAAGGCCACTTCACAGATTTATGCATCAAAATTTACCAGTTTCAATAGAGAAGCTAAATGAATGTGAAGCATGAAGTACGTCAGAGAGACCTCGCTTGGGTTTGGGGAAATATTTTGGAGTGTGGACAGTCTTTCGTTGCTCCAGTGCTCCAGACCTAAGTCCAGGGCTGCTCCTGTGGGAGCAGACTTGCATGTTTAAGGTGCTCTAATTGAGAATTTAAGGGTTTTATTCTGATTCTTTACATTGCTAAAAACAGCAATAAAATGGAGTTTAAGACCAATTTAAAATCTCTATCAGAAGAAGTACCTAATCTTCCCCCACGTTAACCTGTAGTGTATAGTTTCCCTGTAGAATACTCATTAAAACTCATTATTTTACTACAGTTCAAACACTCTTTATGAAAGGCTGCTTTAAATGGAAAATACATGCTGGAAACCTTTACAGTAAGGCTGTGCATATCAAAAATAATTCTCCTTTTAGCCTTAGTAGAGGCTGAGGGGTGGGGGGGAAGGCAGGAACTGTGTAACAGAACAAGCTTGGACAAAACACCCATGTGCAAACTTGTCACCAGGACCTGCAAATCACACCGATGCCAGCCAGGGACTGCAACTTGATAGTGCTCATATCCTTATTTTAGTTTCTGCATATCACAGCCTGGTCTGATACGGTTATGCCTCGTAGCTGGGTAACAACCCCACCCTGGTCTTCCTCAACGCCAGGCTGAGGTGGTGAGAGCTCTCTCACTGCAGTTTTATGGGTTTTCAAGAGATTCTTCATGGAAATTAGCTGGTTGATTCCTGGATGAAATTCACCTCTAGATCTTCTTTATTTAGCGTAAGTGGTTATCATGCTTCCGCGATCCGCATGACTAACTTGATAGATGCAGCAGACAACCTGCAATAGGAGTTACGTTCCTTTGGGAAGAAAACTTTATACCAACATAAAATGATTTCAAGCCGTGCTGTTTAATAAGGGAGAAGGATAAGCTTTTACAAAACGCAGCTTTATGCTGCTGAGAGGCATGTCACCCAAGAAATTAAAAAGTACGTTTAGTAGGGAAAGGAAGAAAGGGAACTGCAAATTATTTCTGAAAATTGTGATAGCAGTAGGGTCCATTTGTAAAGGCCATTGCCAACACTTGTACGTTGAGTTAAATAGAACTCCATGCTTTGCCTCAGGCATCATTACTTCCCAACTACTCTAAAATGACTATAATATTCTCCATTATATCCTTAATTAAGCATCACAGGACAAAGAAGCTTTGCAAACAAAGAACGTTTCTGTGTGAATTGATGTGGAGCAGGGAACTGTTGTGCGTGGCATCTCTTCATTGTTCTGGCAAAGCGTGATGGAAAAAACCCCACCTTTCAATATTTTTGTAATACGTTTAATCAAATCATGTCTTATGAACCTGTGACTGGATAATGGCTTCATAGTGACTGTTGAACACTAAGGCGATTATGAAAAAACAAAGTGTAAGGAGATAAACATAAAGTGATTGCTATATGTGTAAATCCATTGTCATTATTCCAGGGATACTAAATAATCCGCTTTAAACAATAGGAAGTAAACTCTGGTTGAACCAACAGCCTGTTTCTGGATTTTGAAGCTACTAGAAATCTAGTTTGGCAGCAGCTGGAGAGAGGGACAAATGAATCTTAAAATTTAGAGCATTTAACAATGGCAAAATGTTAATCCAGTAAAGAAAACATGAATTAAAGTGATGAATAGAAATAGTCTGATTAGGTTGGAAAAACACCCTTTTCTTTCAGACGCTTCGAAACGAGTGTATTAATTAAGAAAAGTAATCCAGTTAAGCTAAAAATATCATCAAATGGTTAGAGTGGGAAGGGACCTTAAAGATCATCAAGTTCCAACCCCCCCGCCCTGGGCAGGGACACCTCCCACCAGACCAGGTTGCTCCAAGCCCCATCCAGCCTGGCCTTGAACCCCTCCAGGGA
>JAOXJK010000012.1:49412647-49431078 GCA_025774025.1 Xenus cinereus
CTGGAGGGGTTCAAGGCCAGGCTGGATGGGGCTTTGAGCAACCTGGTCTGGTGGGAGGTGTCCCTGCCCAGGGCAGAAGGGCTGGAACTTGATGATCTTTAAGGTCCCTTCCAGCTCCAACTGTTCTATGATTCTATAATTGGATCCAAGAAATGATAAGGCCTCTATTCTCATTAGCCCCCAGGTTTAAGGTGTAATTGCTGTCTGTCATTGGAGGCATTTTGGCTTGGTGTGTTGTATACCCAGTGGAGAGGTGGTCTGTAACTGGTGGTGTTGCCAGTCTGCCCGGTGATCCTAGAGGCATCCTGCTGCCTTTGGCCGTTCCCGCTTGCGTTGCTCAACAAGCTGAAGCCTTGACCTGAGTCTGATTATGGAATATGAGCCCGTAATGCTGGGCACGGGCTTTTAACGTGGGAAATTATAAGATGTGTTTACTGTGAGAAGATACTTGGGAGAGCCCAGATACGTATCTCCTGCTCTGCCACGGGGGTATTTTTCAATTTCTGTCTTGGTGGCCAGCAGCACCCAGCTGAAATGTCACTGTCCGCACTTAAAAAGCATTGTGATTTTTTTTTTGTTCCCTTTCCATTCATCTTTCTTTTAGGAACACTTTATTTTAAATTGATTTTGTTATTAGTGGATCTGCTCAGAGGCAGTGCATCTGTTACATATATTGAGAACCTGACTCCTGACTTTAGCGGGAGCAAGTGACAATGTTTTAAATTAAGCTGTCCTCCCTGCAACTATCCTTCTTCCCTTTATCTCCCCACCCAGCCATAAATAACCAGGCAGCAGAAGGCAGGTAGTGTTATAAATTGTCAGGCTACACAATTGCCTCATGTTCTGCATTCTGTTCTCTTTCCCCATTATCATCCATTTTAAACTAAAAGTTCATCCGTTTGTGGCTCTGCCATAAGAGGACGTCAAATAAATTGATACTGTAGTGTTTAAAAAGTATTAAAGAATACAAATACATACCAATACATTGATAATGCTCAGCAACCAGAAGACCAACTACTAACTGGACAGTAGTGCTTTATTACTGTCATTTAAAGACCAAGGGGAGTGAAGTATAATATGGGGAAGAGTGATTATCACTCATAGTCTCTCTCTTAAAAAGATGAGTGCTGCTTCCACTCGCCATAGTAGCCCATGATCTATTAGCTCTCTGTTTCCCTTATACAGTAGGTGTTTTAATATAGAGCTCACTATTTACTTGTGAAACGTCAGTATATCATCCATCCCAGCTCTCCGTGGTTGTTCTACCAAACAATTGCAGCCAGGAATTGTAATGAGGTACGGCCCTTTTGCTTTCCTAAACACTCAGCCAGAAAGGCATGGCGGAGCATCTGCCAGGCAGTCAAGGTGGCTGGCAGGGGTGTCATCCTTGCCTTGTCCCGTCTCGCTTTTGGGTTCATCCTCCCTCTCTGTTTTTTTTTATCATGACATTTCAGACTGCCTCATTCTATTCCACTCCCCCTTGGCCAACGCTTTGCCGTATTTCCAGAGGTGCTATAACAAGTGTAATCTCTTTTGCGCTGCAGTTATTTTCTTAAGCAGGGCTTTGCTGTCATATAATGTACAGGGGTTAGGTCTGAGCTATAGAAATGTGTTCACACTTGCACCTAGAGCTTGTTCTCTACACTGCGGCCGTGAGGCAAGCGTGAGTTCCCAGGGGGACTGCTCCCCATACCACTCCAGGCTGCCACACGCACGTAAAAAGGACAATCCCAGTTGCTCACACCAACCCTAAGTTTCATTTCTGTTTATTAAAAGATGCGAGGGTGGTGCTTCCGTTCAACTCACGGACTTCTTGAAAGAGAGAGACCCCTGCCAGAAAACTTTCCCCACTTTTACTGTCTGGACTATGACGGGCATCTTTCACTCGTGTCTCAATAAGTGTAAGAAGACAAAAAGGGGGTCAGAACCTGCTGTCGATTGTCCACTCTTTGCCTTAAACCGTCCCTTTCCCTGACACAGCCAATGCACTCGCGAGCCAGCTTGTAGGGGAAGGGGGCTTAAAAGTGGGGAGGGCAAGTTTTTCGGGTTGTTAATCTTGTTTTCTTTAATCACTGGCAGCTTCTAAAATGTCTAGTCATGCCTTCGGCAACAAAAACTTAACTATGCTGCCAGTTTCTTCGTAGATTTGTCTGAATGTTTCCCATTTTGGATGACCTTCAGGCAGAACCCCCCAGACCACATCCCATTACCGGTTTTAGACCTGAACTCCCCTCCCATTGCCATTGAAATTTAGACGGAGGGAGGTGGTTTGCATAAAAAGCAATGACACAATATGGTCCGTGATCCTGTTTTAACAAATCAGGCTGACTTGCCAGATGGGTTTCTACCGCTGAGAACAGACAATGCAACATTTGTTGTGTCTGATATTTGGAACTCTGGGGATGGAGACCAAAAGTGCTGTCATTGAAAGTAGTCCGGCCTTGGTCAACTTCCCTCCCATTTCACTCTTCTGAAAAACCTTTCGAACTGTGTTTTTGACAGTGAGTATTTGCGCATAAATATTTTGTTATGCAAACTTGATAATGCAAAAAAAAAAAAGACGGGGGAAAAAAAATAATCTGCTTCTACATATTCTAGCCAAGCTTCCAGGGTATGTTTGGCACTGCACAAAAAGCATGGCAGAAATCTAAAAAAATTACATGGAGCTGTTGAGAAAGCAAGCTGTAATACAGTGCTGCTGCTCTACAAACTAATAACATCTGAGAGAGAGCATCATCACTTGGGCATCATGATACTCTTTGTGTTTCTCCTTTTTCTTATCCATTTCAGTGGTTAAATCAAAACCTTCAGAAGTTACTTTCACAGAAATAGTCACTAATAAAACCAGCTTCAGCGGGAGGATGACAATAAACTCTATTATATTTGTGGTGCCAAAATTCCAGGAGAATATAGGACTATTTAAATAGATGCTCTGGTTCCATGTAAGGAATCACTGGCCTTGAGATAGGAATACCAGAATGACAGCGATGATGTATTCCAGGCTGAAGACTAATCAGGAGATTAGTACATGTTTGTCCACTAGTTTTGCTAGTTAAGCTGACTAGTGACAGCTATAGATGGGGACAGGGTAACTATTTGTTATCCACTACAACAACTCAATCTATAAATACACATGACAGAATAAGTGCCGTGAATTGGAGAAACTCTGATGTTTTTAGAGAGACAGGGACGTTGTCTTCTATCCAAAACTGGAGGCAGTCATGCTAATGAGTGGGAGATGATGGTGATAAATAAGAAACAGGAACTGGAATTAGTAATAGTCTTTGTTTGCTGTGTTTCTTGCTTGCAAGAAGGAAGCTTTCTAAGAGGGGAATTCAATGGTAAAATGTGAGTTAGCCTTGGTAAGTGATGCTAAGGGTGGATCTGGCAGCAGCATGGGATGAACCTCACACATAATTTGGGGGTGGAAGGGGAGCTGTGAGTGAAATATAATTATGGCTTGCCTGGCTGGTAATGCTGCCTTGAAGTTGCTCTCCTCCCTGTATTGTGAAGACCTTTTCAGTGCAGCTGGAAACGCTGTTGCTAACCAACACGCTAACGTGAACACTAAGAACAAAAAACCACTGGTATTTTTAAAGAGAAAATAGAAAGGCTCTTAATCTGGAATACATTTGCACTTGCTAATAGCTTCTGACAGTGATAAACTTGTGGGTAGTATCATTTCACAAATGAGAAGTTAAAAATTCCAAAGGATTCCTCCAAACACGAGCCCACAGTGTTTTTAAGGTTCCTGGCAGTGAAAAGGTCTAGCCCAGCTTGCGTTGCCATCCTAAGGTGGACTTGTTCCTTTCATTGCAGGTCTTCCTTTTCTGCTTGTTAGAAATGAGGAGGAAAAAAATAAATTGGAAATGGTATATATTTCAGGAAAATACATCTTGCTTATAAATAGAGGAGTTGCAGTACTAGCCATAACGATGCATCTAGTCAAGCATCCTTAATAAGCTCCTGACGCTCTGCTTCACTTGTGCCAGACGGCAGCCCAACGCGGGCATTGCAAATGAAAGCTGCCCCTCAGAGCTGGACCCCTCTGACGGCTGGCGTTTCACCTGCCCCTTCTGCCAAATGATGGAGCCTCTGTAGGGGGACTGACTTCTTCCTACCCTGCCAGTCCTCAGTGTCCCCTCTCCCCTCTCTGACTTACAGAGACTCATTCTGCGTTGCCAAAAGGAGGAGATTATTGCAGTATACGGATGTCTGAAGAGCAATTGGAGATATACCGATTCCTTTTTTTTTTTTTTAGTGTTGTTTGACTGTGCTCTTTTAAGAAGAGACAGAAAAAAGTCTCAAGGTTCCCCCAAATCATCCTTGGAACCGTGCGAACATAGTGTTCCGAGAGATTGAGAATTAACCGGGATTGAACTAGATTTGGCTTGAAGTACTTTTCCCCCCAGTCATTCGGAATAGCTTCTTTTTGCACTTGTTCCCTTGCATAAAGCAGGACGATGTATATGTAAAAGCAACCAGGACACACAAAAAATGTATTCCTATAACAACGACATCACCCCGTTTCCCACCAGGCGTGTCCCGTTTCTTGTTAACCTCTAATAGAGTGCCTCATCCTTTGGCCCTCTGGCTTTGGTGGCAGCTTGTGTCGGTCAAGCGTTGAGGCCAGCAGGTGACATTGAGCTCCTGTGCCACACTTGTGCTTCTTGCTCTCTCTGCTCTTCTCTGCTGCTTCTCCTTTTCTTCAGCTGACACAGTTCAGCGCCACGGGAGCACCCCTTGGGCTTTGGGGGGGCACAAAGACCCCTTAGTGCGCACATAGACCCCCTTGCGGGTGCCTGATCTCAGCTCACTAGGACTTTTTAATTCTCCTCCTTGCTTCAGCTAGGGTCTTGCATCATTCATGGACATTTTTAAATACCACGCCGAGCTGCCATCTGATTTTTTTTTTTTTTTTTTTATTATTGATTTAGTTGTCTTTTAATTTTTACTTTTTGGGAGCGATCTTTTCTGTTTGGGATGCAAACAAGCTGTGCTTGAGCACTGCTTTACGTCTCTAAAAATAAAAGTTGGCTTTCTAACTACACAGCACCCTCCCTCCTTTCTGCATCTCCATCTACCTCCCCCCCCCCCTTCCCTCTCTCCGCTTGCATCTTTCTGCTGGAGAGATGGGGTGGGGGGGTGGAGGCCATCCTTGGCAAGTACAGAAGATGGATCCTAAGCGGCGCACAAGCGCACACATAGCAATTTGGCACCCGGCAGGGGCTGGGGGCGGGAGGCATTTTTGGATTTGTCAGCTCGTCGGCACAGCTAGGCTCCTGTCAAACAGCAGAAGTTGCGCAAGTCCCCGGTGGCTGAGATGCAATCGGCAAAGCTGTGTGGGTCTGGAAGAGCAGAGATGTGAGGCCACAGAATCGTGTCTTCCCCCATGCTCCGTCCCGACTCGCGAACCGGGTCACAATCCCATCTTACTTCCTCGACACCCGTTCTCTTTCTTGTCCTGCGTGCCCCAAATTTTATCTCAGTTTTGAGATCTATTCCCTGCCTGCACATCTTCGCTTTCCTGCCTTCACCTACGTGCAATTGTATTAATTGTGATGCTGTGATACTAATTGCTGGGAAATTTTAGAGACCTTATTGTGGTCTGTGCCTGGGAGAGGTTTATGGAGCACAGGGATTCCCAAAAGGAGTTACACGAGCCGCTCCAAAGCAGCACCCAATACAGGGCTAACCCAGGAGTTGCCTTTGCCAATAACGCTGCTGCCATTGATGCAGTATCGATGACCGGTCAAAAAATATATAAAAAATTAAGCGTATTGCATTTCTGGTTTAGGATCTGAATATACTCTGCATAGCATGATATGGATTTCCTCTGATGAGGTGCCTTACACTTTCCTAAACTCCTTTTCTGGCTTAAAATACGTTTTTGACTATGCTTTTGCATGACTCAGAGATGCCTTTTCTATTTGGGCTTGCAAGCAAAAAGCACTGGAGCTTTTTACCTCTGTGCTGTTTGGGAGATGGGCTTTCGTCTGCAGGTAAAACATACAGTGTAGTTTTGAATGCGCTTGTCTTCCCTCCACGGCTCTGTCAGCTGCTTCGAGTCATACTATATACATTTATTTAAGATCTCTCAGTAGCTGGCCCGTGTAACTGTGCGATTAGGTTCTTGCCTTGACCTCTGCTCGTTGCAGGAGATGTTGAATCTTAACGAAGGCAACAGGAGGATGCTGACAGATCCCTGCTTCGGTGTGTTCACAACTGCTGGCCCTGGTGCTCTCTGATAAAACGAGGGGCTGCTTCTCTGAGAGTAGGTGCGGCGAAGTCCTGAGGAGTTATTTTAGAAACCATTAAGCCAATCTGTCACGTAAGGCTTGGCCTGGAATTAATTTTGTCCTAACCTGATGATCAATCCAGCCTTCCCCGCTGTGGTGGAGACGGCGTAATTACAGACTTCTGTAGGAACGGAGCTGGGATGTTCTGGAAATCTTGCTTCAGGACTGGAGCGGTTCAGAGGAGCTGCTGCTCAGCCTTATCTCCCCCAGCACAGCCCCCGCACATCACACACGCGCCGTTCTGCACGCTGGATGGAGAACCGCCTGCATTGCTGTTTTTCAGATGGACCGATATACTGAAAAGACAGAAACAGAACAAAAACTTGATGTTTGTTAGTAACCGAAGATGAGACTAGATCTGTGTGCGTTTTCGGTTTTTCGATTCAAATTTTTGTTTGGGGTACTTAAAGGGTGGCTGACAGAGAGTTCAAAAATAAACCTCTAGTCTAGTGATTAAGGTGTTCTGCCAAGTCAAATTCCTGTTGTGGAAATATGTGACTGTTACCTCGTATATACAGACTGGCTGGAAACTTGCGTACCGCTTTTCTCTTACTCATAAGAATTTATTCTACCTATCTACTAAAATAACAACAGTTTGAAATTGCAGATACCTTCCTCAGGGTGTTCTGTAGCTGTAACTCGGTCAGTATGGCCTTTTGCTGGGTTCAGTTCCCATTAGGCAGGGATGGGAGCCTAACTTACTTTTTTCATAAGATATTGGGTCACAGATCTAACCACCAGGTATTTTGGGGGAAAAAAAAGAAGACATAAACTGTGACCTTGATCAGCCTAATCTTCAATATAAACTACAGTCCCAGCTATTTATTACTGCTGTGATGAAGTCCAACAGAGTACACCCAGTTACAGGTACTTGGACCGGTTGTAGTGAAAATTGGAGGCACCTCCACAACAAGGCAGAAGCCAAGTGTGGCTTTTGGGCATCCAACTCCTGTGGATCTGATCATATCTGGTTTTGTCCTTTTATGTCCTTGGGTGTGTGTTTCAAAGTACGGGGCTTGCAGGGGCTGGACTAAAATACGCTTTTCGTCTCATTATTGCCGTATTAATTCTTGTGAAAGTGCATAGCAAGCTAGGTCGATGACAACATGGGACACCATACACTCACCAGAAAATCTGTGATACCATAAAAAAAAAAAGGCAACATATACGTGAGAAAACTCAACAGTAGGGTGAAATCTCTTGTGGGAATTGCATGCGGGCATATCCAGGTCCAATATTAGCTCCATGCCAGAGTCTGAGCAGCTTGTTTCATGTTGTAAGTGCTTGCGCAATATTGAGTGATGATACCAGCTGTGCTCAGGTTCTTGAATTACAGCTAGATGGTGGCCATAAGGGGACACACCATGCCTGCAGGAATAGTTGGCTTGCTGCTAGACTGAAATGCAGAGGACTGGAAGCTGAGACTGAAAAAAAAAAATATATATATATGTAGTTTCCTGAATCTCTCTATTGTTTATTATAACTCTCTTGGAGAATATGGCTTTGCACGTCAAAATTTTTGTTCTGATAGACTTACCTTCTAATGGCATATATATAAAATACATATATATACACAAGCTTAAAGCAGACAGCTAAATCCAATATGCTCTGAGGTGAGAGAGTCTCTTCCCTGCACTCAAGCTTTGCAACTAGATTTAGTCTTCACTTGATCTTGAATTATATGCCATGAGAAGTCTAGAGAAGGACACCCATTTCCTGAAATGGATACCCAACACATGCCCCAGCCACAAATATCCCTCATTAAACTGATGTACGGTGCTTTCCTCTCTTAAGGAAAGCTGTAATTTTCTTCCTCCGTGAGCTTAATGCCTTTGACAGAAAGGGAACAAAGCAAAGAGCAATTAAAGTTATTTGTTTCTATAGGTGGCTGCACATGGTCACTTAACAGCTCGTGTCACATCAGAATAAAGCAGGCTTCCCGTGTTCCAGTTTGGTACATGTTATAAAGGGTGGAAGAAGTGGATCTGAATCCACATTCCTTAAGAGAAATGTTCCTTTCTCCAGTGGGCTGGATTATTTGGCTTTCATCACCTGACATCTTTTCTCTGAAAGGCTGTAAAATACAAAGGGTATTTTCCAAATCTACCAGCAATGCTATTTGAAAGATTGAAATGTTAAATATTTGTTTTTAAGATTTAGGTTAAAGATAGATGTTCTGGCTAAACTGAAACCTTTTATTTAAAAAAAAAAAAAACAAAACAAAAAAAAAACCCACAAAAAAACCAAACCCCCAAAACCCAAAAAAACCCCAAAACAACTGAATGACTCAAATGGTTAGTCAGGGAAGGAGCAGAGTATTTGGCGATTGCAGACTGGCGAGCCCATCTTGATTTGGTCGGGTAAACAAACGATCCAGTGAGTAGGGAAGGAGAGAACCTGCCCAGATCTTGGCCAGATCTATATATTAGTACCAAACGATACTGCATATTAGTATCAAAATTTCTTTGGTTGTGGAAATTAATCAAGTCTCTTCTCCCTCGAGATCAAAGAGGTTACTCAGAGGAAGCAAGGGGAAAGCAGAGATTCAGCTGTGTCACATTTTCTCTCTAATTTAGCTGTCTAGGGAGCCTCCCACGTTTTGCAGAAGTGGAAACATCCAGTTTCACTTAATCTTTCTCAGACTGCAGCAGCTTTCTTCTTCAGAACCCAAGGTCCCTCTCTGTTTACTTCTGGTGTTTGTCGCTTTAATTCTCCTACAGTTTCACAAACGCTTCTGGGGTATTTTTAAATTTTAGCTTAAAATCACGGGGTTTTTTTTTTTCTTTTTTTTTTTTTAAAAAGGCACCATCTGGTCCCTGACACAGTTTAAAATAACAAACCAGCCAGCACGAAGCCAGCAGCGAGACCTCACACCTTTCACGACTCAGTAGGAGAGTTTCCCTACCTATATTTCTCCACAAACGCTGCCGCCGTTGGGTTCCCTTCCCTCCAGATAGGTCTCGCAGAAAGCAGGGCCTCGTAGCCCTGGCTTTCCATCCCTTTAATCTTGAAGGTAGTCATTTTCTGGGAACAAATTGGCTGCATCAGAGAAGCTCACGGCTGGGACCGGGGAGGATCTGCTGTAAACTGCCGGGTCAGAGAGTTTAGAGTTGGAGCTCACGGTCGTATTTAAGCTGCCCTCTGGTGCTTACGGCTTCTGCAGCGCGTGTCTTCGTCCCATCCCCTGGTGCCTGGAGACCCCTGCGATATCCAGGGGACGGAGGAAATCAAGCACTGAAAAAAAAAAAAAAATCCTTAAAAAAAAAAAATAAATATCAAAAAGCGGCCCGCTTCTGTGGGTGTTTTATTTTAAGCAGGATGTTAACAGGCCGTGTTAGCGTTGCAGGTTGTGCTGGGTCGGGAGGTTTGCTTGCTTTTGGTTTTTATGAGTCGCTTGTAGCGCTAGCTCGTTTTCCCTGCCTGCTGTACTGGGGCCGCACCGTGTGCCGTGGTGCTTGCCCAGTAGCCACAAATCAAAGCGTGACGGTGCCGCCCTCGCCGCAGCCGAGGCTCGAGCCGGGCCTTTCTCTCCCACCTGTTGGAAGACCCGAGGGCTGTCGGTGCCGAGGTAGCAGAGACAGCGAATACCAATAAATCCTTTGGCAGCCAACGATTTTGGAAGGACCAAACCCACGGCTCGGGAGAAAAGGCAGGCTAATGGGACGAGCGGGAAAGGAGCATGGGGCGGGGACTTCTGTGCAGGTTATCCATCCGGTGGGATATTCACTGTCTTTTGTCTTTTTTTTTTTTTCCTATTCCATTTTTTTTTCCCCCCTTTCAATTATTTCCCTACGAGCTGCTCTGTGCCCGCATCGCTCTCCCATCCCTGGCGCCGGCGGTTAATATTAGCCGCGCAGCTGATTGTCCCGCTTGGTGCCCCGCGACAGGTGCCGGCCGGCTGGAATCCCGCCCGGACCGATGCCGGCCGCTGGCACCCGCTTTCCCATTATATCAGGAAAGGCCGTGTGTCCGTCCCCCTCCTTCCCCGTCACTGCCATGTCCTGGCCCCCCCTGCCAGCCCCGGGGTGGGCCGCAGCTGTCCGTGGGACGTGGAGTGGGGCTGGGGGGCACCCGGGGAGAAGCAAAACCGCGACTCCTCCAGACCGCAAAGAGGGAAAGCTCCCGGGTCGGGACTGCTCCTGCCGTGTGGATGATGGGGTAAGGAGAAGGTCTCAGCAGAGCTCCAGGCTGGTGGTTTTGTGGCGCTACTCCTAGAGGAGGGAAACGCTCACGGAAGGAATTACTAAAAAATCAGTTCTCGGCACTGTGAAATGAGCAGGTCTGGGTTGCGTTTGCTCATCTGTTGGCCGTGCTTTCCTTACAGACGGCACAGCGCTTGGGGTTTGCGTTCATTTTAACCGGCGTTCTCTAATTTGAGAATGCTCCTGTGTGAAGTTCCTTTCAGTTCCAGCGGTGATTAGGCGGTGGTGACGTGTTTTAATAATAAATCTGGGAGAGAGAGAAATAGAAATCGAATGTGCTGACTGCACTTGTGGGGAGGGGAGAAGTGCTGTTGCTCTGCTCTAGAAGTATGTGATCTGTCTGCTTGGGGGTAAATATCTTAAGGTCTCCCATCTCCTTTGTTCTTTTCTTTTTTTTTAGCTATAATAGTTTCTTTTGGTAAAAACAACAAAACGTCTAGGTGGCGTTTTCTTCCTCGGAGAGAGGAAGGGGGAGCCTTCACGCGTTCCTGTTCCCTTGGTGTGACCCCCCCCCCGGCTCTCGGTGGGACCGTGTGAGGAGAGGCAGGGCTGTGGGGCAGATCCGAAGGGACCCGTGCCCTGCGGCGTGACTTCTGCCTCCGGGCAGGCTCAGGGATGGAGCAGGGCAGGTTTGGTCGGGGAGTCGAGCAGGCTCTCTCTGCAGCGTGAGAGTCTGCCGTGCCGCTGGAAGCCAGGTACTGCTGCTGCTTCTGAAATAAAGGAGAGGGAAAAAAAAATATATCAAAAATAAATTAAAAAGAGACTCATCTCTGTAATTTGGCGATTTCTGCTCCGAATTGGTGCGCTACCAAGAGCGGAAGGTCCTCTACCTGGAGAGGTAGGCTGATGCAAAGGACACTGCAATCAGTGGGAATCCCTCCCTTGACTGTGGTAGGCTTTGGATCGGCGCCGTCCTCGTTATTTCCACCTATGGGTAGCGATGAAACATTTTTGGGGGATTTGTGGAATAAATAAGTGATATCTGGGCCTAATAAACGCAATATGGAACTGATGAGAAGGTCCAGCTTCGCAAGTGTCAGATGTCTCTAGGGGCAGTCTAGGTCTAAGTTTCTTCTAGGGGAAGTTTTTTAGTTGAAGCCATTAACGTTTGAACATGGTCTTGACAAGAAAGACAGAAAATGCCTTTTCTCAGTGCTACGTGTGACAGTGGCATGCGTGGCTTTGCCTCTAAGTGCCACCAGAAGCTCTTCGCTGCAGGAACCGTAACATCTAGGGGAGGTTGCGAAATCCTTTCCGGGCAGGTACCTCTCCCTGAGGACACTGTGCTACTGTGACACTGTTACTGTCCTGCTGCTCCTGACCTCCCCACAGCCCACGCTTGCGCTGGGGACTCGACGTGGTTGGTTGGCAGTGAGGACGCTATGTAAGCTATGATAATCCCATACATCTCCTAACGCCCTGACTCTATGCCTTTGGCCAAACCTTTCTCCATCTCCCTTTCTGCTTCCCACCGCGCACCCACCCCGGTTGATATTCCTCTTATTTTGATACGTGAGGCAGAATTTGGTGGACCTCAGCCGTGGCTGAGCAGGAGATGGGACGCGTGGCGTGCAGGGATGGGCCAGTGCTGAGGGCTGGTGTTTTGCTGAAGGGAGATGTGCTGGGGCGAGGGGACAATACGTGGCCATCTCCCTTTGAAAGTCCTTCATTTGTGACTTCAAAAGTGCCTCTCCAAGCAGCTCGCAGAGAAGCCATTTGCAAATTTGATGCCGATTTTTAAATACGAGATGAAAGTGGATTTCAGTGCCGGGAAACTCAGCAGGAAAGAGTCCCTCAGGAGAAGAGGGGCAGCAATCTGTGTCCCTGAAGAGCCAGATCTGTTGCCTTGCAAAGGATCTTCAGTCTGGGTGGGAAAGCATAACTAAACATGTGGATCTGCAGCAGTGCTGGGGACAGGACAGCATGGTATTATGAATTTTTATTTATTTAACCGTTATGAGAAAAGTGTTCAGTTACAATCCTTTGAGAAGAATAAAGTGTTTCTCCCCCTTTGTTGACAAACCACTGATCTTGCATAAGAGTTAGAGGACGTAACCAAAAAAAGTTTTGCAATTCACCTTTCGTAACCCAGCAGGTCATGCAGTCATTGCTGTATCTGCACAATTCTTTAAAAAAAAAAAAATTAAAATTATGTATCAGTTTCATAAGAAGCTGACATTATGGGTTTATGGGCTCCTGCATTGCATTATGTAGCACATCATACTTGTAACTTACTCTCCCATCATTCTCGTAATTTCTCCAGCATTTAGCTTGTAATGTCACCGTAACATATTCTGAGAAAATCCAGTTACCTTTCTAAGTAGTATAGGAATCCCCGCTGCTCCTGTAAACACATTACCTGGTCAGAGTTATTTTAATTTGGTGTTAAGGAATAGAAGAATATACTCTAACGATGTACACATCTAGCTAGTGAGGAAGACAATCCCTTTTGGCTCCTTCAACTATTACAAACATCTGCCTTTTCTCGTGCCCTAGGACTATATATACACGTATGCATTTGATATATGATTTCTGTAACATATAGAAGCACGAGCTTATAAAATCAACCCCGTTAGGATCCTGACAGCGCTGCTGGTGAAGCTGGTGATAACCAAGCACGCAAGCAAGGTACCCCTCGGTCACACATCAACAATCTGGCACTTCTGTGAATTTGGAAAGGAACACTTCTTTCCCTTGCTGGCGCGGAAAAATCTGCTGGTGGCCTGTTCCCTCCTCACCAAGGTCTAGAAACAAAGAGCAAGGGAGAAAGGCTGTTTGGCAGAGAGACTGGGAAGAGAAGGCTGGGACAGATTTTCTACCAGATGCTCCCCAGAGCAAAGGCAATAAGTTTGTTTACAGCTACGGTTGTGTATTGTTTACAAACTCTCACCTCCTGAAAACCAAAAGAGGGGGGAGAAATGATTTGAAACACAGAAAAAGAATGCATGAACAGTCTTACTGGAGGCTATGGAGGTACTTAAGAGGACTGCATCCTCTTGGGGAGGTCTGAGGAGCACGTACCCAGGTGGAGCTGCATCTGTTGCAGTCCAGGTGCCTCCTGTTCTTGCCTCACTTGTTGTTGACAAACTTCTCTGGCAAACTAGGCTAAGGTTAACATGTTCTCATTGGAAGCTATTACACTTATATGTCTTTGTCTTGAATCTAGACCTGCCTTAGATCTATCTATCTAATGCTGGGTTTCCCTTGTTGCTTTCCTGGCAAGTTCATCCATCTCTCCCTTGCTGCTCTAACGGCGACTGCACCTTTGTTTATACTCCCACCTCTTCCCCGAAGTGATTAAGAAAGATGAGGCAAAAATCGATGTATCCCCGTCTTCAGGCTGAAGGTGTCCGTATGTGTGCGTGGAGGGGAGGGCAGGAAGGCAGCACGATTATTCACAGGGAAGGAAACCTCCATCCATTTCTTCTTAAAGGAAGGAGGTGGCGAGGCGTTGACAAGAGGCTGGTTGACGTCTGTGTGAAGGGGTTGTTGGTAGGGAAGGCTCATAAAGAAGGTGCCCCATTGAACCCTCAGCAACGCGTTGGCAGCACCCGGCGGGCTAAGTGGTAATGGAAGAGTGAGGAAACGAAAAACAGCAGCACCCCAGGCCTCTGGTGTCCACACTGGTGGATCCTTGTGCAGTGTAGGAGGGGAGGTGACTACCGGTGATGGATGATGTTGAGACCTCGGAGAGAAATGATATAATAAATGGTTGGTCTGACACAGCAGGAAATGTTTGCGTAGAAGCGACGGGTAATAAATAAGATCATGTTGCTGTAGATCCTGCAGGCAACGTTGGAGCAAAAATACTTTCTGATTTTTCTTTCTCTAAGGAAAAGCGGTAGGGAGGCAAGGACTCTTTATTTGTGATAGCCAGGCATGAATAAAACCGTGCTGGCTGCACGCAGTTGGTGTAATCTAAGGCTGATCCAGATCCAAGTGCTGCTGCAGCTGTAGGTTCTCAGTTGTCATAGCTAGGGTTACAAAACACCTTCCCTTGCAGCTTGTCCAATGTCACGGTCTGGAGCTGAGGGCCCACCGCTGTATCTGTGGTTAAAACACCATCTTTTCTTGCATTTGTTATCGGGGCTGCCACAAAGATGGGGACAGTCAGAGAGTTTGCCCCAGGCATTGACTTGTTATACGTGATCAACGGTAACACGTAGAGGGACACAGACTCAGCTGCTGCCCTGGAGCTTCCAAGTGTTTCTGTTTATCACTTTTTATAGTATTTAACTCCTCCTCCTTGCCCCTTCCCCTCCACTCCCCCCATTTTTGCATGAATTTTCCTCTCTTTCTCAATTTCATTTGAATACCAGAAAACAGACCTCTATTGCTGCTGCTGCTGCGACGGTCGGTTAGGTAAGCTCTCTGTGCTCGTTTTTGCTGGGTAGATAAATATTACCTGAATGCATCATTACAAAATTAATAGAGACTTTGATTGAGAAATCTATTAATTAATTTACCAATCTGGAAGGGCTGATTCCAAAAACAGGTTAGCAACTCTTGTTTTCAAAAACAAAAAAGGAGTGGGGAGAATACACTGACTATATTTTTAACATTTTGAGGTAGCTTCAGAAGTCTTACCCACAGGCCCCTGAAATCAGTGAAACGACGTCCCATCCTTTTTATTTTCCTTACAAGCACCAAAGGAATGCATAAGAAATTTCGTAGTGAAAGCCATTTTTTTTTCAGTATGTGTCTGAGGGTTAGTGAGCAGCCGGGGAATGAGAGTACTAAAACTATCTGCCCAGCCTCAACCTTTAAGGTCTCGTACAGTGGATTTCAGAATGCTTTCTGGGGGTTGTTTTTTCACAGCGCTTTTCCTTCTTGAGAATCCCACTCCACGTAGCGGCAGCTATCCAGCTGTCTGCATTTAAAGGACAATTCTCCTGAAGAAAAAAAAAACGCACACACACACCCCCCAAAAAAAAAAAAAAAAGGAAAAACCAAACCAACAACCCAAATCTCTTATACAATCAAGCTCTAGTTTCCAAAGATTCCATTGCTAAAACTGTCGTGGTTTTGTGACCACTGGTGATTAGGATGGGTGGTGTTAGTGAATAAGGGAAGGGTGAGAAGAGGATTTAGTGTCCCCTCCAAGATGGGGTGCTGGTGTCTACAGTAGGACTCCTAGGACTGTCCAAGAGAGTTGGTGTTCATTTGTAAAATCAGCATTGACCTTAAATGGTACGCTACACTTGTCATTTTAGAAGCTTTGTCATGTCAATGCCTTCTTGTACACCTGATTGCCTATCTCCCATTTTCTTATCCATGATAGGAGGTTCTGGGACTTGGGACTTGGCAGTGAGGGAGGATTATTTTAGAATAGGCATGCAGTGACCTATGATTTGACTTAACATATTAAGCAATGGCCCGACAGGTGCTATATAGACCTACCGAGTACCAGCATTTGGAAAGTGAGGTCTGCAAAACAAAGCAAAGCATTTTTCCCTGAACATATCCTATAATTATGGTAGCTCAATGGGACTGGATAGATTCTTGCTATTGCCCGTGCTTCTGCAGTACACTAAGCCTAAGCTAACTGAATTTTAGGATTACTTGCTGTTCAGTACATCACTGGCATCATAGGGTTATAATTCAGCACTTTCTGACCATGGGAGTACATGATATTAAATAGTTTCCATAGTAGTGCATTACATTCTGTTCTTATTAATCTGTTGTTCCCTGTATTGTTAAAGATCAAATAATTGACCATGATCAAATAATTGTTCTATTACGGACAACCCTAATAGGGCTAAATCTAGTTGGTAAGCAAGACTACACAGTTTTACATAGAACTAAAAAATGGGGTTGGAGGAAATATGGAGTTGGGGGAGTAGATAATTATACACAACATATTTACACACTTTTACAGCCACCCGTAACGCTGCTCCCCGTTGCGAGCTCCACGTGGCACATGTGTATTTGCAGGTTGAATTTCAGCCCCGCTGCTCTCCTTTTGCTGCCAGCGCAGTAATGAGCTGAAACACCACCACGCCATTCCCAGGGCTGCGTGGACATTGCTAGTGCCGATGAATAAGTAAAGCTTATTTGTCCTGACAAGGTGATACTTGTATATTATGCCAGATCTTATGCTGTTCAACAAGAAAATCTCAGCTGATTCTTGTTTCACTTAGGGGGGGGAAAGAAATACTGAGGAGGAAAAAAAAAAATCAATATTTTGAAACTGGGAACATATGTTTATCAGGTTTCTGAGAGGGACTGGAGGCTAAATACAAAGCCTCACATAACAATTAAGTTTGAGGAATTTTGCCTTGAAATGAAAATCCTTTCCCTTTTCACGCTGCTAGACGTTGGGGGCGTAAGAGCAGTGTCAAGGCCATAAATTGGGGAAGGGTGGGGAGCTGAGCTGGTAATTAGCCCTGAACTGTTTATCAAGCCCTCAACGACACCCTGACTTGAAAGGCCCGTTGGTTGCGCAAGACGTGTGGAGGTGCAAGAGCAGTTACTTTGGTTGGTGCTGGTTATTTGTGGTGGTGGTGTTGGCAGGAGACACCACCAAGTTTCAGGCCCCCTCAGCTTGCTGAGATGATTGAAGAGACATGAAGAGCATTGTTGGCTTCAGTGTGGCCCAGGCAATAAGCTGCCCAGAGAGGTGGTGGAGTCTCCTTCTCTGGGGACATTCCAAACCCACCTGGACACGTTCCTGTAGGACCTGCTCTGGGTGGACATGCTGTGGCAGGGGGTTGGACTAGATGATCTCCAGAGGTCTCTTCCAACACTATAGCATTCTGTGATTCTGTAATACAACTGAAGTCCCGATGTCCTTTGGTAAGCCAGACTGCCCAAAGGTGGGAAGTGTAGCTGAGATGATTTTTAGAGACATGTGTAAGCTTGTACTAGAAGAAGTCAGTCAGGAAAACTCAGGCTCCCCCCGTGGAGGTTTGAGCTGTGGTTGGTTACAGGAGAGGAGATCCCAGTGTGGACCCTTCTCCTCTTTGCTAGCCTGGGGGATAAACACAGGACCCGAGAAACTGCAATATTTCAACTGTGTGCCATTAGAGCCTGAACTGAAATCCCAGGATCATATAGCATATTTGGATTATTAATATTTCTATTACTATTTTTACTTCTGTAGCAGTATTTACCTCAGGGGGTCCATATGCTTGACAATTACGGGATGGGGAAATGGGGAGGGTCACCAAGGCAGCCTGCTTAAAGTCTTGCTCTGATGACTCCTTCTAAAAGCTTCTTCTGCATCGCAAGGGGGCTTCAGTGAACATCACAGCAGAGATGGAGATGGTTTTAGGTGGCAGGTTATGGGACAAAATCTTCCAGCCAGCGCTTTCATGAGCAACACTAGCCAGAGTAGACATCCTCATGTCTGGCCCCTGGAAAGGGAGATAAATCAGTCTAAAATGAGCAATTTTATTGACAAATTACCCAGTCTGTGATGTGCGAAAGATCTGGTGCTTTTCACTGAGTGAAAACTGATCTGTGCTGCAGTAGCCAGATGATTCACCACACAGGGAAAAAACATCAGAAGTCAGAAAATGCCTTGTGACAACTGGTCAAATGTGCAGCACAGGGCTGAACCTCTTGGTGTCCTGGGTGTTCCCCTCCCAGCCATCAGCTGGGGTCAGAGGCATCTCTGCACTGCTCAGATTCGGAGCCATCAGCACCACGGTTCATCCCTGTTTTTCTCTTTGTTAGCACGGTGAGGAAGTGGAAGACTATGTGTTCATCTAGCTTGGGATCCTGGGGAACAGCAGGGACGCTGGGAAAGAAGTAGGACATGAGTACAAAAAAATCTCCTCTCCTCATGTAGTGACAGGACAAGGAGTAATGGTTTTAAATTGGAAGAGGGGAGATGTAGATGAGATACCAGAAAGAAATTCTTTGCTGTGAGGGTGGTGAGACCCTGGCCCAGGTTGCCCAGAGAAGCTGTGGCTGCCCCATCCCTGGA
>JAOXJK010000012.1:49486858-49498830 GCA_025774025.1 Xenus cinereus
AAAATTTGCTCCTAATTTGAAACTGAACTTGAGTTCAACATATGGGAGTCTTGGACTACACAACCCAGCAGTGCTTTGGGGGATGGACAGACGGACAGGGGGACGGGGACAATAAGGCGTTAATGAAGCAGCAGCAGGAGCGTTTGTGCCGTTCACCTGTGCCACTTCTCTCCCACGGCGCTGAGCTAGATGCACGCCGCCTTCTAACCGCACGGCCGATGTGAAATTTAGGCGAGTACAGAGCGATGGAAGCTTTGAGGGGTGATGGGGAGGGGGGAAAAAACTTAAAAAAAAAAAAAAACCCAAAACAAAAAAAAACCCTATCAACTGACCCGCAAGTTTTCAGTCGCGTAATTTAACTGCACGCTGATTTTTTTTGTTTTGTTTTTAGCAGTCTTCGTCACGGATGGAGGCAAGTTTGTGTGCGCAATTAGGCTTGCAAATTGCTAATCTCGCGCTGAGTTTGCCTCTCGGTTCCCAGCTGGGCATGGTTACCTTGAGAGAGCTGTGGGATCGGCAGTGTCGGAGCATGCTCCGGTGGGGAGATCGGGTGGGTTCTATTTTTAATGCTGTTTAATGAAGATGCTTCTCACTCTGCGATGTACGAAGCATAATGGAAGAGCAGAGCGGTGATTGGTTATGGATGCTGGAAAAGGAAAAACGCGAAGGTAAAAAGGGGAAATCCCTCAAATATTTCTATGGGATTAATGAAAGAAAATGCGGCTGTGCAGAGGGGTGATCGAATTAGCTGGGTTTAAGTTGAACTGTTTTGTGGTGTCTTGAGACGATTTAAAAAATTGATTTTAAAAAGTTGTATGAAACAGACCGTGGATAGGAAATGATTTTGTGCTGTTGATAAATCTGATTGTATGTGGGTATGCTTAAGTTGAAGAAGAATGTTCCAGTTTAATTCTTTTTTGATGTTGAAATGTGTCACAGTGGAGCAACGATAGGGAACATCTTAAAAAATACTTTTTTTTTTTTTTCTCGTGCTAACCAGTTTTAATCATTAATTATTCTTATTGGTAGCCTCCTGAAGCAGGAGCTTTGAGTTTTTATTCCTTGCAGTTAAAAGTTAACTCAGTTGATGCAGAAAATCCTTGTTGCATGTAATGCTCGTAGGATGCAAGCAGCTGTAAACCTTTTGTGATCTATCTGTAAAGGAAAATGCCTATAGATAACTACAGCGTATTCCATTATGCGAGATGCGTGTAGATACTTTAGAAAAACTGCCTTGTTCGGTGCCTGGTACCTGTAGTCAGAAATACATTTATTAGCTATTTGCAGCAATCCACGCACTCCCGAATCACCTAGAGAAACTCCCCTTGATTAAAGATGTCTTCTATAAAACAACTGTATTTTCTCTCTGTTGCCTGCAGTTTTACGGGATGGTAGTCTAAGAAACGGCTGAGAACCCTCCTGCAAAATCCTTTTTCGGGCAATTTCTTTCTTTCTGCCCTATGTTAGTCCTTTTTTACCGCCCCAGGGCTAAGGGTGGAAGTGAGGGGTGCTCAGACGAGCATCGTATCGTTGGAGGAAAGATTGCCTAAAGGGCTGTATGACGATGATGAAGGAACCATAATGAGATTTTTTTTAACACAGGTGTGTAATGATAGATCTTGGAAAGAGCTAAGAGCAGTGCAACAGTCACTTCTTGAAACTTCATCCTGCTGGAGTCAGACTGTGGGCCAAATCGTGTTTCCGACGCGTTTCCCGCGGGCTTTCCTGGGGGTTATTTGCATGATTACAGTAAACTAGACTTGGCCTGATAAATCACTGGTATTAAACAGAATTTCTGGGAACACGTAGAAGGAAAAAATCCGCTGCGCTCTCGGCGTCCTCCCGGGTTACGATTTTAACAACTAACTTTAAACTTTGAATGAGTGGGGGGGCGGGGGGGAAAGCGCGCTGTTTCTAGGATGTCTTACTTAGAGTCTGCCTTTCCTCCCGTAGGCACTGCTCTCACTACACTCCATGGGAGCTTTAAATTTTGGAAGAGCGGCCAGGCTTTGGTTCAGTGGTTTTATCAGTGCTAAAGACAGACGCGGGGACAAATCCTCAGCAGCTGTGAATTGATGTAGTTCCATTGGCTTTAAGACCGGTATAGATTTACACCAGCTGATGGTACGCCCCTCTGCTCGTAACATATAGGATACGTAGCTTGCGTTGAGTGGTGTTATCGATTTTGATGGCGTTAATTCCAGAGAAGGAAAAGGATTTGGGCAGATTGGCGAATCCTTGTTTATAGGGCATAACTCACAAACGAATGGCTGGATCCAGTGAGTGCTCCCAGCTCGATTTATTTGCTCAGTTGTAAAGATAATTTGTAACTTACATGGTTATTTAAAGCAAACGCTATTTGTGTTAAGTAATCTATTTTCCAAAATACCGTTATAGATTGGCCGGTTGAGAAGTAATGTAACTACCGTGCAATAAACTTGCGAAATCCGTTTGTCCCCTGTTCGTTCATTTATTAGATTGGAAGTTCTTGTATTAGCATTCCCAGCAGGTAGTCAGTCAAGCAAATGGGTCACTTTTTCTTCTAGAAGATTGAAACATTCATCAAACAAGTAATACCTGGCAAAGACTCTGTACGTTCCAGTGGAGGGCATTTGGTTCTAGAAGACTTGAACGTACTGTGCGTTGAACATCTTGGTGTGGTAACGTGCCTTTTTAGGGCGCCTTCTGTTTTGATGGAAAACTGCAGTCCAGGTAAGTAGGATTTTCCCCGTTTTGAGGCTGGGTGAAATGAATTGCGGATAAATTATGCAAACCTTATGTGAGGTCACGTATCTGCCTTTTGACAGCCATCAAATGAGACTTCCAGTCTTAACGTGGGTCACCGCTGGTTGATAAGGCTCCCTGATTAATTGCTGGTTTTTGTTTTGTTTTCTAATTTCTCCGCTTCGTACATGAAATGGTGACTTCCAGAATCATGTAGATGTAAATAAATTTACATGTTTGTTTATTGCAAATATTTTAACGTAATAATTTAATGATAAACGCTTCTAGCAAGGAAATACCTTCAGAACAAGTGCAAGGAATGACTCTTGTCTGGTCCTGGTTTCTTTTGGAAATATATTAAACGTACCTAAATGTTCAGGTAGACATACTGGTTACTGTTTGTGGACAGGATGTGTTTTTGTTTAAGAAGGAGACTTAAATCATAATAACAGCCTCTATGGTTTGCGAGAGCATGCCAGTGCGCGCACACACAACTTATTAGAAAAATAAAAAAAAAAAAAGAAATTACACTGTAAAACTACAGTGCTTTTTGTTTTAATTAGGACTCATTTCTTGATAAATGACACTTGGGCTGGGTTCTCGCCGAGTGAGTCCTCCTTTGTCAGTGAAGGTCCAAACCATTTAGTTGCAGGATGTAAGAGGTAAACTGCTCATCGTTTCTTAGGTGTCTGAAGTTTCTCTAGCTTTAGACCCTGCGGTACCTCAGATGGTGGTTTTACAGTAGATAAACTTGATGATGCGCTGCCAGTCACCCTATTTCAGAGTGCTCCCTATGCAGAGGTCTCCTGTGTTTTTCTGTAGCTTATCTTCATAAGTATACATAAGTGATCTATATTAATACTTAATGTGTGGCGTATGCAATCCAAAGTTATGGATTGCGTTAATTCCAGGGGAAGAGTAGTGGAGCTCTTTGTCACCTTTGGGGAGGGGGGGAAAGAAGCCAACCCCCCCCCCCGAACAAACACTTTCATACTGTCCTACCGCAATTGCCCTCTTCCACCTGTTAATAACATTCCTGGTTTTTTACTGCCACTTCCTTTTTCGTTGTTGTGGTTTCCAGGCTTTCAGGTCATCCATCATCGGTAGACTTCTTTATGGTTCCTTGGAAAAAGGAGTTGCGGAAAAGGCCTCCTTTTATTCAAATGTATCGGCTTTTAATGGCGTGGTGAGATCTTTAAACCCTGTTACATCATTCCAGATTCCTAAATAAGTAATAAGCTGGCATTTGAACATGTTACATCGCTGTTGTACGCACCCTCCAATTCCATTTTACTGAGAGGAAAAAGCGGACTAAATATTGGGGGGAAATATAGAGGAACAAGGAGTGAAGGAGAGAACGTATTTAGCAGGATTGAGTTCCTAAGAGCTATTTAGATTGAAGTCATTGCTTCTGTGATAAACATGGTGAAAAACGTTAGACAGTCCACAGGTTTTTTTTTCTGTTAATGTCGAAGAAGGTACGAAGTGTGAGTGATAATGTCACAGAGCATGACTTAGCTGAAATGCAGAGGGCGTAGTTAGGCAGTGACAGCTGGGAATTTGAAATTTATGATTGGGATATCCAGTGACTTTCTGAAGCAGGGGATTTAGAGTATTTTTTTACTCGCTGGCAAGCTACGGAGGCAGTAACCACGTAAAGCTGTTCTCAGGGCAGACGTGTTCACACAGTGTATGTTGAAGTATGTAAGGTGAGAAGTGCGTTTTTATAAGTGAAAGAAGATGTTTTTCACAGCATAAAAGCATCCCCGTTTCTCTTCTTTCTCCAGATCAGGTGGCTGCTCTTGATCTTTTTCAGGCCAAGAGTCACAGTTAACAAGAAAAGCAGCATAAGAAAGCAAAGTCCTATGAAAAATATTCTTGTAATTTAATGCTTTTTAGTATATTTCTCAGTGTTAGGCAATACTATGATGTATTTATCAGCTGTTTATACAGTGCCCGTGTTAAAATTATAGAAGCTTAGTAACATCTTCCAACTGATAAAACTGTCTTTTTCCTAAGTTGGATGCCTTTAAGATTTTGAGTCAAAGGAAAGCTTGAAATGGTCAGCAGGACAGTGTTAAAAAAATAAATCAGTGATTAGGAAAAAAAAAAAAAGCGCTCCAAAACCCCCTATGCCCCTTCCCCCACTGTTAAATACTCTGGTTTTTATTTCTCAGAGTTTTTATCTTCTGTTTGCAATCTATGCTGAAGCATAAACATCAAATACATGAGAATCAACTGCTTTCAGGCTTCTGTTTTCATCCCAATTTTTATGGACACACAGCAGTGATTTTTTGCTGGATTCATAAAGTCACCAGAGCCAATTTTATAGTCTAGGAATTGAATTCTGTTATCAAAAGCGTGCCCGAACAACTAATAATTTTGTCATCAATTAATCCTGTGGCGGTATTTGTCTGTTTATTGCCTCTTGAGTTGAAGTCTTCCCCTGCCTTCCATACGGAATGCATTTTGTAAATTTTCATGATCTCATTAAATCCGAGAGTCAGTTTGAGGTGCTTTTCTTCGCAGGGAGTCCCTGCATCTTGGGTTTGGTGCCTTGCAGAGCTTCCAATGCTCTAATGAGAAGAAAGTTATCACAATTGGTTCCTGAGTGAAGAGGGATGGCGAGGCTCTTTGGTTGAACGAAGCTAATGCAGATAAACTGCAGTGATTAGAAGCATGTTATGAGTACAATTAAACTGTTGTATAGTTAAATGCTCCCTGCTAATTAATATTGAATTCAGTGGGAGGCTTTACTGGGGAGCAGGCTGTGGTGTCGATGCTCTCATGTGAAATGGGTACGGAATGATGCGCTTTTGGAGAATATGCCCACTGTGTCCTTTTTTTGGGTGCTTGTGCCATCGCACTTAATTTGAAATGCTTTGCCTTCAGTTGCACGAAAGTGAACCGTAAATGGCAGTGGTTCAAACTAAACTTCAAGGTTTCTCCATTTTCAAGTGATTGTTCCATTCCTGAACACATTGCCGTTGGCATAACATTTAGAATCGTTTGAATGAGCTTGCTTAATGTATTATAAAGTATTTGTCATGGAGTCAGAAATGTTTATGGTGTCATAAAAGCTTTAGGAGAAACACATCGAATAAATTGGTCCATTCTGAAGGCTCACTGCAGCTTTTAATGTAAGCCCGGGAAATGGCTGATAGCTTTATAATTTGTGTACTTTATAAGCCATGAAATCTGAATTGAGGAGGTCTGACTTTCATGCTTTTGGTTTTTGTTCCTTTTAAGAAAAATTCGGAGCTTTCTGCTACCGACAAATAAAAAAAGGCAAATTGTGAACGTAGATCTAAAAGGAAAGCTAAGTGAGTAACTCAGGGCATCTTAAAGCGCCGTATTTCATAACGCACGCTACCATGAAGAAAACGACAGCAAAATCATTTTTGATTCAGGTACGATTTTTGTGGAAGCTTTAATTTGGATAAAACAAGTGTAACTGAATTGGAACAATACTTTGTCTTTACCAGCGTTATGTGTCTCAATATGCTCTTCCACTACGGTATCGCGATCTGTTCCGCATCCGAGCAGCAAAATGGAGGGGTCTCTAGTGACAAGAACTGTGGCAAGCAGCGTTAAGAATTCTGTTAGCTACTGAAGGCAATGAATTATTTCTGACGGATAATGTAACTTTGGTTTAATCTGCGTACTGGTGAAAATGACATCATTTGAAAGGAGTCCTTGAATGACCCGCTTCTCGAGGTAACCATCTCAAAATCAGAGGCAGAGATGAAGGAGCGATGGGGTAAGGGGTGTAAGGGAGGATTAGTGGCAGTACTGCTGCTTGTAACGGGAAATCGGGTTATGGGGCATGAGAATTAGAAGGACAGCAAAGGACAGGAGGACTTTCAGGAGATGTTCCCCGAACATGAAGTAATTGGAGTTTGGAATCACCCAGAAAAAATACATAGATGTGTCACCTCTTTTCAGTATCATTTGGTTTCTGATTTAAAAAATAAATAATAAATATTGATGATAATAAAATCATTATTTAAAAATATGAAAAATATCCTTATGCACATGGTATGTCTTTGTGTGGAGGATCAGGACAAAGTGAGTACTCGACGGCAATCCCACTTGATCTTCTCAAATCTGAGGTTAGAGGAACTCTTAAGTGATGTACGCCTCCTGAATTTTGCTGGTGGTGAATTGCTCCTCTCTGCCACCTCCCTGGCAGAAGGGAAAAGAAGTTAGAGAAGCGGTGCCAGGGTCTGAGGGCAGCTACGTGGCAGCACACACTAGAGGGATGCTTCTTAGCTTAATGACAGTGCCTGAAGCTGATGGGGACGTCCTGGGGAGGCATGCAAGATCTCGGGCTCTGTAGGCAGCTCTTCTATCAGAAGAAACCGGTTTCCATCTTAATAGCTCTTGTCTCTGCGTGCCAGTAACCTCATAAATTAGTCAGGTATTTACTGAAATAGCGTGTGTGCCTTGTGACTGCATAAATTCACACCTTCCTGTAAAGGGTTTTGGATTAATGGAGAAGGGTTGGTAGAAAAGAGGAGATTGTGGGACACAAATCTTGACACAGCGTTTTGTCTGCCTGTGGTTGTGGTACCAGTAACCGCACAGCCATAGCTGTGGGGCCGTGGTACCGGTAACCGTACAGCCATAGCTGTGGGGCTGTGGTATTGGTAACCGCACAGCCATAGCTGTGGGGCCGTCGTACCGGTAACCATACAGCCATAGCTGTGGGGCTGTGGTATTGGTAACCGCACAGCCATAGCTGTGGGGCCATCGTACCGGTAACCGTACAGCCATAGCTGTGGGGCCGTGGTACCGGTAACCGCACAGCCGTAGCTGTGGGGCTGTGCTACCAGTAACCGTACAGCCATAGCTGTGGTACCGGTAACCGCACAGCCGTATCTGTGGGGCTGTGGTACCGGTAACCGCACAGCCGTAGCTGTGGGGCTGTGGTTTCTGCAGATACCCCCGTCCACTCCTCCTCTCGCCCTGATCATTTCCGCAATGCGGGAGGAAGATGCGGCAAGCACCTACCTCTTTCAAAGCCCACGTATTTCTTTGATGTGTTTGTCACTCCTCAGGGTTGGTTTGGGTTTTTTTTGGTTTGTTTTTTTTTTTTTTTTTTCAGGAAGGAGAACAGAGAACATAATTTGTACTCACGAAGGCTAATTATAATTCTTCCTCTACGGATCCTTTCTTAGAGAGCTGTATGTTCAAAGAATTGCTGCTGACTCTTTCCTACATCACGGTTATGTTCAATGTCCAGGCAATGAAAGTCAAATTGTAGGTTCTTTCGGCACCTATTCCTGTTCGTGTTTATTTAATAACGTACGCTCGTGTCACTTCTTTATTAATGTCAGGCACTTCAAAGCCATCTGTAATAAAACCGCATCAGTATAAGAGCGTGTCAGGAAACAAGGCAGTAAGATACCGGCGCTTCTTAACAAAACGATTAAACGGCACCATTTCAATTTGTGGAAAAATGAAAGCAGTTCTGATTATTTCAGTACTTCGAGAGCAACTGCAGTAATACCCGATTCTTTTGACTTGCCTAAAAATTGACAGCCGACTGAGCGATTGGGTGGCGTGTCACCAGGGAACGCTGTGGCACGGGAACGTGCCTGCGAGGTTTGCGTTGATTCCGGATCCTAAGGCAGGAGGAGGAGCAGCATACAGGACCCAAGTCACTTCTGATGCACAGTTAAACCTTCCCCTGGAATATTACCATTTATTTATTACCCGTACTCAGGAGTTGGGTAGGCAGGCAGATGATGGTGGGACATACCAGTGCTCCTCACAACATCAGCTGCACGTACGAGCAGTTTCAGTGTCTATTCTCTGCCAGATAGAGGATTTTAATAAAAGGAATGCGGAGGCTTGATTTTTTTTGACCTCCGATGGTTTGTTCTGGGGGACAGTAACTTGAGGTGCTATTTTTAGGAAGCACTGCAAAATTGGAAAACGGAGATAATTTCAAGTTCTCTCCACTTCAGCAGAGAAAATAAGCAATATGGTGGGGAGCTAATGCTGTAGTCCTGTGACAACAGCGGAGTGTGTGAAGCAAAGCACCCTGAGGTCAGGAGACGTGCTGTATCCTTAGGTGTAGCATACAAACGAGGGATCTTCCTTAAAACCAGTCTGTAGCCCTGACTTCAAGGTTGCTGAAGGCGCAGGAAGTTAAATATTAGAGGAATTCACTGCAGTCCTAAAATAAACTCTTCTCTTGTTTTGTTTCTCGATGTGTGTATTCCAACCACTCTCTAACATTTATGTCTCTGCCTCTTTCTTGGCTCTTTCCACACTTTCATCTGTTGTCTTTGTTCTCCTTGCGTCCTCGGACCGTTCTTCATCCTGGGCCTTTACTTTTGTAAGTTGTGCCCCTGGCGTGAACTTCCCTCTGCTAAACTGACCCTTCTGACTTTTCATCATTTGCTCACGTTTCCCAGCTTTTTGTTTCTTGCACCTGTTTGAAATGGCTGAAAGCTTTGATTTATTCATCCTGTAGTTCTGCACTTCTAAAAATAACTTAATTCTGTAGATATTTGGACAGTCCGCGTATAGAATCATAGAATTGTCTAGGTTGGAAGGGACCTTTAAGATCATCTAGTCCAACATGAAGCGTTCTGTCGTTATTCAAAATATGCGAGTTCCCAGATCTCTTGGACTTTGTTTTGGTATCTTTTTAGGAGGGAGTACCAAACCAGCTCTGATTGCCTCTGTGAAACAAAAGGTTTTGTGGTGGAATCTAGAAGGTCTTGTGCTTTTGGACTTCTCAATGTATGCAGCTCCTATCAGTCCAACTGGGTCTCATTGGGGCCTCCATTCAAATCCAGTAGCTCCATAGAATCACGTGTGTGTTTGTTCCCGGAAAATGTTGCGTCCTGAACTCTCTATTTATGTAGATTGTTTGTTTTTTTTTTTCCTTGAATTAGTAATATTTTCAATACATTTCATACGTGTCAGTTGCTTAGAAACTAAAGCGTAAGGGAAAATGGCACACAATTAAATGCCTTTGACAGCGTGTTTGTTGTCGAAGGCTTTTTACACGTTGGCTCTCTGACCTTTCAGATGCCAGCCCTGCTGGCCATGGTGCGAGCAGGAGAACCCAACAGCGAGCTTTGGCTTCTAATGCGTGACCTTAGATGCAGTTGACTCCGTTACTGGGCTGCGCGATGAAAAGAGGAAAAATGGATGGAGTTCTTATATGGAGAATTACTTCATATTTCATGTCTGTCCCCTTGTTGAATAAGCTCGGAAACTGCACCGAAAGCTGAAGGTTACTTATTCTACTCATAACTTTGATAATAATGACAGCGTGGCCACAGGTCTCGGTCAGAAGGGGAAGAGACCGATGGTCACTGACCAGGACATCTAGCTGTCTACATTTGAGGACCTATACTAAATACATAATCCATTTTTTGTGACGTATATAGAAGGTCCTTGTAAAGGTAGGGAGGTAAAGGAAGTGTTGGCTGAAATTTCTCCCTGAAGTGAGAGGCTGATGTGTTTGAAGGAGCACAGTTTGCTGCCATCATCTGAATGTTGAAATTTATTTTTCCTGGAAATCTAATCTTTGTTTCTACGTTTTGTTTCTTATATTTTTTTTTACTTCTTTTCATTCCTTGTTGCTGAGATGTAGCTGGACAAGCGCCTGTACTCAGCTGCCAATTACGGATTTAATTCAGTTACTTGTTTTTCAGTAATCTGATTGCCATTAGTGCCTACTTCACTAATTGCCCGATGTATTTTGTCAGTTTATTATTAAAGTAACATTCTGAGCATTCCAAAACCTAATAAAGAAGTGATGGCAGCAGTCTGAAAAAAATGATGTATAGTAGTTATGAACTGATTTATTTTTTTCTGTGAGTAAATCTCCAGACTGATGGACAATCAGCTCAGTTGCCTCTCAAGCAGCACTGGATTGAAGAAATCTCACACCAGTTAAAGGCAAAATTCTGTGTTGTGTGGAGTCATCCCATGTTTTAGAGGAATGTCATGCTAACGAGTTGTTAATTCTACAAATGATGGTGCCAATACTCTCCTCGATGTCCTTAGTGGTCATTGAGTTCTTGAGCTGGGTTGTTTGCGAAGGAGATGATCTGTGATTTTCTGAAAGCATGTGTGTAAATGTCTGTAGCAGCACAGACTGGGAATGCAATGAAATGGGCTTGGTTTTTTTGGTAGCCCAGGTTTAAGCTGACTGAAAGAAAGCTCTTGCTTATATTGACTTAATTCTCTAGTCTTAATCTTTGCAAATAAAGGCATGAAAATATTAGTCCGTATGACTCTATTGCTGCAAGTCGAAGAACTATGTTACTGGATTTTTGTTTCTGTAGCAAGAAGCGGGTCTGGCTAGAAGATGCTTCCAAAATGTGCACCCGCATATCTCGTAGTCTCTTAAGATACGACAGTTGTATTTCTGAGTAAAGCTAAGTTGGGATGTTTCCCAAATGGCGGTGTTACCGGTCTGCTGCTAAACTGCCTTTCCAGTGCAGCGGATAGGAGAACAGCTACATCGCATTTGGAAGACAGACAGGCAGAATACTTGGTTTTGGGATGTTAAATGCATACATTGGAAGAGGTGAGCTCCTGTTACGTGTAGGGGAAGCTGCTATAGAAGTAACATTGCTTTGCGTTCTTTAGCCCACCGGAATGACTGTAGGTGCAAAGTGCAAAGTCCCCGCTCTTGTGCTCACTGATGTCAGATAAATAAAAAGAAACTTCATTGTTGAAAACTTTTTTTTTTTTTTTGGCTGGCATTCCAGTAAAGACAAGAGGTGTGAAAAAAAAAAACAACAAACCCACAACCAACCAACAGAACACAACCCCAAGCTTAAGATGAGAAGGATGAGGCCGGGCTAATACTGTTCCTGTGAATGAGAGTAGGTGGCTCTGTAGGAGAGCTGTTTCCAGTGATGCCTAGCTGGGAAGGGTGCCCGTGGGGAAAAAGTGGAGACCTCTTCCCCTCTGCCCTGCACAGGCTGTAGGTGACTGGTGTCACAGCCATCAAACGCCTCTTTACTTCAGGTGACAAAAGAAGACCCCTTTATAAACTAGTCTGTCAAGATAGGGCATGTGTTTGCTGAGTCATTAGCAGAAAAACGGGGCTATTGCCTTTTAAATATTATAGAATTATCAAATTGTCTAGGTGAGAAGGGACCTTTCAGATCATCTAGTCCAACCATCAACCTCACTCTGATCAAAACCATCACTAAACCATGTCTCTAAGCACTAGGGCAACCCGGCTTTTAAATCCCTCCAGGGATGGG
>JAOXJK010000012.1:49508801-49524433 GCA_025774025.1 Xenus cinereus
GGGGTTCAAGGCCAGGCTGGATGGGGCTTTGAGCAACCTGGTCTGGTGGGAGGTGTCCCTGCCCAGGGCAGGGGGATCTTTAAGGTCTCAACGGTCTTTAAGGTCCCTTCCAACCCAAACCATTCTATGATTCTATGATATGAGACTTAGGGAACCAGGAAGATTGACCTGAAACTGGTTGTGCAAGGGCCTGATTGTTTCTTCTCAGTTGAAGAAGATGTCTCTGTTCTCAGTGTCAGCATTACTGGAGGGCTTCAGGCTTTCTACCCTCATCCTCTTCTTATGACTCCCATTGAAGTCAAGCAGAGTTTGTGTGGAGCAGCAGGATAGTTTGTCATCAACAGCAGGGTGTTGCATTTGCAGTGATTTTGTTTAATTTACGTAATTGAAGTGCAGAAATCCTGTTTAGTTGTATCTTATTATGATAAGAAGCCAGAATTTTCATAAGGGTCTGTGATATTTTGGTGTCCAGCTTTCCTTGGAGGTTAATGAATGTTTAAGAGTCATTGTCCGACGTTTTGAGAAACTGCAGTTTAACGTTGATTAACAGAATGCCAATACGACTTTCACAGTTTTAATAGAGATTTGGTTTTGTCCCTAAACATACATACCAGATTGGTGTCTCATACTGGCTGCTGGACTTGTTTCCTGTATTATGGTAGCTCCAAGCTGCTCCTGTCAAAATTTAATGCAGAGGATGCTGGATAAACACAGATTAAAAAGGTTTTTTCCCACATCAAACGGGACACGATCTGTTTCGTTCCATAATTCTAGTTAAAATGTTTAAATGAGACTTTAAAAATGGTGTTATCTGAAATACTCGAAAAGCCGCTATGGCTTTTCCTGGTTTCAGAGGTTAATAAAACCAGACTAGCAGGGAGGTCCCCAATTATACGCTTGTTTTCCATGAGCTGGCTGGGTAACTCAGCAGCTCCCTTCAGGAGAACCAGGATTCAGAAGAGGGGTAGAAAGAAGAGGGAAATACTAACTACTGTCGTTTGGGGTTTTGTCCATTTACTTGTTCTCTGATGCAAAAAGTATCACTTAAATGGAACACTGGCTGAGATCGTAGACCCGAGGTGGGTTCAGATCTCCTGAATTCAGGAGTTTGTAAGCATCGGGGCTTTTCTGGAATGATTCTAAATTCAAAACAAACCTAGTTTTGCTGGTGGTGTTTAGCTGAGCCATCAATACATCAGACTATGTGGTGCTGTTATATGAGTTCCTGATGGGGCTGTTCTTGATCCTTTCTAAATTGTGGAAATTTCCTTCAGATAAGTTACTTAGATATTTAGAGGTCAACCTATACTCTGATCACAAGTTTTGTGATGCATGGTGTCTGTGGAGCTACTTAAAAGTAAGTTACAGCACTGAACTTGCTGCTAGATACTTTTATATTTTGAGACGTGCAATAGTTTTATGATTTTTTGGTTTCTTTGTTTTGTGCTTTTAGGGGAAGAAAAGGAAACTTGTCAGGTTGTTCTGTATATGTTGTACATGCATTTAAAAGCCAATGCTTACCTGTAAGACCTGTGAAGAATCCCCGAAGCAACACAGAAAGCAAGGCAGTGGCAAAAGATAAAAAAAGTGCAGCCCAGTCAGTCCCGTTCACCAAAAAGTCTTCCCAGAATGTCAGTGGGATTTCTGAATTTTAAGGAGAAGAGTCATTGTTCAGAGACACAACTCTTTACTTGAGGTATTTTGGAAAACGAGTAAACTCTTTAAGGCAGCTGAAGCTAATTTCCCATATATTTTCTTATAAAATTATTTTTTCAAGTCCTCCCTTAAGTCCATTTTAAGATGGACTTAATTTTAATGCTGTCAAGTGATTCCTCGTTTAGTTACAAAGACAAATTTATTACGGTAAAAGAAGTTTTGGTATTAGGCTGGGATTTTTTCATTTCTATAACAGGGTGAAAGATTTCATTCAACCGTACAAATTTGTTTGGAAGTCATGCCTTATTGAATGTCCAGTGACTCTCCAGCAGTTGCTAGTGTGTGATTATTTACACTTGCTCCTGCTGGTATCTGTTAAAACTTGGAATATCTGTAAGCTTGCTTATTACTGGTACCCATATATAACAGGTCCCTGGGTGTTTTTAACCACATTTTGAAATGGGGAGTATTTACTAGGAGTTTTGTGGTTGGTTGGTTTGTTTTTTCAATCAATACTTATAACCCAAATTTCGTAATTGTTTTGTGTGATTTTGAGATATTGTAACACTTAGGGTATCGGTTGTGGAACAGTTCCTTTGCTTTCTTCTTCTGCATGAAACTGCAGTTCTCTCCTCTTTCCCTCTTTCCGTTTCAAATTGTACGGTAGATCCAGGTTTTTAAGGAATATTCAATCAGAAGACTTGTTTTGCTATAGAGTGTGTCATAAATTAAGCAAAACATACAATAAGCTTGTTTTACTTCTTTTATTGTCTTTTGCAGAAGGTTCTTGGGCGGATAATTTTTAATGTCAGAAGAAAAGACAAGGGCATAAATTCTTGCCGTTGCACTTTGACATGGTCCAATAAAACATGTGAAGGCTAAGGTCTTTTTTTTGTTTTTTTTTTTTTATTAAGAAGGCAAGAAGGGTCACAGTTCCTCAGAACTGGACTTAAACAGTGACAGGAGTGGTTATTAACTTGCCCTTTCTTGTAGTTTTGTCGTGTTTCATCAGCCTTTGAAAGTCTTGAAGGTATCAAAATAAATCTTGAGGCTCGCATCGCGTGGCAGAGCATATTAAGAAGTATCAAGCAAAAGGATTTTGTGTTTTACACAAAATTATGGTTTCAGTTCTTGCAAGGGGAAGGTCAGCGTAGACTCAAAATACGATTAAATAGGTGAAAAATACGTAATTCACAGGTGGACTTCTAAAAATGATTAGAGAAAAAACAATAAATCACTGGATGACATGGTTGAACACCACGAAGATGCTTATAACTAGTCAATATGAAATTTCAGTTAAAGAATTTAGAGCAACTGAAGTTCCAAAGTACTCATTAAATTCTGAAGTCTTGGAGGTACCTTCTTGAATTTTTATGAAAGCCTTTTGTTTTTCCAACAATGGAGGTCTCATTTAACAGTCTTGTTTAAGGTCCAGGCTGTGACCCAAGCCCGGAAAGAAATCTGTCCTTTAAAGAATCTGTAGCATAGAGCTGCCCTTGGTATGTTACAGTTTGTCATAGTAAAGTCCCACCACCTCCATTTTTCTTCTTCAGGTTTAATAAAATATGTTCTCCTCTATCCTTCCAGTGTTGGGCTTTATAATGATATTTTTGTTTACTCTCTGGTACTGAGCACAGCAATGAAAAAATGTGATGATATGGCCATTCTGCAATGGAAATCGAATATATTACAGGCTCGAGGACTTCAGTCCCACACTTCTCTCTTGTAATTTAAATCTCGGTATTTTTAGACCATTGATGTAGTTAGTGGTTTCTAGTGCCAAGTAAGACAGATTGTTTCACAGCAGGTAAACACAATTTTGGATATTATAGAAGTTTTCTTAAAATCATATTTGAACTTGTGGAGACTTCAATCTGTATAACAAGATTTAAAGTACACAAAAAAACCCTCACTGTTTTTCTGATTGTTTTTTTGAATATCCTTTTCGATTAGTTTTTTTTTTTCCCTAGTTTAAATTTAATAGAACGTATTCCTTGGATACATTGGCTAGAATATTTGATTTCTGCTGCGTATTCATTTCTCTCTTTTATTAGTTCGTGTTTCATGCAGCTTTCTGGCGAGGCATGTGCGGAATGGCCAATTACATTTTTAACAAAGCTGCTTAGCTCTCTCTCATACATGTCTCATAATTCCTTCCCTGAAAAACACAAACAGACATAGAAACACTTTTTCTACCTTTTCTTTTGTTCACAATATCGCATGGAGCCTGGAATTACCCGCTGGAAAAGGCCAACATAATGCAGAAACCTCAGGGTTTCTGGCAAGGTCTTATCAGAAGCCAAAGCTGCAAATCTTTGAACCTGTTCTATAAACCTGGGGTTTTGCCTTTTCTTTCTTGACTATTGTAACTGCTTTTGAAGAGGATTTCTTCCTCTCGCTGGCCGTTAGGGTGACAGTATGAAATACCTCGTTGGTGTTTTGTAGTTGGATTTTTGTTTGTTTATTTTGTTCCTTCAGGAATTGATTGCCGTGTCTCCTGCTGATGCTTCTGATGAGGAAATGGGATGTATATCAGTACATACCTTAAGATGGGTTTTAACAGAGGAAGAGAATCTGTTTTTAGAGATGGCAAGGGAATTGACGAAAGATACAGACATGGATTTCTTTGTTATTTCTACAAGTGAGCATAAACTGAGGATATCTTGCACTTAAGTGCTTAGAGCATTGCACAGCAATGTGTAATGGTTTCATTGGCTTTTATAACAGGTATTTAATCGTTAGGCATTTTAACTTACAATTGGTATTTTTCTTCATTTTCTTTTGAAACCATGGCGATATAGAGCACTGGATACAATGCATAGCGTGCTTAAGGCTTCTTTTTGTAATGTGTGGTATTTACTACTTAATGGCGTTGCCCGAGACCGGCCAAAATGCAACCAACAAAATGGGATTAATGTGTTTACATAAAATACAAACATACATATATGAAAGTGTAAAGATACAAGTTAAATGCATAAAATGTACAATTTTCATATATAAATATTTATAGCTATTATGTGTGTTTATAATTTCTCTATAGTATTCGGAAAGAATGATAATGTCTCTGCTGTAATTTTCTTTTTCTTCAGAAGGGCCTCAAACAATGAGAAAAAAAGGGGGATGTGGCTCTAACAGGAAAAAAAAAATAGTAGTATTTCTTGGGAGATTCAAAGTTAAAAACAAGGAGCATCTCCAGATTTGATTGAAAATTACCAAAATCTTATCCGTACCTCTTGCAAGATTTTAGACAGAACAGTAATGTCTAGCAAAATAAGCTTAATTGATGAGACTTCGTCTACATAAACTGTTCTCATGGGACGTTGCTCTGCTAAGTCTATTAATACCCAAAAGCAGCCATCAACTGACCGTTTGTATTCCAATGTATTTTCTGATAAACATGCTCAAGAAGAAATTTTGGGATTGTTCCTATACTGATGAATAAATAAAATAATATATAAAAATACTAATCTTGTATTGGGACCTCTCAAAGTGTCTGATCTTTGTTACCTTTGCTAGAGGGGATTTGAGCTGTAACTGTAGAAATTGGTTGGAATACGAGCTTGGAAAACTTACTCTGCATTAAAACAAGCTTGATACCAATTGTCTTTGGATATAGAGAGTATAATTGCACAATTTCCAAGCAGCAAAGTTAAATGGGGGAGGGAACATAACGTGTGGTGGGTTGTTTGCTGGGGTTTTTTTTAAACCTTATATATATTTATGGCTTGCTTTCTTTTTTTCTGGAAATAATATTTCTTTAGCTGCAGGCTAGTTTTGTTTCAGAAAATGGTACTAGGATAAATAGGAATAGCTACTATGTTTAATTCCGGTAGTTGAAAGAGATTTTTGGAGGGAGATGATATATTATTTTTTTTTTGTCTTTCAGTTCTTATGTGGAAGCTTTTGGCTGTTTTGCAGTCGGTGTTTGTCCACTAAGGCAATTCTAGTGGTTACGCGCAGGTCTGTTCCATCAGCGTAATGCTGCTTTGCTGTTAGCAATTATTTTCTTTCAGGCTTTGCCAATTAAGCTAGCGCTAGTGAAAACGCACCTAATTTGTCAAAAAATGGCAGGATGAAATATAGGGGCCATTATATAAATTGGGAAAAGGAAAGATCAGGAAAAGCGTATGTGAGACTTGGTGATACTTGGTCCATTCCTGCAGTGTTTTCGTTCCGGTTATGCCTCCATCCACTGGTGATTTTTGGAAGAAGTGTAAAGCAATTGACCACAAGTTATAGGTCATCTATGTCTTGAGTATTGTGTATTTAAAAAAAAAAAAAAATCTTCTTTGGGAGAAGCTGCCCAGAATGTTTTGTGCAAAGATTATGTTGTAGTGAACGAAATTGTTTTCATTGTTATGTTTAGATTTGAGTTGTTTGTTTCCTCCTTGGATTCACCTGGTTTGTGTTTGGCATAACTGGTTATTAATGAATGATGGTGGCTCAGCTCATTTCTTACCCGCAGTCTGTGTAGACCAAATTCCTTAAAGGCATGTACGCTCAAAATGTAGACTCTTGGTGCTCGGGTTTTCTAGTAAAGTCCTTAAGCTATAGGAGGAGCTGAGTAAAGAAATAGGTTAAATTGAGCTTATAGTTCCTGTGTGTAAAGCAAAATGGACTTAATCCATGGTTACCTGAGAGGATAGAAATGCCAAAGAGAAGGCATTGAAGGAAGAAAGAGTGGGGATAGCTTGACTCAGAGAAACAAAAAATGTTTCAAGAACTCCTGCATTAAACTAACATACGTATATATATATATGTATAGTTCAAATCAAAATGAATGTAAGCTTTATATTATTTCACGTTTCGTTAGGTATAATGTACCACAAATGGCTTGAATTTTCTCACCTAGAGCTGTGCTGGATACCTGTAGTCCCACCACTTCCCTCTGTGGTGGCTCCCAGTAGCTCTGATTGCCCTCGGCGCTGCCGAGACCCCTCTGTGGGGAACCCAGGCTCATTTACCCTGCATTGTTGGTCGGTGTTTCCTTCTGAAATAAGGATAGCCCAGAAGGAGTTTTATCGTGATACTCACTGTCTTTAAACTGGTTTTAGTGTTTGTGGAAACAGAGCTCCTCTAGTGCATTCACCACTGAGCATCGATGAGTGGGAGAACATCTCTCTGCATAGAGTGCAATCCTGGTGGAGGGGAGAGCATGAGAGAGATTGCTGAAGCAGACCATTGATTGATAAAAATTAGACTAGATTTAGATAGTAATGGCAATAGCATATACCTGTTTAACCGGCGGTTAAAAGGAATTGGCTTCTTTAAACCTAACAGCACATAATAAGATGGCGTGCAGTTGTTTCCTGCAGGAAGAGAGAACTATTAAGAAATTGGGAAAGCTGTTTAAAACAAAGAAAAACTCTGGGCACAAGAAGAAAAATGTGCAAAGTATTTGATGTGTACGGTGGGATGATGGAGAAAGTGTCCTGGCAAGGCAGTGAGGTTCTTGAACAATCCTTCCAGCAAGATGGCTGAGAGCATCCTCCCCAGACCCCCTCTAATCTTCAAGTAAAGCTATCAGTCTGTAAAGAAGACTTCGTGATACAATTATCTGTGATGGCTGAGAAACAGACCTGATTATCTGGAAAGATGGGTTTCAGTCCCCTTTCGCTGTAAATCGTGTTTTTTCCTGTGTTGGCTATTGGTTTGGTTACAGGATTTGGGGAAGGTGACTTTTGTGTGTTGGGGGGAAAGCGTGGCTGGGATCCACTGTCTCTCTGTGCTTGGAGGCTCCGGAGCTGCGCTGTTTTCCGCCATCTAACAGTCAGACCAGTGAGTTTAATGAGCCTGATTTTAGGGAAATGTGACAGTTTTATGTCTGGGAATGAGAGAACAAATTGGTGTATGTGGTTGAAATGTGTTGAAATGATGTTCCGAAGGCTGGGCTAAAGCAAACAACTCGTTCCAAGGGTGCCGATTTGTCCATCGGATTAGCTTGTTAAAAGTTTGGGTGTTACTCTGTTCCTAGTGAACTTGCGTGATTGACATTTATTAGCCAGATCACTCAGAGCCTTGTATCTTTTCGTGCTGATCCTGGAAGACTTCAAATGGTCATCGTGGCAGATAAAAGAACATTTTTTTCAGCCTTTTCTTAAGTATTAAAACAAAACAGGCTCTCCCTATGGGCTGTCTGTATTTATTTTCCTGGGTAATGCTTCTAGCTTTGCAGAAATATAACAAGCTAGAGGGAAAATCGTCATTACTACTTGACTGGAGATGATGACATTGACGTGAGGTCTTCTGACAGGGGATTAAAGTGGAAAATATCAGTGGCAATCCATTAGGAACAAGAGGATCCCTTTGGAAAAAAGGAATCAAGTGTAAACCACAAAGAGTCGCTTTGTTTCTTGTTGTTTGTTGGTAGATTATTTTTTTTTTTTTTTGGTTGTTAGATTGTTCTTAGCCCTGCTGTAATTTGTAAACACTGGATTTCACGTGGCGGTTGGGAGGAAAGCCAGTGCTGTTCCGAGACAGAGGCTTTAGCTGGGATGCTGCTCCTCACCTTGTCTAGCTGCGTCTTTTAAAAGGCAACTGATCATCGTGTAGGATCTGAAACCTAATCCAATATATTCCAAGACGCCCCGTTTTCATCAAATTTGACCACTGTTGCCCCCGACGGTTGGTTGCTGGCCTGCTTAAGGTGGGTCAGTGGCCTCTGCGCTACTGCTCGCGCACAGATGCTCATGTTTCTGTAACTCCTGGGAAAAAAAAATAATTGCATCCGCTGACAGTCTTTATTAAACTGCCAACAATAAATGAATCTAAATAGCCTTTTACCTGCAAAGGCCTGTGGCACACAGGAGCAGAAAACGTAGGCAGTCTCCGTATCTGTTTTTGTAGTGATGACGGAGAGGGGACAAAGTGACGACAAGAGGAGGTGGGAAGTAAAATAAGTCTTCAAACATTTCCTTTAAAAGTAATTTTTGCCCTTGTTTTTTAAGGGTTAGTCGTCAGTCTTTTAACAACCAGCAAGCCTGTAGGATTCCACATTCTCACAACCTTGATTCTAATGTTATTTTTAAATATATTTTTGATACTAAAGCATGTTGGTGTGAGAGCTGGCGTGGATTATTATCCTGCCATGATAATACACAGCAGCAAACTTGGCTTCGAAGTGCGTGCCTGTATTCCTATGGGAAATGTGGGAAACCAGTGAGAAGGAGCATGGAGTGCCACCTGCCTCATGATATAGGTCCTGATGACTAGGGCTGATAGCTGAGTTGTAGTGTGTTCAAACTAAACTGCTGCATTTCAATTTCCTTGCCTTTTTTTTTTTTTTTTGAGTGGGATGGTAGTTTTTTGGGGGGTTGCTTTGGGATTTTTTTGGTACAATAGGTTTTATATCCTGAGGATTGTCTTGAAGCCACCACAGGGAGTTGAAGCGCTTGTTTTCAGTGTGAAATGTGAGATTTTCATAGATTTGCTTGTTGCTAGGAATGGGAATTTTTAAGTAAAGATCAAATAACTGAAACTTTATGCTTTAAGCCAGGAGAGTTTGGCAACATTGAGGGCTATGTGTACTGATAATCTTAAGATAATGCCCAGGTGAATTTCCAGTGGTTTCCAGGGGTCTGATGAGTTAGTTAGCAATAATGAATCAAAGCTATCTTTATACCTCTGGGTAAGGTATATATCGCATAGTGGAAGTCATGACTGCCATACCTGCTTTCAGCTCGTGGGCTCATACCGTTCATGTGAGTGGAGAAACCACTATGGGACGAGAAGGATCCTGATGTTGACGATGAGCCAGTTTTCAGTTAGAGGAGCTGTTGAGGCTCAGATGATTTCACCAGGATGCTTAGCAGCTTTATTTGGAGAAAAACGCCTTGGGTTTCACTCTGGCAGGGTTCGGTCCTGCCTGCTGCTGCCTGCTCTTGGTTAAGAGTATGCTGGTTGGCCTCAAAGCCTGCTCGTCATCTTCTCTTCTGAGAGAGGACGTGTTGATACTCACTGGAGCGTAAGGATTTCAACATTCCTGCTTCAGTACGTGATACCTCTGAGGCCATCAAAACATCTCCTGATACGTAACAAAGAAAGGGCTTACTTTCCTGTGGTGGGTTTGCAGGGTTTTGTCAGATGTCTCTTTGTTTAATTTTGGTTGATGGTCAGCTCTCAGTTTTTGATTGAAGAGACCTTTCTGATGCCTTTGCTCTTTTTTTCTGTTCTATGATTTTTTGACATCTCTTCTTCCTGGGTATAGTTTTTAAGCCCCTGCATTAAATTACGTGTATTCCTTCCCACAGACTTTTCTTGGAATCTGCGTGGTATGTGTTACAGGAACATATGTGACCATACACACCTTCTTCCAGCCCTTTCTCTTTGAGCTCTGACAGTAGCTGCTCAAGCTCGGTAGTACCCTCAGCTTCTAAAGTTAAAATCTTGTTAATAAAGAAAGCAGTTTGAGGAAAAAAAAAAAAAACCCACCATCATTTCCATCACACAACACAATATTTGCTCATTGCCTGATGCTTATAAATTCTGTACAAACAGATTATATTTCCATTAAAGTGGGTCTGCAAATGGCTTGGTGGGCACCTGTATTTTCGGTTGCGTTGCGGCGTGCGGTTCCTCAAGTTGCTTTAAGGAACTGGGCTGAAATTTTGCCACAAGCTCTTGTTGGCTGCTTCTAAGATGCCAACACCCCTGTGAAATTTTGGCTCGCTTGCAAATAAAGGTGGTGGGTTTCGCCTAGCAACGAGCTGTGCGGTTTCTACCTGAGGATCAGAAACACGAGTGCATTTGTTCAGCCTTTTGCGTCACTTCGGTACTGAAGGTCTCGACGGTCAAATCATCGCTGTTGATGTGCAAGAAAGAGAATAATCCAGTATGTTTTTCCATAGCGGTGCTGTCACTGCAGGACTGAGAATAGTAAAAAGTGCATTCATCACTGAATAACCAGATATCCGGGAAACGCGCGAGGAAGAGACCTATTTTCAATCAGAATGTCTGACTCTTGGTGGCTATTTTCTGACTGATTCCTCTTTGCTATTTATACGCTCCCTGAAGTATTTTATAGAAACCTGAGTCCCTTTGAAAACCCACCCAAGCAACCAGAAGTGTATTTTACGTATTGTAGTATGTAAATGATTAGTCATCACTTGTAAATTGCCTAATGGAGGAGGAGGAAATTTATATTGAGGAAGGTGAAGAGCTCGGTTGTGACTCCTATACGTCTCAGTTCTTCCTGCCTTCCCCCTCCCTCCCCCTGAAGATAATTATGAAGGATTTTTAAAAAGAATCATCATCTTAAGAAACATTGTCATTGCGGGTTTGAAAAATGATAGCTGCACACTGTAAGCTTATTTTCCACTTGCTTATGTTGTCTTGGGGAAATTTATGGGGGTTTTTTAGTTGTTTTAATCTAAGAGTCTGTGGTCTTCCTGTACATTGAAAAATGATGTTGGCATCTGATCTTAAGTGTAACAATATGGGGAACTCAGTTTATGAAGAAATACGTCTTTGGTAAAGCATGATAAGATTATGTTGAGCATCTGTGGCACAAGACCAGAAATACTGTTTATTGGAGCCTTGGCAGAACTCTTCGCTCGCTGGATATGATCCCCTTTGGTTGGTTGGTTGGTTTGTTGTCTGTTTTTTTGTTTTGCTCTGTTTGTTTGTCTTATGAATAGTTAATTCGCGACACACAGCAATACTGAAGAATCCTGAGGTTATTTTTTTGTGCCCTCATTTTGGTGCAGCTATCTATTGTTTAGATAGTTGTGGAGGGGTTTGATTTGCAGCAGATTGCCGGGTGAAACTATAATGACACTGTATTTCCTTGGGTTTTTTGCTTTGTGGTTGGTTTTGGTTGATTTATTTTTATTTTTTTTTGTCTATCTCTGTTTTGGAAGTGTGAGGGATAGCGTTAATGGAAGGGTTAAAAGTTTTTAGGTCAGTGGTGTATTCACTCTCTTCTCTCTGAGTTATTGGCTCCGTGAAATACATTTGCATGTGCTTTAGTGCTTAGGCATCGTTTTCCATATTGTTCCTTTGCCACTCCCATCATGATCCTGTATTTGTCAATGAGATAAAATTTATGAGAATGTCTTGTGATAAATACTGAAAAGCAGGTGGGGAAAACATACTTTGTATTCCTCTGTGGAGATGTACTTTGTATTATGCTGTACGAATAGAACTACTTTTTTATAAATCCAAATTTGCAGACTGGCCGTGGGAGTTTCTGCAGCTGCCTGTCGGTCTCCTCTCTGCACTCGAGCTCCCAGAGAGAGCAGGACTTGATTTTTGTGATAGGCTAAATTCCAGTTCTGGCGCAGGAAATTCAGCTTTTTTTTGTTGGTTTTTTTTTTTTTTTGACATGTTGGGCTCTAGCGCGCTGCCACGTACCGTACAGCAATTGCAGGTGCAAAATCCCATGTGCCGTTTAAAATGTGCCTCAGAAACAAGGAGTCTGGTTTCGGTCTGTGGTTTTGGATTTGGGTTGTTTTCTTTTTCCTCCAAGTGGAATGATAGGTGTTTCTTTGTGTTTGCACGAATTGCTTCACCTGTCGTTCACGTGCAAGCCTGGAGAAGAGGTGCCAGGTGCATCAAGACAGTTCAGCACACGGCCACGGCTTTGTAAATCGATCCAGTTCATCCCAAATACGCTCCTTTTCTCAGGTTCAGCTGGCAAACACAATCCTGATGAAGAGCATAAATTGCATTGTTGAGGCAACTCATTCTTCAGGTTTATTTTCCAAACCCTAACCTGGAGATCTCCCTTTTTCCCCCTCTCACAGTGCCTCAAAAGAAAGTTTTCCTGGTGGCCGTTGTTGGGGGAATAGGATTTCTTCCTTCTCCTCCTCCCGTTCCTGATCATCTCAACTTTTTATTCAGTTTATTAAATGAACATCTCGATTCGCTACCCTGGAAAAGCAGGTCACTTTCTAAAAACACCCACCTAGCTTCTTTTTTTTCCAGTAGTGTTTGACTGTTGAAACTCTGATTGGAGCAGAAGCCGTAGTTCAAAAGCGGGCGAGTCCTTGTTCCTCATAACCCTCATTGATTTCTGTTGAAGCAAACAGATGAGCTTATATATATAAATATGTATATCTGCTTTTTTTTTTTTAATGAGAAGTGCTAGAATTCACTAAAAAAGGTTAAAATTGAAATGAGTAATCTTCAGTGCATAATGCAACTGTTAATTTTAGCTCCTTGCGTAGGAGCTGTTATGACTTGAACAGCCGGCTCTAGCCTTCATTAGAGAAGAAGCAGGCAGTTTTGAGACAGGTGGAGCTGGATCAAGCTGTGAAAGTGATTTGCTCGAAGCTGGTCATTAGTGTTAGAAATCTGGTCCCTCTCTCTTGCATCCTTACCTTGTCCCATGATTGTTAGCCTCGCTTTTATTTACTTCTCATCTTTTTCCAGGTTGACTATGATCCATCACGCTCCGTGAAGGACCAGCATGGAGATTGGCGCTTTGAACTGTTAATGGGGACATGGGACTCACGTCGTCGTTGATCATTTGTGTGGACTCAGCCAGCGAAGAGCATCAGAAGGCGCTAGAAAGACAGTGGGAATTATAGCAGTTTTTCAGGTAAATGGCTTCTTTCCTGCGGCTGGTCAACGATGAGTGTCCTTGGTTTTGAGAACACTGTGAGCACGTAGGTGAGCTGCAGGGGGGTAACACGCCCATGAAGAACTCGTGCATGTGTGTGCCTTTCTTGATGTGAATCCATAACAAATTAAGGGTTGTTTAACAGTTTCAGGTCTTGCCATTCATCGTGGGTTGAATTTTTAGCGAAGCATTGCAAGTTTCAGTTATAACTGCAGAATGGCCGGTACCGTGGGAGTTCCTGGGGAAGGAGGGTGGGAGGAAGGAGGAAAACTCAAAGCTTGAATTGGCTTACTCTCAGCTAATTTGTGAGCTTCGTATTCCAGTTGGTTGATTAAGGAACTGTGTAGCTTCATTTCTCGTGAAATCCACGATTCTTCTTAAATGGGAAGATGATGTGGGAAAGCTTTTATTATTTTATTTGCTTACAGTGTCAAAACAAAAGCAAAAGTTGGAGGAAGTAAGTTTTTATTACTCAGTAGGTCGGGCTTTTTTCCCACTTAAAACGTAGCTTAAAAAAATAAAGGTAAGTAGTATCAGATCTGTTGAACGTTAATTACAAGCTGTAAAAAGAAACGTGGCAAAGTGTGGTTTTGCTAAATAGCCAGCGTTTCATTGTTGAGAAGTGGCAAGGTGTTGCAAAAGACCCTTTCTGAAATAGCTGCCTTTCTCAACCACGGTTGTTTTTCCTGAAGATACTTCTTAAGCCAAATGGATGGGGGAAGGAAAAGTTAAATTATTCATGAGTCTCATTTGACAATTGATCAGTGGAGGAGGCTTCAAGAGGGAGCTGGGGGTAGAGAGAGAAAATAATAATAGGCTTTAACTTGAAAAGCCGTTAAAGCTTCTGTACAACAACCCATTGTGAGCTGAGACTAAAAGCAGTTCGGTTAAGATATCTTCATTAGAAATACCTGCCAAGGGCTTCCTGTAGGATTTTCGTAGTGCTGGAGAGTGACATGGGGTTTGGGAAGAGGCTTAGGATTTTAATAATGGAGCTGTCAGTTTGATGCCTGAAAACGCTGACCCTGAGAGATTTATTGCCAAATTTAGATTTCATATTTAGATTGAATTATGACCTCTTCAAATATATGTGTATAAAATGGTAGTGAGCACCATGGGCTTCTTCTATGTACAAAACCCATGGTTGAGTGCTAAAAAGTGTGTTGTTGCTCACGCTTTGTTTCTATTTCTGTGTTTTATTTATTTGTTTGACTACTCTTTTTTTATTTAAAAAAAAAAAAAAGAAAAAGGGCAGGGGAGGGTGAAATCGGGAGGAGGGAAGCACTGAGGTGCCAGAGACCTGGAATTCTGAATGGGTCCTTCCTGCATGGTGCAGTTGAGCTCTTCAAGTCCTTCACCGTCCATGCCTGCACCTCTGCAGTCCTGGGGCTGGGGTGGGAGAGACAGGAGGTTGGAGGACCTTACCTTAAATCTGCTCTCCAAGACTTGTTTAACCTGACACTGTTCTGCTGGGATGGACAGCCGGTATTGTCGATTCAGTACATCTCTTCAGTACCTCTTTCCACTCCTGAGCTGTGTATTTTGTTTTGCTTAACAAAGGAAATTAAATGACTTGGGAATATTAAAAAAAAAAAAATCGTAATTAAAAAAAAAACAAACAGAAAATTCACCCCTAGTGTTTTTCTGTCTGTGTCGTGATATCTTGACCTTTCAGGTCACCAAATCTTGTTATTTTAATTTCTGTCTGGAAGAATGTCTGAGCAAGGTAAATCAAACCAGGAGACAGCAGAGGAAGCTGCGAAAGAGCAGGAGACTGCCATCTCTGAAGGGAACATGGACAACTGTATCCTTAATAAATCTGAAAGCTCGGAAGTAGAGGAGAAGGAGGAGAAGCTGAGCGATGCCAAGACAGAGCTGCAGGTAAGACAGGAATAGTGAATGGGTGCATTAAATATCAGTGTGCTACCATTGTCTTTCCATTTCTATGTCCTCTTTCATTGCCTATGCTTCCCCTATTTTTCCTCTCTTAATTTTGAGACTGTCTCTTTCTTTTCTTTTTTTTTTTTGAAGATTGTTTATTTTTTGGGTTTTTTTGGGTCCTTTTACCTCCCTATAAAATAAATGCTGTTATTTGTTGTACCTTTTAAGCTCTTTAGGCTGCTGTCCCTGTTATTAATTTTTCTGAGAAGTTAATTCCTAGACATCTGTATTAAAGCTTGGTGAAATATTTGGCTGTTTTCCCTCTTTGGGGATTTAGAAAACTACCTTGATCTCATGAATTTACAGGTAATACTTAATGAATAATTACTTAATGTGTGGTTTGGTTTGTAGGTGTTACTGCCAACAAAAAGTTGTTATGCAAAGCCTAAGAAGGTAATTTGAAAAGAAGACTCTATTGGATGAGGGGGTTTTAATCCTTTTTGCTCAATTGAATATAAAAATAAAGGGGGAGACT
>JAOXJK010000012.1:49533531-49545925 GCA_025774025.1 Xenus cinereus
ATGGTCTGAAGTTGTGGCAGGGGAGGTTTAGATTAGATATTGGGAAGAATTCCTTTCCTGAGAGGGTGGTCAGGCACTGGAACGGCCTGCCCAGGGGGGTGGTGGAGTCACCATCCCTGGAGGTGTTTAAGAAACGTGTAGATGTGGCGCTTCAGGGCATGCTCTGGTGCCCGAGATTGTGGGGGTCTTTTGTGTGTGTGTGGTTGGACTCTGTGATCTCAGAGGTCTTTTCCAGCCGTGAAGATTCTGTGATTCTTGCTACCACATGCTCTTTGTAATAAAAGGTTTCTGCAGCTTTAAAAAATAGAGTGTCAGAATAGAAGCAGATGAAGAAATTATGCTGACGGGAAACAAACGTTTTTGTCGGTAAGAGAGGAGGAAAAAAAAAGGAGTATTTACCAACCTAGATCCTTCTAGTGTCACCCTACATCTGGCCTTTGGGAGAAAGGCAGAAAGCTCTTGCCAGTGCCTCAGCAAATCTGCAGGATGGTTTCTGTGAGGAGCCTGAGCGTGTGTGTCAGGTTTGGGGACAAGTTCTCCCCAATATATACAATATTCAGTTGATACTGTGCAGTGTGAGCTTGGTTTGTCCCAATGAAGTGTGTGGAAATATGCTTATTAAAAACTCAAAATATTTAATTCTTTTCTCTTGCCTGCCTTTTTGTAGCAAACACTTACATGTAAATGCACAAAGGAGAAGTTTTCGGTTAGATTTCTATCCACTGAACTATCAAATGTATTGCTGTTTTCATTTCATTGTAGCTCGGAGGGAAATGTAATTATCAATGCACTTTTGTTTTCCTTTTTCCAGTAATCACTATAAAAAGTTCCCTCAGATGTCGTCGTATCAGAGGATGTTAGTGCACAGGGTGGCAGCTTACTTTGGAATGGATCACAACGTGGATCAGACTGGAAAATCTGTGATTATCAACAAGACCAGCAATACAAGAATGTAAGCAGCAACACTGTTGTGTTTTTCCTTGTTTCCTTTCACAAAAGCTGGTTTGTACCATGACTGCCTTCCGTACTTTTTATATATACTTATTTATTTATTTATTTTAATTTATTTTTTTCAGTAGCAAGAGTGAGTGCTTGGGGTGGGAGGGGAGGACAGGGCTGGCACTGTGAGGTTATTTGAAGATATAAAGAAGCGTAAGGAGAAATCAACCCAATTTTTCTCTTGCAAGAAACTTAACACAGTATGTTGGAATGTTACTTTCCCTGACTCCTTAGTGCCACCACTTTGCTACAGAAATGAGCTTGTTGCTTTAGGTGTCACCTGATACCATATGGCTATATTCCTAAATAACCCCAACGTATTTGGAAGATTGCCTCTTCCCTTGTTCTGGCTCTCCCTGCTTCAAGAGTAATTTTCTGCCCAACCTGATTATTTAGGATTTAGTTTCCCTCCACCATCTGCCACGATTCGTTTCCTATTCCTCCTCTTTTCCCCTCCTCCTTCCGCTTTATTTTCTCTTCAAATCTCATCGTTTGACCGCAGAGATTTTGTGGGATACAAATTCCTTCTGATGGTTCAAATGCATTGCAAAATTCCTGGCAGGTTAACCTTGTGCTGGCATGCTTTATGCTCTCCCCCATGAACCTGTATGAAGCTGGCAAAAGCTCGTTATAAGTTCCCTGGCTAATTCAGCAAAGATGCAGTCGTGCATCCTTGCCTAATCAGCATCACTTGTTCTGCTGAGTGCCACGTGTGTGTTAACCGTCATGGAACTGTAGCCTTCCTCTCCCTCTTTACCTATGAACTACATAATGAAGAGGAAGTAATTACAACTGGGTAATGAAGTTTTGGTATCTGGTATTGGAACAGTAAAGACCTATTTGAAAATTGTGTACTTCCTGTATTCAGTTAGTAGAAGAAATAAAACCATTTATTTCATTTACATATCCAGTAGTTAGGTCATTTACTTAGTTGCAGACATTTTGGGTTTTTTTAATGTTATTAGCGTCTCCTGTAGAAGACTAGAGGGACTACCTAATATTGCAGCATCAAAATCTTAGCCGAACACATTGGTGTTTGTTATTTCATTGAGCCCTAAAAATCTTCTATGTGGGAAGTAAGCTTAAGATCATGGACGATTTATTTTAGATCCTTTTCATTGGCTGTTCCTGAGATACTTGGACATCTGTAAAACAACACATAGACATCAATGTGTTTAAGGGGTTGAATAAAGCAGTTTGAATAAAACAGTCTGATTTTCAGAAGTCAGCAGAATTACAGTAGCTCAACAAAACTAACATTCAGGCTGCTAAAGCTTGGCCTCAGGGTTGGTAATACCTGTTCCTGTGCAAGGTCTGTGTTTGGGTATGGATAGGAAGAAGCTGGGCATGCAGCAAACTGGTGTTCATTTTTGAGCTGTAAATGAGAAAACAAATAATTAGTCTCCTCTTAAACAAAACACAATCAATCATATTTGAATGCTTTTTCGGCATTCCTCTCTCTTTGCAGTTCTCCCTTTTCCCTTCACATCTGCGTCACCTCTGTAGTACACCAACTGCTACAGGCCTTTCCTCACAGCGTTGCCTTCTCCTGGTTGACTTTATAATGTGATGATACCACATTAATATCTGATAACGCCTTGCTCGATTGCGTGGCTGTGCATCGCAGAGGTGGGATAGCACTGGAAGTGCTGCTGGAAATGCTTGCACAGTGCTTCTGGAGAGGACGCTGAAGTCTTCTTCAAAAGTCAACGCTTCATCCCAGTGCTCTGGTGAAGCTGTGGTGGGAATGACCAAGCAAGGCTGTTTACCAGGCATGAACTGACATCCTCGTGTGCGAGCTCAGCGGGCAGGACGTAGCAGGGGTATAATGGATGGAATGACCCTTTCAGCTGTGGTCTTACAAGCTGGAGGTGAGGCACGGAGCCAGACAAATTGGTTCTGACACCGTTCCTGGGTAGATCTTCCAGAAATAAGCACAGGGCTTTTCCCCTCTGTTGACTGGGAGCACAGCTGTTTTGTAAGCACCACACAAACTGCAGATTTTTTTCTCTTCTGCAGTGATTTAGTGATAGGGAACTGGATTTTAAGGAGCTCGTATTGCATCATGGTGCTTCCAGTGTGTTATTTACATTTTTTTGATACTGCTGTAGAATAAAACCTTGTAGAAGTAGCTCCTTCTTTTCATACCTGGAGGAGATGGCACGTTTTGTTTTGTTTTTTAAGTATCCCTGGCTCTGACAGAAAACAGATTGTTATTGTCCAGCATGAATAAGGGCTGATGAGATTTTATTATCCGCAGCAAATACTGCGTGAGTTCCACATTTGAAAGCTTCCAGTGTGATTTCATGTGTTCTGCATTTCAGTACTCTCAGAGGAGACAATTTGGTGCGGTTCAGAATCAACACCGAATACTGGGAATGTGTTGACTCTATTAATTACTACTTGGAAAGTATCCAGAATACCGGAGAATCTGGAGAGCGGCTGAAACGCTGTTCAGCCTGGTTATGCTGTGCTGTAAGCCTGAGCTTGGATAGTTTTATGCGAATTTATGGAGAGGCCCCGTAGACGGATATTCTGAAGATTTGCATTTTGACAATGGAGTCTCTCTTTATGGCATATGGTTTCCAAAGTACTTTAGCTGCGTACTGCGGAGAGGGAAGAATATTCTTGCATATTCAAGGATTCATGAATTCTGCAGACTTCAGTCTGTGTGTGCCTGTTTGGGAAGAGCACGTGACTCTGCAGAGTTGCCCTGTGGGCTTGAATAAGCACCATGTGGCTTATTCCTCTGGCTCATGTCCCGTCTCTGGTCACACTTGCAGGGGACTCGTTCCCTGGCTCCGGGCAGCGGGTTGCATTTATTCGGTTCAGCAGAGACCTCTCGTGCTCACTCCTCGTGGGTGCTTGGAGGCACAAATCTCAGGAGAGTTAACAGCTTTGAGATGAATGGGCTGGTTGGGAAAATCTGGAAACTGGTACCGAGTAGGGTCCGTCAAACAGAGGACTAAGGTATGAATGGAGTGGAAGAGGGCATTTCAGTTCTTCGATCAATTGGCCATCTTTGGGCAACACGTGTCCACTTCTGTGTAGCCGTGCCTACAAAAAATACCTGTTTTTTCGAGGGCTTGGAATTTGAGAAGGTGCTTATTGAAGAGGTTGCACAGCTGGAAGGAGGGCTGTGGCTTGTCTGATCAACCACGCTGCTTTACTGAGAAGTGAAAAGATGGTAAAAATGCACAAGGACTTGAATCTCTCTAAGATTTGCAGTCCTGGAGTTCTAGTGAACTTTTGGTGAAGTCTCTCTTAAATATACAGTCAGACCACAATTGCAGTCTGAAGACTATTTATTATGAGGGCCTTAATCTAAGGTGCCCTTTTTTTTAAATTTTATTGGAACGTGAACAAGTCATACTGTTCTTGAAGCTTTTTTTATGAGATGAAATTTTAAAACACAGAGGTGACCTCAAATGTCACCAAAACTACCCGAATGTTTGTTAACCCTCATAAAGTTAAGTCTCTGTACTCTAGCTCTTGTTATGGAATAATGGATTTTAAAAACAAATTATCTTTCCATATGATTTTTGAAATTAAGACTAGGTTAAAAAGAACAACTTCAAAAAATAAATATAATTTTTCACGGTCTCATATCTTACAAAGCCCTGTCTAAATTGTCCAACTTTAAAAAAAAATCTTGGGAGCATACATGAGAAATGTTGATCAGAAAACGAGGGAGGTTTTTTGCTGCTGTTTTGGTTTTAGAGTCAAATAGTTCAAATACTACTTAAAATGGGAAATCTGCTTTGAAGCTGCTCTTGTGTCACCATTGTGATGTATGTTTGTGTATATTGTCGTTTGTGTCTGCCTGGCTTCTATCTAAAGATATGCTGAAATGTATGGGGAACTTCAGGCAGTGAAATATGATAAAAACAGAAGTTTGGAATTGAGGCACTGTGGTGGGGCATCCCAAATTGGAGCAAAAAACACGTGCCACCTTCTATTCCATATATTCCTTCTAATTCCTATCAAACAACTGGAAGTACTTCAGAGCTTTTTTGCCGAACTGTTCGTATTATTACACGTATCAGTTCAATCAGTTTCATTCATTTAGTTATCTCGTAGGTAGGAGGAGAAATATAAGGGAAGTGTGTTTGGAGTGCTTGGGAAATGAGAAGGGGTTTCATCTGGTTGAGATCATTGCCCGTGTGACAGGTATGTCTGTACCACAGCCCACACGTGCATTCGTGTACGTTTTTATATAAGCATGAGTGGCAGGGCTCGTCAGAATTGAGAAGGTGGAGTGCTTAGAATATATAATGGTTGTATTTAGACATTTTCATACATCCCGAAGGCGTAACGTACCTATTACAAACTTTATACCACTACTCACATCTTCAGTTATGACTAAGTTGTTTTTTTTCCAAGAGCATCATGAGTTACGATCCTTGTAGTACTTGTTTTTCTTCTTACTCTAATCTGTAAATGTTAATATAATATTGGCCCAGTCTGAAGGTTTTTTGGTGCCTTTGAGATGCATGAAAAACTTTGGGCAATACTAAGATGTTATGTGTATTACAGGGATTCCTTATAATCTAGGAATTACCAGAAGGAGACATAACGTAGAGTATGTACTTTGAGTAACCTACAAGACCTTTGCAGTTATGACATACAATCTGTGTTATTCTGTCTCCTCTGTGTAAGGATGGTTTGAATCACAAGCAGAGACGAAAAGTTCATGTTAGGTTTCTATTGTGTACACGCCGAGTGATCTTGCTGCAGATAACATCTATGGTAGTAGAGATGGGCTGTGCCAGTTTCACTATCTTAAGATAAGAATCTGGACTTTGGTAAGGATCCTACCAACACGTCAGTAAAATGGCGTACAATGACCATTGACAATTGCAATGAGGAAGAGTTTCTAGAAATTCTTTTTTTTTACCCTAAGTGGAAGTGCCAAGAAGACTTCCTTGAGATGCCAAATGTGACAGCCTTTGAAGCCTGCAGAAAAGCATGCCTTTCCCCTTGTCTGAATAAAATATTCAGTGTAAATGACTTTAATTTCTTTAAGCAGTTGTTTGCTGATGGGAAAGACGGGACATTTTCCACATGCAATTGGTAACGACTCTCTTTTAGTTAGGTATATGGTAGTAGTTACAACTGTGTACCTGAATGCATATATCTTATTTTTTGGAAAATCTCAATCAAAGTAATTCAATGTTTGCCAGAGAGTTTGAAGCACAGTTTGGGATTTTTTTTCCCCCATCATAATACAGAATAGTTATCTGGCAAATTGTTTGCTATATGGTATTGCATCTGCGTTTAAGTACCTTATGCTATCCTTGATTGCCATATCTGTACACAAAGTAAGGGTCTCATGAGAGCAGAACCGCTCTTATGAGCCACACGATGCAGGAAAACATATGTGAACACCATTATTTCTGGTGTTATTTGTTTTCCTTGGAGTCTTGCATTGCTTTTCTTCAAGGGGCTGCGGAGTCCACTCCATTTCTCTGTTTCCTGTTGTAGTTACCTTTTTCCCATCTTCCCTACAGAACAGTTGCTCCTTGACTGCTAAGAAATAAGCAGAAACTGGGGATATCTATAGTTTCCCTCTGGTTTACAATTGCTGTAGCCCAATTAGTATACGTGTCGTATGTTAAAAATGTGTGGAGAAAAATAAGTGTGCATAGTAGATGTATGCAACTAAAATGGAAAAAAAAAACTGTATAACTGGGAAATAACACTGGAATTGTCTGAGACATGACAATTTGTTCCAGTTTAAGCTGAACTAATACATTATGCAACTAAGAATTTAGTAGGAACATAATAAAGCAATAACGAATAATAATAATGATACGCTGGTGTAGCTACACACGTAGCTTTAAAGTAACAAATCATGTTGGGTTTCACGGATTTCATTACTTGAGATTTTTGTATAAATATAATCTTTTATTTCAATCTGTGATTAAATTAGGAATGTGATTAGAAAAAAACTTTTTTCAGTGCAATGGTAATGATGCTGAGGATGCTAGAGCCCGGTGCCCCAGTTGTCATTGCCGTGATGCTCTTGGTTTTAGCCTTTAGCTCCTTTCTGGCTTTCTCTGCTTTAGCCCGGAGCTGGGCAGCGCATCCCTGCATGCCGAGCAGGAGAAGGCTTTCACATCTGAGGAGGAATGGAAAACTTCCTGAAAGATGCTTTAGAGAAACATTAAGGGGGAATGAGAAGTTTTGGATAGAGGTTCAGGAAGTGTTTGCTTCCAGCAGTGCCTGAGCCTCCTCGTGCACTGCAATGCCTCAGCTTTTTATTGCAGGAGAGAGACACCTGACATGGAGGATTTGCTTTTCTTTTATCCAGTCACATGGCAATTGGAGAATTAATTCAGGGTGTACATATGTTAGTAAGCACTAGGCATTTTAACAATATTTTTTTTCTCCGAGACGCTTTTTTTTTTTTAATTTTAATTTTTGTCTTTATTTTGATAATACTTGAATTAGGGAAGTCTCTTTTTTCTGAGCAGGTGTTCTCTTGTTAATCGCGTGCCTGTTTTGCATGAAAAATGCAGAAGAAAAAAAAAATAAAATACTTGGTACGCTTGAGGTTGAGCTGAATATGATCCTTAAACAGCGGCTTCATTCTCTACTTTGGTCAGTGTAAGGCATATACTGGACCCATGGAAATGACTTTGTAAATGAGATGTTAGAGTTAATGAACCAGTTCTAATAGCTCCAATATTAAATTTTCGTCTAATGTAATTTGTCAAAACTAAATTGTTTATAATTAAGGTGGACATGTACTTTACAGCTGTTCTATACTCTAATGAAATATTAGTTAAGCATTAATCAGAGCACATCTATGGTATTTTCCTGTCTCTTTTTTTTTTTTTTTTTTTTTAATTCTTGCAATCACCCCACTGAATGGTGTAAGTTTTGATAAATGCCCATCATCACCCGGTCTGTGTGGGGAGATGGGAGGTTACCCAGGTAGAGGGGGCTACGGAATAGCAAGTAGGTAATTTGGTTGAGGGAAGCTTTCCCTCGCATGAGTAATTAACCAGTGTCTCTATGTGCTCGTTTGAGCTGTAGCAGGGAAGTGCCTCTTAATCAAGCTGCTGTTGGGTCATTTATACTTTCAAATCACCGAAAGCAGATCTGGAAATCTGAAATGGCCTCTGTGCTTTCCTCAGGGGTAACTATATGTCAGTAGCAGGTGAAATAACGTCTTTAAATCTGGGCATTTCAGAAACGAGGTGCTGATATATGAGCAAGTGAATTTTAGAGGTGTTCCACATTATTTTTAGTAATTGCCTTTTACGCTTCTGTGGCCTGCCTTGTGTTTAATGTAGGAAATATGACATGATCACTAGAAATGCAAATGAATTTTGAGATACTTGTGTTTTTCCTAAGCAAAGTCAGTTGCTTCTATTCGCTGTTTCCACGGTAGCCTTGCAAGGCTGTCTCTGACAGGTTATTAAAAACCGGTGCTCTTCTTCAGGCCAGTGATCGTTCATGGGATGACCTCTGTGATCCATGAGTCTTTTTCCTGGAGATGAGAAAAATGTTCATGGCCTGAAGTAGAAGTAAACACAAGAATTTGTTACGGTATTAATTGGTATGCACGGGGCATTTGAAGAGGACTAATGGTTTCTTCATTACGTGGTTAGATTTTGGAGAACCATCTTGCCTTCGTTGGTAGTGTTCAGATCTTGAGTTTGCTTCATTTTTCTTTCTTTCTTCCTTGTTCATTTTTGAAATTCTAAGATAGAAAAATGTAGTTTTAAATAGATCACAGCAGTTATGCAACACTGTGATTTTTCAGTCACAGAGTATGCCACATCCTTAAAATCAAATATTAATGGATTCCGTAATAAACTATGCTACCACTTACAAGCCTCTACTAGCTGGAAATAAATTGGCACCGTGCAAAATGTTCAGTCTCAATAGACATCCTGAATATCAAGAACTAAATCCAATCCAAGGGAGTGGGAAAGGGAGAAGCAGGTCCCTTGGGCACAGAAATAACCCTGGTTTGATCACAGGAGGACATTTTGAAGCTCAGAAAATGGTCCCTGTCTGAGACAGGACTTTATGCTTCAGCCCCGTGTAGCAGAAAAGCTGGTATCTCAGTGTGCCCTTACCCTGCTGACTTATCCCCTGAGTTCAGAGCTGCATTCCTGTCTTCTGGCCTCAAAATACTGGGCCAAATATTGAAGCCTGTGCTTAGGCAGATTCTTGGGGTGTCAACCTGTACTATGTTTTTGCATCCGCAGATTAAAACGGGACGGCTTTCTGGAGTTAAGCTTTAGGAAAGCTTGTGAGGATGATGAGTTGTGCTATGATACCTCAACGGCAGACGAGGTTCTTTAAGTACCGTATGCTCTGAAAGCCTTCGAGATCTGGCTGTCTGCTTGGTCCTCACACGGAATAACTTGGCATGGAAGAGATTTGGTCTACATCATCTCTGTCCATCCTACAGCCTTCATACAGCCTTAGGGCAACGGAGCTGGTGAGGGGTCTGGAGAAGAAGTCTTGTGAGGAGAGGCTGAGGGAGCTGGGGGTGTTCATCCTGGAGCAAAGGAGGCTGAGGGGAGACCTTCTCGCTCTCTCCAACTCCCTGAAAGGAGGGTGTAGCCAGGGGGGGTCGGTCTCTTCTCCCAAGTCCCAGGCGATGGGACAAGAGGAAATGGCCTCAAGTTGCCCCAGGGGAGGTTCAGATTGGAGATTAGGAACAATGTTTCCATGGAAAGGGTTCTTGCACATTGGACTGGGCTGCCCAGGGCAGTGGTTGAGGCCCCATCCCTGGAGGTATTTAAAAGCCGGGTTGCCCTAGTGCTTAGAGACATGGTTTAGTGATGGTTTTGATCACAGTGAGGTTAATGGTTGGACTAGATGATCTTAGAGGTCCCTTATAACCTGGACAATTCTATCATTCTATGATTCTAAATTGTTCAGCAGCCATAAAAGGAGATGGTAAAGGAAGGTAACTATTTGAGCGGTACTAAATGAGTTTCATGCTTCTGCAACTTTAATTCTGTCAACAGCCAGGTTAAAGTCTAGCTAAGAGACATCCCTAGAGCAGTCCTGCCACGCACAATAGGCCTTGTGGCGTAAAAGATTATATTGTTGTCACAGGACCCCAGTCCCAACTCCGATAATGGTGTGCCACAACTATTTTAAGTGTAAAAAAAATAACACTGGAAACGGGGGGTGGGCTGTGGTGGTGGTGGCGAACACAGGAGGAACAAACCCCCTTGTTTTGGAAAGAGCACCAATAATTGTGTGTGGATCACTGGCAGTTGCTTTTACAATCACGTTTTCCTCTTCTTGGAGGGGTGTAAAAATGCCTTAACGGACATTCAGTTGTTCACAACTATACTAGCCTATATGATCCTGACGCAGGCAAGGTTAAGCAGTCAGGCTTTAAGGAAAAGCAATAAAAGTAAAGGAGAAGAGGCAAGATATGTTGGACAGGAGAGCTGTGAAGGGATTTTTCAGCATTAGGGCAACTAGAAGCCAAATAATAAAGTGGGCATGTATTTGCCACTAGTGGTGTTGCATTATCGTTTATTTATTAAGTGCTTTACATTCGATTAAAAGTTCTTTCACAGCTATTATTCTGAAGTACCTGATTTCTCTGGGACGTGCTTCTTGACCTCAGGAATAAACTAGGATAAGCACAAGTTCATCACCAGTATTACTATGTCAGTTTGGAGATAACGCTTTTAAAACGAAGCAAACACCCTGAAATAATCGCCCTGATCGGAGCTGCAGCTCCACCAAACCACACCTACCCCACAAACTTTTGCCCTCAGAGCTGTAACAGCTGTAGACATCATTTATGGCCGGTGTATGATTGTTGACTAACTCCCTCGGAAAAACATGTTTTTCCATGTGCTGTGTGCAACCTCAAAGTGAGGGTTTCCCATCACTGAAAAAGGAGCAGAGGTAAAAAAGCACGATTTCTAGCATCCGCCTTGTGCCGAGGCCCGTCCCTTCCGTGCAGTGGATGCACCTCTAAAAAATCATAGAATTGTTTGGGACCTTTACAGATCATCTAGTCCAACCCCCCCTGCAATGAATAGGGACATCTTCAACTAGATCAAGTTCCTCAGAGTCCCGTCCAACCTGACCTTGAATGTTTCCAGGTATGGAGCATCTCCCACCTCTCTAGGCAACCTGTTCCAGTGTTTCACCACCCTCATCATAAAAAATTTCTTCTTTATATCTAGTCTAAATCTTCCTTCTTTTGGTTTAAAACCATCTTACCCCTTGTCCTGTGGCAACAGGCCCTGCTAAAAAGTTTGTCCCCCTCTTTTCTGTAGCCCCTCTTTAAGTACTGGTTGGCTGCTACAAGGTCTCCCCGGAGCCTTCTCTTCTCCAGGCTGAACAACCCCAACTCTTTCAGCCTGTCCTCACAGGAGCGGAGTTCCATCCCTCTGATCATCTTCGTGGCCTTCCACCGCTCCAACAGGTCCATGTCTTTCCTGTGTTGAGGACTCCAGGGCTAGATGCAGGTGGGGTCTCACCAGAGCTGAGTAGAGGGACAGCATCACCTCCCTCGACCTGCTGGCCGTGCTGCTTCCGATGCAGCCCGGCTATTACAGCTCTGAGAGCAAAAAGCGTGTGGTGTAGGTGTGATTTCATGGAGGTATCCAAGCTGCAGCTTCTATCAGCTTGGATAATTATTTCAGGATGTTGGCTTAACTTTAAAACACATTGGCTCCTCATGAGCTCTGATGCCTAGGTTCATGCGTGGAGTGACAAGGAAACGGAGGGATCTGACACTCCCTCTCTCATCCAAAAGAAAAGTTTTTCCTTGGACATCTACCCACGCCGATGCCTCTACCCTACGGTTGAAACGGAAGGGGTGTAGAAATTGGGTAGAAAGGGCTTTATACATCATTTTATGCTGCCTGGCTGGACTTTAGGAGCACCTCCTCCTAGCGCTCCTCCTTCTTCTACGCCGAAGCACGGCGTTATCAGCCGGTACACCCAACTCCTCACCTCTCGGCCTGTCTCCCCACGCAGACGTCAGCCCTGTCCGGTTTCTCTTCCTTCTCCACTCCTTTGGAATAAGGAAACGCAATAATTTGCTGACTCGGGGCAGGGAGGTAGCTTTGGGGAGTGTTTTCCTCTGCGGGAGAAGGAAACGCCCCGCTGGGCTCTGGTGAACGCCTCCCAAGCTGCCTTCTGTCAGTTTTAGGGCTCAGTTTAGAAAATAAAACCACACCAGTTTCGTTTTCTCTCCGGCGACTGGTTTCACAAACGCTCCCGTGGCTTGCAAAGGCCGTTTGTTGTGCCAGCGTCAGAGTCCCTTCCCCAGCCAAAAATGGGTGTTTTTCAATTTCTGTGCCAGAATTGAGGTGGGCTGGTCCTTGGTTTCTCCGCCCCGAAGTGAAACACCCCCAAAATAACAGTGATGGGGAATTTGGAGTTTACC